>CM060931.1:917308538-918558538 GCA_030765085.1 Allium cepa | reverse complement strand
GGATGTAACATAATACATTACTGATTATGGACTAATGCAGAGCTAACAAGGTTGTATGCATCAATAAAATATCTGAAAATTGAATCCAAATTGTGAATTTTACTTGATGGCCAATAACACGAGATCGCAAGAACTCTTTAGCTTCTTGTGCATAGGGCTCTGTTTTACTATTCTCACGACGAGGATTTCCAAGTTTAGGGCATTTGATACTTGAAAGATTGACCCTACGCTCAGCTTGTGGGCTTCCATACGGAGCAGAATCATCAGCAACTATTATACAGTCTCCACTGACAACCTCAACCACCTAAATAAATGAGACAAGTTAAACATAATATATCATTTTAATACTTAGTAAACAAGCTAGGTACATACAGTTGTTTTAAGTTTTAAGTTTCAATAATAAAAGGTGTACTGACATTATTAATAGGCTAATAGCAGTGATGAAGAGTTGATGCATACTATCCACACACACACATGTTGGTGTAAACCAAAATTAAGAGTCGTGTCTGCTGATGTGAAAAGTCATGTCTATTCGAATGAAGAGTCATGTCTATTCGAATGAAAAGTCATATCTATTCAGTGAAGAGTCGTGTCCGTTCACTGAAAAGTCGTGTCTATTGAAATGAAGAGTCGT
Organism: Allium cepa; assembly: GCA_030765085.1. Classification (NCBI taxonomy): domain Eukaryota; kingdom Viridiplantae; phylum Streptophyta; class Magnoliopsida; order Asparagales; family Amaryllidaceae; genus Allium; species Allium cepa. The sequence goes on along the minus strand of CM060931.1, from coordinate 918,557,904 downwards.
GTCTATTAAGTAAAAGTCATGTCTATTGAAGTGAAAGGGTGTCTGTTCAAAAAGGTTATGTCCGTTTGTAAGGGTTGTAAACCACTATATATATGTGGTCATTTTGTTGTGTTGAATGCAAGTTGTAGACAAGACAAAAAGCAAGTAATAAAAAAAATTGTCTATTCTCCTCTAAAATTATAATTCTCTCTCTTTTTCTACTTTAACAAATTGGTATCAGAGCTTGATTGAAAAATGTCAAACAACCTTGTCTCCCTTGTTCCTCGATTTAATGGTGAAAAGTTTGATTATTGGAGCAATCTAACGAGGCTCTGTCTTGAATCTCAAGACTTGTGGACAGTTGTTGAAGAAGGTGTTGGTGCGCCGGAAGATGAAACGCAACTCACAGTTGCCCAAAGAGATCTTCTGAAAAGCAAAAAACAGAAAGATCGGAAGGCACTCTTCCAAATCTACCAGACACTTGAAATTCAAGTTTATGAGAGAATTTCAATTTCAAAAGTTGCAAATGCTCAGGAGGCTTGGAAAATATTGAATACAACGTATTCTGGCCAAGATCAAGTAAAAAAGGTTCGCCGGCAGTCACTACGAGCTGAATTCGAAAAGCTCGAAATGAAGGATAGTGAGAAAATCTCAGAGTATTTTACTCGTCTCACTTCCATCATAAATCAGATGGCTTCAAACGGAGAAGTCGTGGAGACTCAAAGAGCCGTTGAAAAAATTCTACGGAGCCTACCAATCAAGTTCGATCATATTGTGGTTGCAATTGAGGAATCAAATGATATTGCTTCACTTTCTCTTGAAGGCTTGCAAGGAAGGCTGGAAGCTCATGAGGCTAGAATCTTGATGAGAAGTAAACAAACAAATTCTTCTCAAGATCAAGCCTTAAAATCTCAATTCACATCCATAAAAGTTCAAGGCCCATCCCATGGCAAAAGTAACAGCAGGAATAGTGGAAAATTTGAAGAATCAAAGGAGGAGAAACGATCATTCCAAAGTAATAAGGCGCGAGGCAAATACAAAGGCAAAAAACCATATTTTGAATGCAATTTCTGTCACAAGCCGGGTCATAAAGCAAATGATTGTTGGGAGAAACATCCTGAAAAGAAGCCAGTTGCTGGTTTTATGCATAATGAAGCAGAAAAATCTGAATCTTTGTTGATCGCTTCGGATGGAAATGTTGAAAACGTATGGTACTTGGATAGTGGTGCAAGTAGGCATATGACTGGAAATAAAAATCTATTTTCAAGTCTTGTGGAAGCTGATGATGGTCAGGTTAATATTGGAGATGCAAAATCATACAAAATTCAAGGTGTTGGCGAAATTTCTTTCAAAACCAAGGCTGGAAAAGTTGAAAAAATGTCGGAGGTTCTTTATGTACCAGGCATACGTAGCAATCTTCTTAGCGTCGGTCACTTGCTGAAGAAAGGATTTGATTTTCGATTCGTTGGAGATCAATGTAGCATGAAGAAGAACGACCAACAAGTGGCAAATATTGTGATGGGATCCAACAAATTATTTCCGATCAAACTTGACATCATAAGCAGTACGTGCATGATTGCTACTTCTAATGATGAAGTTTTCAAGTTATGGCATGAGAGGTTTGGCCATTTAAACTTCCGGAGTTTGAAGGAAATGTCTACCAAAGAAATAGTCCGAGGGCTGCCTAAACTTGAAGTGATAAACGAAGCATGTGAGGAATGCCAATTGGGAAAACAACATCGTGAATCTTTCCCATCCAAATCGAAGTGGATTTCTCAATCACCTCTGGAGCTTGTTCACACCGACCTCTGTGGACCAATGCAAGTACCATCGCTTGGAGGCAGCAGATATTTCTTGTTATTTGTTGACGATTACACAAGAAAAATTTGGGTTTATTGTGTCAAAGAAAAATCAGATGCCTTCTCTTGCTTCAAAGAGTTCAAATTTCAAGTTGAAAAACATTCCGGTCATCAAATAAAAAATCTAAGGAGTGACCGTGGAGGAGAATACATGTCCTCTCAGTTTGAAGAATTCTGCCAAAATCATGGAATCCGCCATGAGTTAACTGCTAGGTACTCACCTCAACAAAACGGAGTCGCAGAGCGCAAAAATCGAACAATAATGAAATGGTCAGATGCATGTTGAAGAATAAGAACTTGCCTGCATGTTTTTGGGCTGAAGCGGTTTCTTGTGCCGTTTACTTAATCAACCGATCACCAACGAAGAGCTTAAAGGATTCCACTCCAAATGAAGTCTGGTATGGCAAGAAACCAAATGTTGCTCATTTAAAAACTTTTGGTTGTCTTGCATACTCTCGTATTCCTGATGCTTTAAGATCGAAGCTCGACGACAAATCTGAAAAAGGCATTTTCATTGGTTATAGTCAAAGGACTAAAGCTTACAAGCTTTACAATCTGAAGACGAAGAAGATGATTATCAGCAGAGATGTTCGCTTTGATGAAAATGGTTGTTATAATTTTTCAGATTTTGCAGAATTACCTGGATGGCAAACTCTAAATCTTGAAGAGGAAACTTTTTTGGAACAAGGTGTTGATGCTGATCTTGGTATTGAAGAACAACAGCCTAAAAATAATGGGGTTGAGCAGGAGCAAAATTCACCACCAACGGCGGAAAGAAGGACGCGATCCTTGAGAGAAATCTATGATGCAACCGAAGAAGTTGACACTACGGATCATGTATATTTTGCATTTTTTGCGGGAGAAGATCCAATCACTTATGAAGAAGCATCAAAGGAAGAAAAATGGATGAATGCAATGAAGGATGAAATCAAGTCTATTGAGAAAAATGGTACGTGGGAGCTTACCACTTTGCCTTCACACAAATCAGCCATTGGTGTAAAATGGGTGTTCAAAACCAAAACAAATCTTGATGGCTCCATCAACAAGTACAAAGCACGTTTGGTTGCGAAGGGGTATAAGCAAAAGAAGGGGAAGATTTCAATGAGGTATTCGCTCCTGTCTCTCGACTTGATACAATTCGATTATTGATTTCTCTTGCTGCCCAAAATGGCTGGAAGCTGCTGCATATGGATGTGAAATCAGCTTTCTTGAATGGTTTTCTTCAAGATGAAATTTATCTTCAACAACCTCCTGGTTTTGTGAAGAGGGGCGAAGAGCAAAAGGTGTATAAGTTGCGGAAAGCTTTATACGGGCTGAAGCAATCCCCCCGTGCATGGTATGATCGTATCAACAATTTCTTCTTAAAGAATGGTTTTGAAAGATGTCCTTTTGAACACACTCTTTACATGAAGAAGCATTCAAAAGGAGGTTTCATGATCGTGAGTTTATACGTGGATGATCTGATTTTTACTGGAGATAATATGGAGATGTTATCTGAATTCAAAAATTCAATGATGAAGGAGTTCGAGATGACGGATTTGGGAGAATTACATCATTTTCTAGGGATAGGTGTTCAGCAATCAAAATGTGGGATTTTTATCTCGCAAGAAAAATATGCTGCTCAAGTATTGGAGAAGTTCAATATGATGAATGCAAATCCAGTTTCAACTCCTTGTGTTGCAGGTTCGAAATTGTGCAAAAATGGTGAAGGAAAGTTTGTGGATCCAACTATTTTTCGAAGCCTAGTTGGAAATTTGATGTATCTCACTGCTACAAGACCCGACATCATGTACGCAGTAAGCTTGATTAGCAGATTCATGGAGAAGCCTTTCTCAAACCATTGGGAAGCTGCAAAAAGAATTTTACGATACGTTAAAGGAACTATTAACTATGGCATTTTCTATGAAGCTCATGTGCCTGTGAAGCTTGTTGGATATACGGACAGCGATCTAGGTGGAAGCATCGATGATTCAAGGAGTACTTCGGGTTATGCATTTAACCTTGGAAGTGGAATTATTTCTTGGTGTTCAAAAAAACAACCAGTTGTGGCACTTTCTACCACCGAAGCGGAGTACATCGCAGCATCTCTAGCAGGATGTCAAACTTTGTGGCTAAGAGGAATTCTTGAAAATCTAAGCTTCAAGCAAAAAGATCCTACGATCATTTATTGCGACAATAGTTCTACTATCTCTGTCTCAAAGGATCCTATTTTGCATGGAAGAACAAAACATATTCGTCTACGTTTCCATTTCCTACGAGAACTCGTTCGTGAAGAAGAAGTGAGTCTTGAGTATTGTCGAAGTGAAGAACAAATTGCTGATATCTTCACAAAGCCGCTTGGAGGGACTGCTTTCTCAAGAATTGTTGCTGCATTAGGTGTTCGAAGGAATTTTGGTTTAGGGGAGGCATTGTTGGTGTAAACCAAAATTAAGAGTCGTGTCTGCTGATGTGAAAAGTCATGTCTATTCGAATGAAGAGTCATGTCTATTCGAATGAAAAGTCATATCTATTCAGTGAAGAGTCGTGTCCGTTCACTGAAAAGTCGTGTCTATTGAAATGAAGAGTCGTGTCTATTAAGTAAAAGTCATGTCTATTGAAGTGAAAGGGTGTCTGTTCAAAAAGGTTATGTCCGTTTGTAAGGGTTGTAAACCACTATATATATGTGGTCATTTTGTTGTGTTGAAAGCAAGTTGTAGACAAGACAAAAAGCAAGTAATAAAAAAAAATTGTCTATTCTCCTCTAAAATTATAATTCTCTCTCTTTTTCTACTTTAACAACACACACACACATACATATACATATACATATACATACATATATATATATATATTGTTTTATACGTAAAAAGAATTGATAGTATGCAATAATACCTTCCCTGAGAATTTCTGATCATAAATTGCCTTGGAATTTGAGAATGGGGGTGTATAATTAATCCACATCCTAAGGTGGTCCTTTTTTGCTTGAAGTTCAGCAGTTTTTAGCTTCATTTTAGCATCAGTTTCCATCATGGATGCACTCCACTCAACATATTTTGCTAAACCCTTCGTGAAAAATAAGAAAATATGGACTTAAGCACGGTTGTCTAAGATTAGGATTCTCAAATCTAAAATACACTTTTTTTTTTGGATATATTCATATAAAGTTGGCTATTTGAACTCACAATCTATGACACAATAGATGAACCATTCGATCTCATTGTTTTTACACTTGGGGCTGAAATAAGAGGTCAATCCAATAAAACTATTGCGTTACAAATTGTGTCACTAACTTGTGTTCCAATAGAATTTCCCTATTTATAAAGTCAAATCAATGAAAGAAACACAAGTGCAAATGATGATGAAATCTCATGAAAGATAATTAACATGGATATATGTGCATTAACATCATCTAGATAGCCTTAACAAAATATGAAATTATCGTTAAACATACTAATTTGAAATTCACCCAAATACAGCTGAGTTTCACTTTATCTGCCAGTAGAAATTGAGAAAAAAAAATTATGCACATAAGCAAAACATGGAAGTTCCATGCAAACGTGCTCTGATGTTCACATGGAAGTTCCATGCATATGTGGTCTAATGCTAACCTAGTTTTAACATGCATGAATGACCATTATGGAACTTACATTTTGTATAAGCTCCAAACCAAGGTCTTTGGGAGTATCGCCATCGGCATATATTATTAAACCAATTAGATTATTGAATTTGTCGACACCTTCTACCACAAAACGAACCTGGCAACACAAAGCATAAACTACGATTAGTGGGAGAAAAATAAGTGGAAAGACTGGAAAAGATTAGGTAGAGCTCACTTACATCCCTATTTAAAACCCTGATCTCTGTAAAATGTTTAGCTTCCCTACCAAAAGGGTCAGGAGGAACTTCAAAAGATGCTGCTGATGTAGAAGAGAGTCTCTGTGCAGATGTCAACAATGTAGTGTCAACAACAGAATCCGCACCATTTGTATTATCAGCAACTGTTTTAGGTTCAGGAACTGTTTCGGGCACTGCTCTCCTACCCATGGATGGAGCCTGTTTTGGAAGACGGTGGTAAAATGCATCAGTTGAAATATACTAAAATTCAAAGTAAATACATTGACTATATTCATGGAGATCACTCTTGTTTTAAACATCCAACTGAAACCATGGAATTTAGTGTCTCTATTTAGTACCCTCTGTGTTGCATCTAATTATGTCATTATAATGTTAACGTCAACAACTATATAATTATTTCCACATTCAGTTGCCCCATTTAGACACCACGTGCACTCGATCACTCATCATATTCTCTTCTTCAATTACAACCACAGAGAACAAAGTAAAAAAAAGAAGAAAAAAAAAAGAGAGGATGCACTGATGTAAAAGAGAAGGAAAGCCAATGGTGGTATTTATCAACAATTACAAACCCAGATAATCTTGTACCATTGAGCTAAGTTCAGAAATTAAGAGTGTGTTATTTGTGTAGTGTACTAAAACAGATAGCACGCTACAATAAACTCGTCGCACAAGTTTATTAATTAGAATTCCACTACGCTGGAATTCTGTATTAGATAAATGTAACAATAAGTTACGTTGTAAATAAATTACAACAACGTTATGCTATTGTAAGAAATAGTATAACTTATAAACGGGAAAGATTACAGTGAATCTAACCAGTATATAAAGGAAATTTCGTCTGAGGCTTGTCGTAACAATTTTCTTAAGAATTTTATTTCAAAACTATCCCAAGATACAACAGACGTAATCTGCATGAGACTGTAATGACTATGTCAACTCTGTGATATGTATGGAATATAGAGCAGTGGAGTAAAGAAGCAGAAGAAGTTAGATTGGAATTGGATGAGAATGTGATCAGTATTTTCTCCTATTTATAATTTCGTCCGCATCCCTTTATCGCGTCCGCTTGACGGGTCGCACCCGTTAGCCTTTTGGTCGCTGCTGTTTGTTAACGGGTCGCACCCGCCCGTCCAACGGTACTGTTTCGGCCGCGCCTCTTCAGTCGGGTCGCACCCGCGTTCGCTTCCTCAGCAATCCGCGTCCGTTCGTATAGCCTGCAACTGTTAAAAAGCCCGGTCCAGTTGCAGTAAAAATACGAGTATCATATTAGACCCAAACCCAAACCCAAACCCGGCCCGGTTCGGTCGGACGGACGGCGGCGGCGGCGCGCGCGCGTGATGGAGATGCATGATCTCCCTCCTCACAACGAAGCATACATTTGGGTGCCACTAGTCCCCAACACCTTCATTGCAAAGCCATATATATCTTGGAATGGCTTTGCAAATTTGGCGATGTGGGACAAGTGTATTTCATTTACACTAGGAATTCCAACAATCCCCCACATAAATGATAATATACTTTTCCCCCACACAAAGCGAAATATCACAGAGTACATATGGAATAATGCTTTATTGTGGATAAGTAGATATTTCACTTTGAACTTTCCCTAGTTAAAACTTATCGGATCTACTTGGCTAATCGGTGAATTATTTCATCTTGAACCGTCGGCCTTTATTGTATATCCAGACAATAAGCTTTACGAAGCATTGATTCCCTTCTCATCCAATCTCTTGGTTGTGTTCATTTTGGTCCTGAACAATATTTTTGGTTCTGCGAGTGTTTTTAGAGAATAAAAGCCTTTTAATATTCTCATAGAGCCGACCCAGCACACACTAATATAGGTGATCGCAACCATTAAGAGTATCCTACATATACCCCACTTGTTATTTCCAAGATATGGTCATCATTAAAAAACATAGTTTTAACCTTTAAAACTTCTGTAGGCATGCATTATATTTTGCACCATAGGAATGGAGTAGGACCAAGTCCAGACAAATGCATTGCTTCTTGAGTTACTCATAACTGGTTTGCCTATTGATCCTAGTCCGTGGGATCTCCAGTCGCTAGGATAGGTTTCCGTATAAGATAACTCTTGTTGGTTTAGGCTTTTAAACCCATTCCCCTCGATGCGCAGTCAATTTTCTCTCTTGATAAACCTTTAGTAAATGGATCCGCTAGGTTATCATTTGTTCTCACATAATTTATGGAAATAGTTCCATTAGAGAGTAACCGCCTAACTATGTTATGGCGACGACGTATGTGTCGTGATTTGCCATTATACACAAGGTTTTTCGCTGTACTTAGCGCTGCTTGATTATCGCAGTGAATACATATGGCCGTCACAGGTTTTGGCCAAAAATGGAATATCTTCTAAGAATTGACGAATCCATTCTGCCTCTTCGCCTGCTTTATCTAATGCGATAAACTCAGATTCCATGGTGGATCGAGCTATGCATGTTTGTTTAGTAGATTTCTATGACGCTGCTGCTCCTGCTAGGGTAAAGACATAACCACTCGTTGATTTTGATTCCTCTGAATCTGCAATCCAGTTTGCATCACTATATCCTTCTAAGACAGCAGGATATTTTCCATAATGTAAGGAAAAATTAGTGGTATTCTTTAAATATCCCAACACTCTCATTAGTGCTTTCCAGTGTTCCTTCCCTGGATTACTTGTATACTTGCTTAGTCGACTTACTGCATAAGCTATATCTGGTCTTGTGCAATTCATGAGATACATGAGACATCCTATTACACGAGAATATTCCAGTTGCATTACACTCTCATTACTGTTTTTATGCAGTACTTATGATGGATTAAAAGGTGTATTTACTCCTTTAATTCCAAAGTTTTGAAATCTTTCAATCACTTTTTCTACATAATAAACACATTTGTCACATTCATTTATACGAAAACCATTTCTCATCGTGACACTATCAAATTTTGCGTGCCATTGCTTTGGAGCTTGTTTTAGTCCGTATAATGATTTGACTAATCTACAGACTTTGTTTTCATTTCCTTTGGAAATAAATCCCTCAGGTTGCTCCATGTAATCTCCTCGTCGAGATTTCCATTTAAGAATGCTGTTTTTACATCCATTTGATGAATCTCTAGATTATAGATGGATGCAATTGCTATTAACATTCTTATAGAGGTTATTCGTGTTACCGGCGAATATGTATCAAAAAAGTCCACTCCTTCTTTTTGACGATATCATTTGGCTACTAATCTGGCTTTATACTTGTCGATAGAGCCATCTGCTTTCATTTTCTTCTTGAAAATCCATTGGCAACCAATTGGTTTTGTTCCTGGTGGAATATCAACAATTTCTCAAATTTTATTACTTAAAATTGAATCAATCTCACTTTGGATTGCTTCTTTCCAACATGAAGATTCAGAAGATGACATTGCTTCCTTATACGTTTGAGGTTCGTGCTCTAATACATATGTAAAAAATTCCGAACCAAATGTTTTGGAAGTTCTAGCCCTTACGCTTCTTCTTGGTTCAGCATCCTCAATTTCATGATGAGTTTCATCTTCATGCGAATCGTTTGATTCTTCCCTTGTCCTTTTTGGGACATTATTTCCTTCATTCTTTTTGTGCGGAAACACATCTTCAAAGAATGAGGCATCTTTTGATTCCATGATTGTATTTACATGAATATCAGTTATATCAGACTTGAATACCAAAAATCTGTAGGCACTACTATTTTGGGCTGGCCCAAGATAATAACAATCTACTGTTTTTGGTCCAAGTTTGACTCTCTTGGGAGGCGGAACTGGAACTTTTGCCAAGCACCCCCACACTTTGAGGTATTTAAAGCTTGGTTGTATCATTTCCATATCTCATATGGAATTGTTCCCGTTTTATTGTGAGGAACTTTGTTTAATATGTGATTAGACAAATTTAAGGCTTTCCCCCACAAGTTCGTCGGTAGACCAGAAGTTAAAAGCATGGCAGTAATCATGTCTTTTAACGTTCTGTTCTTCCTCTCGGCTACACTATTTTGTTGTGGTGAATATGGAGCTGTTGTTTGATGAATTATACCATTTTCGGCACAGAACTGTTCAAATGGTGATTCATATTCTCCACCTCGATCAGATCTCAATATCTTGATCTTTTTATTTAACTGATTTTCTACCTCAGCCTTGTATTTTATAAACGCGGTTGTTGCTTCATCCTTACTATTTAAAAGATATACATAGCAATATCGCGTATAATCGTCAATAAAAGTAATAAAATACTTTTTCCCACCTCTTGTAGGTAGTGATTTAAAATCACATAAATCTGTATGTACCAAACCTAATGGTTTGGTGCTTCTGTCAACAGATTTAAATGGTTGTTTGACCATTTTTGCTTCTACACATGTCTCACATTTGTAGTTCTTATCTACTTGGAAATTTGGAATCAATCCCAAGTTTGATAATTTCTTCATTTTTCGGAAGTTTACGTGTCCTAATCTATCGTGCCATAGTAAAATTTCATGCTCAAGCAAGTAAGAGATTTCAATTTTATTAATAGCACAATCAGAATACATAGATTTATTGCTGATAACGGCTATGTTTGCCTTAAATAGGCCATCACATAAATATCCCCTTCCTATATACATTCCAGCTTTGGACAGAACCATCTTGTCTGACTCAAACACCATCTTGAATCCCTTCTTTGATAGGACTGCACCAGAGATGAGATTCTTGCGCATGTCTGAAATGTGAAGCACGTCATTCAATTTGACAGTTTTTCCAGAAGTGAACTTGAGGATAACTGTGCCACTGCCTTCGATCATGGAAACTGCATAATTACCCATGTGGAGTCTTTCTTTCTGATTGAATTTCTGGTATGTTGAAAACATGGATTTTTCAGAGCAAACATGACGAGTAGCTCCTGTGTCAACCCACCATTGGTTAGGGTTCTGAATCAAATTGCATTCAGAAATAACCGCTGAAAAGTTGGACTTATCCATTTTCATGTTGTCAACTGTTAACATCTCTGTTTTAGTGTAAAAAAGTAAAATTCTTAAGATGTTATTTGTCTAGTGTACTAAAACAAATAGCACGCTACAATAAACTCGTCGCACAAGTTTATTAATTAAAATTCCACTACGCTGGAATTCTGTATTAGATAAATGTAACAATAAGTTACGTTGTAAATAAATTACAACAACAACGTTACACTATTGTAAGAAATAGTATAACTTATAAACGGAAAAGATTACAGTGAATCTAACCAGTATATAAAGGAAATTTCGTCTGAGGCTTGTCGTAACAATTTCCTTAAGAATTTTATTTCAAAACTCTTCCAAGATACAACAGACGTAATCTGCATGAGACTGTAATGAGTATGTCAATTCTGTGATATGTATGGAATATAGAGCAGTAGAGCAAAGAAGCAGAAGAAGTTAGATTGGAATTGGATGAGAATGTGATCAGTATTCTCTCCTATTTATAATTTCGCCCGCATCCCTTCATCGCGTCCGCTTGACGGGTCGCACCGTTAGCCTTTTGGTCGCTGCTGTTTGTTAACGGGTCGCACTCGCCCGTCCAACGGTACTGTTTCGGCCGCGCCTCTTCAGTCGGGTCGCACCCGCGTTCGCTTCAATCGGCTCGCACCTGTTTGCTTCTAACGGGTCGCACCCGCTAATGTTCGCGTCTATTCAACCCGCTCGCTTCAGAAGTCGCACATCCTCAGCAATCCGCGTCCGTTCGTATAGCCTGCAACTGTTAAAAAACCCGGTCCAGTTGCAATAAAAATACGAGTATCATATTAGATCCAAACCCGGCTTGGTTCGGTCGGACGGGCGGCAGCGGCGGCGCGCGTGTGATGGAGATGCATGATCTCCCTCCTCACAATGAAGCATACATTTGGGTGCCCCTAGACCCCAACACCTTCATTGCAAAGCCATATATATCTTGGAATGGCTTTGCAAATTTGGCGATGTGGGACAAGTGTATTTCATTTACACTAGGAATTCCAACAGAGTGTTCTCCAGAAACAACAACCTCATTACAACTTCTAAAACAGTATCTAACATATTTACATGTAAAACGAAGGAATGAATATAAGCATCACCTGAACTCCTGCCACAAACACCTGAACAAACTGCATTTGTAGGAGCAAATAGAGCCGCATTGTGCTTCCATCACGAACTTGCTCAACAATGGCTTTAATAGACCTTCCTTTATTTGCATCTTTAAAGGCAACGGCATCGAAAGCAGTGGAATCACCAATGGCTGAAGGAGGTACATCTCTTATTGCTTTCTCTGAAGCACCAGGTTCCTACATCAATCGTCAAAAGATGAATGTGATGTATAACCCAACATGGGCGAGTCAGTCAAAAAACAATTACTCACATGCATTTGTGCCACCCAACAAGGGGCAAGTAAGTTGAAGACAACTAACCTTGTGCTCGAAATGGCTAGGGTTGCTTCAAGTGTAACTAATTTGTGAGGCATTGACAATACCATGCAGATTTGTAAATCTGTATACTCACAACGCGACATAGTATTTTCTTCAATTGTTACGATATTATTATTTCTGTTAAGTGGTTTGATGTATTGAGGGAGAAGTTGTTTCACTGTATTGAAACATGGAGTGTGAGTGAGTTGGGGGTGACCAAAACCAAACACGACTGTAGAAAGTGCGCTCATCCGCACACTTCAGTTGTGATGCTTTAACTGATTTAGGGCAAGTTAGCCTTAAAGCAACACTAAAAATCCAGACAAACGTTATGATAACATATCAAATCTTTAAAAAGGGACAAAAGTTTCCATGTAACGCTTTTGGCAATTAACAGCTTTCCATCCATTTCGAAGTAATGGGCTTTCAATTATGCCTACATCTTAAGGTTTGTTAACACATTATAACCCATAATAAACAGATAAAGTTGTTCAAAAGATCACATCACCCTCTCTTCTCGCATATTTATGCTTAAAAACATGTATAAATCCACAAAATAGAAAACAACTACTAACCACACTCCAACGTCCTAGACAGCTCTGCTTCGCCTGCTCTTCCAATGGCAGTAACTCTGCAAAGTACAGGCTTACTTCCCCCTTTTGGTGACCTTGTTTCTGAACCTTTAAATAATTTAGGAAAAGGCGAAGGTATATTGTTAGCATTGTTCCTAATGGTAAAATTCAGTTATAGGCTCACACAGGACTAACAAGGATGGAAAATTACTTAAACAAGCGCACATGTACCTTTGCCCACCCTTGTTCCACAACTAATTTTGGAATATTCTTATCTCCAAGAAAAACAGAACCAAACTCTCTTCCTATTGATGGAACGGTATACTCTACTATGAATGTGACTTCCTGCATAAAGGTTTTAAATGAAAATATATTCTGACAAAATATCATCTTGGCATATAGAAGTCAATTATAAATCGTTAAATACAATGCTAAAATGAAATACCTTTCCTATGCAAAGTTTCCGTAGATACTCTCTGCTATTCCATGCAAAAGGTTCATCAACACCACCACGGCGTGCCTATTATGTTGAAATATAAGAAGAAATTACAACGGAACCGTAAGTAGAATACATCCACAACTAATTAACTGCATAATATGTAGCACACTCTGTAAACACATCATAACGCAGTGAAATGAAATTGCTGGAACTGTAAATCTGTTAAGAATACTTGTGCATTCTTAAGTTTTTGAGTACTCACATATGAATCCATTTCAATATTGCTATTGTATAACCATGCATGTTAATTTAATAGTCATAGCTTAGGACTATTGTTTCAAAAAAAAAAAAAAAATACCTTAGGACTACTGTGTTTTAAAGGCAGAAAATAACACTGTCATGCAACAAGGAAAACAGCAAGAAATATCTGCTTCTTCATTACACAAAAGGCGTCTTTTACATAGAATTCATCAATCTAAGGAAATGTAGCCATATGTCACTACTATATGAGCAACTATAGTACTTAGCACAGGATGAACTTAGCTCGTACCAGTTTTGGGGCGATAATGGACGACAAAGTGATAGTTTTTTCAGGTGGAATTTCTGATTTGGTGACTGCCATTATCACCAAGCAATCACCTGAAGGAACGGCCTTCACTTTCCCTTTGAACCACCCTGTTGCCCCTTGTGTAGACCCCATCACCTGTTGGCAACAATATTTAGATTACACATGCATTAAAGCAGTCACATTAAATTTGGAAATGAAATAATTTCTATTATGCTTGGACCACAAAGAAGCAATAATGTCATAATGACCCTACTATAAGTAAGCATGATAATAGTATTAGTTAAATGAATATAATCCGTAGCAAAATAGTTCACATTTAAATTTATCATTGACTATGATTTCAAAATCCGTTCTTTGCAGACCAACACTGAACTTAACAGAGGCTAATTTTCCTCAATCGTTAAGCCATATGCTTGGCACAGTGTCTACGCAAAATAATATGTTAAGATTGTAAATTTTGCCCAAGTAAATCCCTTGAATTCCACATATTCACTTTTGTGTAAGGATAAAATGGTTAGTTAACTTTTTTTTTTTTGTGCCCAATGATTGCTAATATGTGCTCAACGGCAAATAATAATAAAACCCTAAAATAATTTAGTATGTTTTTTGCGTGTAATTATTTTGTTTTAGCTTATACCGCTGAGTTAAGAAATCAATATAAATGACTGGATTGCTTGCAACACATGAAGACTATTGCACTTTAAATGAACGATCGCGTATTTCAACATAAAAATGCGCATTCAATCCATTGATTGATAATGGAAAAACAATCGTATGTAAGCATCGTATGTAAATTTGAAACAAATATACGTTATTTTTAAAATCTCAACGTATCAACAGTTGAAAATCAAGTAAAATAAAATAAGAACACAAAAGGTAATTCATAATTTAATGCTTCTAACTATAACAATGCATGATCGGTACGGAATAACCAATAATGTAACTGAACGTACTGATCAGATCATTGAACAATGGAACTGAATAGATACAGCTCTACTGCCGAGTTGAATGTTTTACCTTGATTCAAACAAAGAATAGGGTCGAAAACTCGCTCTTGGTCTTCTTTTCTATAATAAATAGCACCAGCACGTTTTATGAATTAATCTAATGACAGAATAGTAAACAAATAAATAAATAAGATATATTTGGAAAAAAGTGATTGCGAACTAAAAAAAGTAACAAAGATGAAGATGACAAGGTAAAGGAATTTAACCAGAATTAGCAATATTGTTGTTTATTAATAGTTGGCATGAAAGCGCAATCTTTTGATGGATCATAAAGTTTCAAAAATATCTTTATATATTTTTTTATTAATAATTGTAATACATTTGGTGTCACATACTTTCAATTTCAACGTGAAATACCAGAAATGCCTCTCTGCGAATATTATCAAAATTTATTATCAATTAAATATAGGATCTGACAATTAAGTCTGCTTTACGAATTCAAAATTTCCTTCACAAATATATTTACCAAGTCTTAATATCACTTAAAAATAGAATCTAATAATGGGGATTTTCACTTCAATGGCTTATTTGTGTAGGGTAATAAGTTTTAAGTACACTACTTCTGAAAAATTAGTTTTAAAGACATTTTACAGGAAAAAAAGATACAAGAATTTATCATTTTCAGTTGTACCGAAATAAAGATAAAAGGATTTATCATTTTCCTGTATAACTTAAAAAGATAAATGAATTTATCATTATGCTGTAAATTATCCTTAAAGCTAATTATTTAGAAGTGATGTACTTAAAACTTATTACCCTGCAAATAGAAGCCCTTCAACCTAATTTCCACATTTAATAAATAAACTACTTTACAAATTCATTTTTTAATTACTTAATAATATAAATAAAAATTTAAGCTAACAAAAATTTATATAATGAAACCTAGAAATAAAAAGTCAAATTAACTACGTAAATATTTGTGGAAATTAATTTTTTTGAACGTATTAAACAAATACGATTTGTAGAAAAACAATTTAAGTGTCTTCATCACGCGTAAAGCGCGTGCCTTAACACTCGTTACAAATATGCAAATTTAACTTATCATAACGACCGCGTCCATAACTTGGTCAAACTTACCTCCGAATTAAATATCTCACTTAAATTTTAGTTTGCAAACCATTTTAAACTTGTCAAATTTTTTTTGTACACCATAATTTATTGCATATACATTTAAAAATTAGCAAAAATTGAATCTTTTTTACTTAACGTACACTATACATATTACAAAACTACCATCGGTTTGAAACAAAACAAAACATTTATGATTAATTTTTTCTTTCATGCATTAATCAAACTAAGATTCCTAATTTTTCTAAATTTACGTTCGTAAATTTCAATTTTTAAATTCAAATACATCTTTAATAATAGTTGTAATACCTTTGGTGTCATCCTTTTCTGTTGTCAGCGTGAACTAAGAAAAATGCCTCTAATGGTCAATCTTAATATCTCTTGAAAATATGGTCTAACAATTAAATTTCTTTTACAAATTCTAAACGTCCGTCTATAAATATTATCTAATTTAATATCACTTTAAAACAGGATCTAAAAAATAATATATTTTTACAAATTTAAAACATCCATCTACAAATACTATCAAATCTTAATATCACTTAAAAATATGATGTAACGAATAATTTATTAATTAATAATGCAAACAAAATTTCAAAAAAAAATAGATGTTGGAACTTAGATATAAAATTTATACTAACAAAAATGATTTCAACGCAAAAACATGGTTAGATATTTCTATAAATCATTTTCTTTTGAATGTGACATATACAATTTGTAAAAAGACAATTCACGAGCGAAGCACTTGCAAATCACGTGCCATCATCAGCGTGACTACAAAAAATGCTCATAATAGCAAATCTTAGTACCTCTTGAAAATAGGATCTAACAATTAAATTTCTTTCACAAATTCTAAACATCCGTCTACAAATACTATCTAATTTACAGGAGAATTAATTTTAAAGGACAACTAATTTAAAAAATTTATTCAAAAGGACACGCACAAATAGTTTTCTTCCAAAGGACAGACCCAAAGCTCATTCGCGTGTTAAAACATTTCTCAATTTCCTTCATTCATCTTCATGTTCGATTTTCAAATCCACACTATTCTTCACGACACAAAATAAAAATTAAGAAGAAATGGCAAACAAAACCACAGCAAAATCGCTACCTCATCTCAATCTCATACGTCAGGCAATAAAAAACAAGCAGAGTTTGAGCATGAATATGATACCTTATCCCCTCAATATGATATTCGACAAAAACCAAATACCCTAGCACCTCATTCTGATTATCAGCTCGAATCTGAAAACAAAGAATCTCAATCTAAGAATCGAGCCGAAATTGAAAACCTAACATGTGAATTTGATATCCCAGCAGCTGTATCTGATAATCTTCATGAAGCAAATATCCTAGCTGCAGTAGAGACGCAACAGGAATCTGCAAAGTTAACATCATTAAGAAGACCAATGGAAGAAAATATACAGCAAAAAAGGGAAAGAAGAACAAAAAGAAAACATGAAGAAAACAGAACAAAAGAAAAGGTAAATGATATTATGAAATGAAGCATAACAAAACCATTCTAAATTAATTATGATACCATTGAACTTATTTTACAGAAGAATGAAGAAACCATGCAGGAAAAAACAGTTGGTGACAAATCAACTGTACAGCAAGTGCAAAAAAGAGAATTAAGATCGAAGATAAAAAAATGAGCAAATAATTCAGCAGCAACTTCAACAAGCAACTAATGCCATTAAGTTATGAAACTGATACTATTAAATCATTAGATGTATTTTAATAATGTCAATATGTTTAATAGGAAAAAGCTCAAACAAATAAGGGGAAAAAATAGCACTTGAGGAATCTGAAGATGAACAAGCCAATACGATCAAATTACAAGCCATGTCACTTATAATGATTTTCATTTTCAAAAAGTGATACCTATAGTTTGTTTGGTATAAGACAAAGCTTAGTTAAAAAATAAATTTCACCGCCATTTGTAACAAAATTGATACTGATATATTGAAAATATGATACCAAACATCTGTTAGAATTAACATCATACTTTGTATGTAGAAATACTAATTTCAGCACACACATAAAAACTGATGCCAACATCCTACAGTAGCGATACCTATTGTCTAATTGTGTGTAGCTGATTCATTTTAGTTCACAAATTATTTCGCCATCTTTTTTCTAGGAAAACTGATACTAAATTTTGACGAAATGGTACCCACTATATAATATGTTTTAGTTAATATGTTAATGTCATAATTTTCAATAAAATGATACATATATTTCACAAATAGTACCCAATGTATAACAAACTGATACCTAAATTTCATAAAATGAACCTATTATTTGTTCAATTGAAGACAAAACTTTTTAATTTTGAAAATAATTTTTCAATAGTATATAACAAAACCGATATAGTTATATACATAAAATGATACCCGCGATCATTGATGGAATTTACTACTCCATAACTGAAATTATTACTGTCACAAATATAAAATTGAGACCAATGTGATGAAAAACTGATACCTACTATCTATTTTTATGGACATCATATCTTAAAATTAATATACTGTTTATTTGAACCAAACTAATACATACACCTTATAAACATGATACTCACTTTATCTTTCTTTGAACTTTATACTTTTAATTATACAATTTACTCTCATTGTAATTTGTAACAAAGATAACACAAATATAAGCTAAAAATTATACATGCAATATTTTTCTTTTAAAGTTGTTATGTAGCAATTTTACAAGTATTTGAACCATAATTTTCAAAAAATTGATACCTACATCTAACAAAAATGATACCAAATTTTGGTTAGATAAAAATATAATGTTTATGGAAACTAATACCACTATATCATGTTATATATTGTTTTGTTTCAATACTATTTGTTTCACTGACAACTTAATGCCACATTTTCATGAAATAGGACGATGATGATTTTGTCAATCCATGTCGTAAAAGCATGCATGCGACATCAACACAATCAAACAAACAGATAGAAAAATTTGAACATGTTAAGCCAGAAACTGCTTATAGATGCGGCTTACAAGCTATCTTCAAGATATTAAAACTGGTCAAAGCAAAAAATGGATTGACAAAAAACAATTTGACATCTTAAATAATACACCATTTTACAACTTCTTCAAAGTCAACTATGAAGAAAAAGTAACAATGAACGAGTGCAAAAAGCATAAACACAACTTGGATGTTTTATACAACTGCTAATGTATGGAAACTGATACCTTCGTTTCAGGAGAAGACAAAATGAAGGTCACTGCCAAAGATATAAGCTTGGTGTTTGGTCTGCCATTAAAAGGAATAAACATAGAACCAACAAAAAAATTGACGAGCAAAACCATTCCACCAGACCGCAAAGAATTTGCAACTAGAAACTTTGGCATATGTACTTACATAACAAGAAATGTTGTGTAAAGGAATAAAACAAGAAATATCAAAAAGGAAAAAAGAAAATGAAGAAGATCTGCTTTTGTTGATAATAATGCAAATACTACTGACATTTTTCTTTTCCAACAACCAATAAAAACTGGGACGGGGAATTCTACCATATTTGATTGATAGTGAAACAATGCAGACTGTCTCGTGGCCAGAAACAATAGAGAATAATTTTAGTAAATTTGTCAAAAAGTTTATCTCCAAGCCAAGAAACATGTCTGGATGTTCCGTGCTTCCATTGGTAAGATGTGTTATGCAAAATATTATTAATTAAAAAAATGTCATATTCAACATTCTTATCTAATTATATCTTTAGATGTTTATAATATTGCATCTGTGAGAAAATGAACCTCATCCAACCTAGAAGGCAGCTTGATGAAGATTTACCCAGATTCACATGGTAGGATGTAAGAAAACTTAAAGACATTGTTGTGAAACAATTTTTGAATGATATAAAAGTTGGCAATGTAAATTAAAATTAGATCTTACTTACACTAGTTAATGTCAGTTTACATTTTATGTTCTCTCTGTCTATAGTATCAGTTTCAACACTTAGAATAATTTTTGTCCCTGCATAGTATCACATATGCCTCTTTGCAGTATCACTTTAGCTTCTGATTAGTATTAGTTTCAATGTGTAGCTTTAAATTTTTGTTTCCATAGTATCAATGTTTCTCAGCATGGTACATTTTGTCATTTTGCACAGTATCGGTTATAATATACAATAATATTTGGTATCATTTCTAACAACGCACACAGCCAATTAGTAAGCGTACATAGTATCAATTTCATTACTATTATATTTTCTTCTATTAAACCAATCACTTATTAATGTCAGTTACAACTTATAAGTTACAACATACTATCATAAAACATTTTCATTTAAATTTTTAAAACAAACTAACTATTTTAATTACACAAGTAAAAGAAATAAGCACGATTCTTCCACATGAACACAAGCTACTCCAAACACCATCAACAAAAGGTGAATCAAGCAACAAAAGAAAAGAAAACCAATGGACAAAAAGAAAAATCGAAGAAGTTGAACAGAGTACTCGATCCTTTTAAGATTTTGTAAGCCTTAGTGTTTTGCAAATGCACAATAAAGATTTGGAAGAAGAAGGTAAAAAAACAAAGAAGCAATTAGACAAAGAAAAGAAGTTGAGGATAAAGGTAGAAAAAGAAAATTTGAAACTGAAAGAACAGCTGAAAGAACTCAAATCAAGACTGGAAGAAAATAAAAAGAAAATTCATAAGTTAAACAACAAAATGAAGAAAAAACATTCACAACTGAAAATATTTGTAACGACCCAGAATTTTCGACCTCGAAAATTCGACACTAATACGTTCACTGTAGAAGTGCCGAGCAATCGAACGTCGAAAATCCTAGATTGTTAAGACAAAGAAGAAAGAGGTAGAAGAAGAAACATAAAACAACAGCACAGAATCTTACATTCGCAGCGGGTTTGAAATATAATATCAAATAATAGCATTTAAACAATGAAAGCTGTAAATATCAATTTACAAACAATATCTCAGAGTACAACCATCCACAAATGACTGGGACAGTCATAATAACTTATTCCCAAAACCAGTCTAGACAATCTCTACTTCGTAGCAGAATATAATCAATACATCCCTGTCATCCAGCTCGTCACCTGAGCTCCAGAACGTCTAACTTGAAAAGTTGTAATACTCGGTCTGACCCGAGCATTACATTAAAGCAACACCTGAGTCAGGCTGGAAACCAGCGTGAGTAAACCCATCTAATATGAAATACTAAGGTTATAAAGCATATTTGAAAAAAAATAGGGTTACATCACCACGAGTTCTATCTTGTTATAGTCAAACACTTATTTCACAAAGTAATATCTAAGTACCATTACTTAGTTTAAATGGACAACTTATCTAATTTATTCCATTCCAGCCTATTTGATTCTAAAATCAAATATAAAAAGAATTACAGATTACTAATCCAAGTGGTTCCGGATATTGCTGATATTCGACTCCGGTCTCTTCAAATCCAATATCATCTTTAAACCAAGTTGTTTAAATGAATACAATCCAATTTTAAATTCAGAATGTCATATTTACACAGTAATTCATCACAGAGAGATAAGCCACATTATCACAGTTCAACTAAAGCATACATATCACAGAGCATCATAAATTACAGACTAGGGGTATTAATCAATCCAAGCGTTCAATCCAAGTTTTCCATCCATAAGCAAGATTATTTTGTCATACAAACCATAATCAATTTAATTTAATCACCAAATAAATTAAATTAATTACTTTTAAATCCTACTTAATTTAATTAATTATAAACCATTTATTATTATTTACATTAATTAATGAAATTAATTAATCATCCTTTAATCATTGACACTAATTAATTATCCTTAAATTACACACATTAATTAATTTACTTTTAATTACTTACATTAATTAATTAACCTTTAATTACTTACATTAATTATTTAACCTTTAATTACTTAAGGCCTTAATTAATTTAAGATAAACCATTTATATTAATTAATTATGTAATTCAACCATTATTAAATTCCATTTGAAAATACTTAGGAATTAATTTATTATTATCCTAATGTATAATTATTTCAAAACCAAATCAATTCATTTTAAAACATTTAAACTTTAAAAATTTAGTCTTTGAAACATGTTTGAAAATCTTGTTAAATACTTTTACGTGAAAGTTGTTTATTTTCATTTAGCTTTGAAAACTTTGTTTAACAATTTGCTTTTGTTTTTTAACCAGGTTAATAATTTACTTAGGAACCCTGGTTAATATATTTACTTTGTTTTTAAAACTTGTTAATACCTTGGCTTGAAAACTTGTTTTATATTTTCTTTGATTTAAATTTTGTTATCTTTACAAAAGAAACCCGAGCCCACAACAATAATACTCGATCCAAACTCCGATCCAAACACTCATCCACTTCCCTCCGATACTACTCGCAAACAAAACTCGGGCTTAACACGAAGAAAACTCCTTCTTCCCCGATGCTCGAAACAACACAGCTACCATTGGATACGAAGGATAACTCGTGCACATGCACACGAGTTCGTTGTCGCTCCATTCAACTTCGTCGTTGCCTACAGGCCGCCGACGACCCATTCGTACATTCCGACCACCTAGCATCATCGATTTCGCCTGAAATCGAAAATGAGCATGTCGATGCACACTGGAACCCAAACCTCATCAACAATTCCTCCTCGCGTCGCCACCTCCGATCTCCAGACACCTCGCGATCACGTCCTTCTGCCATAGTCCCGCGCCTTAATTCCACCACCACCGAAAACTCCGGTTCACCCACGACGACACACGACCCTCTGAAAACATCATCGACCAAAACTAGCTTCAAAACACTAGATTGCCATCGACCAGCCACCACGACGATCGATAAATGCTCCGATCATTTTTCCCTTGATCCCCAGACATCCAGCTTCCTCCAGCAACGATCACGACGATCATCTCATCCCCGATTGCCAGAAATCGTCGAAAGATCGAATTCTGTTCAACTCGCAATATCACGACAACCACAAACTTAAAAATCATTATACTATTATCAAAATTCATGGTTTCTAAGCACGAATTCAAAAATACAATCAAAACTTGGAAATTTAACAATCGAAATTTTGACTTGAATTAATTCTTACTGTAAATTCAATCCAATCTGATAATTACTTAATAATTATTCTTCAAATTTTAAAAATAGTATTTCACCCATGCAAACAACTCTTCTTTAATGATCAAGGTTTAAAACTGTCTAGGTAGGGAGATATGAATTTATATAGGTGAGTTCTTGGGTCTATTGATCATAATAGAGGCTAATATATACATATACATAGACATGCACATAAATAAACGGTGGTTCAACTATATCCCAAGTAAACTACATCCATGCAAACATTATTCACAACATAACATCTTCAATTTATCACATGCACCAGGATAAAAACTGACTTAAGCTTTAAAAAAAATGTCTACTCACAAGAATTTTGATAAGCAGAGAAACGGAGCCTTTTCTTTGATCTGGAACTTGATTTTTGAATTGAAGCTTGATTGTTTATTTTAACTTAAATCGACTTTGGGTTGAGTTGAATTTGAATTTTCTCATTGAAACTTGAAGTTGAAATTTTTTGATTTTCTTTTGGTTTTAATATTGGAAAATGAGAGAAGGAAAGAAATTGAGAAATAGATATGCAAAAAGTTATCATATGTATACAGCCTTCTACTCATCTCATTATTATTTATATTTGCTTTAAAAGAAAAGAAATATTGCCACTTGTATTTGCATGGCATGCACAAGCTTACAAATGTCCAAACCCAATATTTTATATTTCTTTACGTTTTTATTAATTTATGTTTTTATGTTTAATATTTTTATATATATAAGTCATATTTATTTCATATATAATTTAAAGAAAGTATATTAAACTCTTTATATATTTTATTAATATATTTCCTTTTTATTTATCCTTATTTTGATTTTAAACTAAGATTATAAATATTTTAAATCAATATCAAAATATATTCTAGTATTTAAAAATGCAGAGTTGCAAATCTAATTTATTCATAATCTCAAAGGAAATAATATAAATCATTTTTATTTACTTATTTTAAATCTAAGCTAATTATACCTTAATTAATAACTATATACATATATTAGATAACATATTTATATCCAGATATTTTAAATTATCAGAATTTATTTGTCCAACTTACAAATCAGTATTTTTAATAAATTTAATTCTGTTAATTACCAATTAACAGATGTTCAAAAATCTGAGTTATCACAATATTGAAGAAGAAAATCCAGAGTGTCAACAAGAATCTATAAAGTGTCAAGCAAAAATAACAGAAATGGACAGATGCATGATTTTTTATCATTGAAAATAACACCGTTTGATTTGAAATCATGCTTGCTTATATTATAAATAATTATGAGTATAAGTTAAAATAAACTAATACCTAAATGTATTATAAAATGATACCTACATTCCATTTCTTATAACTTGATGGTATGTAAATTGAACTATTTATGTTGACCATCATTTAATAGAAAAATGATACTAAAATAATGCAGAATTTATATGTAGCAGTTGTTTAATTAGAACTCATGGTTAGTTATTTTACAAACAATTTTCACTATTAAATAAATCAAAACTGATACCTATATGTATGAAAGACAGATACTAACTTTCTGTTTGAAAAACTGATACCAACGCAAAAATGATGCCCATAAACTGCCACTATTAACATTATTGATACTAATAATATTATATTCATTCACCAATAGCAAAAACTGACATCTTCTTATTGTTAATATAGATTCTCAATTGAAAAAAAATGTAGAAGAAGTTGAAGACATAACTGCTGACACTAATACAGAACAAGTCCACCAAACAACTGAAAAAGAAAGTACATGCATGGAGATTGAAACAGCGACTCAAATGCATGAAAATGTGCTCCAAGCAAATGAAGATAAAGCTATGGACACAAAAGAATAAAGTTAAGACATGTTGAAAAAAACAAATGAAATAGTGTTACGAAGAAATGAAGATAAAATGGTGCAAAATGAAATAAAAAAGGCTCTAAAATTGTAAGAAGATACTAGTAAAGAGAGCAAAGTAGCAGTATACAGTGAAGTAGTATTAGGCCTAACACCTCTATCTTTCAATCTCAACATCAAACAACAGTTGTAAGAGGAAATAACAGCAAATGACAAAGAAAGCAAACCAGCAAAACCTCCTGGTCGGAAAAGGAAACAAACAGTTCATAGGCCATCTTCTTATGTGAAAAGAATAGAAACAAGAGAAAGAAAGAAAAAAAGCCCCAGTTTTGAATATGGTCGGAGAATGAAAAAAAGGGCGAAAAACCTAAAGAAAATAAAAATGATGAAAAACTGGAAGAAAATGAAAATGATGAAAAAGAAAGTGCAGAAGAGTCAATCCCAATGTCAATTCAAGTAATAGAGCCAACACTTTCAAATTTAAGACTAGGACACTGCAGCAAAACCTTGGCATACTTGAATATAGAACAGCAAAATACAACCAAAACCTTCTTTGCTATGACATCATCAAAAGAGTAAGTTTACAAACATATATACAAATATTACTGGTTAGAATAACATTGTATAATTGATATGTGACTTATTTTCTTAAAACAGAGATGTAGCATGGACAGATAAAGCACAACTAGAGGAGGATGTACATAACAAAAAAATTATTACAACAATTTTTTGAAGAAAGTGGCACACATGGGTCGATACACACTTTTTTTTACTTAATAATACCGCCACCAATAAAAATAATTACAAAAAACAATATCTAATAGCTATTTCCATTGCTATTTATACAAAAACAGATACCTATTTATAACCAAAAATGATACCTAATTGTTATTTGTTATAAAGCGGTGGTCTATTAGTTGAATTATGTATTAACCATTATGTATGACGAAATAAATACCAAAATAGTGCAAAACTAATTCATAGTAGCACTTGATATAAATTCATGCTTTTGTTTCCTAGTAGCAATTGATTTAATAGCATGTGCAAAAATGATACTAAGTCGGTGCCAAAATGATACCCAGGAGCTGTTTCATCATATTTCATGCTTAATTATTCTTGTAATTTGTAATATATATTACCAATATCTAAACAAAAGATACTAATTATTATTGAATATTGCTTCACCGGTAACAAAAACTTACATTTTCTTGTTGTTAATATAGATAATTGACTGGTATTTATCTAAACGTGGGCTAGAAGAGCACAACTATGCATTCACAATAACAATGACGGTAAATAAAACTTCAATATGCAATAATATCATAAATGCTACATATATATTGAATTCTAACTTATTTTTTTATTTAACAGCAATCTATAGTTTTTAATGTAGATGGAATTATAAAATCTTTAGTGTTGCATTTCCTTGAACAAATTGTGGATGATGAATACACAGATGCTATGTATTTCCCATTGCTTTGTGAATACCATTGGACACTAGTAACTTTGACATGCCCAACAATGCAATGGAGTCATCTAGATTCTAGACGTCCTAGAAGGAATTCTAATGAGAGAAACAACCCCAATTTAAAGCTGCAATGATATTGGTATGATATATTTTTGTTATGAAACAAAATAATTTAATTAAACAAATCGAACATTAGCTAACTTTGTTTTGTTTTGTCTTCAATAGATAAATAAAATTGAAGAAATGCTGAAAGAACTTTGGAAAAAGAAAAACATACAGGATAAGGAGGTGAAGGCAAATGAAATGCATCAAATACCATGTGCACAATAAGAATCGAATACATAAATTGTTTATATTGTTCAAAATAATACCTACTGATAGTTAAATTAACATTGCAAATTTTCTTTTAAAATAATACATAGATACTGCAAATTACAGACAAAAACTGATACTCAAGCTACTGACTGCTAAACTGATAACTAAAAATTGTAGAAAAAAGGTAATACCTAGATACTGAAAATGATACTTAGTGACCGTTAAACTGATACTGCAAATTGTAGACAAAAATGAATACCTAGATACACAAAACTGATACGCAAATATTCTTTTAAACAGGCTTGACTGTGGTATATACGTGATGATATTCATTATATCAATGAACAAAAGTCAAATACCACACAAAATAGCCCTTGAACAAATGCTGAAATCTAAAGCAAGAATTGCATATGAGATATTGACTGACAAAGAGCACTGCTGGAGCTTAGCTAAGTTCATGTCAAGTTTGGAAGAAGAAAGATAAATGAATAAATCAAATAGTTTGCAAAAGGTGCTACTATTTTCACATGAACTGATCTACATTTTAGATATTTTCTTATATGTAGTTGAATTTAATTTCTGTTTTAATGTTTATACAATCAATGCTTGATATTAGTACAATTTGTTATACAAACTATGAACATATTTCTGGTGATGTAAAAATTAGATTTCTGTACCTTATATCATAGTTTATATTTTGTTAACATATTTTTCTTTAAACAGCGTTGATTGTGGAATCTTTGTCATGATTTACATTGCATCACTGAACATGATTCCAAAAAAGATCCAATAACACAATGATATCAAAACTAGAGCAAAAATAGCAACAGACATGTTGACAGATAGCAAGAACTGTTGGAATGTAACTGATAACCAGTCAAGCAAAGAAGAAGGTGCAGAAATTGAGGATTTTGTGTGTTAAAGAAAATCATTGTATTGTTTCACAATTAAATTTGATACTTATGAAGTAATGGTGCTCTATTGCAATTTGGTACTTGTGAAATAATGATCTTCTGTTCTTAAAACAATGCTGATCTTACTTGTAAAAACAATGATGATCTGCTAGAATGATATGTTGTAATTGATGTTCTTTTCTTTACCTGTTGTTTATATTATAACAAGATTATATATTGAATGTTCTATCATGCAACTATTTATCCTACATAATATTAACAGTTTTATGATGCAACTACCGGTTATATAATAATATTATAAGATTTCATATCATATATCAATACAAAACAGTAATTGGGTATCAGTTCTAATAACTAATATTATCAGTTTTGCTAAAACTGACATTCAACATATTTTATGAAACAACAATTAGTGCCAGTGTCAGTTTTTGCTAACATAATATATCATTATAATTACTTATTAGTAGTAGTGTCAGTTGTAGCATGAACTATAATACACAAAACTGTTAATAAAAACTAACCAAAATTATACTAAAGTCTTTTATATCCAATCAAACAAACATTATCTCCAACCAATAGAAAGCATGTATTAATTCAATCATCTTCTTCAATCAATTACACAAATGATTATCAGATCACATATACAAAATGCATAAAATATACAAAATTGAACAAAACAGATATCAAACAATGAAAAAATGATACCATATTTTATACCAACAGAATGCATAAAATGATACTAAACGGCTGATACTTACAGTACGCAACAAATATTAAAACAAATGTTTGAAATAAATAGATAAATAAACACCATAAGTGATACTGTAAGAACATATAACTAATACTAAGACTGATACTATCATTTATACTAAATAGCTAAAATTAAAATCAATTTGATAATATGCTATACTGAACAAATTAATAACAAGGTTCAATTACAGTAAACCACCAAAACAAGTCACTCATCCACTTATTAATCAGAACAAATTCAAAATGTAAAATCAAATCATATCCTCTTTGAAGCTTGACAATTCCGTTTATTATGACCAAACTGCTTTCACTCGTCACATCTATTTTGCTTGTTCTGAAAATATGAAAATCTTCCTTTGCGCTTGATTGATGGTCTACCAGCGCCACGTTTCTCCTTTGGTGGCTTGATAACATCTTGAATGCTACCATCAACAATAGGCCTATCATAATTTGGAATAGGATTTATAGCAATGGCATAAGAACATCGATAAGCATCAACAGTGAAATAATACTCCACAAAATCATATACAGACAACTTAGACTTGTTCATACAATTTGTAGCGTGAGCATAAGGAAATCCTATAATTTTCTATTGGTTGCAACTACAAACTCGTTCCTTCAAATCAACACAATGAGAGTTTGGAGTTTTCACTTCAAAAGAAAATCAGAAAATTTATAGACATCTCATCCAAATCCTTCTTCAATCAATTCATCTAAACGCAACTCTAGAGAAGGGTAAAGAGTTGTTTTCCACAAACGACACTCTTCTCTCCTTCTAGCCATTTATTGCATAATCTTAATGCGAATACCATCTAAACACAAAGTAATAGGTAATGCTCATTCATCTAAAATCCAACTGTTAAAACTTTCTACAACATTCGAACTATATTCACTACAACGTTTTCCTAGAAAAAATAAATCAACTCATTCATTAAAAGGCTTATCCTTTAAAAAATTCACACCAGCAACACCATCAATTTGACAGAACTTAGAATGTGCTCCTTCAAATTCATATAGATTAGAAGCTCTAGAACGCATTTTGAATAGATCAACAATAAACACATTTGCATTTTTGGCTTTTGCCGCTGAAAGAAGATTTTGTTCCACATGCAAATAGCAATAACTGTGATAAGCTGAAGGAAAAACTTCACGAACACCTGAAAGCAAACCTTGGTGTCGATCTGACATAAAAATAAAATTACGATCTTCTTGAAGCATTTGTTTTAAATGATTCAAAAACCATATCCAATTATCCATATTTTTTACAGAAACTACAGTCATAGCTAAAGGGATACACATTAAGAAAACCAATACCGAAAACTTGATATAACCATTATAAAAATATTAATAACCAGGACATTATACACATTAATTTATATTCTAACACAACAAAGTAATGTACATTATCATATATTGTAATACAAATGAAATTTCAATACTACACAACTATATATGATACGATATATTAACATACATGAACCTGATACTAACATTATACACAAACTGATACTAATTGCCTGCTAACCATTATGAAATTATGATATCAAATACAAACCTGCAATTCAATACATTATAAATTCTAATACTATAAACTTGCTAACTATAAACTACATATCCTAAAACTGATACCAAATAATACAAATTATAATAACAAATGCATATTAATGCAAATGCCAACTATTATGATGTCAATACAAATAAATCAAAACTAAAAACAGAGACATACCTTGATCGCCATTTTTTGCAGTAGCACCCATCAAAACACCAAGACGTCCCTTCTAATGAGTAATATCATAGGACGACAATGCTTGAATCCAAGTAAACGAGCACTAAAAGCAATAACCACATACTTAAATTCATTACTACAAGGATCAACATCCATGTCAACAAACTATTTGGATTAGACTTCTTCACTGCTTCCAAATACCAACTCAAATCATTATAAGGCAAAGCTTCATTACCATGCAAGTCCATTAATGTAAGTTGTTTCCCATGATAAGCGTAACCGTAAGACAACTGAACATTATATTCTCTTCTAAAATCAACTAAAACATCTTTAGGCTTTTTATTAGGACAATCACGAATCTCGTCAATAATCAACGATTTAACAAACGAACTAGATATATGTGGATTATTCACATTTCTAACACTAGCTCCACAAGAATGATCATCAACCATATTTCTCATAAAAAACTTCTTTAATTCTCCAGAATCACAAGAAGTATAGACTTTGAAAAGACAACCATCCTTATATGAAGAGTAAATTACAGTAACTCTTGTAGCATAATTCTTTAAAAATACTAATTCATATCCCTTTTGAATTTGATATGCCATAAAAAATTCTCTAAAATGTTCAGCTCCTCCAAACACAAAAACCAACAAAATAGGAAATGCATAACGTCAACCCTCTCCTCAATATATCTTTTAAATAACTTTTACCATTAACAACAACATTTGAACAGACATATATAGTAGAAGATGAAGAAGCACGAACATTAGACCATCAACATATTCCAGTTTAGAACCCTTAACCTTAATAGTAAAACTGAAGAAAGAATTTTATTGTATAACTGAAAACAAATTATACTTCGTATATCAGAATCAGTATCAACCATAATAACTTTGTCCTCAAGTATATAAGAAATCTGAATGGAAGATGGAGTTAATTGAGACCAACATCGACATATCTCATTCTTCAAGTCGTACAAAGAGCAATTGATAGAGAATCAAGTGCTAAAAGTGTTATTACTCAATATAAACAGGCAAAGAAGACTGTTATCACCACTGCCACAAAAAATAAAAATAAAAACATTAGTAAAAATACGCTCGGTTTAGAACATTAATTTTCTATTTCGCAAAACTGATACCTATCGTCTACAAAACTGGTACCTAATTACCGATAATGATAAAAAATGATAATAAGAAAAAAAATGATATGCAGAAACTGAACCTAAACTATGATACTTTCCACCCTATCACAACTTTATATACAACCCAAGCAATCATACTTTTCCAATCATCCTAACATTAATGCAAGATTATGCAAGATAAATTAAATTTAAGCATATTAGACGCTGTATAAAGAAATTAATAAATAAATAAAAACCTACTAGTGATTTCAAAAGTTGCCATAGAAGAACGAACAAGCAATCAGAAAAACAACACTGCATGTAATTTGTCAAAACGAACACAAACAGAAATCATAATCAAAAATTTTTAACTGTAATAGAAAAAATAAAAAATAGAATAATATAGGCATACCTAGTACAATTTGAAGAAAAACAAGATCACAATAGAAATATGAAAAGAACGAGATAGATAAACGCGCGTGAGAAAATTTTTATCGATGAAATATAATTTTCAGAAGAATGAAATTGAAATGACTGAACGAGGTTGATCGACATTTTGATTGCGAGAGAGAAATTGGATTGCGATAGAAAATTTGATTGAAAGGAAGAAGAAGAAGAAACGCGCGAAAGTGGGACGGAAGGAAAATACGATAATTTCTCCTTTAGATAAAATTATTAGTGAGCTGTCCTACATCCAAAACAAGCCCTAAAAATTATCCTTGAGGAAAATTTCCTGAATTTAATGTCACTTTAAAATAGGATCTAAAAACTAATATTGTTTTACAAATTTAAAACATTCATCTACAAATACTATCAAATCTTAATATCACCTAAAAATAGGATCTAACAAATAAATTATTAATTAATAATATGTACAAAATTTCAAAAAAAATAGATGTTGCAACTTAGAAATAAAATGTAAACTAACAAAAATGATTTCAATGCAAAAACATAGTTAAATATTTCTATAATCATTGTCTCTTGAATATGCTAAACATATACAATTTGCAGAAAAACAATTCACATGCGAAACACGTGCCATCATCACGCGTGAAACACGCGCCGTAATGCTCGTTAAATAGAATTCAAATTTATTTAATTGTTTGTATATAGCAAATCAAATTAATTTGCAGTAGTAAAATACTAACGTATATAAATATTGATGTTTAATTTTAACTTGGTTTAATTAAATAAGAGTTAAAGAATAATTTGATTCTCTATGAATCATAATAATTCCAGTAATGAATTTTAGGATTTAATTTTTTATATTTAATTTGAAGTGAAAATTATTAAAATTGACTACGAATAATACTAACTTGAAAACGTGTATAAATAGAATTTGACACCTAAATGAATTTAATTCAACTTATGA
Source organism: Allium cepa (assembly GCA_030765085.1). NCBI lineage: Eukaryota > Viridiplantae > Streptophyta > Magnoliopsida > Asparagales > Amaryllidaceae > Allium > Allium cepa. Next base: position 918,525,549 of record CM060931.1, on the reverse strand, counting down.
CGTATAAAAACTTTAGTTGCTTATGAAATAAATTGTATTCATTATACCATGAATTTTTTATTTTTTAATATTGATTTTTCTTTTTATCAAACAGGGGCATTTGTGTCTAATATTTATTAAAATTTGCATGGTTTAGTTAAAACAATTAATAGGTATAAATAGAATTTGCCTTTAAACATAACAAATTTTGTATTTCACGCAGTAGTACTTGAAATATTGACTTTTAGGTAATACAATGAAGTGAAAAAATAATTTTCACCTAAATTAAATTAAAAGAGAAAGAAGGCATAACGGCAAATTCTAGAAAAAAGTTAAGTTATAGGACAACAAGTTTTTATTTGGCTGAAGGACAATGCTACTTATAACTAGCTTTTGATAAAGTATAAATTGAATATAATTGCGAATGGATCCATCAATCACTACTATTTGTCCAATCAATTGCACAGACACACCATGAGACACGCGTTATGTGACGAGGATTATATTCGTAATAATGATGGAAGAAAGAAGAGATTACATACATATATACACACACACGCAGACACACATACACATACATACATATATACATATGCACGACGGGGTAAATGCCAACGAGGGTGAGATGATTGTGCAACAAATAGATCATGTGCGACACCCATGGTCGAGTGATATACGAATGAAACATGTCGTGGTATCTTGTTGTTGAAGCAGGTTCACTAGTTATATTTTTTTTAAGACCTCGTTAACCGCTAATTGAAACAATGTTATTGATAACTATAAAGTGTACTAATTAACTTAAATATGAATATGATTTATTGTCATAATTGATTAGCATTGCAATTGTGAGACACATTAAGTAGTGCCATGGCATGGGTATTTACACTATTTTTATTTGATGAGATTTAGGTGGGTATATTTTGAGGTGCTTCATATTATAGAGTGCTTGACACATTTTACTAATTTGACATATCACATGTAAACTTGATATCACAAATGGATAATTTATGTGCACTGTTACACCCACAGCTAGTTTGTAGTTTGACTTGTGGTTTTGTTATGTATTTAACAACCTCGGATCAAACTGTGGTTGTTGCTTTACAGGATGACTTTTGCCCGCTTGTTTTTAGTGCGTTGCATTCAAAGGGTGGAGCAGGTTATGATTATGGTGTACTACATTCATAATATCACTGTTTTGGCATATCATGGATATTACCAGTGTTAAATTTGAATGATTCAAATATTTGTTGAGGAGGAAAGAAATTGATTAATTGGTTCAATCAATTAATTAATTTGGCTTGTATATGGAAGGATATTTTGAAAGGAAACTAATTAATTAGTCAATGCATTTGTTATATGAAGAAATAAATAATTAGGCATGAAGAATCAATCAATCAAAGGAAAGATATGGAAACCAAGATTACGCCATCTATTTGTACTAAAATCAAACCATGCAATTTGGAAAAATATTTAGGTAATCTAGAAATTGATTTTCTTAATCTCCAAGCTACCCTTCATTATCAAGTCTATTTAAATGAAGGAATTTCATCTTTATATGCAAGTGAGTGTGTGAGAGCATCCACCATTATTCTTCTGTCTCTTTTGTACTCTTTTCTTCAATGGAGTAAAAGAAGTTGTTGGGTCTCCGTGGACGTAGGATATTTATATCCTAACCACATTAAATCTTCTGTGTCTCCTATTTCTTCTATTGTTTCTGTGAGACTTCATAATTGATTTTATTTTTTAATTTTCATTAATATCTAAATAGAAAATACTAGATCCTGATCAAATAATTCTTCTGTGCTCAAATTAAAACAAATTTCACTATAGTTTGGTATAGGAGCTAGTGTTATTGTTCCTGTTTGGATATTAATGGCTACTTATGTAAGTCTATTGGTAGATCTGGTGTCAATTATGGATTAACACGTTTTGATGAAAAGGGAGATTTTGGTACTTGAAAGATGAAGATGAAGGCGGTATTAAAGAAGGAGAACACTTATAAGGTTGTTTCCACGTTAGAGAAATTGAAAGGTATTGATGTAGCTAGCTTGGAAGAGATAGAAGATGAAGCTCTCAAATAAATTCAATTGAGTCTTTCAAATGAATTTTTTAGAGAATTCTCTCATAAGAAGACGGTGAAGGAACTATAGGATGCATTATCGGATGCATACCGAGACAAGTCTCTCACTAATCGGATTATTCTTCAGCAACAACTCTATTCGTTCAAGATGAAACATGGAGCTGATCTCATGGAGCATGTAGATGCTTTGACCACTTTGATTATGAACCTGAAGGCAGTGGAAGTTGATATTACCGATGAGTCTCAAGCTGTGATCCTCTTATGATTCTTGCCTTAGGAGTATACTGCTTTTGTTAATTCCATGATTTATGGCACAGCATGTCTGATGTAAATGTCGGTTTTCATAATGAAGTATTAAGAGGTAGATTGGTGAGCACTAGCTTGGATAGTGATACCGAAGGCTTATCTGTTCAGAGAGGTAGAGGACAAAGCAGGTCGAAGAAAGGTGGAGGACGGAATTCTTCACGGTTTCAGTCTAAGGGGTCTAAGAAATTGACTTGTCATTATTGTAAGAAACTAAGGAACTTCATAACACAATGTCCCAAGCTTGAAGGTAGAAGAAAAGATCCAAAGCAAGCCTCAACTTCTACAGTAAAGAAATCAGATACAGAAAGTGATACCGATGTATTTATAGCTTCTGGCTCTTTTTGGAAGAACAACTTATGGCTGATTGATTTGGTGCATCCTATCATATAACACCTGATAGGAACAGCTTTTCCATTTACCGTGAAATTGATAGAGGAGAAGTTCTTATGGGTAATGATGCTTCTTGCTGTATGGTTGGTGTTGGTAAGGTGATGATTAGGATATTTGATGGTGTTATTCGTACGACCATCAATGTTTGACATGTACCTAATTTGAGTAGGAGCTTGATTTCTGTTGGGGCATTGAGTAGACTTGGCTTGAAGATTGTAGTGGAAGGAGAGAAAATGAAGATATCGAAGTGTTCCATGATTTACACGAGAGGTGTGAGGGCAGGAAATCTTTATCTATTAAAGGGCACTACTATAATTGGTGAATCATCTTTTGTTACATCGGTTGATTTGGATTCTTCTAGATTATGGCACTTACGGATGGGCCACATCGGTGAGCGTAGCATGCATGAGTTGAGAAAACGAGGACTGATTGACGGAGTTCATCATTTAAAACTTGGTTTTTGTGAAGAGTGTGTTCTTGGAAAGCAAATGAAGGTTTCTTTTGGTATAGGAGGCATAAAGCAAAAGCTGTCCTCGAGTGTGTTCATACAAATGTCTGGGGTCCCTTCCCTTGTCAGTCTTTAGGTAAAGCTAGGTATTTCATTTCATTTAAAGATGTTTTCTCTCGTAAAGTATGGGTATACTTTCTTCAGTCAAAGAGTGAAACCTTTGACAGGTTTCGAAAGTGGAAATCTATGGTTGAAAAGCAGTCAGGAAAGAAATTGAAAGTTCTCCGTTCAGATAATGGTGGGGAATTTGTATCACAGGAATTCATCGACTACTGTGAGTTTGAAGGCATTACGAGGGATTACACTAAAACATGAGACCCCAATTCTAATGGAGTTACAGAAAGGATGAATTAGACATTATTAGAGAGAACAAGATGCCTCAACCTGACTGCAAAATTGAAGAAGAGGTTTTGGACTGAAGCTTTATCTATGGCGTATTTTCTCATCAACCGCACACCTTCTAATGCCATAGATATGAAGATCCCTAAAGAAGTATGGAAAGGAGAGCCTATTATTCATTTCTCAGAGTGTTTGGTTGCCTAGATTATGTGCATGAGAGTAAAGAGAAGCTAGAACCTAGAGCTCGTAAGTGTATCTTTCTAGGTTATAGGAGAGGAGTGAAGGGATATCGGTCGTGGCGTCCTATTAGCAAGAAGATCGTTATGAGCAGGTATGACGCCCCACCTCTATACTCACGCTAGCCAAGGACACTACGGAGTAATGCCATCAACTAACGCGAAGAATAAGGCTGTTGAGGAGCGACCATCCGTGTAATTGCCTTGTGCGAGCAATAGTATGTCCGATAGTATAACAAGAGGAAATCCGACATACCGATACAAACTCAAAGCATCTACATAATGGCTATATATGATCTTCGAAAACAAATATAGAAATAAACATAACACCAATCAGTCAAAGATATCCATATCACCAAGGCAGAAACAGATATGAATATACACTAAGAAGTCTTTATCAAGGTAGTGGTCAAACATGATCCACAGTATAACAAAAGAATAGATACAAATGCTAGAAAAAAGAATATGTATACATCAAGGAGTCTCTATCTTGAATGCATAACAACAAAAACTACCAATATAGTGTAGTTAGCCAAAAGTCAGGTAATACTCCTAGATGAGGAGTCAAGTAAAAGCACTTGTAACATCTCGGTCTGACCCGAGTATTATTTAATAAGAAAATAATAAACGGATCAGTCTATCTATAAATATCAAATAAAAAGAGATGGAATAAGAGATATAACAAAACATATGATAACAATAATGCCATATTATGAAAAGTATACATTTGACAACAACAAAAATCATACAATATCTCAAGAAATCTCATAACATAAAAAAGAATGTCATATTCTTTACTCTGTTCACCAAACCATAAATATTGACAAACTTATCAATGCCAATCGTAAAAGTTGTTGAAACACAAATTCATAAAAGTTAGTGAAACACAAATTCACCAATGCACAAATATTGATAAAGCTTATCAATATAAATCATGAATTTTGGTGAAACGCAAATTCTAGAAATCATCAATAAAAATTCAGAAATCACAAAAGGGGGAGGCATATCACAAAACGGGAGCATGAAAACTCACCAACACGTGTACCACAAAATGAAACGCTATTCCACGATTGCTAACCATTTATTTTGAGTCGAAGCTCCACAAAACGGTCCGAAGACCATGGGTCACTACCCCACCAATTTTGAGCCGAAACTCCACAGAAACGGGGTTTAGTCTCCCTCGCAGACAAAGAGACATCGCACATTGCTAGTATAAATCACAAAATGATCATCATCGATCATCAAGAAGTGTCAATTACACTAAGCTAATAAATAGATGAGTTTAGCTTCATGTCCCCTAACCACTGGCTTAACTTAAATATTTACGAACAAACTGTAAGTCTCCACTCGAAAGTTGTCACAAGAGTTTCAATCGAACGAGTCTAAGAATTAACCAACAAAATAAACCCAAGTGTTTCATACCACTTGTTTTACTAAGCCGTTTAATTAGATTTCTCATACGAGTGAGGTAAAGATTTGTATATACTAATAGGTTGGAAAACGGTTTTATAAACTAGTTTGATATTGAAAATAGAGTTGAAATCATCTTTGTGAAAGAGTTTGAATATTTACTACTAGTATAGAAACCTTTGTATTTAGGAGTGACAATCCATAAAGATGATTGTAAAAACAATCAATCATCAAAATTTCACGTTCAAAGACGTGAATTAAATCCAAAGAAATCGATTCCAAATCCATCAAAATGGATATACCGAAAAATTCCAAAATAGAGGTCATCAAGTTCGATAATAAATGATCGCAAAAAATCGAGAAACCACGAATCGGTAGAAATTGAAATTTCAAACAAAATAGGCGAAATAGGCAAAGTAAGCTGAATACAAGCAGGTCAGTCGACTGGCTTTCTAAGAACAGTCGACTGGACCAGACCCTGAAAACCCTCGGGTTACAGATCAGTCGACTGGACTCAGAGTGCCAGCCGACTGGTGCCTATTACCCAGCATTTCCAGCCTATTACCCAAAGGGACAAGAATCCAAACAGAGCCAATCGATCGATCAATTGCAACTAGGGATTTGTGCCATGCGACAACCCAGTCCTATAGTCTCCTCAACACACTCCAAAAACATGTTCAAACATCAAAGTTAGGATTTTTAAAGATTTGACTTCAAAACACAAAAATTTGAAATATTCATCAATTCAATCCAAACCAAAAGCAAATGCACATGAATAAGTGTTAGGAATTCATGCCCAACAATCAAAGATAGTTATAAACATAGATGTGAGATAAGAAAAATCTCACCTTTAGCACAAAAATAAGGAAGAAGAAGCTATAGAGCAAGGTAAAAACAATCACTCCACAATTCTAACCCAAAAAGCTTGAATCTAAGCTTAAAAGAAAAACATTTCCTAAGTTAGACTTTAGGAATTTCTGAAATTGAAGGTAGAATGAGTTTAAGAAGAAGAGGATGCTTACCAATAGTTTCACTTTGAATTTGGAGTTAGAACTTGGATTTGGAATGGAACTAGGGCTTAGGTTCTCTTTCTCTTCCCCCATTTTTACGAAAGCTTGAAGGTATTAGGAAATGAAAGTGAATGAAGAGAAGTGGGGGTGGAGCTAGAGTTAGTAGTTTAGGCTAACCCAAACCCAAAGTACAAAGTGCATAGGTCGAATTTTAGCTAGCTCCAAACATATCGAAGTTTATGCTCAAAAAGGTCGCAAACGGCGTTTTTAACTCAATGGAATTGGTCCCGAGTCCTAATTCGACCGCATGCTAAAAGTAGCATTTCAGACTATAATCCGACTAACGATGCTGTATTTAAATAAAATATTTGAATACACAATCGTAAAATATGCGGGTTGTTACAACAAGCATGTGACTTTTGATGAGAATGCTAAGTTGAAGGTGGATCCTTCCTCGTCGGATGACAATGAGAGGACATGTGAAGAATACCAGACACAAAGCAAATCATTTGTTGATTCTTTCCATAGACGCTCAGATGGTGTTTCCGATGACACCGTGGTTGATGATGGTAATATCGATGTTGGTACAGAGGATCAAACTCAAAGTGGAACTCATTTAGAACCTAGGCCTGTCAGACAAAGAAGAAAGTCTAAGTGGCCTGATGAGTTTGTTGGATTGAGCATCAAAGACATTAACTTCGATGATATGGCAACATATGCTTTGAATGTTATCCACGATTAGGCCTGTGATTATAGAGAAGCTATCGCATCAGTTAACAGTTCCAGTTGGTTAGTTGCTATGGAGGAGAAGATTGAATCATTGCAAAGAAATCATACTTGGGATTTGGTGCCTCTTCCCACCGACAAGAAAGCTATTGGATGCGAGTGGATGGTGACATCTTTTTTAGAGGATACTGTGATTTCGATTATGCTAGGATAGAGATGCTAGGAAGTCATTGTCGGGCTATGTTTTTACACATGGCATAGGCTCAATTTTATGGAGATCAAAGCTGCAATCTATCGCAGCTTTATCGACTACTGAAGCAGAGTTGATATCGATTGTGGAAGCAACAAAGAAAGGATTATACTTACTTCAGTTGTCGGATGATCTTTCAATGGTGCAGTGGACAGTGAAGCTATTTTCAGACAGACAGAGTGTGATTCATCTTAAAGAGAATCAAGCTTAGAGTTCACGGATGAAGCACATTGATTTTAGAGGTTTCTTTCTTATGCTTGAGGAAGAACGAAGCAAGATCAAATTGTTGAAGGTGGGTTCTTTGGATAATCCTTCAGATATGATGACAACGTCACTCCCAATGGACAAGTTTGAACATTCCTCAAACTTGATCAATTTGATTCCTATTACTTGAGCGCTAGAGGCACTAGACCCAACAACTTCTATATTGATTGCTTGGTGATAAGGTGATGAAGAGAGATTGTTATATTTGAATCAAAGTGGAGTGTTAAATTTGGATGATTCAAATATTTGTTGAGGAGGAAAGGAATTGATTAATTGGTTCAATCAATCAATTAATTTGGCTTGTATACGGAAGGATATTATGGAAGGAAACTAATTAATTAGTCAATCAATTAATTAGTCAATGCATTTACTATATGAAGAAATAGATGACTAGGAATAGAGAATCAATCAATCAAAGAAAAGATATGGAAACCAAGATTACACCATCTATTTGTACTAATCAAATCATGCAATTTGGAAAGATATTTGGGTAATTAGAAAATTGATTTTTTTAATCTTCAAGCAACCCTTCATTATCAAGTCTATTTAGATGAAGTAATTTCATCTTCATATGCAAGTGAGTGTGTGAGAGAATCCACCATTATTCTTCTCTCTTTTGTACTCTTTTCTTCAATGGAATAAAAGAAGTTGTTGGGTCTCCGTGGACGTAGGATATTTACATCCAAACCACGTTAAATCTTCTATGCCTCTTATTTTTGCTATTGTTTCTGTGACACTGCATAATTGATTTTATTTTTTAAGTTCCATTAATATATAAATAGACAATACTAGATCCTGATCAAATAATTCGCTTCTGCTCAAATTAAAACAAATTTCACTACAACCAGGAGATAGTGAAAGCGCCTCTAGCAATAGAAATTACTATCCAAGAACTCACCGTTCGAAGTTCATTTTCAATATTAGCGGAAAAAATTTAAAGACTTCGAATCATTTACCCACCTCCATTACCCGCTCGGTTTTAGTTTTAGAGGAACTAGTAAACAAAGATTTGCATGCAAAAACCTTATGATATGTTTTGTTGCATTTAAAGCAAATCGTTGAATTCCTATAGTCTCTTGCCCATTGATCACCCAAATCGCACCTAAAGCACTTCTTTTTTGATTTGATTTCCTATAACTTATCGTTTAACTAAGCTTCTTTGTAGAAAAGATATTATTGTTGTTGGAATTCATGCTCAAATTTTGCAAAAGTGTTTGGAATTCATGTTGAATATTATTCACGTGCGAATCCTGAGTTGGATTATTTGGATCAAGAAATGTAAGGTCACCATTATCACATAGGAAGGAGGAGGTCACCATTATCACTAGAAATGAAGGCAAATTGTTTTAAGGTAATTGTGTTAATGGTTAACGGTTAACATAAGATTATCCCTCAAAAATCAAATATTCATAGCATGACATATTTTTGAACAAAAAATTCTTTTGTCCACAGAAATTCAATTTATTTAACAAAATTTTAGAATTTTCAATCAACTTAGGAAGGCAAAGAAAATCCTTTATCAAAAAAAGAAAATTTGCACATAATTTTTTTCCCCTATATGTTATTGTGAAAAATTATCCATTTTTAAGAAAAGCCGTATTTCATTAAAAAAAAGTTTTAACTTCCTTTAAAGTGCTATGTTTTTGAAAGAAAAAGTCCATAAGTATTTATGGTTTGAATACTCAAAAAGGAAAAAAAATCAAAACATGCTTGGAAAGATTTTAAAAAATTCTACAAAATTCAATTTTGTTTACCGAAATGTATGTACATCTAAGAAATTTCAAATAATAATAATAGCAATATTTTTTAAAAGTTATTTTGAAATGAAATTTAAAATAAACTCCATTATTTAGAAACATTTTGTATTTCCTGTACAATAAAATAGGTAATTAAAAACATGGAATTTACTACAATGATAGCTCCATTATTTATAAACATTTTGTGTTTCTTATACAATAAAATAGATAGCTAAAAGTATGGCATTTGCTCCAACGATAAAAATCCAAGTTTGTTGTAACGACCCAGAATTTCTGTCAATTAAAATTTGTATATTTAATTGATTTTAAATATTAATGAGTGAAATTTATTAAGACGAATAATTTTATTTCGAATAATTGGATTTAATTGGATAATTAAATAGATAATTTAGTGGTTGAAATTACAGAAAGAATTGAAAATTGGGTTAAATATGATTGAAAATGATTTGTAAAATTTTATTACATCATATTGGAGTTAGAATGATGTCATAGAACTTTTAAAATCAAATTAAAAGTTAATTGTGAAAATTGAATATTTTAATATTTAATTGACAAGTTAAAATAGTCATTTTTCAAACAGTTTCGGATTTTGACGAAACCAGTTTCATCGGATCTGTAATGTCATATTATTATATGGTTTCAAATTTCGTGTCAATCGGATTTACCGTTTGTCCGGTGCAAGCTAAAACGCACAGAAAATGATTAACCGATTTAATTTTAAGTTGATCGTTTATTGCCATATCTCGCACAGATGATCAAATTAGCTTCCGAAACTTGTTCCATTATGTCCGGAACGCGGGGTAAACCCTAGAAACGCTGGTCACCGCGCGAGATTTGGAGTTCGAAAAATCCAGGATGAATAGTGTTTTAGAATATTTTCTATAAAAGCACCTTTAAAATTTCATTTGCAAAAGAAAATAGAAAACCCTAATTCTCTATAGCCGACCGCTACCCTTCAGTCAATGGCCAGAAATCAATCTCCTTCCTCCCTCATTTTCTTCAAATCCGTTGATGATTACAAGAAACGTTCAACTAGAAGTTTGTAGAGCACGTTGAGATCTCCACATCCAACGGTGGAGATCATTTGAAGTGGAGCGGATCAGCGGCAATCACCCTTGGAAGTGCTGTCGTTCGCCCCTAGTTTCCAGCTCGAGGTGGTGGCCGAGCTTCTCATGCTCGTGGCCGATGGTAGGCGTGGTGATGGTGAACGTATTGGAGATGATTGATCGATGTAAAGGCGAGCGTAGTGAGGTGTGTTCGAAACCCTAGTTCGAGAGCTATATGGATTCTCGCGTTCGAACTTACCTGGGAGAGATGTAGCGCGCGTGAGAAGATGGAAGCAAAAGGCCAGGATGATAGGGTATTGGAACGAACGGCTGTGATGGAGTCTGGATTGAAAAATGTAAATTAAATTGTAAATTAGTGTGTATTTAAATTCGTATAACTTTAAACTGCCATAACTTTTTGCTACGAGGTCGAAAATGCACGAAACCAGTTGCGTTGGAATCATATGGACGAGCACTAAGCTATGAATTTGATTGGAGTCGTTTGGAGCTAGCGAAAATTTCGGGTAAAATTAAACATCCGTTTAATTTTATTCGAAATAAAACGCTACAAATTGCTATCGGAAACTCAAGGTGAGAACTTCTCACTCAATCGAATTGTTTCAATTTAAATTTTAATAGTTAGATTTAAAATTGATGATTGTATGCCTGGATGATAAATTATTATCTGTTGATGATTGAAATAGACATTATACGCCGTATATTAAGCGGATGTTATTTATTAAAAATATATACCGTGATAATTCCATCTTGATTGGAATTGGTATTATATATATACTTGGAGTTGATTTTCCCACATTATATAGCGGATGAGACCTTATTGCGCCGTATAATAGCGGATAATATTTTATAAATCTTATATACCGCGATATTCAGTATTGAAACAGAATTGGTATTGTGCTAACATCTTTGGATGCAGGGAAACTGGTTGGAGGGATCCAGCTGGATTCCTCACCAATATTATTTAATTACGGATATTGTGATATTTTTTGATTATCATATATTGATATATGATGTCTTTGTTGTCACGATTGACTATTTGGTGCTGTTGCATCATCGGATCCGTTTTTGAAGTTTTAAAATAATGATTTTTTATTTTAAAAAGAATTTTAAAGTGATTTTTGAAAGTATACGTTTTATTAAATTTTGAATTGTTAAAATAAATAAACATTATAATTTTATTGTTATAAAAGTTATATTTTTGGAAAATAGTACTTAAGCATGATTTTGGAGTTATATAAGTTTTAAATAACGTTTTGTAAATTATTAAAAGGATTGGTTTATTTAAATTGAGATTTTTGAATTATTATAAACGGTTTATATAAAAGATTTCTAAGATTAATATTTATAAATTAAAAATATAGGAACTGTGAAATGAGTTTTTATAAGTGTTAAAATGAAAAAAAATGGATTTCATAAGTGAACGAAATTTATAGACTTATAAATTGTGAAGTTATAAAATGAATAGATGTTGTAAAATAAAAGATTTATGAGTAATTAACTTATAAATCAGATTTGACATTTTAATTGAGATTTTTGAACAAAGATAAATGGTTTATAGATGAGATTTATAAAATATATATTTTATAAATCAAAATAATGGAATTGTAACAGCCCGCAAATCCGTACCCCTTGAATCAACACTATCCTACCTCTATTAACTCAAGTGGCACAGAATTACGAACCATTTGGGGTTAAAGAAGAAGAGATAGAAGAAGAAGAAACTAAACAATATCAGAATCTCACAGTCGCAGCGGAATAAAATATAATAGTAAATATAAAACTTTACACAAAATGAAATCTATACCAGTTTTAAACATCATGTCATCAGAGTGTCTCATACATCAACAATTACCAATCAGACATACCATACAACCATAGCAGTGGAATATATATATAGGTACAGATAATACGTCTCGGGCTCCAGCTCCTCTCCTGCTCCATAGCAATCTATCCTGAACATATAATACTCGGTCTGACCCGAGCATTATAATGAAATAACACCCGAGTCAGTCTGGAATACCAGCTGATAATAATGCATCCAAATCGATTATTAAATTTTCAAAATCATTTTTGAAAACAAAAGCATCTCGTAAGACCACGCCACAAATAAACATGTCGGGTTTTTACCTTACGATAGCTGAAACACCTGTTATAAAAATCCTCTGATATTATAATAGGGTCTATTTACAAATACTTATAAAATAGCTGAAATTGTTACATGATTAAATTCCAGCTACTAGCCACAAAAGTGGGTAATACAAACAAAACTCGTACAAGGCTCGTAGGGAGAATGGATTTCCAACAATGACTAGGCACTGGGGTACCACCTATCACAGTACAGGGCCTAGATCACCGTACCGAGGACCACTCCCGATCCCCTGCAACACAAGGCCGGACCCATCCCTTACTGGACAGTTCCGAATAAGATCACCCCGCGGTTGGGATCAGCAACCGCACCACTAAGCCGAAATAAAAGGGACATCTAGACAGGGATGACCTTACTCTCCAGTGGGGGCTACCCACGAAGCCTTGCTGCATATCCTGTAACGTTTTGAATTTTTCGTTCCGAAAAACCGAAATGTTATGGGTTTAAGAAGAAGAAAAGAAGAAGAAAGAGATAGAAGAAGAGAGAAAAGATAAGAAGATAGGGAGAAAAGAAAATAGAAAATAGAACGGAACAGAAAGAAATAACAGAACAACATCAGAATCTGACAATTCGCAGCGGAACAACATATAATAAATAAATGAATAATCTTTAAACAAAGAACTATATCAGTTATTATATTACATCACATTACATTACATTACATCAGAGTGTACAACAACAAACAACATCAAACAATGCAGCGGAAAAAGAAATACTATATACTAATAATACGTCATGCCATCCAGCTTGCCTCCAGCAAATCCAGAATATCCTGATAAACCTAACTCTTGACTGCCCGTGTGGAAATTGGTGGGCACCCAGAGTTTAGGAAGGAAAACAATAAACTCCGAGTCAGTCGTGTGACTGGTGTGAGAACTCAAAACAGTTTATTTATCTTTAAAATCAAAATAGAGGAATATTTTTAAAGTCAATTCGCAATGCTTTTAAAAATGAGACTACCATAAGACCTCCCGCCACACACACAATGCAAACGCAGACTTGGAGGAGATTTCTCCTTATGATAGTCAAAGATGCTTGATACGCATTAAAAGAAACATTTGATATTATTACTAGTGCATAGTGTAGAAGACATTTTGAAAGTACAGTATAAATCTTAGCCAGCATAGGTACCATTATAGTATGCTTACTATAGCTACCATATTAAATGGCAGGTTCTACAACTAAAACCGTACAAGATCGTATTGTTTCTTTGGATTTCCAACGAATGATCAGGCCAAGGAACTTCCCATTGCCACATGAGAATGCCTCTGGATGGACATCCCGAGAACCAAACCGGATCTCTACCAACACAAGGCCGGGTTACCCCTAACTGAGTAACAACTGACCGAATATGCCATCCCCCGGTCCTTTGGGACCTTTCACCGGAGCGCTCGTAATCAATTCACACAATCATAAAGTGTTTTCAACATGAGTAAGTATCTGGGCTCCATACCATGATACCACCCTTTTCCAGAAGGAAATGCACATATCCTAAAGGGCGCTACCCCTCATAACCTTGCTGCATCTTTCCTGTTTTGACCATTCACGGGGTGTGAGGCTCGACGAAGTCACGTCCACAAAAACATACTTTATACAAAAGCCATGCTTTGGGTCAACAAATGATCATAGAAATGATCACCAGGATAGACGATCAAATAAACGATCCTATCACAAATAATCAACACAATGATCATTTCACAGCAACACTCAGCATGTCACATTACCAAATTGGGAATATATCGCTGATAACCTTCAACTACATAACCTCTGAGCTCGTACGTCTCAGAGAAGGGTGTTAAGCTAAAAGAATAAATTCTTCGCCACCAACAGAAATATATTTGAAAGAAATCTGCTTTATATCTCAATTTATAACGTCAGACATACAATCCATACAAGTCTGTTCCGGGATCGAACAAAACCGAAGGCACTTACAAAGAAGTCCTTGCAATCCGGATAATCTCTAATCACGTCCGGACTTCCCATCACATAGGGAGTCTCTATACCGTAGCTACTCGATGCAAAGACAATCGACAAGTTGTCCTTTCGCTTTCAAAAAGATCCGGTCTTCAACACCGGTCATCAATGAAATTCATAACGACGTATCACATATTCGAAATGGGTTATACGACCCCATGGTCCTTTCCCGGTTAACCCGAATAGTGAGCGCTTATTCAAAAATAAGTGTGGCATTCAAATTCAAACAAATCACATCAAGTACCCATTTAAAGGGAAATATTGATATTCGGTTATTGAGCTATCAATGGATATGCACACATCACCAGTTTCCAAATAATTTTCCAAATTATTTATTTTCCAAAATATCTTTACAAGATATATAATTTCACACTTCAAAAATAAATCAATATTTATTTTTAAACAACTTCCCTTTCTATTCATAAATTCCATATTGAATGTATATTTCAAAATATCTATGAATATACGATTTCAATTATTCATTTCAATTTATCTTCAAAAAGATAAATTCCCAAAATATTCACTTTATATTGGAAAACATTTCCATACTTACTTATTAAGTAATTCTCAAATTTTATTTATTTTCAACACTTAGAAAATATTCAATATACTTCAATCGAGATTAAGTATATATTTCATTCTTTAAGGAAATCATTCACTTAAACATATTTATTTGGGCCAAAACGAATGTTACGTAAAACATCGTTACGACAACGCAAAATCACTAGTATAGGGATTTGAAATTAAAATAGTTATATAAATCCCAATACTACACAAAACATTTCCTTTCGGAAATTATTTACTATAACAACAGTGTTATAGTTCACCATTTCCTTCTATTTCTCGAAAACATCTATTTCAACAATAAATGTTGAAATCTATGGTTTTGAATCTTAACATATTTTAAAACATCGTTAGATCGTTTTAATTCAATTCAAGATATCACATTCTAAACAATTTCTTTAACATATTATTCACTATTCAAAAACGTGAATATACTACGTTAACAAATTTCATCCTTTTATTCATTTTATTTTAAAGGATTATTCATAGTCAAAAATGTGAATATAACTCCATTAATAGGTTTCAACAATTTACTTATCAAAATAAATCGTTTGCGGATTTATAAAACAACGTTTATAAATTCCTTTTATTAACCTATTCAATTCATAATTCAATTATAAAACAAAAGTTCATATCATAAGTGAAATACTTATAATTTATTTGTTTGCACAATCGTTCCTTTAAACTTCATAATTATAAATCTTATAACTTATAAGATTCAATTATTTATCCAAATCTATTCTTCAAATAACTTTATAAATTTTATAAACCTACTGTTTATAAAATTCCATTTATAACTTCACCGTTTAAAATTCTATAAATTTCATTCATTTCTGAAATTCATTCACAATTCATTCTAACACTTATAAAAACTCGTTTTATAATTCCAAATATTTTAATTTATAAATATCAATTTATAAATTTCTTATATTAATCAATATATACTATTATTTTAAAACGTCTTTAAACTCCTTTATAATTTCATCATTTTGTTTTATAAAATAATTAAATTTTATAAATCCTATATTTTCAACTCTTTATAATAATTTCAAAAATCCCGATTAAACTATTTTATAAAATCATTAGCCTCATATTTTCAAAAATAAATCTTTAATCGTATTTCTCAAAATCATAATTTTTATAACTTTAAAAATTATAACGTTTATTTATTTAAAATGAATCCATTTCCAAACATATAATATATTTTCAAAAATCACTTTAAAAATCATTTTAAAGTTCCAAATTTGGTCCAATGATGCTACATACCAAATAGTCAATCACGACAACAACGATATCGTATATCGATATGATAATCAACGAATATCAAAATATCCATAATCAAATAAATACTGTTGAGGAATCCAGTTGGATCCCTCCAACCTGTTTTCCTGCATCCACAAATATTAGCACAATACCAATTTCGCTCCAGTACGAAATTATCGCGGTATATGGGATTTAAAATATTATCCGCTTAATAGACGGCGCAATAGGGTCTCATCCGCTAAAAAATACGGGAAATCAATAACTCCAATATATACATATGCCAATATATATATATATATATATTGCTATTATATATAATACCAATTTCACTATTTATGAAATATTCGCGGTATATGTTTTTAATAAATAACATCCGCTTACTAACGGCGCATAATGTCTATTTTAACAATCAATAGATATCAATCATCATTCAAACATGCATTCAAATATTTTAAATCTAACTATTTAAAAAAAATCAAAACCGATTCGATTGAGTGAGAAGTTCTCACCTTGATTTTAATTTCGTTTTAGCGATTTATTTCGAATAAAATTAAACGGACGTTTAATTTTACCCGAAATTCTCACTAACTCCAAATGACTCCAATCCACTTCCATCGCGTAGTGCTCGTCCATACGATTCCAACGCAAAAAATCTCGTCCGATTTGGACCTCGTATGAAAAAGTTATGTATTTTTGAAGTTTGCACGAATTTTTTATTTAATATAATTACAACATAACTTAAATATTTTAAACCTAAATCAATATAGGCCGTAGATCTTGCTTCCACCCTATCTGGACCGTGCATTGCTTCTTCCCACCCTCCCTCTTTCACGTTCGTTCCTCTCCAGTACGAAACGCACGCCCCAAACCCAAAAGCTCATGAACTAGGGTTCCAAATATCCACCACCTCGACGAACTCTAGCATGATCAGCAACTTGCATTTTGAAGCCCCCAACATGCTCAACCTTCGGCCACCACCACCTGCAACTCGGCCACCCCCTCCTCCCTGAAAGTCATGCGCAGCCCCCTGAGTTCATACGATATTTTCTATCGATCCATGACTCCAATTTCGATCACAACCGTTGGATATCAAGATCTTGTCATGCTCTACGAGTTTGTAGTTGAAACATTTGTGTAATTCCTTACGGATTTGAAGAAAATTTGAGGAGAAGAAGATTGAATTCTGGCCTTACATTCAATGGTGGCGGCTGAGCAAATAGATTAGGGTTTCATTTTTTTTTTTTTATTTGAGTGGGGGGGCTATTTATAAGAAAATCGATCGACACTATTCATTCCGGAATTCCGAACTCCGATTCACGCGCCGTAACCAGCGTTTCTAGGGTTTACCCCGCGTTCCGGACACAATGGAACAGGTTTCGAAAGCTAATTCGGTCATCTGTGCGAGTTATGGCTATAAACGTTCAATTTGAATTAAACCGATTTAAACGATTTTCTAGGCGTTTTAATTTGTACCAGACAAACGGTAAATCCAATTGACACGAAATTTGAAAGCTTCCAATAATATCACATTACGGATCCGATGAAACTGGTTTCGTCGAAATCCGAGACTTTTTGAAAAATGGCTATTTTAACTCGCCAAATTAAAATTAAAAACAATTTCGATGCGTTTCGAGCTGCCACGATCAAACGACAACTCCGATTGACACGAAAATTGAAATCCGATAATAACTAACTATTACGGATCCAATGGAACTGGTTTCGTCCAATTCTGAGACTGTTCAAAAATTGACTAATTTCACTAGTCGATTAAATATTAAAATATTCGATTTTCACAAATTAACTTTTAATTCGATTTTAAAAGTTCTAAAATATCATTCTAACTTCAATATGATAAAATAAAATTTTACAAATCATTTTCAATCATATTTAACCCAATTTTCAATTATTTCCATAATTTCACATATTAAATTACCGATTTAATTATCCAATTAAATCCAATTAGTCAAAATAAAATTTATTCGACTTATAAATTCACTTATAAATATTTAAAATTAATTAAATATTCAAATTCTAATAAATTAAAATTCTGGGTCGTTACAATCTTCCCCCCTTAAAAGAATTTCGTCCTCGAAATTAACAAGTAAGAAAAGTTATAGAATTTATTAACTTTCCCAAAATCCATAGTTAAACTTCTTACAATAACTTTACTAAGGTTCCAAATCATACTTAGTTATCTTTTCAAAAACAACTACTATTGTTTAACTTTCAATTCTAAATCAAAGTTAAAGTTTTCAAAATTTTCCAATTTTCTCAAATTTTTCTAACGCCTTAAATTTTCGGAAAAATTCGCCATAGTCTCCTTTGCGCGGCTCGATCCGAAAAAAAATGACAGTATATATATCACAAATATACATCTCATCAAGTAATGAGGCATCCCGAAGGGAAAAAAGTATAAAAGTACGGTATGTAATCCGAGATATGTACCTTATAATTTTATTAGCGAGCATATACGACTAATATAGCGCGAAAGCGAGCTCCAAATGCGAAGCAAACGCGATCCGCACCTACTAAACACTCAACAAACAACATGAGAATCATGTATATAGATAATAGTATCGATATACAACATATAGCAACATAATAACTATATATGTCAACATAGCAAATGTAGTAAAGGCAACAAATGCAAACATCAACCAACTATTATCCAACTAATATATATTCATTCATATTCTCATTAATATTCAATGAAATAGGTTTTCAATTTAAATCACATTTGATTCATTAACAGTGGATGTTTACTAACATTCATTTTCAATCATATTCAAGTTGGTTCATTTCCAAATCAAATTCAATTCTATTCAAGATTCACTTAACTTCCAATTGAATTTTAATTACTTTAGCTTTCAATTTCATTAACTCAATTTCATTAACACTTAATGAATTATATACAATCAATCAACTAACAACCATATTATATTAATTACAACCAAATTCCTTTGCTTATAATTGGTTTAATTAAATTGATTTTCATTCAATTTTTCAACTTAATTTAATTGATTAACATTTTATCCATTCATTCAATTCAATTACTTAAGTTATATTCCATTTAACTTTAAATTCATTTTCATTATTACAACTCATATTCATAAATATATTCATATAGTTTCACTTCTTATATATATAAGTTTATTTCACAATTGTAAATCACATTAATTATAATTCAATTCTTATAATTCATTTTACTTATACAATTATTCTTCAATTTAGATTATTCAAACAACTAAACAATCAACTTATATACTTTAATAATTCTGAAAAATTATTTCTTTATATATAAAATATAATCAAGGTAAAATTATTTCATTTACCCAATTTTAAAACAATACTGTGTCGAATTGTTCTATTCAAGTGTTTAGAGATCCCTATCAACAACGTTAATTACTCGTATTAACTAGAATCCATATACCACTCAACAAACCAATCATCACAATATAAAACAATTTTATATTCACTAACAAATACGCTCTCATAGCTATTATTACACTCAAATTCATTCTAGAGTACTACTGACTCTATCTATAATGAGTAATACCCAACAGAACCATGGTTGTCACTTAACCATATGCTCTGATACCACCTGTGACGAACGTACCGTCAGCGGTCACAACCGGTAGGCTTTTCAACCATCCCAGCCCCACCGTGGCTCACAAAGGTATCCCAAACTTGCTTTTACGGCCACCCTTTCGAATGTCACGGCTTCGCCTAACCAACCCCGTAAAGAGAACGTGTGGGGGTAAGAGTCTCCTGTTCGCCACCAAACTGCGAAGCGAGAACCCCCCATCACATATCACCTAGCATAAGCAAGACTGGTGTGAGAACTCAAAACAGTTTATTTATCTTTAAAATCAAAATAGAGGAATATTTTTAAAGTCAATTCGCAATGCTTTTAAAAATGAGACTACCATAAGACCTCCCGCCACACACACAATGCAAACGCAGACTTGGAGGAGATTTCTCCTTATGATAGTCAAAGATGCTTGATACGCATTAAAAGAAACATTTGATATTATTACTAGTGCATAGTGTAGAAGACATTTCGAAAGTACAGTATAAATCTTAGCCAGCATAGGTACCATTATAGTATGCTTACTATAGCTACCATATTAAATGGCAGGTTCTACAACTAAAACCGTACAAGATCGTATTGTTTCTTTGGATTTCCAACGAATGATCAGGCCAAGGAACTTCCCATTGCCACATGAGAATGCCTCTGGATGGACATCCCCGAGAACCAAACCGGATCTCTACCAACACAAGGCCGGGTTACCCCTAACTGAGTAACAACTGACCGAATATGCCATCCCCCGGTCCTTTGGGACCTTTCACCCGAGCGCTCGTAATCAATTCACACAATCATAAAGTGTTTTCAACATGAGTAAGTATCTGGGCTCCATACCATGATACCACCCTTTTCCAGAAGGAAATGCACATATCCTAAAGGGCGCTACCCCTCATAACCTTGCTGCATCTTTCCTGTTTTGACCATTCACGGGGTGTGAGGCTCGACGAAGTCACGTCCATAAAAACATACTTTATACAAAAGCCATGCTTTGGGTCAACAAATGATCACCAGGATAGACGATCAAATAAACGATCCTATCACAAATAATCAACACAATGATCATTTCACAGCAACACTCAGCATGTCACATTACCAAATTGGGAATATATCGCTGATAACCTTCAACTACATAACCTCTGAGCTCGTACGTCTCAGAGAAGGGTGTTAAGCTAAAAGAATAAATTCTCCGCTACCAACAGAAATATATTTGAAAGAAATCTGCTTTATATCTCAATTTGTAACGTCAGACATACAATCCATACAAGTCTGTTCCGGGATCGAACAAAACCGAAGGCACTTACAAAGAAGTCTTTGCAATCCGGATAATCTCTAATCACGTCCGGACTTCCCATCACATAGGGAGTCTCTATACCGTAGCTACTCGATGCAAAGACAATCGACGAGTTGTCCTTTCGCTTTCAAAAAGATCCGGTCTTCAACACCGGTCATCAATGCAATTCATAACGACGTATCACATATTCGGAATGGGTTATACGACCCCATGGTCCTTTCCCGGTTAACCCGAATAGTGAGCGCTTATTCAAAAATAAGTGTGGCATTCAAATTCAAACAAATCACATCAGTTACCCATTCAAAGGGAAATATTGATAGTCGGTTATTGAACTATCAATGGATATGCACACATCACCAGTTTCCAAATAATTTTCCAAATTATTTATTTTTCAAAATATCTTTACAAGATATATAATTTCACACTTCAAAAATAAATCAATATTTATTTTTAAACAACTTCCCTTTCTATTCATAAATTCCATAGTGAATGTATATTTCAAAATATCTATGAATATACGATTTCAATTATTCATTTCAATTTATCTTCAAAAAGATAAATTCCCAAAATATTCACTTTATATTGGAAAACATTTCTATACTTACTTATTAAGTAATTCTCAAATTTTATTTATTTTCAACACTTAGAAAATATTCAATATACTTCAATGGAGATTAAGTATATATTTCATTCTTTAAGGAAATCATTCACTTAAACATATTTATTTGGGCCAAAACGAATGTTACGTAAAACATCGTTACGACAACCCAAAATCACTAGTATAGGGATTTGAAATCAAAATAGTTATATAAATCCCAATACTACACAAAACATTTCCTTTCGGAAATTATTTACTATAACAACAGTGTTATAGTTCACCATTTCCTTCTATTTCTCGAAAACATCTATTTCAACAATAAATGTTGAAATCTATGGTTTTGAATCTTAACATATTTTAAAACATCGTTAGATCGTTTTAATTCAATTCAAGATATCACATTCTAAACAATTTCTTTAACATATTATTCACTATTCAAAAACGTGAATATACTACGTTAACAAATTTCATCCTTTTATTCATTTTATTTTAAAAGATTATTCATAGTCAAAAATGTGAATATAACTCCATTAATAGGTTTCAACAATTTACTTATCAAAATAAATCGTTTGCGGATTTATAAAACAACGTTTATAAATTCCTTTTATTAACCTATTCAATTCATAATTCAATTATAAAACAAAAGTTCATATCATAAATGAAATACTTATAATTTATTTGTTTGCACAATCGTTCCTTTGACTTCATAATTATAAATCTTATAACTTATAAGATTCAATTATTTATCCAAATCTATTCTTCAAATAACTTTATAAATTTTATAAACCTACTGTTTATAAAATTCCATTTATAACTTCACCGTTTAAAATTCTATAAATTTCATTCATTTCTGAAATTCATTCACAATTCATTCTAACACTTATAAAAACTCGTTTTATAATTCCAAATATTTTAATTTATAAATATCAATTTATAAATTTCTTATATTAATCAATTTATACTATTATTTTAAAACGTCTTTAAACTCCTTTATAATTTCATCATTTTTTTTTATAAAATAATTAAATTTTATAAATCCTATATTTTCAACTCTTTATAATAATTTCAAAAATCCCGATTAAACTATTTTATAAAATCATTAGCCTCATATTTTCAAAAATAAATCTTTAATCGTATTTCTCAAAATCATAATTTTTATAACTTTAAAAATTATAACGTTTATTTATTTAAAATGAATCCATTTCAAAACATATAATATATTTTCAAAAATCACTTTAAAAATCATTTTAAAGTTCCAAATTTGGTTCACTGATGCTACATACCAAATAGTCAATCACGACAACAACGATATCGTATATCGATATGATAATCAACGAATATCAAAATATCCATAATCAAATAAATACTGTTGAGGAATCCAGTTGGATCCCTCCAACCTGTTTTCCTGCATCCACAAACATTAGCACAATACCAATTTCGCTCCAGTACGAAATTATCGCGGTATATGGGATTTAAAATATTATCCGCTTAATAGACGGCGCAATAGGGTCTCATCCGCTAAAAAATGCGGGAAATCAATAACTCCAATATATACATATGCCAATATATATATATTGCTATTATATATAATACCAATTTCACTGTTTATGAAATATTCGCGGTATATGTTTTTAATAAATAACGTCCGCTTACTAACGGCGCATAATGTCTATTTTAAAAATCAATAGATATCAATCATCATTCAAACATGCATTCAAATATTTTAAATCTAACTATTTAAAAAAAATCGAAACCGATTCGATTGAGTGAGAAGTTCTCACCTTGATTTTAATTTCGTTTTAGCGATTTATTTCGAATAAAATTAAACGGACGTTTAATTTTACCCGAAATTCTCACTAACTCCAAACGACTCCAATCCAATTCCATCGCGTAGTGCTCGTCCATACGATTCCAACGCAAAAAATCTCGTCCGATTTGGACCTCGTATGTAAAAGTTATGTATTTTTGAAGTTTGCACGAATTTTTTATTTAATATAATTACAACATAACTTAAATATTTTAAACCTAAATCAATATAGGCCGTAGATCTTGCTTCCACCCTATCTGGACCGTGCATTTCTTCTTCCCACCCTCCCTCTTTCACGTTCGTTCCTCTCCAGTACGAAACGCACGCCCCAAACCCAAAAGCTCACGAACTAGGGTTCCAAATATCCACCACCTCGACGAACTCTAGCATGATCAGCAACTTGCATTTTGAAGCCCCCAACATGCTCAACCTTCGGCCACCACCACCTGCAACTCGGCCACCCCCTCCTCCCTGAAAGTCGTGCGCAGCCCCCTGAGTTCATACGAGATTTTCTATCGATCCATGACTCCAACTTCGATCACAACCGTTGGATATCAAGATCTTGTCATGCTCTACGAGTTTGTAGTTGAAACATTTGTGTAATTCCTTACGGATTTGAAGAAAATTAGAGGAGAAGAAGATTGAATTCTGGCCTTACATTCAATGGTGGCGGCTGAGCAAATAGATTAGTGTTTCATTTTATTTTTTTATTTGAGTGGGGGGGCTATTTATAAGAAAATCGATCGACACTATTCATTCCGGAAATTCCGAACTCCGATTCACGCGCCGTAACCAGCGTTTCTAGGGTTTACCCCGCGTTTTGGACACAATGGAACAGGTTTCGGAAGCTAATTCGGTCATCTGTGCGAGTTATGGCTATAAACGTTCAATTTGAATTAAACCGATTTAAACAATTTTCTAGGCGTTTTAATTTGTACCGGACAAACGGTAAATCCAATTGACACGAAATTTGAAACCTTACAATAATATCACATTACGGATCCGATGAAACTGGTTTCGTCGAAATCCGAGACTTTTTGAAAAATGGCTATTTTAACTCGCCAAATTAAAATTAAAAACAATTTCGATGCGTTTCGAGCTGCCACGATCAAACGACAACTCCGATTGACATGAAAATTGAAATCCGGTAATAACTAACTATTACGGATTCAATGGAATTGGTTTCGTCCAATTCTGAGACTGTTCAAAAATTGACTAATTTCACTAGTCGATTAAATATTAAAATATTCGATTTTCACAAATTAACTTTTAATTCGATTTTAAAAGTTCTAAAATATCATTCTAACTTCAATATGATAAAATAAAATTTTACAAATCATTTCCAATCATATTTAACCCAATTTTCAATTATTTCCATAATTTCACATATTAAATTACCGATTTAATTATCCAATTAAATCCAGTTAGTCAAAATAAAATTTATTCGACTTATAAATTCACTTATAAATATTTAAAATTAATTAAATATTAAAATTTTAATAAATTAAAATTCTGGGTCGTTACATATCCCCTGATTTTCAGTCATTCCCTTTTGATGAGGCTTGAGGTTAAGCGTTACCTTTTAGAACGTTTTACTTAGAATGCCCATCGCCCACCTGACGATGTTTCGCAAGCATTCATCCATACAAGTCCGTCCCGGATTCGAACGGAACCGAAGGCACTACTCCTACTACATCCATTTTGGAAATATCCTCAGGATTAGTAGCGACTAGCCCTTACACTTCACAGCTCCATCTTCGACTTCGAACACGTTTTTCGCACGAAACATACAAACCGGATCGAAGTGGTTTTCGAGAAATAAATCTCGATCCCGGTCTCTTCGAAACGATCAACGCATTTGTCCAATATTGATAGTCGGTGATTTAACTATCAATTTACATCCATAAGCATCCATCACACAATAAATAGTTCCCACTTTATTTATTTGCCTCGCATATCTTTACAAGATATATTTTCAAATTTTCAAAACTCATTTGAAACAATTCCCAAAATCTCTTCCTTTACAAGGAAAATTATCTAACATTTATTCCATTGGAAATAACCAAGTTCAAAACAATTTAGATTTAAAATAGTTAAAACACTTTATTCTGAAATATATTTTCAAATATGGAAATTTACTACTAATTATTACTCAAAAATATAATTCTAATATGTACAGTAAAATCATTTATTAAGATATAAACTTTGATTTAAATAAGGGTTTTGCTAAACTAAACTTAAAAGTAGTGTTTTAAAAGGTTAATATTAATTTCAAAATAACTTAAGTCAAAACCAGCCTTTAAATAAATCTATTTGTAAAAATAATTACAAATGTATTCTTAAATCATTACTATTGTTAATTTATTAATTTGTTACTTTAAAATAATAATTTTCGAATACTCTTTAAACCAGTTTAAACTTTCAACTACCTTTTAATAAAAATTTGTTTAAAACTCGAACTTGGTTTCCTAGGGAAACACTCTTTCCATTCCAACATTCCAAAGAATCCGTCTTATAAATCCAGCCAATTTATTACCATTCAAATTCATGTTTTAATAACATAAATTCCCTTTCCAGGTTTTAAAAATAACTTCTTCGAAGCCCAAACATAATTTACTATTCCTGGAAATTTACTTTCAAAGTTCGGGTTTAAGAATTCTTTTAAATTAACCTTTGAGAATTTATTAAAGGAAAGTAATGCTTATGAATTACTTAAATAAAATTCCAATGGTGAAAGCTGCATTCCAAAATATTTTATTTACATTTAAAATTGTTAATTTATGTTTAGAAGCATCGTCGAACACATAATTTAATTTTTTTGGAAATCACTTAATCCCTTCTTATAAAATTTCTCACCGGAAGCCATACTTCCATATTTATATATTGATAAATTTCCCACTTCATTTAAAATTTAAATTTTACCAATTTCATTCTTCATCCAAACCAAACCCAAATTTATTCCATTTATAATTAAATTCTGGATTTATAGTTTATCCAACAATAACACAGTTCATTTTAATTCCAGATTTATCTGTCACAACACATATAGATAGAATGCATCATCAATCATCAAATAATTATTATATTGCGAGGAATCCAGTTGGATCCCTCCAACCTGTTTTTCTCTGCATCCATAAATATTAGCACAACAATATATATCAATTCAATTTGATAATAATTACCATATTCGGCTAAACATCCAAACAAACATTTAATATTAGCTGTTTACTTTACTAGTATCCAGATGTGAGTGAGAATAACTCACCTTGAGTTTTGACTAGAGTTTGAAATTTTGAATTAAATCGACTACAATCGATTTAACCCAAAATTTTGCTAACTCCGATCGTCTCCAAACTTGCGATGCATCGTAGAGTCCGTCGTTGCGATTCCGGCGCTACCAAAATCGTCGAAATCTGATAACGTAAGTACAAGTTACGAATTTTTAAAGTTCAAACAAGATTTAAACAAATTTTCTTTTATTTAATTACCAAAATAAACACGACCGCATACTCATCTTCCCCCTCACGCATGCTCTACAGGTAACGAACCCTTGGACGCGAACTAGGGCACACTGCCGTTTCCTCCTCACGTGACCGGAGATCGATCAAGGCCCATCACGCCAAAGCTCGTAACGGCCTCCACCCCTGACCCTAACCGCTTAGAGCTCGGTCTCCTCCTGGGCTCGAAAATCGAGCACGAGCCGACCCTGCATCGGCCCAAATTCTGGCCCACACGTCGCATCGTGAACCACTCCACCGTACGGATGTGAAGCTGGTTTCACCCTCTACGATCTTCATGTAGAAAGTTTTACGAATCGTCCCATGGATTAGGAGATTTTGGAGGAAGAAGAACGATCGTTTTCGGCCATTGATAAGCTAATAACGGCGGCCTAAGAAAAATATTAGGGTTTAGCAATATAAGTTTATATATAATATTGTTTAATATTATTTTAATACCGTTCCTCAAATTTCTTTACAACTTATGCAAACGAACTCCAATTCTTACGTTCCAATAGGCGTTTCTAAGGTTTTTCCGCGTTTCGGACACAATGGAACAGGTTTTGTAGGCTAATTCGGTCATTTGTGCGATTTACGGAATTAAACGATCAATTTAAAACTTAATCGGTTAAATCGATTTCTATGCGTTTCGAGCTGCTACGGTCAAACGACAACTCCGATTGCTACGAAAATTGAAATCCGATAACAACTACCTATTACGGATCCAATGGAACTGGTTTCGTCGAATTCCGAGACTGTGCCCCGGAAGACTATTTTAACTCGTCTATCAAATCGAGCGATTTTCAAAATTTCCAAAAACGCTTAAAACTTCATTTTTAAAATTTTAGTACCTTAATAATAAATCATATAAAATATATGATCACATTACAAATCATTATGTCTCATCCCGGACCCAAAATTTGATTAATTGCATTTTAATAATATAGAATCCATTATTAAATTAATATAAAATTCCAAATAATAACTTATTGACTTCTAATTTCATTCAAGGGTCCAATATTAAAATTCAAACCCAATTAGACGTAAAATAAATTTTAGAATCTAATTTTTTTTAATTTTTATATATCTATTTACACTCAGAATCACCAATTATTCCAATTCTAATATTAAATTATTATTATCCAAGTTTGAAATTTTACTAATTCTATTAACTTAAACAAAATCTTTTTATTTCAAATTCAAATTATAATCCATATTCAACATTTAAAATGAATTAAATGTTCAAATTTAGCGACCCAAATTCTGGGTCGTTACAGGAATTCTAAAAGGAGTTTAGTTAATGTCGAAAATAAGGTTAAAAATAAAATCTTATAAGTAATAAGATTTATAATTTGTGAAGTTTTAAAAGAACGATTTTGTAAATAAATGGATTATAAGTTTTTAACTTATAATATGGACTTCTGGTATATAATTGAGTTATATAAATTGAATTGGATAATAAAGGAGATTTATAAATCGAAGTTTTATAAATAGAAATGGGATTTATAGACATCGTTTGTAAATTCGAAATCAATTGAATTTTATAAATCAAATATAGAAGGTTATTAAAGGAGATATATTCGCGATTTCGGATAGCGAATTATCCTTGAAATAAAATGTGTAGAAAATATTGAATTTGGTTAGTGAAGTATATTCACGATTTTGGACAGTGAATATATTATTAAATAAAATGGATATGTTTTGGGAAAATGAATATTATCAAATGAAGTTAAATGTTTTAATGATGTATGAAATTGTGTTAAACATCGAAACCATAGATTTCAACATTCATTGTTGAAATAGACGTTTTCGAGAAAAAGAAGAAAATAGTGGACTATAACACTGTTGTTATAGTAAATGATTTCCGAAAGGAAATGGTTTATATAGTATTGAGATTTATATATCTATCTTAATTTCGAATCCCTATACTAGTGATTTTTGGTCGTCGTAACGATGTTTTACGCAACATTCGTTTTGACTCAAATAAATGTGTTTGAAAGAATGTTTTCTTTAAAGAATGAAATATATACTTAATTTTCGATTTAAGTATATTGAATATTTTCTAAATGTTGAAAATAAATGGATTTGTGGATTACTTATTATTAAATAAGTATGGAAATGTTTTTCAATATGAAGTGAATATTTTGAGATTTTATCTTTTAAAGATAAATTGAAAATGAATATTAGAAATCGACTTGAAAATCGTATATTCATAGATATTTTGGAATTGTAAATTCACTGTGGAATTTACAAAAGAAAGGGGAATTTGTTTAAAAATAAACGTTGATTTATTTTTAAAGTGTGGAAATTAATTTACGGATTTGGAACGTAAATATATAGTAAATCATTAAGGATTTATTTAATTGGTTTAAATGAACCATGTTGAAATGAAAGTATTTCAGCGTAAGGAAAATGTTTGAAATTTGTTTTCAAAAGTGGTAAAGGTGAAAAGTGACTTGAAAATTGTTTTCAAATGTTGAAGTATGGAAAAAATATATATCTTGTAAAGATATTTTTGGAAAGTAAATAATTTGGAAAATTATTTGGAATCTGGTGATGTTGAGCATGCCTATTGATAGTTAAATAACCGGCTATCAATATTTACCTTTAAATAGGTATTTGTTGTGATTTGCTTGAATTTGAATGCCACACTTATTTTTAAAATAAGTGCTCACTATTCGGGTTAGCCAGGAAAGGACATTGGGGTCGTATAACCCATTCCGAATATGTGATACCTCGTTATGGATTGCAATTGATGATCGGTGTTGAAGACCGGATATTTGTGAAAACGGAAGGATTACCGTCGAATATTTCTACATCGGCTGATCCTCGATATAGAAATTTATTACCCTTTGTGATGGGAAGTCCGATCGTGATTAGTGAATATCCGGATTGCAAGGACTTCTTTGTAAGTGCCTTCGGTTCCGTTCGATCCCGGAATGGACTTGTATGGATGTGTGTCTGACGTTACAATTTGGGATGTAAAGCTGGTTTCTATCAAATATATTTCCGTTGGTGGCGGAGAATTTATTCTTTTAGCTTAACACCCTTAGAGGTTATGTAGTTGATGGTTACTAGTGATACATTCCCAAATTGGTAATGTGGCATACGAAGTGCTGTTGAGCATTTGATGATCAAAGCACAGCTTTTGTATAAAGCGTGGCTTTGTGGACGAGACTTCGTCGGACCTCACACCCCAGAAATGGTCAAAACAGAAAGGATGCACCAAGGTTATTAGGGGTTAGCGCCCCTTTAGTGTATGTCATTCCTTCTGGATAGAGGTGGTATCATGGTATGGAGCCCAAATACTTAACCTATGTTGTTGCTGCAAATTTATTGCTTTGTGGTTGTTGGAAATCGAGGATCCCCGGATATAGATCGGTTACGATCGAGGAATGACATATTCGTGTCAGTAGTTACCCAGTTAGGGGTAACCCGGCCTTGTGTTGGCAGAGATCCGGTTAGGTTCTCGGGGCGTCTTTCCAAAGGCGTTTCCATGTGGCAATGGGAAGTTCCTTGGCCTGACCATTTATTGGAAATTCAAAGAAACAATAGGAACCTTGTATGGTTTTAGTTGTAGAACCTGCCATCTAATATGGTAGCTACAGTAGGCATAATATAATGGTACCTATGCTGGCTAAGATTTATATCTTTACTTTCGAAATGATTTTTCCTACACTATTCACTAATGATAATATCAAAAATGATTTGATTTTATGTAGTAAGCATATTTGACTATCATAAGGAGAAATCTCCCTCAAGTCTGCGTTTGCATTGTGTGTATGCCGGGAGGCCTTATGGTAGTTACATTTTCTAAAAAAAAACATTGCGAATCTATTTTAAAGTTATATGGTTCTGTTATATGTTGTTCCGCTGCGATTGTGAGATTCTGATATGGTTCTGTTGTTTCTTTCTGTTCTGCTCTACCCTTCTCTCTCTCCTTCTACCTCTTTCTTTTTCTTAAACCCTAAAGGTTTAGTTTTCCGGCCTTCGATTGCTCGACAGTTGATACAGTGGACGTATTGATGTCGGTGTTCGTAAGTCGAAGAACAGGTTCCTCACATTTGTCATAAGGCAATAATATGCAAAATGAAGGAATTTATTGGGTACTCTGGCAATTTAATGTGTGATCTCTGTTAATTTTTTGTTTCTAATGTATAATTTGACAAAGTAAAAATTCTGGTATAGTAGCACTTTCGTATAAACATACAAACTGTTGCCACTATTGATCTTCGTACTACCTTTTTATGTTACGAGTGCAATAGCACGCGCTTCGTGTGTAGATTAATTCTTATTTTATTTACAAATGACATGCGTTTCACACGTGAAAGGTAAAATGATTTACATGACTGTGAAACCAAAAGTTTTACAATCATTTCTTTTAAGATATATAATAAAATTCCTAACTTTTTAACCACCAAAACATAATTTCGTGATATGGTTAAAGATCACTGATCATAATATAGTATTTTATTTTCTGTTCAATAATGAGAATGATAGTAAAAATTAATATTTTCCTTTTCCTCAAATCAAGCATATGTTCGAACTGGTCTAGCCCATAGCGGAAGTTATAAGTGAATTTAAAAAAAAATCTTATTGGATCTTTATTGGGCCTATGAAGTCTAATTTATTTAGAACATTTCTAAATTTTATTTAAATAAAATCTTCTAATTTATTTAAATTTATAAATTTATATGGTTTTATTTAATTTAATTTATGATATATTTATATATGTGTATCATACAAACGTATATGTGTGTGCATGTGTAATATATCAATCCGTGCAAAGTATAACATGCACGTATATAGATGTTGGGATTTACATTGCAACAGACACCTTAGCTCATCCACTACGCAAATATACTATCCAAATATATGTATGTGTGTTTATATATATTATTTATAAAAAAAATATTGCAAACTATATATATGTGTGTGTGTTTGTGTGTTTAAATAATTTCATATATGTATGTGAGTACATTTGTGTATATATATTTATATTTATATATAATCATATGAATATAATATTAATATTATACATATATATTATATTAAAAAACATATTTAAATATAAATAAAATTATTTATTAAAAAAATTGTAAGCAATAATTATAGGTATATACAAATATATATTTTTTAAGTATTTATATATATATATAAATATATGCATAATAAGTAATATTATAAACACACACATGTTAATAAAATATTTTTATAATTATAAAAGACCGAGTCTTGTGCATGGATCTGAAAATAATTTTTCTAATTTTGAAATGTATTTTATTTAAATATCCTATCGAAAATTACTAAAATACTAATTAAAAATTAATTTCAATATTTTATTTTGAATTTTAAATTTTCAGTAACTTCTTGATGATATTTTATACATTGAAAAAAAGTTTCACAATTTTTCAATAAAAAATAATTTTTTATTTCGGTTGATATATAAAAATAAAAAAATGTATTTTTGAGAGTGTCTTTACTGCTAATATTATTTTATAAAATATAAAATCTAACTATCATGTTATATTTGAATAATATAATTTATTTATGAAATAAAATGATTCAAATAATATTTAAATAGTAATAAAATATAGATACGTAAAACATTTTATCATTATCAAAAATTATCATAGCTTTGAAAATTTTACAACTAATTATAAACTATATGAATCAATTTAAATAATATATATTAATCCAATAAAATAAAATAAAATGTTTTTTACAGAGCCATACTGACCTTTATTATTTTGATAAATTTTTTTTCGTATACATACATATAACCAAACAATTTTATGACAATATCATTTGCATATCAAAATTGTCGCCTAACTAAAAATAGATAATATATGTATATAATAATTATTATAATTAAGCATAAATAAATATATTGTAATTAAAAACATACCCCGGTACGAATGCCTTGAAATACACCCTACAAAGATGATTTCTGTCCCTTGAACTATATTCCATTCAACAGAGTGCTAGTCCTTGAACCATTTGACTACCAGCTATCGGATAACAGCTAACTTGATTTTATTTGAACTTTGAAGCAATGAAGAGAGGAGAGTGAATTCCGGCCAGCAAATGCTGAGGTATGGGGGCTCCAAAAAGATCTCAATCATATGATGGTAGATTCACTTATATAGTGGATGGAAAGGAGAGAAGAATGGATCTCATATCTTATCCATTCTCCTTTAAATCCAAGAATCTAAAACTAAGCCCTTCTTGCCCACATATTAGTTGCCCTAGCTTGTGTTGCTGCCAAAATTCAAGCCTCTAAGATGGACCTTAAATCCATTTAAGTCCAAAGAAAATATTATGCAATTAAATCAAATTTAAATCACTTATTGATATTATAAATCGATTAATATATTTATAACCATTATAAATATATTTAATAATATTGATTAATTTATAAAAATTATAAATTAATTTAAATCATTTGGTAAAAGGAGAATTCATCATTTCGATTGTATGTTCGTCAAATGTAAATTTGATCAATGATTAATATCGATTACACATGCCACTGGTGGTGTAACATTTTATCCAAATTTGTTTGCTACAAAGTTGGTATTTCTTGAAACCATGGTCGTTTCTCGACACAACAAAATAGATCCATAGAAAATTTATGAATTGCCTTATATAAAACTGATTTCGCTTTAGTTCACAATATATTTATGCTCACAACATAATTAGTCATCTAACGATTATCATTCCCAAAATTCTCTTGGAACGATTCATACAAGATCCCTTACATACAATTGTTACGTGCAATCTTTCGACTCTCACAAACTGCTAACTTCTTGGTCTAAAATATGCAGGGGTTACTTATAAACCTTTATCTTGTATGATTTTGTAAACTATTCTTTGGATGATATTAATTTTAACCTTGTATACTACTCTTAAGCATATACTTTATAGAAAGAATTTAACTCAAGTTCACTCGTCATTCATCATGCTTTATCCAATAAACTTTGATTAATCCTTATCAGTAGATCATTATGTATTATAAGGAGGAGTGAATTTTGAGGTTGAGTCATTTTTCATTTTTAGGTACGTTCGGAACTCTTTCCAATATACTTACATATTCGATCAAATCTAATCAATTTTATTTTGTATTGCATATTATTTTATTTACTTTAATTTTTACTCTACGAGCTTATTATAGACTTATACATGTGTATCAAATACACATGTTTATGTCTGTGGTAACTCATCCGTGAATATGATGAAGTATATGGAACCGTTTTGGTATTAATAGACTCATGATTGTATATATCAATATGTATTAATATGAAGAGTTCATCAACTCTTATGATGCTCCCACTAAATAGGTGCATAGCACTTAATATTTTGAGATATAATTAACTAATATCATATGATTCATAATCCTATAATAAATTTTTTTATCAAAACTATGCCTTAGTCTATAAGACCAAAATAACTATAAATGGTTTTAAATACTTCAGTTTTTTTCCAATGCATCACTTTTGTTATGAAAACAAATACCAGGGTATAGTTTAATTTCATTACGAATATTCATAATATTCTCATTGAGATATAGCTATGTATATTTTTTAGTTGACGCTAAAAAATAGTCATTATTTCATATATAATATTCAGTATGTTTTACGAAAATAATTTCCAATAACTTGACACAATCAATAAGTGTTACATGGCATGCCCCCACTATCTCTACTATTATTATAATAACATACGATTCGCTGGCCCATCATTTGTTAGGAACTGAGTTGATGATGTTTTGGTGACAACAACCTTATATAGTTATTATACTTTACTTTATAAAATATATACTAACATTTCCATATAGATATATATATATATATATATATATATGTATGTATGTATGTATGTATGTATGTATGTATGTATGTATATAGGAAGTATATGCAGGTATCATCGAAGACTGATCAGTATAAAGACTCAAGCATCAAGATGAAGATTAGAGATTCAAAATTCAAGACTCTAGAGAATCAAGATTTCAAGATCTCAAAATAAGTGTCTAGTATTTTGTTAAAACTTCATAATAACACTCTCATTTTCTTCTAATTTTCTTTTGGGATGGAACCCAATTTCTATCGAAACCAGTGGCTTACAAACCCACGACAAGTAGCTTACAAACCTACGACAAGTGGCTTACAAACCCACGAAAATCAAAATCATTTAAACTACTTTGTACAAGTTCTCGAGTCCTATGGAGGAGCTCTATAGGAAGGTTCTTACAATTTCAGTTTAAATAGATTTTTCAAAATGTTTTTAAATCTGTTTTCAAAATGTTTTAGCTTTCAAAATCATGTTTTCAAAAATATTTTCAAACTTTGTTTTAGCCTTGAAATATTCCTCTATTCTGATTTCTTAAAAAAAACATCTATTTTTAAAACATCAAAACTTATTCTGATTTTAAATATTACTTATATAATTGACGGTCTATATCAATTATATACATATATTTAAAATAATGTTTTATATTCATTCTCTATCTCAAAATATTGTTTAAACACTTTACTTTGCTTCAGAGAAGTTTCAACTTGTTTTAAATTCAATTGTCTTTACAAAACAACATCTCTATAATTTTGAACTGAGGGATGTCGACATATGGGGATACCCCATATCGACATGGTGACAGTTGGATTCAAAATTCAATTTTCAAAAGAAGTGTCCATTCGTTCAAAAAACCTTTCACCAATGGTTATGACTGTTGTGCATCTATATAAAGGCTTCCAAAACAAATTATTTTAATAACTACTTTCTTATTTTCTTCACTCTTTCTTCTCCACCATTCCATATCCATAAAACTTCATATTTTCAAGATCGTGCCATCATTCTGCCAAATTCTCAATAGGATATCATTTAGATACTCTCTATATTTGATTCTCCATCATTCTTCTAAAGATCAAAGTGCTATTCAGAGTTATAGGATTAATTTGTATTCAAAAAGTCCATAGAGTCTATCCATTCAAAAGGATTGTTATTAAGAAGTATTAGGGTGATCTTGTGTCCCGTAAATCAAGAGAGTTTACCCCAGACTCGGAGATAGGAGGGTTCCTCAAGGCCTTAGAAATTGAGGGTTGTAATTTGGATATTGGCTTATAAAAATCTGTACAAGGATATTGCGTTGGTGCAGGACTGGATGTAGGAGGATTCCGAACCAGTATAAAATCCGGTGTGTTCTTTCCTTTTACTTGCTTTACTTTACTATTTGCATTTGTTATATGTTCTGTGATCATTCTGTGTTAGAATTCTGTTTAGATTTGTGTTGAAAGTTTTAATTTAGTCATATAGTTCATATATTCTTTAAAACACTATTCACCCCCCCCCTCTAGTGTTATTTCTGCCTTAAGATCCTTAATCAGCATCCCCAACAATTGGTATCAGAGCATTGGTTTTCATTGTTTTCATAATCTGAAACTTGAAAAATATAAAAATGGCATTTTTGGAAAATTGTGTTAAAACTGTTTTGAATCTATGCATTTAATCAAAGTATCATAAGTCTGCATATAGTTATTTTGAAAAATCAAGTTATCTATCGAATTGGTGTGTTATGCAGGGACAGACATGTTATATGGCTTTTGACGAATCAACACCCAATGGAAAAACTGTGCAAATTGAGAAAGATAAATGGATACTTGATAGTAGCTGTTCGAGGCACATGACTGGAAATCCCGAGATACTCAAGGGCACTACTTATCAAGATGGTGGATTAGTCAATTTTGGTGACAACTCTAAAGGATATGTGGTTGGCGTAGGCAATGTCGGTAACTCTAAAACTTTACTTATTTCTGATGTTTTATTAGTTAGAAACTTAAAACATAATCTGCTTAGTATAAGTCAACTTTGCGATAAAGGTTTTAAAATTAAATTTGAAAAAGATAAATGTCACATTGAAGATGATAAGTCTAATATAATTTTTGAAGGTATTAGGAAGAAAAATATTTATATCCTTAGTATGAAAATTTCAAATGATAATCTATGTCTTTTGGCTAATAAAAGTGACCCTTGGATTTGGCATAAAAGATTTGGCCATTTGAATTTCAAATTATTATCTAGGATATCAAAACTTGACTTAGTTAGAGGTCTACCCAAGTTAAACTTTAAAGTAGATAGTATTTGTGATGCTTGTCAATTAGGAAAACTTAAGAAAAGTTCATTTAAATTAAAAGATGCTATTTCTACCTCTAGTCCTCTAGAATTACTTCATTTAGATTTATTTGGTCCATCTCAAGTTCAATCAATTAACCATAGTAAATATGTTTTTGTTATAGTAGATGATTATTCAAGATATACTTGGACAATCTTTTCAAAACATAAAGTGATGCTTTTGAAATATTTGAAAACTTTTCTAAAAGAATTCAAAAACATCATTCTTTCAAAATTAAAACTATTCGAAGTGATCACGGTGGTGAATTTGAAAATGAAAATTTTGAGAATTTCTGTACTCAAAAGGGAATTACTCACAACTTTTCATTTCCAAGAACTCCACAACAAAACGGAGTAGTAGAACGTAAGAATAGAATGATTCAAGAGTGTGCTCGTACAATGCTTTCTGATAGTAATTTACCTAAACATTTTTGGGCTGAAGCAGTTGCTACAGTTTGTTATATATTAAATAGAATTTTAGTTATACCATTAACAAATAAAACTCCATATGAATTACTTTATAATAAGAAACCTATAGTTGCTTATTTTAAAGTCTTTGGGAGTAAATGTTTTATACTTAATACAAAAGATAATTTAGATAAATTTGAACCAAAAGCTGATAAAGGATTCTTTATTGGTTATTCTAATAGAAGCAAAGCATTTAGAGTTTTTAATTTAAAAACTAATACTATTGAAGAAACTATGCATGTATCTTTTGATGGAAATCTTAAAGATATTGTACAAATAGATGATGAAGAAGATTTTATAAATTTAAATCAATCTAATGAAACTATTAGTGAAATAAATCAACCTAATAAGAGATTTAAAATATCAAAGGATCATCCTATAGAAAATGTTTTAGGAAATATTGAATCTATAGTAAGGACTAGAAATCAATTAAGTAGTATGAGTAATGTAGCCTTTATATCAACAATTGAACCTAAAAATCCAAAGGAAGCATCGTTTGATGATTCATGGATTCTTGCTATGCAAGAAGAATTGAATCAATTTAGCAGAAATGATGTATGGGAACTTGTTCCTAAACCTGAGGATAAAAGTATAATTGGAACTAAATGGGTTTATAAAAATAAAATGAATGAACTCGGTGAGGTCGTAAGAAATAAAGCTCGTTTAGTCGCGCAAGGTTATTGTCAAGAAGAAGGAATTGACTATGATGAAACCTTTGCCCCCGTAGCAAGATTAGAAGCTATAAGAATTCTACTTGCTTTCGCTAATTATAATAATTTCAAATTATATCAAATGGATGTTAAAAGTGCTTTTATAAATGGTTTTGTAAAAGAAGATGTTTATGTTGAACAACCTCCACTTTTTGAAGATAATAAATTTACAAACCATGTATACAAGTTAAAGAAAGCTCTATAATGTCTAAAGCAAGCTCCTAGAGCCTGGTATGAAAGACTAAGATCTTATTTACTTCAATCTGGTTTTGAAATTGGTAAAGTAGATACAACACTTTTTAAAAGAAATAATCAAGATATTCAATTGGTTCAAATATATGTAGATGATATCATCTTTGGATCAACTAATAACATAATGAATAAAGAATTTTCAGATATAATGACTAAAGAATTTGAAATGAGTCACATGGAAGAATTAAGTTTCTTCTTAGGGATTCAAATTAAACAACTAGAAAATGGAATCTTCATAAGTCAAGAAAAATATGCTAAAGACTTAATCAATAAATTTGGTTTAAGCACCTCTAGTGGGAAACCAACTCCAATGTCAACAAATGTAGGTTTTAAGTAAAGAAGATAAATCAAAAGATATTGATCAAACTTTATATAGGGGAATGATTGGTTCGCTACTCTATATAACAGCGAGTCGTCCTGATATTATGCATAGTGTTTGTCTCTGTGCAAGATACCAATCACAACCTAAAGAAACTCACTTAAAAGCTGTTAAAAGAATTTTAAGATACGTAAAATACACTTTAGATTATGGTTTATTTTATTCTAAAAATAATACTTTTGATTTAATATCATATTGTGATGCTGATTATGCTGGTTGTAAATCAGACCGAAAGAGTACAAGTGGAACTTGTCACTTTCTAGGACACTCACTGGTTTCCTGGTTCAGCAAGAAACAAAATACTGTTTCCTTGTCAACAACTGAAGCAGAGTATATATCTGCCGCTCTGGCCTGTTCACAAGTCATATATATGCAACAAACTTTAAAGGATTTTGGAATTAACATAAGTAACACCAATATATTGTGATAATACTAGTGCAATAAATCTGTCTAAAAATTCAACTCATCATGCTAGAACTAAACATATTGATATAAGACATCATTTTCTTAGAGATAATATAACTAAAGAAATAATAACTCTAGATTATATAAATACTGAAAAACAAATTGTCGATATATTAACTAAACCATTAACCGAATAGAATTTACTAAACTTAGAAGAGAATTAGGTATTTGTTCAAAATCTGAAATATAAAATAATATAATATAATATAATAATCAATAAAAATTCAAAATAAAAATTACACTTTTTCTGAAGGACATGTCGACATGCCCCATCTCACGATGTCGACATACCCAAAATTGAAAATTGAATTTCCCTCCAAAGTTAGTTATTTGGTTATTTATCTATTTATTTCGTTTTCTCTCCTCTTTCTTCACTATATTCTTTGTAAATAACTTCTGAAACAATAAAATAATGGTCTCCTCTTCTACTAATAAACTCACTTCACCCACATCTCCTCATTCTGGTCCATTTCAACGAACTACGCACGCTCGAGTGATCAAATTGCAAGAGAAGATGAAAGATATCCTTCAATTGATGACTGAAATTCAAGTAAGTCAACTTAGGATGGCTAGAGAACAACAAAGGCAAAGGAATATTATTAGGAATGTACAAAAATTCCTTATGGATAACCATACAAATCCTATTAATATTGAAGACTCTTCACAAGCCATGGAATCCGAGGAAGAAGAAACTATGGAAGAACCACAAGAAGACCAAGAGGAAGATCAACCTTTATCTCAACCCGAAGTCCCTATGAATACAGACGAGAGCGTTATTTGCATTGGTGAGATCCTTGTTGATACTAATGGAAACATAATTGAACAACGTGGAAACTTTTGTCTCCACTACCCCAATTGTTCGATTCATAAGTCTCCTATAGTTAAGGATCGCCATTAAAGCGTACTTTCATTTTATTCTTTGTTTTAAATTGTTTTGTTTGTTCGTGTTTATGTATGTTCTTATATATGTTGTAATAACTAAAATGTGTTCACTTATACTCATTGTTTCATGCTTATTCTATACATATTATTTGTTCATACTAATCATTCTTGAATTCTTAAGTAGTTAATAGTTTTTGTTGATGACAAAGGGGAGAAAGTTATAAAAATATATGTGCTTGGTGTAAGAGGGAGTCATGGAGTAAGGGGGAGTTGTTGTTTTAAGAAGAAGTCACGGAGTAAGGGGGAGTTATGGTATGGTAAGAATATTTTATAAATAAAGGTTGTCATCATCAAAAAGGGGGAGATTGTTAGGAACTGAGTTGATGATGTTTTGATGACAACAGCCTTATATAGTTATTATACTTTACTTTATAAAATATATACTAACATTTCCATATATATATATATATATATATGTGTATAGGAAGTATATGCAGGTATCATCGAAGACTAATCAGTATAAAGACTCAAGCATCAAGATGAAGGTTAGAGATTCAAGATTCAAGACTCTAGAGAATCAAGATTTCAAGATAAGTGTCTAGTATTTTGTTAAAACTTCATAATAGCACTCTCATCTTTCTTTCAATTTTCTTTTGAGATGGAACCCAATTTCTATCGAAACCAGTGGCTTACAAACCCACGACAAGTAGCTTACAAACCTACGACAAGTGGCTTACAAACCCACGAAAATCAAAATCATTTAAACTACTTTGTACAAGTTCTCGAGTCCTATGGAGGAGCTCTGTAGGAAGGTTCTTGCAATTTCAATTTGAATAGATTTTTCAAAATGTTTTTAAATCTGTTTTCAAAATGTTTTAGTTTTCAAAATCATGTTTTCAAAAATATTTTCAAACTTTGTTTTAGCCTTGAAATATTCCTCTATTCTGATTTTAAAAAAAAACTTCTATTTTTAAAACATCAAAACTTATTCTGATTTTAAATATTACTTATATAATTGACGGTCTATATCAATTATATACATATATTTAAAATAATGTTTTATATTCATTCTCTATCTCAAAATTTTGTTTAAACACTTTACTTTGCTTCAGAGAAGTTTCAACTTGTTTTAAATTCAATTGTCTTTACAAAACAACATCTCTATAATTATGAACTGAGGGATGTCGACATATGGGGATACCCTATGTCGACATGGTGACAGTTGGATTCAAAATTCAATTTTCAAAAGAAGTGTCCATTCGTTCAAAAAACCTTTCACCAATGGTTATGACTGTTGTGCATCTATATAAAGGCTTACAAAACGAATTTTTTTAATAACTACTTTCTTATTTTCTTCACTCTTTCTTCTCCACCATTCCATATCCATAAAACTTCATATTTTCAAGATCGTGCCATCATTCTGCCAAATTCTCAATAGGAAATCATTTAGATACTCTCTCTATTTGATTCTCCATCATTCTACTAAAGATCAAAATGCTATTC
Source organism: Allium cepa (assembly GCA_030765085.1). Taxonomy (NCBI): domain Eukaryota; kingdom Viridiplantae; phylum Streptophyta; class Magnoliopsida; order Asparagales; family Amaryllidaceae; genus Allium; species Allium cepa. Next base: position 918,483,681 of record CM060931.1, on the reverse strand, counting down.
AGAGTTATAGGATTAATTTGTATTCAAAAAGTCCATAGAGTCTATCCATTCAAAAGGATTGTTATTAAGAAGTATTAGGGTGATCTTGTGTCCCGTAACCCCAGACTCGGAGATAGGAGGGTTCCTCAAGGCCTTAGAAATTGAGGGTTGTAATTCGGATATTGGCTTATAAAAATCTGTACAAGGATATTGCGTTGGTGCAGGACTGGATGTAGGAGGATTCCGAACCAGTATAAAATCCGACGTGTTCTTTCTTTTTACTTGCTTTACTTTACTATTTGCATTTGTTATATGTTCTGTGATCATTCTGTGTTAGAATTCTGTTTAGATTTGTGTTGAAAGTTTTAATTTAGTCATATAGTTCATATATTCTTTAAAACACTATTCACCCCCACTCTAGTGTTATTTCTGCCTTAAGATCCTTAATCCGCATCCCCAACATCATTCACATAATATAGAGTATTTATTTAATATATTACAAATAGTTTATAGTGGAGAGTTCTTTAATCAAAATACCTTGAACTTAAAGAAATAAATCTCATATAAAACAATTTTTGATATGAAAATACATATCGGAATAGAAATCGTATTTCTTATTCCAATATTAAGCATCGGTCATTATTATTCCAATTTTCGTTTCAGATGTTTCTTTATGAAACAGAAGTGACCATTCACTCTTTTCATCTCAACTGTATCTTAAATCACATCTACTCTTGTACGTTCGTTATTCTTTCTAAATTTTCGAACCATTCTAAAAAAATCCCTTACCACTGTTGGAACTGGGCCAGCCTACAGCGGTAGTGGTGGATGTATTTCAAATTTTTTTGCCATTTTGAATCTTTATTGGGCCTATAAAGTCTAATACATTTAGAAAAAATCTGCATTTGTTTTAAATAAAATCACATATTTTAGTTAAATTTGAGTTAATGTAAAGTTAATTTGAATGATTTAATTTATATATATACACACACACATGTATCATATATGTATAAATATGTGTGTGCACGTGTAACATAATAATCCACGAAGGGTATAACATGCCCATATATAGATGTTAGGATTTATATCACAACGGAAACATTAGCTCATTTCGTATGTATTGTATGTTGTCTAAATATGTGCATAAATCTATAATGCAAAGTATATTTATATAAATACATATATTTAAAACATATTTTATAACTAAAAGCCTCAAAATTAAATATACATATAATTAAAAATATTTGTATAAGTATATATACATAATGAAACATATAAAATTATACAAACATATATATATATATATATATATATATATATAATATATAAAAATTATATACATATATACAAGGTTAAATAAAATGTATATATATGAACACTTAATTACATTAAAATACTTAAAATATAATTATATACATTTTAAAATTATTTCCATATCGAAATTAGCATAACAAACATAAAATAATAATTTTACAATTTTATCATTATTGTATATATAATAAATAGTTTTGATCATAATAATTAAAAATATTAGTAATAGATATTAAAAATCAAATTTTAAAATTTAAGAAAATTTAGAATCATAAAATACAGGTCTAAAAAAATTTCCATGATTTTTTTGAAACAAAATATTATTTTTAATAAATAAAAGAAATTTTCAACCGAAGTAGTTTAATTATTAAAAGTACTAAATATTAACAAAAAATTCTGCAATTTTTTCTATAGGTTACTACATAAATTTAGTAATTTAAAAAATATAAAATCAAATTTTCAGTGTAATATTTATTTTAGACATAATAAACAATTCAAATTATCAATAAAAGAAAATGTAAATTATTTATATGTATAAAAAAATTATTTTCGAATTTGATAAATCCTATTAGGTATAAATAGGTGTAAGGAAAAATTCTAAGCTATTTGTACATTATAAATATACATATATGTAATTATAAGTTTAAAAGATGCATTAGCCTATATTTAAATTAATATGTAAATATAAATAAAATAATTAATAATGACAAAATTTAATTTTTTACAGCAAACTATATTTTTTTTTTATACATAAAGTATAACACATAATAATATAACCATGCACATAACCAAATAATATGTGACGTCAACATATACCTACGAAAATCTCACCTAACTAAATATACAACATTAATATATATACAGATTTGGGTTTAATCAATATTAAATCATAAAATATAATATTATTACTGTAATATATAAATAAAATACCAATTGATGATGCCTTTGAGTTCACTTGAATCAATAAATTCCCTTCTCTAGTTATGCTCGATCAGTTAGACCGCTAGTTTGGAATCGTCGATCTTTTCTATCAAATAGTGCTATAGATTCTTAAACTGGTATAGGGATTAATTTCAGTCATAAAACTTGATAATTATGGCAGCCAAATTTATTTTTTGATTAAGGGTTTAGAGATCCATACATATAGCCTTGTACAAGAGAGATATTAGGACAGTCTCATTACCAATTCCCTTTTAATCTTAGCCATCCATCTTTAAATCTAATCCTAAGTTTTAGCCGCCTCCAATAACTTGTCAAAACGAAAATTTGCAGCCCTAATGATGGGCTTTTAACCCATTTAATCCCAAGCCAAAATTCTATGCAATTAAATCTAATTTAATCGCTTATCGATATTGTATATCAGTTGGAACATTTATAGCTATTAAAAACATATAAAAAATTTATTTCTCAAACCATATTCAAATTCTATAATTAATATTTCATAAATATTAATTCATTTATTTTATCTATAACAATTATAAACTAATTAAATCATTCGGTGTTAAGGGAATTCAATATTTCAGTTGTGTAACTCTTGGGTGTAAATTTGGTCAACAATTAACACTGAACTATTCTAATGTTAACGTTCACACGTCACTTAGCAAGTGATGTGAAATTTTGGAAATATTTATCGCTTATTCAATTTTAGTAAAATCTTATTTAATTTAATAAGTGTTACCCATTAGTGACATTTATATACACCAATTCTCTTCGTCAAAATTGTATCACTTTGGATTTATGGAATTTGGTAATGGTCAAAATTCCAATATTGTCAATATTCAACTCTATAGTCCAAACAAAAAAATCCTTGGTTCAATAATAACGATTATTATTAACCGTACTACTCTGTTCAGAGATTTGGACTTTGGTTGAATTGAGTTGAAGATGATACTAACCTCATATAACTGAAGAGACGAATCCTATCTTGAATGGTGTCTTCCTTCCAATACTTTCACTTGGCCCAACTATAATCACTTGATGGATGTCCCTCCTTGATTTGACTATAATCAAGCAGATTTTTCATATTGAAGGTTGATAGTATTCTCAAGGTGAAAGAATTGTGTAAATTAGCCACAATGATATTTTCTGTTTCACCTTAGTTATATTAACGAACAAAAAACTACCCAGTGAGTTGTTCTATAATTATCCAGTAGCTATCAGTACATAACCTCTAGGTGCCCCCTGCAGTCATGAGTAATACACTGCCCAACATTTGGAGAGCATTGTGTACTCTAGTCTCAACGGATACACCGATACCCAGTCTCGATGCTTATTGACTAGGAACATTTAAAATGGTATATTTGTTTTATTACGATAAATTACTCACAGTTGCAACACTTTGTAACTACTATCAATAAACATGCCATTTATGGATTTTCTATTAAATATACTTTTAATTAAATAAATTAATTAATATAACCACGCTATATCAAGTATATAATAGAAAGAAACACCTTTATGAACAAGATTATTCAACGACTCAGATATATGTAACAAATTACATAATTGCCCATAGGGCATACCTCTAACTCTATCAACCACAACATCATAACGAACTCTTTACAAAAATATATTTGATTATCCGTAACATTTAAGGACATTATGATGCACCTTACGTAAACTGATCAAACTGACATTTCAGCTAATAAGTATTAGATTTATATTGTAGTTTTGGTCTTGCGTTACATTTAACACAATATGATCTTTAATTGTTATCAATAAAATTGAATACATGATCTCATAGACTCACATTATTATTTATTTGTTTATTTCGGATGAGCTAATTTCACCAAAATATTGTACATTACAGACTGTGATCGCTCACCATATAACATTTATATGCGATTAAATATGTATCAAATATCAATAATCTTGTATTGCTTTTGAGTTCGGAACTCATAAAACGCAATACACGGTCTCGACCAAATAAACACCTAAGTGATCAAATTATGAATGTATTTAGTAGTTGTAAAATCAAGTGCTTGCATGGGTGTTGAAACATTATCATATAATAAGCATTTATCAATAAGTATATGTTATAATACTATTTGTTAATTTTCAATTAGGTTCATTTGTATATCTTAATTGATAAACATTTTATCAATCGTATTAAATGCACAAATTTATCAATGTAGATTATTATAACATTACATAACATATGTTCTTACAATATTAGGAAGGCTAAATGTGATCATTTCATTTTTCTGATAAGGCTCCCATTAGTCTTTTATGTTTCACTAAACCCTAAGCTGAAACATAGAAGTCATTCGACTTCACTAGTGGAAGTTAGGACTCGTCTGTCTTGGAATTATGACTTTGAGCTTACTCAACAAATCATAGTTCCACGGATAATGGATAACTTCTTATCGGTTGTATCATATACAATTCCTAACCCATGGTACCTTAGTCATAATTTCACTTCGACCTTGAGTTTGCTCGACAAATCGAAACGAAATTATTCACTTGGACCTACCATATCACGATGGCCTAAATATAGTATATTCATATTGAGTTTGCTCAACAAATACAAATGGTTATCTCACCTTATCAATTAAATATACTAATAATACTACACTAACATCCTTAACTTGAGTTTGCTTAACAACTAAGGGGAATGTAAGTAATTTATTGATATATATATATATATATATATATATATATATATATATATATGGTAGATGACAATATTATATTGAAGATTTATAATCTTCAATATATTATATTAAGTGATATCGACTTATGGAATATTGTATTCTTTTATGTAATACCCTCATAATTCAAGTCTCGGGCACATCGGAAATCATGTTATACGTATAGTTACGTATGTATTTATTCCTTTAGTCAATTCAGGGTCTCTTAATGTTCTACCTTTAACTTATGCATTCATATTATATATGTTTTATTATTATATATAACTTTTATCTATTAATTAACTTATATAATAGTCTTATGTATAATAATATATTAATTAAATCTTCTTTAATTTTAATTAATTAATTTTACATTATTTTAGTATGCCATTTATATCAAATATTTATTATATACAATAACTTTATAGTATAACACATATATTATATATGTGTGCATGCTATTTAATTAATTAACCTTTTTAATTAATTAATTAATTTAAAAAATTTAATTAAATTTATATTAATTTTGAAATTAATTTATGTTAAATTTTAAACATTTTGAAAATTTTCATTATATTATAACATATATAATACATATATAATATATTTTAAATTTAAAAATCTTATATTTTCAATATTTAAAACAATATGAAAATTTATATTATAATATTTACAACATTTTTCTTATTTTAGATTTAATTTTTAAATTTAAAACGTTCATTTTAATTTCAATTTTTTTTTGAAACTAGCCCAAATTCTAATTCAAATTGGGTCTTTTCTATTAAGAATAGCCTTTCAGGCTTACGTCTTCATTTCGGGCTAAGCTACCAACTAGGTAGGGCATAGCACTTGATTATCCAAACTCATCCTTAGACATTACTTTTCTAGACACCCGGCTATACGGGTGGACTTTAATTAGTTAACCCTAACATAACTAATTTGGAACATATAGACTATTGGGCTTATACCACTGTTGGAATTGGTCCACCCACGGTGGAAGTTTTGAATAAATTTAAAAAATCCCTTGTTCAATCTTTATTGGGCCTATGGACTCGAATTTATTTAGAATATTTCTAAATTTAATTTAAATAAAAAAATTATTTTATTTAAATTAATAAATTTATATGGTTGTATTTAATTTATGTTATGATATATTTATATGTGTGTATCATATACACATATATCTATGTGTGCATGTGTAACATATCGATCCATGTAAGATATAACATGCTCGTGTTTAGGTGTTCAGATTTATATCGCAACAGACACGTTAACTCATCCAATATGCAAATATATTGTCTAAATATATGTATGTATATATGTATAATTTATATTAAATTTGACAAATACATACGCGCGCGCATATATATGTACGTACGTACGTATGTATGTATATAAATATGTTTAAATAATTTTTTATAAGTATGTGAGTACATTTGTGTGTATATATTTATATATAATCATATGAATATAATAGTAGCATTATATATACATATTATACAATAAACATATTTAAAAGTAAAGAAAATTACTTATAAACTTTTCATAAAAAATCGTAAGAAATACTTGCATGTATATACAAGTATGTATTAATTTTCTTAAAGTATTTATATAAAAAAATATGTATAAAAAATAATATTGTATATATATGTTAACAAAATGTCAAAAATACTTATAATAAATAATATTATATATATATATATATATATATATATATATATTAAGTCCTTAAAAATACTTTGAGAATTATAAAGGACTAAGTCTTGTGTACACTCAAAAATATAACTTTATTTTAATTTTAAAATGTATTTTATTTAAACATCCATAAAAATTACTATAATATTAATTAAAAATTAATCTCGATGTTTAATTTTGAATTTTGATTTTTCAGCAAATCTTAAATGATATTTTATGCTTTAAAATCATTTTTCAGATTAGATAAAAATAATTTTTAAAATAATTTTTAATTTTTGATTGATACTTAAAATTAATTTAATTCTTTTTTCAAGAGTGTCTTTGCTGCTAGTATTATTTTATAATATATAAAATCTAATTTTCATGTTATATTTGAATCAATATAATTTATTTATACAATAAATTTGTTTAAATAATATTTGAATAATATATATATATATATAATAATTTATTATTGCCAAAATTTATCCTAGTTTTAGAACTTTACATATAAAATTCTAAGAATATATGTATTAATTCGATAAAATAAAATATAAGATTTTTTTACAAGGCCGTACCGACCATTATTGTTTTTAATAAAAAAATTATATACATACATATTACCAAACAATATTGTGACAATATCATTTACAAATCAGAATCGTCACCCAACTAACAATAGATAATATATGTGTATATATATATATATATATATATATATATAATAAACCATTATAATTAATCATAAATAATTATATTACAATTAAAAATATCTCTCAGTAGTACACCTTAAAATAATGATTTATGCCCCTTGAAACTATTTCTGATTCAACATAGTGCTAGTCCTTGAACCGTTGACCACCGGCTATCGCATACCAACTGACATGATTTGATTTAAATTCTAGAGAAATGGAGAGAGGAGTGTGAATTTCAGCCAGCAAAAGATCTTGAGGCTCCAAAAAGATCCCAATCATATGAGGGTAAATTTTCTTATATAGTGAACATAAATGAGAGAAGTATGGATCGCATCTCTTACCCATTCTTCTTTAATCTCAGCCATCCAAAACTAGGCTCTTCTTACCCAAGTTTTAGTCCCCCCCAGCCTTTGTTGCTGCCAAAAATTCAAGACCCAATGATGGGCCTTAAACCATTTTAAGTCTAAGGAAAAATATTATGCTATTAAATCTAATTTAATCACTTATCGATATCGTATATCGATCGATATATTTATAGCTATTATAAATATATTCAATAATATTTATTCATCAAATCATAATCAAATTTTATAATTAATATTTCAAAAATAATAATTAATTTATAACAATTGTAAATTAATTTAAATCATTTGATCAAAGAAGAATTCATCATTTCGGTTGTGTGACTCGTCGGGGGTAAATTTGGTAAGTGATTAATATCGAACTATTTGAATATTAATGTTTACATATCACTTAGTAGGTGATGTGATATTTTGGCCAAATTTATTGATTATTTGGTTTTGGTAAAATCCAATTTCACTTCGATAAATGTTACCTGGTTGTGACTTTTATTTACATTAATTCTCTTCGTCAAAACTATATCACTTTGGACTTATGTAATTTGGCACTGGTTAAAATTCCAATATTGCCAACATTTAACTCTGTAGTGCAAACATAAAGTCCTTGATTCAATAATAATAATTATTATTAACCGAAATGCTCTGGCCAGAGACTTTGACTTTGAGTTGACTTGAGTTGACCGTGATACTAACCCTATATAATTGAGGAGACGAATCCTCTTGAATGGTACTTCACTTTTAATACTTCAAATCGACCCAACTATAGTCACTCGATGGATGTTGTGCCATGGTTTTACTATAATCAAAGCGAAGCTTTAATATTGAAGATTAACAGTATTCTAGAATCAGAGAACTGTGCAAATTAGTTACATCGGTATTTTTTGTTTGACCTTAATTATATTAACCAATAGAAAACTATCGAGTGGATCATTCCATAGCTATCCAATAACTATAAGTATGTAACCCCTTGGTGTCCACCATAGTCATGAGTAATATATGGTCCAACATTTGGAGAGCATTACATGCTCTAATCTCAATGTATGTATCGATAACCAGTCTCAATATATCTTGACCAGGAACATTTAAAATTGTATATTTACTTTCGTTATGATAAATTACTCACCATCACGACACTTTGTAACTATTTCACAAATCATACCCGTTATGTATTTTCTGTTAAATATACTTTTAATTAAATTTATTAATAAATATAACACATTATATCAAGTATATAATAGAAAGAAAAACGCTTGTTATTTCGAACAAGATTGATTATCGAGTTAGATATATGTAACAAATTACATAATTGCCCCCAAAGATATACCCTAGCTCTATCAGGATAAAACTTCGACTCAAAAATTAAACGTTTGACTTTTTAAATCTATTAAACTACTTGTTATTCTTTTTAGGGGGTCTTTTGGTAGTTCACGTTTATAAATATTAAAAAAATCCACTAACACCAAACGTATAACAATTATTATTTAATATATGCAAAATGAAGAAATAGTGGACACTTTGACAATTTAATATGTGAACTCTGTTAAGCTTTAGTTTCTAGTGTAGGATTTGGAAAAATTGAAGCACGGTACTATTTTTGTACAAATATATAGATTTTTTTGGCTATTCATCCTAGTACTATCATTTTATATTACGAGTGCAACCATAAAGGCGTGGAATGAATTTTTGTGTTTTCATATGTAATGGAAAATGATTTACCTAAGTGTTAAATCAAAGGTTTTACAATCATTATTTTCTTAAAGATATAAAATAAAATCCCTAAATTTTTAACCACCAAAAAACATAATTATGTGATATCATTAAAGATCCATAATTCTAATGTAATATTTTATTTCCTATTTACTGATGAGAATGACAACAAAAAAGGTTATATCCTTTTTCTTAAATCAAGGATAAAATTTTGACTCGATAAGTATGGATAAAGGTTTGAATTTTTAAATCTGTTAAACTTTGTTATTCCTTTTAAGAAACATTTGGGTAGTTAATGTTTACACACAAAAAAATTTAATATCGGTGGATATTATAACTATTATTAAAGATAAAGATACGAAAAATGGAGGAATTTAGTGTGTACTTTGGCAATTTAATGTATGATCAATGTCAAATTTATGTTTCTAACGTAGAATTTGAAAAATACAAATTCAGGCATAGTAGAACTTTAGTATAAACATATAGATCGTTTTCCCAATTATCTTAGTAATACCATTTTATATTACGAATGTAGCGGCACGGCTTCGTGCATGGAATGATTTTTTTACAAATGACCTGTTTCACACGTGCAATGCAAAATGATTTGCACAACTAGGAGAAAAGGTTTAATAATCAAATTTTCTTTATCGATATATAATAAAATTTTCAATTTTTTAACCACCAAAAACATATTTCTACGATCTCAATAAAGATCCAAAATTTTAATATTGTATATTATTTTCTATTCACCAATTAGAATGATAGTAAAAAAGAATAATTTTCTTCTGCTTAAATTAAGGATAAAACTTTGACTCAACAATTATGGATAAAAGTTTAACTTTTAAATCTGTTAATGTGTGTGTGTGTCTATGTGTGTATGTATATTCATATGTTAATTTTTCATAATTATGTTTATAAGAGTGTGTGTAGTTACATACATTTATATTTATAAAAAATTATTTAAAGTTTATGTATGTATATATATATATATATATATATATATAATATTTTATGTATGCAAACAAAAATGTGTGTATACATACATACATTCGGACAATGTATATTTACATATTGGATGAGCTAACATGTCCGTTGTGATGTAAATTCCAATATCTATACACGGACATGGTATACCTTGCATGGATAATAAGTTATACATGCGTGCTCACACACACACGTACATGTGTGTGTATATCGTAACATAAATTAAATAAAGCCATATCAATTTATAAATTTAAATAAAATAAAAGATTTTATTTATACAAAATTTAGAAATGTTCTATATAAACTAGACGTCATAAACCCAATAAAGATCCAATAGAATAAAAAAATTCGAAATTCACATATAACTTCCACTGCGGGATGGTCCAGTTTCAATAGTTTCCATCAATAATCCTAGTACTACCATTTCATATTGCGACTGTAACCGCATGCGCTTCGCGCATGAATTGATTTTCTTTATAAATGACATATGTTTCATAGGTGCAAAGAAAAATGATTTGCACAGCTATGAGAAAAGGTTTTACAATCAGTATTTTTCGAAAGATATATAATAAAATTTCAATTTTTTAAAACCACCAAAAACATATTTATGTGATCTCATTAAAGATCCATAATTCTAATATTGTATTTTATTTTCTATCTAGCTATTGATGAGAACGATAGTAAAAAAGAATTGTTTTCTTCTACTTAAATTAAGGATAAAATTTTGACTCAACAATTATGCATAAAGGTTTGACTTTTTAAATACGTTAAACTATTTGTTATGATTTTTTTCAAGTCCATATTTGGTAGTTCACATTTTAAAAAAATGCGACACCATTCCTATTACAATAAGATATATATTTTATTTTCTATTTACTAAGGAGAACATGTAAATAAACACAAGGACAAATGTTGGAAAAAATTAGGTTCAAGAACACTGTCTTTTTTTGACCTAAAGGAAATGCTTATTGTAAATAGCATTTTGTAAAGTGTAAAATCGAAAAATGCTGGTTATTATTTACATATAATGCTGTATAGTGTAAACATTTGATGTCTTTCAATCTAAGTTTTTTTCAAAGTTTGTTCTTCTCCATAATGCCCGAAAATGATAGTGAAAAGGAACACTTTTCTTTAACTTAAATCAAGGATGAAATTTTGACCCAATAGTCATGGATAATTATTTGACTTTTTATATCTGTTAAACTATTTGCTATCACTTTTAGGAGCATTTTGAAATTTCACATTTAGACTGAAAAAATGTGACACTAAACACATATTAGAATTATTATTAAAGACGAGCATTACAGCATGAGCGTTGCGCATGAATTATTTTTCTACAAACTGTACATGTTTAACACATTCAAGAGAAAATGATTTGCACTTTTGAATTTTTATTTTTAAGTTGCAAAATCTAGTTCTTTGTTAGTTTTTATTTTCTTTTGTATTATTAATTAATACAGAACGAATTTGCATCCTATTTTTAAGCGATCGATATAAAGATTTGGTAATATATGTAGAGGAGCGGTTTGAATTTGGAAAAAAAATTATTTATTAAATCGTATTTTTAAGTAATTTTAAAGGGAAGTTTTTGTAGAAAAAAAAATTAGTACTATTAGGGAACATTATTTGTAGAAAAAGAGGAAATTATGAAGAATGACAAACTTTGAAAAAAAAAATTCAGTTTTTACAATATACAAAACGCTAGCTATAACTAGTATTATATTATGTTTTACACTGTATAAAATACCAACTACAATTAGTACTATTATTCAGTTTAATTTTAAAAAAAAAATTGTCTTTCAGCTCAATAATGAAACTCGCTGTTCTTCAGTCCAATTTTTTTTATGTGTACATATTTTGTACATATTTTCCACCGTAATATTTTTTTTTTTTTTTTTTACCAACCATCTCTGTGGGGATTCAACTCGTTTATCTAAGAATTGTCTCAGCTCAACACGAGTGGTTCTCCAAAAAAATTAGTCCCAATTTTGGCCTTCCATATCACTTAGAGGCTAAGTGGCCAATGACAACCAGAAAATAAAATTACTTAAAAAATACATAATTTACTTACACGTCCTCATGCACAAATGTCATAATTTAATTCCCTACTGTACATAAGCGACTTCTCTAGATTCGACAACGCATCAGATTACGAAAAGATATTTTCAGTTACCCGGTACTTTCCTACATAACAACAGTATGTCGGTTTTCCGCACCGTATAAATATCCCGTGCATCACCGACCAAACATATCATTTCCCTCGTATAAAAACAGAGTAAAAAAAAACATAAAGAAAAATGAACTTCAAAGAACCCAAGGTCGAACCCTCGGTGCAGAGCATACCTCAGCCATTGGAATGCTTTCGCGGCCCGCCGATACCTCCATTCCTATCGAAAACATACGATTTGGTGGACGATTCGTCGTTGGATCCGATCATCTCATGGAGTCCTGGAGGAACTAGCTTCGTTGTTTGGGATCCCATGGAGTTCTCGAGGAGTGTTCTTCCCAAACATTTCAAGCATAATAATTTCTCCAGTTTCGTTAGGCAGCTCAATACTTATGTGGGTAAATTTTGTTATTTATTATCTTTTTCCTCTTCTCTGAATCCTGTATTTTGTTATCTGATTTGGTTTGTTTGTATGTAGATACCTTCTGTAATTTTTTTTTCTTCCTTTTTCGGAAAAGGAATGTAACATTGTACCAACCTGTATGTCTCGTGTATGTATGTTCGAAAATTTGTAACAGAAATTACGATTGCATGTATCATGAGGGGTCAAGGTAGCCAATGTATTTTAGGTTTCCTTTTTAATTTATTTGGAGCTAGTTTGACATGTAGGAGTTGTAATTATCATAATTTGTACCTTCGCTTTGTTGATGGGAAAGATTGCTTCTGGCTTGGAGGTGAACTCTGAAAACTAATATGGGTAAGTTTTTCAAATTCAAATTCAAATTTTTTGCTATTGAAGCTCACATATGATAATTTTGAAATATCCTTCAATGTTACTATAAATTATTGACTATTCTTGATTTTGCTACTAGAGAAGATGTTGGGCAGAGCCACTGTGACCCCTCTACCATTTATTTAACTTGATTTCTGAAATGGGAATGTAGTCACAAAAGTTTCAAATGAATCCAGAAGTTTGTTGGTTTTACTTCAATAACTAGTTTTTCAGTAGATGCTTCTTTTTTGGGTCTGTATATGATTTGCTTTAAATGCTTGCAAATTATATGAAACATGTGTACTCTAAATTGATTGTCCTGAAACTTGTTAAATTGCATGGTCTCCACAAGAACCTTGTGTATGATATTTCTGTTGAATTCTACATCATACATGCAATGTTACATGTTTGATGGTGGCCCTTTTGTTTTTGTTATTACTCATCTTGCATTTCATCAACCATAATAAACAGCGAGTAATTTATATTTTGTGATCATCTGTCCTCGAATTGCTGTTAATTTATTTTATTATTTTGAGTTATTAAATTGTTTACTATTAAGATCGAGTAGGAAACCTAGGCACATCATATGTATTTTGAGACAAGAAAACTCTCTTTCTCTCCATTTGAAACTTAAACATATATTTCATACCTTCCATTCTGAAACAATATTTGTTCGGTTTGTCGCATTCCATGTTATCTTGTTGGTGTTTTCTCTAGTCAAGGTAGAACACTATGTTGTTTCTGAGAATGGCCTTCTACATGGCATAATAGTGTTTCTTGCAAATGGCCTGTGAACTTATTGTTTTTGTATATGGTGGAATGTAGAACTCAACACGAAATGATAATTTTGTGATATTGTAGTCTGTATGGAATTCTTAAGAAGTTTATATGATTGTTATTTTGTTTGTTTCTTTCTTATGTGAAATTTGGAGAAGGATCATCCTGTGGGCAAGGAACTTATGTAGAAGGGAACCCATTTAAAATGTCTCCATCAACTTTGTTTAATATTTCTCTACCATGCACTGATTTTAGTTTCCTTTTCTAAACCTTTTGTCTTTCTTCCTCGACATCGGTAGTTTTTCCTTTATCTTGGACATTCATAGTTTTTCCTTTATCCTCTATAACCTTAGGAATGCTTAAGTATAACATCTGTTATGTTAGAAGCGATAGACAGCAGTATTATTACATCATATATACTTCATGTCGTGTTTTGTTAACTTAAATTAGTTTAGTTTCGACAATTCCATTATTCTGATCTTCAGGTTAACTTCATTTATTGATATAGTAAATTAGCATTACTGAACGTTTTGCTTGTCGATTTGTCAAATATACGCGAACATAATGCTCAAAAGAGGTTTATAATTGTAATCAAGATTATCAAAACGGGATTCAAATCGTAAATTGCGCAGTTCAAATCTTAAATCGAAACGGGAGTTAAATCGTTGATTGTAAATTTAAAAGGTCCATATTTTAAGGTTTGTACAAACTTTGAAATCGATTATAACGTTCGAACTTTGACGTCCAGATCGAAAAAATAGTTTTTTTTTTATTCTTCTTTCATTTTTATTTTGCTTAGAAAATACTAGAATTGGAATTATGGATTTAAATAAGCATATTGAGTATCTAAGGATGCATTGAATGGTTTTGTTCAACTATGGTTTTAAATGAGTTCGAATTGGATTGTAAATCGAATCAGACACAGGATTTAAGTCGTATGATTTTAAGAATTTTGACAACAATGATTGTAATTAAATCCCTTAATTATGATTTGTATAGTTGCGTTGATCCTTTTTTTCCATGATTAAGATCATTGAACTTGCTATATTAGTCATGCCGGCCTGCATTCTAGGTGTTATGTGATAATATCAGCTACATTACATGGTTACATGTTGAATACTGTGAAATTCAAATTCCTAATATTGGTTTGCCTTATTTTTATCACAAGACATACATTTATTCCTGATGATTTCTGGTCATTTATTACTCTTAACATGCAACTGTATCCACTCAATAGGGTTTCCACAAGATCGGTACCGACAAATGGGAATTCGCAAACGAAGATTTCATACGGGGACAACGAACACTTTTGAAACACATAAGCAGGCGCAGAACATCTCAAGTTCATCAGAACAGTTCTCAAACCCTAACCTCTTCTTCACCAACCATGGCCAATGTGCCCTTGGTCGAAGATGAAATCATGAAGCTTAAACAAGAAAAAGAAACACTGATGCAAGAAGTCATCCAGCTGAAGCAAGAGAATGATCTGAACTTCAAAAGGCTCGAATCCCTTAACAACAGAATATCATCTGCAGAAGCGAGGCAGAAGCAAATGGTTTCTTTCCTGGCCAAAGTCCTAAATCCAACGTTCATCAGCCATCTGAAAAGGTTGAAGGCACAGAAAGGCATTCAATACACAACGGGAGCAAAGCGTAAGTTTCTCAAACACTGCAACAGCAGCCTCAGTTCTTCGTCGGCCATTACACTGAACGACACCACTGAAATCGATAACCAAAAGCAAAAGCAAGTTACCGATGATCTTTTGAAGAACTTAAATGACAAGGGAAAGACCATTATGAAGGAGATGGATGTTATGGACCCTATTTTCTGTACAAGTGAGGATGACTATCTGCTGTCGCTGCCTGAGAATATCATGATCAACTCTGAGAGCGAAGTCGAAAGAGATGTACATGGAAAATTTGTAGGTTCTGAAGCGACTGTTCCGATGAATGAAGATGGCATCGATGAAGGGTGGGACGGTATAGATGTGGGAGCTGGAGAAAACTACTTATGTGGTAATGCTGCTTGGGATATGAACATTGGTGGTTACAGTAATGATCAGGATTCATTATGGGGTGTTGGGTTGAATGCTGCAGAGGAGGATTTGGATATTGACAAGTACATTGCTGGGGCTTCTTTGCTTGAAGAATTTAAAATGGGTACACAGCTGAATCAGGATCAGAAGATGTGAAGACTCTGTAGTATATATGTTGTAGTATAAATATATATATATTGTGGAGTTGCATTGTGATGATGTTATTATTTGTTTAGGCATCTGCTAGATTTACAGAGTTAGTTATATATAGATGATTTGATTTAAAAAATTGAAGTTATAGCCAATTCAGGTGTGCAATTTTGTAATATCAAGCTGATGAGTAGGGCAGTTTACCAGATTGTTTTGGAAGGAAATGGTAACTGTTTGAACTTTGAAGTTAGTTATCTTCGGATCAATGAAAATTTGTTAATTGCTAAATGGGGCTTCACTTTACACTTCATGTTTGCATTGTTTACAGTTAATCTCGTTAATTGTATTGGTCTACTTCGTATAATTCTATTTTGAGAATATACATGTTACTTAACAGGTGATGCACATGCTACAGAACTCAATCATTATTGTACTATCGATCAGCAGAACTCAATCATTATTGTACTATCGATCAGCATCATATGATGTATTAAATGCGCTGGTTTATGAAGTCATGTTATCGTAGACATTTTCTGTTCTGGATCGGTTATATATTACAAATAGTTGGTATATTTTTGATAGGATGAGTAACTTATTTTTATTTTTTTAAAGAGGTAAAATATTGTTTTTTTTTTCGTTCAAAAACGAGTTTCGAACTTATGATCTCTTACATCAAAGCCGAATCAATTGACCACTTGGACGATGGTGCTTGTTGAGGTAAAATATTGTTTATATGAGGGATTATGGCTCTCTTTTCAACCGGTGGTTTAGGGTTCTTTTTTCACATTTTCTTGTTTTTTTTATCCATGTTTATCCTATAACTTACTTTGCTTTATCCAATATAATTAAATCATCCTTCCTAAAAAATGGGTAAAACTTTAAGGTTGGACGATATGGAACCGATCAAATATGTTATCTTTTGGAATTGTATTGCTGTTGTTATTTTATTTATGTATTTGTGAATTTATCACAAGTCTATATCGTTGGCGAGAAAACGTTACCAATCGATATGACAGTATTTAAGTTTCAAAAAATACTACACAATTATGTATATTACCATTATTCCTTCTGTGTTGCGAAGAAATAATAAACAAAGTATGAAACCATAGGGCGCTCAGTTTTATGTTTCCACTTCCCCTTTGTCTTGTCTCTAAAGGAGGTTTTATTTTCATCAACTCTCATTCTCATAATCTAAAGTTTGATGACAATCTTTTGTTTCAATTTTGTAGTTTGATCAATCAATTTATATTGAATTTTGGTTGAATGATCGATTTTTTTTGTCAAAAAATAAAGAATAGTGTATAACGATAGATTCAAGGGTTACTGTAGTAATTTGATTTGTGACATGTATTGTTGTTTTTGATAGTTAATTCTGACTTACTGTCAACTTTTATTAAGTGCAATTCACTACAATCTAACTCAAGTTTAAATGAAATATAGCTTTATTTACTTATTTATTTATATATTTCATTCATTCGCCCTAAATTATAAAACAAAGACAAGAGTGCTCACGCACAGATCCTAATTAAACTTAAAACATCATTAACTAAATAATTAGTTAAATTTAAAACATATCATTAATAAATTAATTAGTTAAATTTAATCCTTATTAATTAAATAATTAAATGAATTAGTTAATTACTTTGAAAACATCATTAATCAAAATTTGCTTACTTGAAAAATAATTTCAAGCACGATAATGAAACCAAATGATTTCGATAAAGTAAACTTTCCGAAGAGTGTCGATATAACGACTATCGCTATACGGAGGGTTTGAAAATTAAGTATATGTCATTGGATTACAACCAAACATCGCATAGCAAGGGTATGAGCATATATACAGAGAAATTTACAATGATACAACATACAATGAACATTTACTTACTAATTAGTTAACTTTAACTACCAATCAATCATGTCGCTATCTATGTGCTTACTTTCCAAAACGCCATCTTTTTGCAACATGAACCAAACCAATCAACTAATACATCACCGGTACATACAACAAGCATTGAATAGCTACTAATCTGAACATGAATATAGTTTACAAACTTTGGTTTTGAGGGTGGAGTTTTACTCACCTAAGCATTTACTAACTTTATCGAATTACGAAGAATCACTATAACATCTTGTAGTAACTTCAACGACACCTCTCTTCACTTGAACTTGGACTATTTGACCCCAAAACGGGTTGTTTGGGTTCGGCCATGGGCTGTTATGAGCTTGGCCAACATGAGTTTGGGGTTATGGGCTTTGTTGTGGAGAGTATTGGTATTGGAAGTGCCGTGGAGTGGTTTAGCTAGTTTTTAATGTGTTTTGAACTAGTTTTCCATTTAGGAAATTAACTAGGAAGCTATGGAAGCTCTCCCTAAAGCTTTTAGGAATTTTAGAAAACTAACCTTATATTAAAATAATACAAGCATACATGCACACCATCCCCTGCCTACACGTAGCACACGTCCTTCCCTCCTCTTTCATGCCTTGAATCATGTGAATGCTTACATGTGTTTGTACTTAGGGTATGGAGATAATTTATATACATATAAGTTTGTTTATATGTATATGTATGTATATGTTAATATATTCAAGTGTGCTTTATTATTACTAATCCTAACATATATAAATGTGTGCATGTTGATACAAATGTGCATGAGGTTTTCGATGACTTTTACGATGCCAAAAACTCGTACTTTCAAAAAAAGTATTTTCATCACATTTTCCATTTTTTTAAAACTAACTATACTGGTAAACAAAATTTGAAAACAATTTTAGCATCATTAATTATTATTTAAAAGATTTTTATATAGTTATTAAAATCTATTATTTAAATATTTAAAAAATGATTTAAATATTCAAATATAAAATGATTAATTTACAGGTTGTTACATTTGTTGTTTACATGATTGTATGTTTAGATTTAAATTGTAATAATAACTTAAATAAATGTTGCACTGTTTGGCATGCTATTGAACGCTCCTTTATGTATGTATGTGTATTGCATGGTGATATTTTATTATTATTATTATTGTGCTTAAATTAATATTTACTATTTGGTATAGGAGCATTTTTTTTCCTTATTTTTCACAACGATGGTTGCCTCATTTAACTACTTGTGCTTAACTCAACAATGTCGTCCTCTGTTGCCACTTGAAGAATGTCCAATTTTCCTTTCAATGTCACCTTTAGCTATGCTTCTAAATTCAAAGCATTTCAAAATTTGTAGTTTACAGGATCGTATGTTTTAGATTTAAATAGTATTACTAACTTAAATAAAACGATTGGGTGGTATCATTAACCCATTTTGACTAAACGAATGTAGCGCCCTTTGTGTCTATTATTTGATTCTTGTTTGCATTTAGTAGCACACGTATATCTACAATGCAACAGAGTTATGGTTATGCCCTAGAGGCAGTAATGTAATTGTGGTTATATAAAATATTTCTCTTATGTATTAATTATATGATCGGAATGAAACTTTTTCTTGCTTCTATTTTTATGGTGTATGCCTATATTTATAAATAAATGTTGTAGACTACATTTCATACACATAATTAGAAATTCCTAGGTGTAAGTATGTAAATGATTATAGTTGTGAATGTGTTCATGATGTGAGTAACGACAATGTATATATAAATAAATAATTCTTCTTGAGTGTTCCTAGTTAACGTGATTCGAGAAAGATATATCGAATCATTCGCGAGACTAGTATATATAATTTTCTCCATATGATGGATAGTAATTTAGTAATGATCGTTGGAGATACCAAAATGTTATATATTGGAGTTGTTGTGGATCAACTACTGAAAAACTCACCAAGAGTCTTCTATATCTCACATGATAATATGCAATGGTCTTTTGACTTGAGGGTATTGTGTATCTTGTTGGTTAATCACATGATATGACCTTGTTTTATGACCATAGATACTCAAGATGCAATACTACTCTCGAGAAAATTTGTCTCCTTCGATATAAAATGTTTTTGTATCATAATTGATTTTTTAATTGAAGCTAGAAATATCTAGCCAAAGTAAATTCATTTAATGATAATTATTGTTGATTGGGTCAAATAACTTTGGAGCTTAACTTCACAATTAAATACAGATATTATAAAGGATTGAACTATTACCTACACTTAGATGACTAAGTGGCATAGTTTTGACGAAGAGACAACGTGTAAAAATATCGTTGCATAAGGGTCTAACTTTGAAATGATTATGAAGTAGGACTTTGCATAGCTGATCGATAAACGTATGACTTCGTGATCTTTATTGTGCTCCAAAAAAGTTCTCGTGGGTTTTAATATTTAAATAGTTTAAATATTAATTGAGGACCGAAGTTGCACCTTTGAGTCACACAACAAAGAATTGTAAAATTGGACCTGGATGTTTTATTAAAATTATTTGTAATTATTATCTATACTATTAAAAATGAGTATACTCTTCTCTACTTCATTCTCAATTTTGTCTTTTGGGTTTTCTCCGCTTGTAGTGTGACATCCTTTCAATTCATTTCTCTTAAAAATCTTTTTCTTCCCTGTAATTCCAGGAATAAAAACTCTTTCTCTTTTAATAATTCTTCCCTAATTTTCCTAATCTTCTTTATTTTCTAACCTACAAATTAAATTCTACCCCCCTCGGTCTTCCATGGATCTTATTTTCTAGGTAAATTTTGATTTTATTTTTCTTGAATGTTCAAACTTAATTCATCATTATTTTTCTTAAATTTTTTTAACCGTAGTTAATATTTCTTTTACTAATTTTTTAATTCATCATTTATATTAATCATGCTACTATTATTCATTTCTATTCCCCCAATAGTAGAGCATGCAAGGTAACTGTATGTAAAATAAGTATGGTTTTGTATTTATGAATTTCTCTCATCCTTTAAAACCCCAAATTAATATCGTTTTAATGTTATAGCCATGTATCATTTCATCTCTTAATTCATTTATTCATATGTCTACATCTTCCATTTTTCGTTTACTATTTTACGTTCATTTTTCTCATCTTCTCAATCCAAAAAAAAAATCTTAAATCCTCGTATGTATGATGTTTACTGGGAGTTTTTCTCCTTTTACAATTTTTTTATAGCTTTAGCAGTAGTTATATAATTCCCACTTTGCTGCTTTGTGATATGTGTCACTAATTTATGCATGTGATGTTTAATTTTTTATATATCAATAAGATTTGTAAAAATTAGGTTTCGGTTCTTAATAATAATATTAATAATTTGTGAAATAAAATGATATTTGGTCTTTAGAAGGTGGTCCATTTTAATAGTATCAATATTATAAAAATCAAATTAAAATATATCACTCTTTCAAAAAGTTAATACGACCATCTTTCTTTGGTTATATATGTCTATTGCTAAAATACCAAAGTAAAAAAAATTAGGAGGGACCTAATACACAAAATTTGTTATAGAATAAAGAGAATGAAGGCCATTAGAGAGGGAGAGAGAACAATTTTATTGAATTGAGAGATAGCTCTTACAATACAATCAAGCTCCATATTTATAGACTACTTATGCAGTGCAGATTACAATAATGCCCTTTCTTATTTAGCATATTCATCCCTATTATTAATGTATATTACATCACTCCCCCTTGAATATGCGTATGTAAAGATGATAAGAGTAATTGCCTCATTAAAAACCTTGTTATGAAAAACCCAGTGGGAAAAAATCATAAATAAGGAAAAGAGTACAACATGATTTCATCTTTAAGTAACATATATTTTATAATGTTACTACGAGGGTTGATTCTTCTGGATCTAGATAATGCCTCATTAAAACCTTACTAATAAAAACCCAGTGGGAAAAAATATTAGTGAAAGAAAAAGAGTACATTATAGCGTATTTCATGCGCTCCCCCTGGATTATAATGCATTATTCAATTAGTTTGTTGATGCAGCCGATGCATACCAATTTTGGACACCATCTTCTGAAATGTTGATTTTGGAAGTGCCTTTGTGAATAAGTCCGCTGGATTTTCTTGGGATCGGATTTGTTTCATTTCTATCTTATTATCCTTTTGTAGCTCATGTGTGAAGAAAAATTTAGGAGAAATGTGTTTCGTCCTATCACCCTTAATGTAACCCGCTTGAATTTGAGCTACACAAGCTGCATTGTCTTCATAAATAATGGTTGACCTTTCCGTTACTGATGGAAGTTGTCAACTTTTTCGAATATGCTCGATCAGTGATCTTAGCCAAATACATTCTTTACTTGCTTCATGTAGTGCTAGTATTTCAGAGTGATTGGATGATGTTGCTACCAATGTTTGTTTTGTAGATCGCCATGAAATTGCTGCATTGCTGTTATTAATACATATCCAGTTTGTGATCTTGCTTTATGTGGGTCATAAAGATAACATGCATCAGCATGGCCAACTAGATTTGGATTATTGCCTGTGTTAGAATAAAATAAACCCAAATTTGTTGTTCCATGAAGATATCTCATGATATGTTTTATACCATTCCAGTGTCTTTTTGTTGGTTCTGAACTGTATCTTGTTAGAAGATTTACTGAAAATGCAATATCTGGTCTTGTGCATTGGGCTAAATATAATAATGCACCAATGGCACTAAGACATGGCACTTCCGGACCAAGCACATTCTCATCTTCTTCTTTTGGGCGGTAAGGGTCCTTTTTAATATCTAAAGATCTAACAACCATTGGCGTACTAAGTGGATATGCTTTATCCATTTGAAAACTCTTTAGAATTTTCTCAATATAGTTTGATTGATGGATTAATATGCCATTAGTACTATGCTCAACCTGTAGACCGAGACAGTGCTTAGTTTTGCCAAGATCTTTAATTTCAAATTCCTTGTTTAAATAATTTATTGTTTCATCAATCTCTTCTGGAGTCCCAATCAAATTTATGTCATCAACATAAACTGCTAAGATAGCAAATCCCTTTACCGATTTCTTTATAAAGACACATGGACAAATGAGATTGTTTACGTATCCTTCTTTTACCAAATATTTACTAAGACGGTTATACCACATCCTTCCAGATTGTTTCAATCCATGTAGTGATCGTCTTAGTCTTAATGAGTACATGGACTTTGATTTTGCTTCAGGCAATTTATATCCATCTGGAATTTTCATGTAAATGTTGTTATCTAATTCACCGTAAAGATAAGCTGTCACAACATCCGTTAATCTTATATCGAGTTTTTCAGAAACTACAAGGCTTATCAAATATCGGAATGTTATGACATCCATGACAGGGGAGTAAGTTTCCTTAAAGTCAAAACCTGGTCTCTGCAGGAAACCTTGTGCGACAAGTCGTGCCTTGTACCTCACGACTTCATTTTTATCATTTCGTTTTTCTAACGAATACCCATTTATAACCTACTGGTTTAACATTTTCTGGTGTTTTCTCTATTGGTCCAAATACACCATATTTTTGAAGTGAATCTAGTTCCACTTGGATAGCATATTTCCATTTTGGCCAATCGTGTCTTTTTCGACATTCATTTATGCTATTTGGTTCATTATCATCATTCTCATTATTCTCATTATGGTCATGGCTTTCAGTTATTTCAGTAGCTACTGCTAATGAGAATACATCATCAATCATTATTTTACTTCGATCTCATATTTCTCCATAGTTCGTATGAAATATTGAGATCTCATTATTATTAGGCACCATTTTATCGTTGGAATCTTCTTTTATCTCTTCTGGGATAATATTTCCTTCCATACTTCTAGGAGAATTGGGATTTTCATTTGAGTGATCCTTTTGATCATTTATAACCTCTTCAGGAGGTTCCTTAATTGATGATTTTTTCATTAGACTTTCTTTTTCTAGGCGCCAAGTCTTTTGAACCAATTGGCCTTCCACGTTTTTGTCTTGCTTTAGATTCATTTGCTGCTATATTTACTTTTGATCCTTCAGAGACATCAATTTTTGCTGGTGCATTTGCTGCTGGAATGTGATATTTAGTTATTTTTTTGCAGTGTCACTAAATGCATCTGGCAGTTGATTTGCAATATTTTGAATATGCAAAATTCTTTGTGCCTCATATTGGCATTGTTTGGTACGTGGATCCAAATAAGACATAGATGGATTATTCCATGATATTTCACGTCGTTCTACTGGAACGGTCCTTCCTCCCCCCAAGCAAAATTCTTTGTACCTCATATTGGCATTGTTTGGTACGTGGATCCAAATAAGACATAGATGGATTATTCCATGATATTTCACGCCATTCTACTAGAACGGTCTTTCCTCCCCCTAACGGCGGGAAGATTGTCTCATCAAATTTACAGTCTGAGAATCTTGCAGTGAAGACATCACCTGTAAGAGGTTTCAAGGTAACGAACTATCGATGGAGAATCAAATCCCACATAAATTCCCAACCAGTTAAAATTATACTTGAGATTGTACCAAAGAATCAATGTCTTTGTATTTGTGAGCTTCTGGCTCATGTTTATAGAGTGAGATTCAACTATGTCAATTTTTGTACAATATAAACCAGTTGAAATTGTACCAAATCTTTCTAGGATAAGCTTCTGGCTTTCAATTCTAGAAATAACACAAAGATATTATTTGTTGTTTTCATTTATAGTTTCAATATGATATCCATTCATTCTTATATCTTTGAAACTCAGCAAATTTCTTTTAGAGTTGCTTGAGTATAATGCATTCTGAATAAAGATATGCGTACCATTTGGTAATATTATATGGGCTCTTCCGGACCCGTCAATTATATTAGCAGATCCAGCTATAGTGGAGACTTTAGCTGAGAAATTTTCAGATAGTTCAGAGAAAAACTTCTGCTTTTTCAAAATTGTATGAGTAGTTGCACTATCTAGTAAGCATATATCATCACCCAAATGGCGTTCCATACCTTAAGAATTAAAGGAAATAATTATTCAATCATTAAAAATTTGTATGCATAAATAAATGTAATGTAAACAAACAAAGTAATATGATTAAAATAGGCTATTGATTAAAAATAACATCCACATTACACATTACTAGTACTGCAAAGGGAAATACAATTAAACGAACACAAACTTCAAACTGATTTATTGATGCAAGCTAATGAAATAAAACGGAAGTCACATAACAAACTTCAAGACATTTCTAATTGATCAACTCGGTCATATCATTGATCATTGCACTTAGATTTTCATCATTAATGAAATTTCCATTGTCATCTTCGAAGAAATCATCTAACTTCAGGTTAGTGTTTTCAGGTAACTTTTCGGCATTATTTGCCTCAATATTCTTAGAGCGATGATATTCTTCAACTATTTTCTTTGATGATCTACATGTACGTGACCAGTGACCAAATCGTCCACATCTATAACAAACTTCCTCATAATGCCTTTTATTTTCTGAAGCTGAATCATAGTTCTTTATAGGCTCAATTTTCTTTTGTTGCTTTTTAAAGTTGGTGGTTTTGTTACCTTTAAAACCACCATAACCACCTCTGCTAGAGTTATATCCACGCCCACGACCATGTCCACTACCTCGACCTCGACCCCTACCTCTTCCAGAGTGGGCAAAATTAGCGTTAACTTCTGGTAATGCAGTTGAACCAGTTGGTCTTGAGGAATGATTTTTTATAAGCAATTCATTATTTTGTTCAGCAATTAGTAAGCATTCTATGAGTTCAGAATATTTTGTAAAATGACGCTCTCGATATTGCTGCTGCAGAAGTATATTCGAGGCATGAAATGTTGAGAAAGTCTTTTCAAGCATTTGTGCGTCATCCACCTTTTCTCCACATAATTTCAGTTTAGAAGTGATTCTAAACATTGCAGAATTATATTCTCTTACGGATTAAAGTCCTGAAACCTCAGGTTCAACCACTCTTGCCTAGTGTTTGGAAGTATGACCGTCTTCTGGCGGTCATAACGCTCCTTCAGGGAGTTCCATAAGTGGAGAGGGTCTTTTTCAGTCAAATATTCTGTTTTTAGATCGTCACGGATACGACGTCTTAAAAATATTAGAGCCTTTGCCCTATCCTACTGGGACATAGTATTGCCATTTTAAAGGCATTTTCTAAGCATTGAGATTGCAAATGAATCTCATCATCCAGTATCCATGATAAGTAGTTGTCTCCAGATATATCCAAAGCTTTAAATTCAAGCTTGGCGATGTTTGTCATTTTGTGAACTGTTCATAAAATAAATTGCATAAGGTGAAAATATTCGCCACAACAGCATTCACTATATGTTTGTTTCCAGCTAAAAAGAAAAAAAAATGGAAAGTCTTCATTCATGGTATCAAACAGCTATACCAAAAAAAATTGTATCAACAAAACCAAACATTTGGATTTTGCAACTTTCATGTATTTATCAAAAAAGAAAGGAAAGTCAGCTTTTGCGTATATTCCATTCCAAACATTTGAATTTTATTTGGCAATAGATCCGCAAAGGGAAAAAATAAAATAATAATATTGAATTTAGAAGCCAAATAATAAAAATAAGAGTGATACAAGAAAAGACATGAAAAATATAGAAGCGAACCCCAAAATAGCATGTGCTGACTTGATAGCTTTATCAAAAAAAAATGTTATTGACAATTACCTTTTTGGAGAGAGGAAAAGTAACGAGTTTATAAAGAAATGCAAGAACAATTCCTTCACCTACTGTTTTAAAGGAAATAAGAAATAGAATGTATGTAGATATATTCTAAAAGACTCGTCTGCACTAATATATATAATAGGATTTTGAATATAGATAGCCTTAGAATTGGAATGGTCAGAAGAGAAACAGTCAGAGTAATTAATATTTAATTACTTGCTGAGAAGTTGGAAAGTTTGAAGGTGAACAGGTTGAGGTCAATAATTAATTCGCATTCCTTCGTGCAGATAACGTGTTACAGAATAAAGAGAATGAAGGCCATTAGAGAGAGACAACAATTTTATTGAATTGAGAGATAGCTCTTACAATACAATCAAGCTCCATGTTTATAGACTACTTATGCAGTGCAGATTATAATAATGTCCTTTCTTATTTAGCATATTCATCCCTATTATTAATGTATATTACAACAAAATTTATAATTTTTTAGTATTTATTACATTTTTGCATAGTTCTTCATCAATTCTATTTTTTTCATTATTGTACATATTTAATTGCATTCTAGTTTGTGTATTATATTTAAGTTTTAGTTCATTTGTCCTTCGATTGTTTGGTACATATTACAGTTATTATATTTCAACATGATTAAACATTTTTTTGTTCACTTGATATCATTTTATATTTATGAAATTTTAATCTAATTCATAAAAGATACACTATGAGACAACAATGCATATCTTAAAGAGTGATAGGTACGAGGTTGATATTTGCGAGGATATATTCCACTAATAGAGAACTTGTCTAAAATTATGTATGTATTTGTTTTCCTAATTTAAATCCATTCCATTTTTTTTATACTATTATATATCTATACTCTATCAATTTATTAACTAGTGAATCTATCCATCTATTCTGTTATATATGAAATTTAGTATCTAACCATATATTTTATCTCTTCCAATCCACTTTTAGATCGTATCATGTACTCTTCTTAATTCAAGAAATAATTTTGCACTTTTTTTCTCAGCTGTAATTATATATCAATCTGTTATATATTTTTCTATTGTGTTATCTAGTAGACTATGAAATGTTCATAGACAACACACATTTATGGTTATCATCCAAGTCTTGATGATCTTATGCAACAATGAGTTAATTATCTATGATTTTTATGAAGTTTGTTTTATGTTATGTTATTTCAATTTTTTTGTAGTTTGGAAGTGGTTAAATAGCATTAAATTAGATTATTTATAGCAGTTATAACCATATCAAATATTGTTACAGCACAACAAATAAAAAAATTAATTGCTTTTATTTTTGATTAATTTGAATTAAATGTAATTTTAGAAACAAACAGAAATTCAATTTAATGAGAGAATTTGTTATATACGAAGTCATTTTATTACAATTATGTAAGCAATCAATCAATTATTTTTATTCATTTAAGCTTATGCTATTATATAAAATCTGTTACAAATAAAGTTAAGCTATTTCTTATCAAATTTCATTTTCAAAACTTTGTTTTTATCGGTCTTACAATGAATTTGTATTCCTCCATTTATTCTGTAGGAAGTCATTGGTTTGTTAATACATAGACATCAATAATTCATAAGTTTTTGGTATAATCGAATTAAGGTAAAGTTGATCTTTGATTCATTGTGTAATATAAGCATATATTAAAATCAAGTTGGAAGAAAAGCATTATATATAAAGTCAATAATTATTTAAAAAAATGAATTTCACACTAATTTTAGGTAAATGTACAAGCAACACTTACGTTCTGCCATGGATAATATTAAATTTTGTAAAATTTTAGTTTTAAATAAGTGTTAAGAAACATATTTCTTCTTAAATGTTTTACATTGTCTTACTCGGTTTGTAGTTCTTTTGGTCAATTCTAACATTATCCTATAATCGAACTAGGCTTTTAATATTTTTATGCCATGCTATTTAATATACTAGGTAAAGTTCATAGGCAACATATATTCATGGTTATCATCGAATTCATGAAGATCTTCAACAAGAATGAGGTAATTATGATTTTTTATGAATTTTTTTATCTTATGTTGTTTTGAATTTTTTGTAGTTTGGAAATGTCTATGAATAATCATAAATTAGTGATGTAGTTATTTTTATTTATTATAAGTAAACGGTATTTAAGTTGGAAGGATTGTATCAAATGTTATTATCAAGTAAAAAAAAATTTAATTGCCTTTAATTTTGATGAATTTGACTTCAAAGTGCTTTGAGAATTAAAGCGTAGTTCATATTAATGAGAGAACTAAGTGAACTATTTTTAAATACAAGGAACGACTGTCTAGTCCCTAGAATTGGAAGATGATGGAAGAAAGGTCCCTCCCAAAAAAGTTATGAAAATTTGGTCCCTATTTTTAGTTTTTGACTAATTTATGTCACTTTTACCCCTGATTTCAATGTTGGGCTAATTTTCTAGAAGGGGACAATTTGGTAAAAATTAACAAAAGAGAGATTTAATTTACATGGGTTTATTAGTAGGGACTTTTTGCGCATGAGCTTTGAGAATATGGACCTTTGGTCCAAAACCCCTTTTAAATAATAAGGATCATATATGTAATAAATAAAAGGAAATAATTGCATTTAATTTCGATCAATTTACATTCAAATAATTTGATTATTATATTATAATTCAATCTTATGAGAGAATTGATTACATATTAAATCGCCTTCACTCTAACCAGTTACAGAGTTAATGTTATAGCTATTAGTGGCGCATAGTGCAAAAGGTGCAAAGCCTCCTTAGAACCTTAGCGAATGGTGTGGTAAATGACGCACGTCTTTTAAATTTACTGCGCATGTTTAGAATTTTTTATAAATTTAATATACATAACGATTAATTTAAAATTTTCAATATAATTTGTATATTTCTACTAACGCATATGTAACAAATATTTTTATAGCTATTTTGCAAAAACATCATCGAATATTTTATCATAAGCATAGAATTTCAAGCATAATAGTCTTCAAAAGCCGAAATCCAAAATAGAAGTATGTATAGTTGATAAACAAGAAGTTGGAAAATGATTCAATAATTATGTTTTCCAAATTGATATATGCGTCATCATCTCTCCTCGTCTATTTCATTTATATTTGTTTCTTCTTCGTGAAGATACAAAAGAGTTGGACGGATGCCGAAAACCTTTCGATATTCTTCTAATTGGATATCTAACTTCCTCGACTACTGCAGCTCGAAAAGTAATACCAATAATTATTATCATCATCAAATACAAGCTCATCTTCAGCATCAGATGCATCATCCATATTTTTCATTAACCATTTGTTATACCTATCAATATCTTTCGAGGATATCAGATCAATGATTTCACAAATGTTGTGCTATCTTTTTAGTGCTTGACCATATGTTACCAATACCAAATTATATAATTTAGCTTGAGCTAGTCTATTCCTCTTTTATGGAGTTTGGATTGTGAAAAATGAAAAATAAATAAAAAAGAAGTAAAAAAACTACAAAATAACGAATAGATGCATCTTTTTTGCGTTGTGCGTATTTTGTGCCATGTGCCATTATGCATTAAGCACCATTTGCACCATCCGTTGTGCCTTACCATGTGCGCCACACCTTCCATAATTATGCCTTGCACCATAGCGCACCTTCCATAACTATGACTAATCGTAATCAATTAACTTTATTTATTTATTTTCTTTTATCACCAATCAACAACATTCAGAATATAATTTGATGAGGAAACATGTAAGAAGAAGTGTTTTGTAAATTTGACAAATATTTACTCAATCTAAGAAATATGTCTATCAAAGAAAAATAGTAACATAGGAGCTCATTGTACGTTATTTAAAAATATATTACTTCCTTTAGTAAGATTAGTAAAAAACTAAAATCTTAAGAATAAATACAGCTATAAAAATAATTTTCTTCAACAAACCTACTAAACTAATATTATGGTAAAATTTTCTTATGCCTTAAGGGCGGCATGATATTTATGCCATATTTGCTTATGTTTAAAGGAAAATATTATTTATTCAATATTAAATTTTAATTTAGTTTTTGTCTTACATGCATGATAATTGTATTGGATAACATTTTTTTGAAGTTGGATGTGCGAACAAAAATACTACAAGCATCTATAATGAAATATAATTATATGATATTTTAATGGCTTTCTTTATTATTATATTTTCTTATGACATTCAGTCTTATATAGGTATTTTTAATTCAATGTCACCTAAATCATTTTTATGTGTATGCACAAGTATTTCTCATGGTGATAATTATTTTTCTTTGAATTATGCTAAATTTTATATTGTTTCGATTATGGTATAGTGGCATTATTGTTTAAGGTAATGCTAGAATTATTTTGTTGTTTCAAAAATTAGAGTATGATGTCCTTGACTGGTAGCTTATTTGGTTATAGCATTAGAGGTAATGAAGAGTTGCAAGAATTGATTACCAATGACAACATAAAATCAGTTTGTCAATTATCTAAAGTGGAGGTAGTCTCTAGTGGGCTCACTGAGAAGTTTATGAAACTGTCCAGTTTACCTAGGTGTTTCAAAATAATATACTACATGTTATTTATTATTTATTTATATTTCTTACGTTAGAATATGCTATATCAATTCAGAATATAACATTCAAAGCCACTGAAATATTTTTTAAATTCAATCAGGACTAGTTAGTAGTGTCAATAAGTGTACACATGCAAATGTTAGAATATTATTTTGTCAAACCAATTTTGAAACACGATTTCACCCTTAGCATGATTTCTTTATTCGATATATGAACACTATTATCATATGGAATGTGCGCATATTAAAATTTATATTCTATATAAGATGAACCCATGCTGAAATTATGCATTGCTTAAATTAATAGGAATGCTCTGTAATGTGATCCTATAAAGTAAGGAATAATTGACAACTGATGTTAATGTTTCTACATAAATCCATTATTCTCTAAAGAACATGTTATACTATGTGTACTTCAAGATTACTTAAGAAGATTTGTTGATAAATGTTTGTCATTAGTGTTCAGGAAATAAACTAATATAAGTAAATTCAATCATTAAATATACACTTTTATCTTCGTATGACTAAAATCTAAAAATGTACCATTAAATAGATTACGTAATGAATCCAATGTGCATAGCAAGAGTTCGCACTAGAAAATCATTACGGAGATGATTTATATAATTGTTTTATAAAAGAATTGATCTTAAAATGCAAAATGTATCGAACTTTTGAGACATCAAAATAAGTATTCTGCTTGAATAAATTATCACCCTTACTATATTTAAAAAGGCTAAATGTAACTACTTAAATATGTATAATTGTGTGTGTGTGTGTGAATAATTAATTTACACGGGTGTTGTAATTAATTAATTTAGGCCTAAATTAATATACTATATATTACTAGTTAAAATAATTGAAAACAAATTTTATACTTATTTACGTATAACAACAGACCCTAATGTTGTTAAGAGGAATGGTCAAATGTGGAAATAAAAGGAGATCCAATACATTTATTTCCCATCATAATAGACCTGTAGGGATTGATGCTTCTTAGTGTTAGTTCCTGAGATGATGGTTTTGATGACAACAACCTTAGGACTTGTTATAAACATAAATACTAATATTCTTGTCTAGATATACATGTATATGCAGGATATATATATGCCGGTACTGAGAATGAAGATTGTACAATATAAAAATCCAAGACTGAGTATAGAGATTCAAGACTGACGAATTCAAGATTGAAGAAATCAAGGTTGAAGACCCATGAGTATCAAGATCATCAAGAGTTCAATATACAAAGATAAGTTATAGAGTCTATATTTATGCTAAAATTTCATAATTGCACTAAAACCTATATTCGGATTTTAATTGTGGAATGAAATCCACCTTCTTGCTTTAATAGTGGGATGGAACCCATGGCCTCTTTAGTGGGATGGAACCCACGACCTTCTCTAGCGGAATGGAATCCACGAAATTTTCAAAATGACTTATTTTTAGATTTTTTTCAAAGCTTCTTTTTAAAAAGACATCTTTCTCTCGGTTTAAATATTTTATCCTTAATTCAAAATCTGTTTATAATCATATTAATTTCAAAATCATTTCTCGTTTTAAAACTATCTCCTATTTTAATTATTTAGTTTTAATCTTAAAATATTTATATATTTAGTTTTTATTACTTTTATATTTCGTAAGATTACTTTCCAAAGGCTTTTGTAATCATAAAGTATATTCAAAATAAGATTGTTTTGACAAATTTTAGAAAGAAAATCGCTTTCGAAACAAAAATCAATTTTCAAAATATACTAGCGGATGTCGACATGCCACTGCCCCCATGTCGACATGGTATCCGTAGATTTTAAAATTCAAATTATCAAAAAAATGTCTATTCATCATAATCTTTAACGAATGGACATGACCGTTATTCTTCTATATATACAAGTTGTTTTCAACGAATTTTTACGCAAGTTTTCTTTGTTTCCTCTCCTCTTCTCTTTCATTCTTACTTTCAAACATTCTTAACAAAATTCTGCGAGAAAATCCTAAGTGAATCAAACTCGATCATCACTAGTTTGATTCTCTGCCACTCTCTCTCAAAGATCTCCGTGCTATTCAAAGGTATAGGATCATTTGTCATCAAAGAAGTTTATCGAGTCTCTCTCTATCATAGTGTGATTGGAAACAGTGTTATTGTGGCCCGTAAATCAATTTGGTATGATTGTAGCCCGCAAATCAGTTAGGTGATCTTGTAGCTTGGTTAAATCAAAAGAGTTTACCCTGGACTCGAAGACAGGAAGGTGCATCTTGTGGCCTTGAAATCAAGGTTGTAATATCGACATTTTATTTGAAAAGAAATCTACACAAGAAATTGTGTGGGACTGGATGTAGGGTAACTACGAACTAGTAAAAAATTCCGATGTATTCTTTCCTTTACTGCTTTTATTTACTATTTGCATCTTAGTCTGATTCTGTGATTGTTTCTGTGTTTGTAAATTGCATCTGTTTGGATTTATTTTGAAAATATTTCAAAAAGATTCAAAAAATTAATTAATAACTATTCACCCTCCCTTCTAGTGTTAATTCTGCCTTAAGATCCGTAATCCGCATTTCCTACACTTAGATCGTTACATTTTGATTTAAAGAGAAAAGTTATCTTCTTCACTCCTCCATCAACGCCCTTCAAGGCAGGCTTGTAAACCAAAAATAGAATCAAAAAGGTATTTTTTTAAGGTCGATCTACAAACTCCAACATATAAGAATTAGGTACTTTCATCAAAATTTAAATATGTCATCCGAATTCTTTGATATAATTGCTGAACCATTAATATAAACCAATTTTCACACACACACACACACATATACACACACACACACACACATAAGTGTACGTATGTATGTATATTTGCATGCATGTGTTGTTCACTATATATAATTGTTTAATATATGCATCGAATTAAGATATAGCTTTTTTGTATATGCATTTCTTGCAAGTTCATATATGTAAAGTAATTTTATATGCAAAGGTATTGTGTGTGTGTGTGTCTATATATATATATATATATATATATATATATATATATATATATTAATTTTACTAATCTATTTAAATACACTCACATATATACATATTTAAAGTATAAAATATACATTGTTTGATAATTAATTAAGTAAAGAAATAATTATATATATGTGTGTGTGTATCTGTGTGTGTTTGTGTGTGTTTTAAATGATTATTATAATATGAAATATATATTTTTTATATTTAACATATTGATGATTCAAGCATTGATATTCATTTAAAATATAAACTAAAAGAATGGAACCCTAATTAATAAGATTTAATTTAATTACGGATTTATTTAACTATGATTGGATAGATATCTTTAGAGGTTCTATTTTATAGCTAATTGTAATGATCCATATTTCGTGCATTTTAAATTGAAATTAAACCACACATGTCCAAACCAATTTGAATGAAAAATGAGATAGTTAGGAGGAAAAGATATAGATAGAAACAGAGTAGAAAAAATAGAATCTTATCGAATGGAATAATCATAAATTATTAATCACAAAATCTTTTACAGTGGAAAATTTTGAAATACATATATCAAAGTCTAACCTAAGCTGAGCTTGGACAGTTATAAATATATGTCCTTATAAATGTTGAAAAACAACAAAACAAATGTAGTGAAAAATAGAATATGTTTGTACATAGATGAAGATCTCCAACTCTTCTCTAGGAACTCCAAGCATCTTCAGGTAAACCTATAACTACTCGAATATGGTCTGAGTATTAAAAATACCTGGATCAAGCTTGATAAATCAACGTGAGAAAACTCGAATTATTAACGTATAGTTCATATTGATGTAAATCAAACCTTTAGAAAAGAAGGGTATCTCGTAAGAGCACACCGCTTATAAACACGGATGGGCTTTTACCTCATGATAACTAAAACACTTTTATACTGAAATAATTTGATATTATCTTTAATGACATTCCCTTGAAAAACAATTTCCAAATAACATATCAAAATAGCTGAAATTGTGTAATAACCCGGATTTTTAGTCGTTTGATTTTGAATATTTAAATGGTTTTAAAAGTGGAATTTTAAATATAAATTGATTTTTTGAATATGAAGATTTTGGTTGAAATTATAGACTAAATTTAAATTTCAAATATAATGATTTACCATAATAATGAAATTTTGAACAATTAAAATTTTAGTTGAATATGAGTCGAAACTATTTCTAATGTTAATATAAATTCTATTTAAATTAGAATTGAGTTAGTAAGTTTTTTGAAAGGAGAATTTCTTGCAATTTTGTCAATTTTTGAAATCGTCGATTTAATCGATTTGTTAAACTAGCGATCCGGAGCACAGTCTCAGAATTTGATGAAGCCAGTTTCATTGGATCCATAATAGTGTGTTATTATTGATTTGCAATTTTTATAGCATTTGGAGTTAACGTTTGGTCGTACGGGATAGAAACGCATTGAATTTAATATCGAAATTTTAATATTATATTGGGTTCAAAAAGCTATCTTCTACATACGATCGAGTTAGGTTTCGAAACTTATTCCATTGGGTTTGGAATAATGGTATAACATAAGGAACATCAGGCGGCATGCCTCAATAGGAGATCGTGATTTCACCGTATGTAATGCAAGATATGTTGAATAAAATAAATTAAAATTTTCAAATCGAGCCATCCTAACCAAAATCAGGCCGACCTATAATCCGAGACAAGCCGCCCTATACTCTGAAAGAAGTCGCGTCTCCTCCAGTTTAAGACACGAGCTTTCCCTTTCCCTTTTTCTTCAGTTCGACATCACGAAAGAAGAAAGAAAAAACAACAACAGAACGCGATAGAATCGCGATGCCGCAGAGGCTCGAGCATGAGACCGAGGTGTAGCTTGGAAGCATAAGGCGAAGCGAGGTATGCAGCTTGCGAGGAGATGGTCCAATATTTGGGCGAAGGCCCGCGACAACACCGTGGGTCGAGCTCGAACGCGATCGAGGATGGAGGCTTTGTAATTCGAAGTTGCGCTTTGGAGATTTACGGTGGATTGAGGATGCGTGACAGCTTTATGGTGAGGATGGGCAGGTGGCCAGAGGGATTGAAATTTATGGTGGAGGCCATGCTGTTTGGGTTGCTATCCGAAAGTGAACGAGATAGGAATCGGGCGTGATTAAGCTTGGGTCAGAGGTAAGCTAAAGTTAAATAAATGGAATTTATTATTTTAATTAAATCAAGATTCTTATATATATTGTGTCTAATTTGTACGAGGATGAAATCAAACAAAACAAGCTGCATTGCGCTCATGGCATCGAATGCTACACATAGAAATTGGTTTGGAATTTTTCAGAGTCGGCTAGAATTTTAGATTGAATCGAACATGGTTCAGTTTAATTCAAAATCTGGATATTCAACAAATTAAAAATCAAGGTGAGTAAATCTCACTCAATTTGGTTGACTAGTTTAATTTATAAAAATTTAAATTAATTATTGGATGATGATTGGTTGAATTGATATATTATTATCAGTTGAATATTATATTATATATGGTAGAGTGTGTGTGTGTCTGTGTATTAGTAGTTGGGTATATTTTCCACTGTTGGAGCGGATGAGACACTATGCTCCCCTCATAATAGCAGATGACCACGTATTACCACGATATTCCGCCTCGAAGTGGGATTGTATTTTATGTTATCAAACATCTATTGATGTAGGGAAATAGGTTGTAGGAATCCAACTGGATTCCTCAAATATATATTGATTATTTTTCATATATAGTAATATATGATGGAATTGGATAATCTGTTGTAGATTGTTGTGTAATTTGAATATTTGGATGCTACAGTAGCACTGGCCTTAGACTATGGTATTTTAAATAGCATAAATATTATTTTTGAATTTTAAGCAGTTAAAAGGAGATTCTGAATATAAAAATATTTATATCGAAATTTGGATTATTTTAAAGAAATTTATTTAGATAAAACAATAATTGATTTTGGGTTGTACTTAACTATTTGTAAAAAAAAAATAGAGATTTTTAAAATAATTTATATAGAGATTTTTTTGATAATGGAATGATATTTCTGAAAAAAAATATGGAAAGCAGTTAAAAATCGATGTTTAAAATAGATGTGAAAAATAAATGGAATTTATAAAGGAATGGATTTTAAAAAAAAAAATTAATTTTATAAATGAGATTATATTTGTAAACAAGTAAAACCTAAATGAGTTTATAAATTTATAAACGATGTTTATAAATAAGGGAGAAGATATCAGATGATAAATTTGGAATATAATTTCACAGTGTGAATTTATATCGAGATATGAAAAATAGATTTTTGGAAAAATAATGGATTCTATTTTGAAAA
This sequence comes from Allium cepa, assembly GCA_030765085.1. Lineage (NCBI taxonomy): Eukaryota > Viridiplantae > Streptophyta > Magnoliopsida > Asparagales > Amaryllidaceae > Allium > Allium cepa. The sequence continues at coordinate 918,445,984 of CM060931.1, read as the reverse complement.
GTGAGAATGGTTAGGGAATCAGAATGAAATCGAGGTATTGTGAAACGAGATAGATTTATAAATTGAATTGGTTATTGGGATTTTAAGAATATATTTTTATTAAGAAGTTAAATTTTGTTTAAAAGGGAAAATTTTATTTATTAAACTATGTAATTTAAAGCTAGTTAGTGTTGGAATACTTCAGAAGTGAATTTTTCAAATATTTAATATTTATTGAAATGAATTCTAATTTTTATAATCAACTTTGTAAATTGATTTGTTTTATTTTAAAATGAGTTGGAAAATGAGTTACCGATGTTTTGTTTCAAGAGTTTTGATATTTTATATAATTATTTAAACATGTTTTAAAAATAAATTATTATTCTTTTAAGATACTTATTATGTATATAGAGTTTTGAGATGATTCAAATTTATTATAAATTCTCTCGAGATTTGAAAACGGGATTTACTTGACAGTTATGAATTTTATTAGAGAAATTTTGTAATGAATTCTGGAAACTTAAGCAAACTACTATAATGTTGTAATATGAGAACTTCAGAAATGAAGTAGAAATCATATAAAGGAAGTTAGAATTTGGTAGTTGGAATTACTGACAAGTGTAATCGATTTTGAAGAGTTAGGGGAAGTTAATTAATAATTCCCGGAAACTTATAGAATTTGGTATAAGTGAGTTAAAGGATTTACAAATAAATTGTAAAAGATTTGAGGATTAGGAATAAATGGAATACTTCCTAAGTACAGGAAATAAAATGATTTTAGGAAAAATACTTATAAACATTCCTAAGTATGGATATTTAAAATGATTTGGAAAAATATACTTATAATTTTTTCCTAAGGATTGAAATGAAGGGTTTGGAAACAATTAACTACAAAATGATTTTATAAGAATATTTTTCCCAAGTAATGGATTTTTAACACTACACCAAATCTTTGATTTCCCAACATTTTATATTTATCAACTGCCAACACTTATAAATGTTATAAACTACCAACAATCAAAAAGCGTTGGCAACTAAAAAAAGCGTTGGTATAAACTTTGCAAAATATTGTTTATTATTTGCAACATAAATAAGTGTTATAGTAGTCAGTATATTGGTAAATAATTCATTTACATAGGGAGTATCTGGTAATTTTCATATCCCATCTAATTTCTCACGCTTAGCATCTCCAGGCCACATAAAAAATTGAATTTCATTTTAGGGTTTCAGGCTACCACGCGAAATCGATACAGGTTTTTAGGCTTCTTCTTCTTCTACGCGAAATCCGACGGCGTGCGATGTGTGGCGACGGTTGGCGTATGGCGAGGCGAGGTTGCAACAACGGCCAATCTTCAAACTTCGAAGGTACTTTATGGCAAAAGAAATGATGACTTCAGATTGGGAACCATTTCAATTTAGCAACAAAAAGACCAGTCATGTACTATTAAAAAATTGCATCTTCGTTCTACTAATGGGTTTCACGTTTAGACTATTATTCTCTCAGTCATCCGTTTACTTTACTATCACCACAATCTACGAAGCACGTCAAGGTGATAACTTCAGTTCTGATTTTGTGTTAAGATTTGATTTTGGCATCTGGGTATTGTTTAGATTAAGATTTATGCAAACTTGTGAAATTTTTAGTTTCTTGGTTTGAATATATGATTTAAGTGCTCTCTATTTGATGTTGGGTTTCTGTAGAAAATGTAGTCATGTTTTGAGATTTGATATTTTGAAATAATGTACAATTAAACTGTGAGAAATGTAACTATAAATCCATTTTAACTCGCACTACTCACTCTTTATTTATTTATTACTACTACTACTCTACACGTTCAAATAGATACGTTGGTCTTCTGAAATATAGGAATACACATTCAAGAACCACTGACTTTGTAATCTGTTGAGTGTCCGTTAGATGATCTTTAATCAATGTCGTAAGGTGGGACTTTGTAACAGATTTCTCTCTTGTGGCTAATCTGGAGAAAAATATAAACAATTTATCCCAAGTATCCTAAGTGCTTGTAACCATTAAGCCGAGGCAATAATCTAGCATTGCTATGATATAATATCAACACTCACTTGCCCATCATAAAACAAATTGATAATACGTGGAGTGGCCTAATATATTTTTAGATCATATCTGTTTATCTTAATGTTGTACTATTTTATCATACATTCCAAAAAAAATCATATACTGTACTCCAACAACACAACTATCTGCAAAGAATTATGCTGAATGCATCACATTCTCTCTTTCATTTTACCCGATCTTCTTTTTCCTCGCATCCATTACATTACCTACTTCATTTTACCCAATATAATTAAATAGTGTTACCCAGACAAACCCAAAATTTTGATGTTCAATACCTAGACTAATTTGCCATATTTTGGCATTATGTTCTGGTTGTAGTTTAATTTATTGATCGGTTTTCTGTTACCAGTGATATATTATGCTTGGTACGGGACATTATTTTATTTTATTTTATTTAAACTTGGATAATGTGAGTATTGGGTGCATTATGTGCCATCATCTGCAAACTAAGGCATAATCAATAAAGCATACAAATCACCAATGTTATGTGTATTTTTTTATACAATGTAACTGTTGTTTATTTTGGGTAGAGATTGTAGAAAAGATTACATGTCCATATCTTATAGAGTTGTCACTTTGTCTTTATATACCAATTCAGATGCAATTCGAGATTTTTAGGAGAACCAAGCGGTGTGAACTGAGCGGCGTGAATACCAATTCAGATTCATGTTTTATTCCTTAATCATCTGGTCTTTTAAGTCCAAAGATGAAACGGATTAAGAAATTAGAGCAAACAACTAATATGCACGAGTATGAATCATTCTTGTTTGCTATTGATGTATTTGTGAACAAAGTTTAGTACACCCAATAAGATCATCTTTGATGGATGAAGAAACAGTATTTTAAAAAAAAATTAAAAAATTGAAGCATAATTCACGAAAGGTGAATTGATGTATAATGGTTTGACAAATTGACAAGTAGCTTCACTACCATAATTGTGCTTGTGTCATGCATTAATTTTGACTTTTGCATCAGTTAAATTGAAAACAACAAATTATGTGGTAGAAAGTGGCAGTATTTGCATATACTAACGGTTTTCCATTTATTGTTCTTTGTTTGATTCATCGAGCTCACCATTAGAGAATCCAAATACCACCGATACTGTACTTCCTCAAATCCCTCCAAATACTAGTGAACAACAGCCCATCAAAGGTAATATATCTTGGTATATTGTTTGTGCATTTTGCTTCTGGGTCCTTTTCTCTCTTTTGCATTTCTCGTCCGTTAGTGAAAGGCGCATTAATATTCTTGATATGCATTTGTTATTACATATGATTGGTCCTTCACAATCAACCATTTATGAGGTTTAACCACTGATCTATGGTTGCATTTTTCTCAGTAACACCACTAGTATACTATCCCATTCATGATTTTCATCTCAGTTTATTGTTGCATATATGCACATTCCTTAGTCCTTGCTATTTCGAAAAATATGCCATCATTTTTACAAATGCCGGCAGTTTATCTTCCATACCGATATATTAAGTTGCTGGATGTTGCATTCCTATCATGTCAACATTCCTGCGAATTACAACTTAGATAAACTTCCATGGTGACATACACACTTGCAGATCCCAGGTTAGCAATTCAGCATGCACTGTAACTGCAGAGCCAAGAAATGGCTACAAAACAAAGTTGTGAAAGTCACGCATACAAAATACTTAATAACTGGGTTGATCCCACCATCTTTGTACTTACTTACATACAACCTTCGACAAACAAGATCACTCTCTTGCATGCTTAAAGCTTTGAACTTTATCATCCACTTAAACACTCCTCTCGAGATCTTTACTACTAACATGTGCAGAGGAAAAACTGGAAAAAGAACTCCCTTGTCACTTTATTCTTAACTTTAAACAATCTTTTTTATATAGCACCCTTTTACAACCATTAATCCTAAGCATCGTTGAGAATCATCACATGTCTTACATGAAGTAAAACACAACTTTCTGTGTTCTATCACATACATCGTGGCACAAGTCCACACTTTTGGCATCTGGATTTTGGGTGTACACTTCCATTATTGACTTCTGTTATTTGTTTCTCAATACTTTTCTTTGTAGATTTACTTTCAAACAATGCTTCTCATTCACATGGTTTATCCAAAATACAACGTGCATGTGGTTTTTGCATTTTTTATGTAAGCAGTGCTGAATAAAGGATTGCTGAAGATATATGTTTGAGACAGATAACACAAATAAGATAAAAATTAACTTCCATTATCTTCATAATAAGGTGACAACTGTTTATTATTCTATTTTATGTTTTAATCTTATTTTCAAGTAACCAAGCCTTTGAGAAGTCAGATGCCTTAGATATGACAATTCCTACGATACCAATCAATGTCAACCAACATGATTCGGACAAAAGTATATATTTCGATGACAATTCCTACGATACCAATCGATGTCAATGAAGTTGTTAGAGATTTGTTGTGTTGATATGTGCAAATGTATGCAGGGTAAGGAGAAGAGGTTTATGTATGTGGTTTGGGGAGAATGGGATGTTGTGATAGTTGATGGTCAGTGGTGATGTTTTGTGGGCATAGGTTGGTGGAGCAGGGTGGTGGTCTGCTGTTGAGGCAAGTTAGGATGTTGGTATGATGCAGTGAACTGATGGCAAGATGATGGCTTTAGGGGAAGTTGACAGAGGCAGTGTGGTTAGGGGTTTGTTGTAGGTGTTTATGGGATAGTAGTATGTAGTATGTGGAGATGATGGGGCAGTGAAGAGTTTTGCAGGGATGAACTATGATGTTGAACAGTTTTATGGTGATGATGAGTGATGTTAGTGCCGTTTGCAGTGCAGTTGTATGTTTGTAAGTATGATGTTGTGTGCAGGCAGTATTGAGTGGGAGTTGAGTATGCTGACAGGGAAACTGTTTATGAAATTGGATGTGTGTAGGTTGAAAGATAGTAGCTGGTACAGTGTTGTTAGATGATAGATGGAGATAGTGTGGATGATGGTACGTGAGTTGAGTGTGGATGATGGAAGATGGAGAGTTAGATGTAACTTGGAATATTTACAAGGAAGGAGTTGGCACCTTGTATTTATTTTACCAGACAATGCATGTTAAACTTTAAGTGTAGTTTGAATTTTTTGAAGCTTATGTTGTAATAATATATGAATATACCACATTGTGGTATTTTAGATATGTAAATAATTGTTTATGATATATTATACTACATTTGCAGAGCGTTTAAACTTTGCATTGAATATGTATGATGAATTATTTGTGATATGGAAACCATTATTTGCAGAGTGTTTATATTTAAACTTTGCGTTTAAGTTTTGGTATGTATATATGTGTGTGTTACTAAATAATCATTTTTCGACACTTATAAGCGTTACCATATATTTCTGTACCAACACTTATAAGTGTTACCGTATATTTCGTTACCAACACTTATAAGTGTTACCGTATATTTCGTTACCAACACTTATAAGCGTTACCGTATATTTCTGTACCAAAACTTATAAGTGTTACCGTATATTTCATTACCAACACTTATAAGCGTTACCGTATATTTAGGTACCAACACTTATATGTGTTAGTAATACGTATGTTTGTAACACTTATAAGTGTTACAAATTTGGCCGCTCCATTCCTCACAGTCCATTAGTAACACTTAAAAAGTGTTACTGAAATTATTTGTAACACTTATAAATGTTAGAATTTGCCTATTTTGGTGTAATGTAAATCGAATTTGGAAATATTTTACTAAGTGATGGATAAGATATGATTTGAAGTTATCCTATTATGGATATAAGTTTTGAAATTGGCTTCCAAATATTGGAATACGAGAAGAGTTTTGAATATATATATACATATATATGTGTGTGTGTCTTTGTAAAGATATATTTGAAATAAATATTTTGAAATTTTGTAATATGGGCCTAGTGACTGCTTATGTGTGTTATTTGATAGTTAAATAACCGACTAACAAATGTAGCAAAATTCGTTGATCGTTTTGAAGAGACTATGATCAGATTTAATTATTCGAAAACCACTTCAATCGATTTTTGCATTATGAATTGTGATATCTCAAAGATAATAGAGATGGTGATCTTGAAGGAGATTCGGATTGTCCAAACTCAGGACAACTTGTATGGATGAATGCTATCATTGCATTATTTGCCCGAAGGGTGGTGTCAGCATTCCAAGTATGAACGCTATTCTAAAAGTAAAACATAGCCTCTAGCCTCATCAACCCGGAATGACTAAAACAGAGGAGATATAGTAGGGCTAAGTGGGCTGCACCCAAACAAGGTATGTTATCCCTTTTCTAGACACCCTCAAATATATTATGATTATGGATATGATTGTGCGTGGAAAAGAGAGCGCTCAATTAGGGTGGGAACACCCGGAATAATAATATATTCGGTACTATCCAGTAAGAAGTAGGCCGGTCCTATGTTGGCAGGGATCGTTAGGTATGATCTCGGTACATTTTTCTAGAGATGTACTGTGGCGGACGGTACTCCAGTAGCTCAGTCATTGTATGGAATCCAATATCCACCACGAAGCTTTACGGTTTTGATTGTAGAGCCAAGTATGCTGGAATTTAAATAATGTAATAACTTCGGCTATTTTAATAAATATTTTTACTTAGATACGATTATAATATCACTGGATTTTCTATAAAAGTGTCTTGGTTATCGTTACGTAAAAACCTATCGGTTTTATGTGTGGCGTGATCTTACGAGATACCATTGACTTCAAAGGACTTTGATAACAGTAATAAATTCAAATTGAGTGTTTTCTCACGCTGGTTTTCCAGACTGACTCGGGTATTATTTTATTATTATGCTCGGGTCAGGCCGAGCATTATAGATTCAAGTTACGATGCTTTAGAGCTCGGAAGACGAGCTGGAGGATTTCAGTCATATATCACGTACTTGATTATATTCTACTATGTGTGTAAGGATGTATAGACAGCACTGGTGAGAACAAGTTATAATAACTGTCCATATTGATATGTTGATTGTTGTACTCTGATGATTGTATGAATATTAATTATTACAGTTCTTTTTGTATAAAAATCAGTTATTATATATTGTTCCGTTGCTATTGTGAGATTTTGTGTTATTGTTTTTCTATTTTCTTCTATCTATGTTCTTCTTCACCCCTAACAATATGCCTTTTTGTTCAATTTGAGTTGACATGTGTGGTTTATTGTCTTCTTAAACTATACAGAAAAGTGGATCGTTACAAATTGTTGCACTCGTTAAAGTTGACAACATACTAGGTTCTACAACCAAACCCATAAAGGTTCGTATTGGAATTGGATTTACAATATGATAGAGAACTAGTGGCCATTTCTCCAATAGAAAATCCACACATAAAAATTCTCGATGACTATTCACTTATCTCAAGCAAGCCTCCATGTAACGTTTTCACACTACCATGGACAACGTATTTCAGTGGCTTTGCTCTTTCTTAGTCGAGCCTCCAATACCTACCCATAAGGCAACAAATGCCCTTTCCTCAATAAAACGGTAGCCCAAAATATCCAACTGACTACATAGTATCCTATATCATTCCTAGGATGTGAGGCTCATGAGGCTATGCTCTTCTTTCCACAAATCCACACCTTACTTTTTACAAAGTCGTGCTTTCCTCGTAATAGGTTCCACTTTGAGTGCCACATTTCCATTTTCGTCGATTACTAATTGACTTCCACAACAATACAACTTCTGTGCTGGTACATCTCAGAGAAGGATGTTAAGTGTAAGAGAGTAACATCCTACCCCACCAAGTAGATGTATGTTTGTAGAAGTTAACGTTCATGATCTTAGAAATACAATGTCAAACATTCATCCATACAAGTTGTGTAGGAATAGAACAAACTGATGGCACTCCTCCTACTACATCTGAATCATTCATAGGATTAGCTGCGAGTAGTCATTGCACTGAAGATTTTCATAACAAAGCACTCCTGCCACTATATATATATATATATATATGATATGAGAATTATCTGAGGAGCTAATGGCAAGCAGAGCTACATCAAAAAGGTCTACGTCTTCCAAATCATTGTCTTTGTCATATCTTCGCTTTTGAAGGCATACAATGGTTTGAAGTGGTTTCAAATAGGAATCACACAAATCCGATCCTGATTTCTTCGAACCAATCATCGGTAAAAAATTGTCAAGTGTATAGTTGATTATTAATCATTATCCAATTAATTTCTCATTTTATCTGATCAAATATCTCACAGAGATATATTCCCTTAAAATTATTCCTTTATTCTACCAAGTGTATATGAATCATTAAGCCTTATTTATCAAATTCTTTGATTTATTAAACCCTTTTAATCTTGGAATAATTCCATATCATCTAATCTTTTGCTTAGGAAAAACATTTCCAAATCATTAATTTAAATCCTAAAAAAGATTTCATATTTTCAAATCATAACTCTTAATTGAGTTGAAACCATATTATCTAAGATGGTAAATCAAAACCGGTTAATATTGAGAGAGAGAAATCTATAAAAATTATATCAATTTTACTCAATGTTATTTTCCATATTCAACAGTTACTATCCATCGAATAATGGTGAAATTACCTTTTTAATTCACACGGATAGCACGGGTTCCCTCCTTAGAGTCTAATAAAGAGTATAAGAAGATTATTTCTATACAATCCAAGTTGTAACTAATTTTGTAAATTCCTTACATTTGTCTCGTTTTTGACATTTCGACCTTATCTATCCCTCATCCAGGAAAGAGGGCAGGTGAGTTAGGGCACTGGTTGCTCCTGAACATCTCGTTAGTTTAAGCACCCTACATCCGGATCTCATGAATAGAAGAATCAGGTTTACGCACATGCTTTTAGAGCCAAGAATAAATCATTTGTTTATAACATCTTTTCTTCTAACCTTTTATTTAAACTCTTTTAAAATAATTGAAAAACTTCAAAATTTTCTTTAAAACACTTATTTATTTATTTGAAAACATTTATGAAAGTTTAATAAAAGAATCCTTAAGTTAAAACTGTAGTTTGTATAAGTAAAACTGCTATAAATAGTGTTTACAAAGCTTATTTGATCAAAACAACTTTTCAATTGTTTAGAAATCAACTTTTTTATCACAAGTCCTTTTTAAAGAATTTTAATATATTTATAAAATTTATTTTCTACTTTTAAAGATTTAAAAATATTCATTTAAAATAATTACAACTTTAATTTCCAAAACTGCCAAACCGTGATATTTTCAAAAACTTGATTTGGACTTAATTCAAAATTTAAATGAAATATTGTTTTTCTTATCCACTTGAAAACTATGGATATAAGATTCTGGAAAATTCTTATGTCGAATAATTCCAAGCTTTATTTAACTTTACATATTTATTTAACTTTTCTGACGCGAAATCGAGAACTACCGTTATGCGACACGCCTATTTTGACTCAAATTTTAGGTCCTTTTCAAATCTTATCAAAACAAGTTTTAATGTTTATAAAACATTCATAAACCATTTTTAAATCATTTTAATTTTTTTTATCACAATTAGGGTGGGGCGTGAGTTATAGGAGCGTAGGGAAGGTGATTGCACTTGGTTTTGAGGAGTTTTGACCTCTTTTGTGCATGTAAATAATTTTATTTCTTTTTGAAGATATTTTGGTATAACATTGACATGTTGAATTTTGGAGAAACTATATGTAGAATTGAAGAGGTCGAAAGTAGCTTTATAATGATGAAAATGGTTCGCAAATTAGAGCTTAAATGAGGAAGATATGGCGATAAAGGTGGAGTGCTATGGCCAACATCAAGGGACAGACACTGTAACTACAAGGTTTGGAACCCGAGAATGTGGATAGACATCTGTCACTTTATAACAGACGTCTATGGTGTTAGGGAACATTTTTTCGAGGTATATGATAGACGTCTATCGCATAGTGACAGATGTTAATGACGTTTTTCAGTATGGGTTTTGGTGTGAAGATTTGCGATATTCGGAAAGGAAATTCTGGAATTTTGCCTAGATTTTCTACTCTCCTATATAAGCTATTTTAGGATTCAGATATGATGACCAAAAAAAGAAGTGTGATTAAGGGTTTAATCAAGGATTTTAGCCTCCATTAATTAGGGTTTATCTAAACCTAATTTTTTTTAATTCTCTTCTCCACAAATCAGTTATATTAGAATATTGATCATTGCAATCAATCTCTTATACTCTTCTCATTGGTATTAATAAAAGCTCCCTCTCAAAGTGGATATATAGTAATAATACATTAGTGGAACCACTATAAATCGGTGTGTGATTATTTTATCGTTATTGCTCTGATTATCTATTGCTTGCTTGGAGATTGTGATTGGTTTTGGATTGGATTGAGATACTGATTGGTTGTTTTCACACTTCTCATGATGTCGTTTTTCCACTGTGCTTTCGTGTTTTAATTTGAGCAGTCTCGAGTTAGGATATCTCACAATATTTGGTATCAGAGCATTGGTGTGGGTAGGTGGTTGTGAAAATGCTATAATCGTATAATTCCTCTGGTAGTTCGTTAATGGTTAATCCAAGTGGAGTAGCGCCTTGTGTACGTGGATCGTACGCGGCTAGGGATCATAATTAGTTATAGAAAAGTGGAATGGCGATAATGATTTGAAAAGTGGCAATGGAAGATGAAAGTGGTTCTTAGGTGAAATCGAGTGCATCGGCTAGTGTTTGACACACATTTGTCGTTGGCGGACATCTCGGATGTCGAAAGAGAGGAATGGAAGAGTGGGCATTCACTACACTTCAACTTGCTATGAGGGTGAATGTTATCTCCAAAATAAGTGGTGAGACTACTGTTAAAAATATTTAGGACAAGTTGGAGGAGTTGTATAATGGAGTCACTAACTAATCGTTTGATCTTGTTGCGAACGTTCTTCACCGATAAAATGAAGGAAGGTACTTCACTAAAGGCATACTTAAATACCTATGATGAATTGCTATTGAAGATGAAGGTGGTAGATTTGAAGATTGAGGAAGAGCAAAAGGTGATGATATTGTTGTGTTCGTTTTTGGACCATTACATGGGTTTCTCAAATAGTTTGATCTATGCCAGGATATTTTGACTCTAGATGATTTTAAAACGGGTCTTCTTAGTGAGGAATTGCAAGATCAAATGAATGAGTTGGGTGATGAAAATAACAGTGCTCGAAAGGGTCATGGTTTTTTTGTGGAGAATGAGAGATATGTGAAGAAAAAGAACCGATGGTGTTCTAAATCAAGGAACCCAAGTTGGAGAGGAAAGTCGAAGGAAAGAAAGGGTGAGTGTTGTATTTATAAGAAGCTCGGTCATTGGAAGAATAGTGTCCAAACATGGAGAAAGCAAAGAAGGAAGTGATGTCTTCATCCATAGCAATGGAGAGTGGAGTTGGTGAGGGAGACATAAATGTGTTGATGGTAGTAGCATTGGATGTTTCGGGTAGCGAACGGGTGCATCATTTGGGGGCGTCTTATCATATAACGCCGAATAGGAATTGTTTTTCTTCTTATGTCAACAAAGTAGGAAATTCAGTTAATATGTGTAATGGTGCTATTTATAAATCGAAAGGTATTGGTTCCATGCAAATTTGGATGTTTGATAGAGTGGTCTATACTCTCACTAATGCACGCTGTATTCCAGGTCTTCGAAAGTTTATTATCGCTTCGGGGTGGTTGGATTCTTTAGATTATAAGATCACTATTAAGAATGATAGCTTGCGGGTTTCAAACAGTACGCTTGTGGTGATGAAGGGTGCTAGGACTCATGTTATTTATTTGCTTCAAGGAGTAACTATATAAGGTGAAACTTGTACGGAAGTTGACTGTTCTTGTAGCTTGGATGCGATTAGATTGTGGCATTTGAGGTTAGGTTATGTCTCGAAGAGGAGTTTGGATATTCTTCGGAAGAGGGAGATGATCGATGGAGAGAGTTTCAACAAGCTAGCGTTTTCTGAGGAATGTGTCATGGGAAAGCAAAAAAAAAGTTTTATTCAGTAAGGAAAAACAAGATTCGAGAAGGGTTCTTGAGTTGTTCACACGGATATTTGCGGACTAGCACCAGTAGCTGTTTTGGGAGGAGCTCGCTATTATATTTCTTTTATTGTTGACTTTTCTCGAAAGTTATGAGTGTATGTAATGAAGGCCAAGTCAGAGACATTTGCAAAGTATAAAGCACGGAAAAATCTTGTTGAGAATGAGAATGGCAAGTCTTTGAAGACTCTAAGGTCCGACAATGACGGGGAGTATGTTTCTAGAGAAATCTTAGAGTTTTTCAAGCATCATGGTATTTGGAGGTATTTTACTACATCGAAAGATCCGCAGTCGAATGGTGTTGCGGAGAGGATGAACCGTACTCTACTTGAGAAAGATTTATGCTTGAGATTGACATCGAATTTGTCTATGAGATTTTAGGTTGAAGCTTTGTCTACTACGGTGCATGTTATTAATAGAATTTCATGCTCGGCCATTGGTAACAAAATTCCGAAGGAAGTATGGAAGAGAAAGAGCATTGACTTGAGTTATCTTTGTGTTTGGTAGTATGGTTTGTATGCATGATCCAAAAAATGACAAACTTGAGCCTAAAGCTTTAAAGGGGATTTTGCTTGGCCATACGAATGGAGTAAAAAGCTATTGGATTTGGAATCCAAAAACGAAGAAGGTCTGAATTCTCGGCATGTTACTTTTTATGAGTCGGCTTTGTTCAAGGAGAATGAGAGCTTTTCGGATATTCCAGATTTGGTTCAAGGAGTAGAGTAGTTGGAGATGCTTGTGAGGAGCAAGCGGTTGATGTAACATCACGCAAGGTTCCTCTAGTAGTGTTGGTGATGTACATGATTCAAAGGAGGATCCGATTTAAGGTGGAGCCGAAAGAAGTTTGGGTGATGGTATTGCTAGTAGGATAAGTCGTTGTTCTATAAGGCCACCCGATAGTATGGTGATTGGAATTATCTTAGCTTTTGTGATAATTTGGGATATGCTCTTCAAGTAGTCCAAGACGAGCCGATGATCTTGATGACGTCATGAAGTCGAGTGATAGCTCGAAGTGGATTTGTGCCATGAAGGAAGAGATGCAAACGTTATTGAAGAACCAAACTTTGTATTTGGTTCCACTTCCTAAAGAAAACTGTACTATTGGGTGCAAATGAACATACAAGATGAAGGAAGATGGAAAAAGCTAGGCCAGTGGTTAAGGGGTTTGCACAAAGGAAGGGAAATGAGTATGATGAGATATTCGCACCAGTTGTGCGCCATACTTCAATTCGGATATTACTTGCTATAGTTGCTATTCATAACTTGAAGTTGGAGCAACTTGAAGTGAAAACCTCCTTCTTGCATGGTGACTTGGATGAAGATATCTACATGGAGCAACCGGAAGGTTCTGTTGTGGATGGTAAGTTAAATTTGGTTTGCAAGTTAAAGAAATCATTATATGGTTTAAAGCAATCACCTCGACAATGGTACAAGAGATTTTATCATTTTATGCTAGAAAATGATTTTGTTAGAAATATCAAGGGCGCTTGTATATATTTCAAGAAGTTGAAAAAACGATCGTTGGGTGTATTTACTCTTATATGTGGATGACATGCTCCTTGCTTCTAAGGATAAGAATGAAATAAACAAGTTAAAATAGAGTTTGAAATCGGAGTTCGAAATAATTGATCATAGAGAAGTAATGAGGATATTGGGCATGGAAATAGAAAGGGATCGAATGCGTTTTGAGTTGAAATTGACTCAAAAGGAATACACAGAGAAATTGTTTTGCCGGTTTAGCATGGAGAATGCAAAGGTGTCAATTACACCTTTACCTTTACATATGAAGCTTTCATGTAAGGATCATTTATCTTGGAGAAAGACAAGGCTTATACGATAAAGGTGTCACATGCTAGTGCGGTTGGAAGTTAAATGTATGTTATGGTATGTACAAGGCCCGATATTGCAAATGCCATCGGGATGGTTTGTCGGTATATGGCTAACCCAGGGAAATCGCATTGGGAAGCTGTGAAGCTTATATTAAGATACCTTAGAGGTACATCATCTCATGGTCTTTTTTTTGCGATAGCGATGGGAAGAATTGCAAGTTAGTTGGTTATTGTGATTCGGACTACACTGGCGATAGGGATCGAACCTAACGATATGTTCGCTAAGGCATTGTCAGTTGTAAAGTTTGAGCATTGCCCGAACTTGATTCGTTTGTTAAAGTTCTAGGTGCCACGAGATGGCACGGTTGAGAGAGGAGCTTGGTTATGGATGAGGAAGAGTATCGGCGAATGATTGTGGTTTTATCTTCTTGGTGAGTGCTAGTTTCCATTCCTTAGCACTTTAGTTTTTGGTGAGACGGTTTAGGATTTGAATGTATACAACACTTCATTAGAGAGCGAGGGCTTTGCCTGATCTCGTTGATGGAGTGCAATAGGCGATGACTTTGCAGAGCTCATTGGAAAGGAATTTGCGTTTGGTTGAAGGTAGAAGTGGTGATAGTTGGTGCTATCGGTTGCTGATGATTGTATGATACCATTGGAGTTGGAGATGGACATAGCATCGAGGTGGAGTTCTGAATTTTGGCGACACTATATGGATAATTGAAGAGGTCGAAAGTAGCTTTATAACGGTGAAAACGGTTCGCAAATCGAAACTTAAGGAGGAAGATATGGCGATATAGGTGGAGTGCTGTGGCTAGCATCAGGTGACAGACGTCTGTCATAAAGTGAGACTTCTGTGACTACAGGGTTTGGAACCCAAGAATGTGGACAGAAGTTTTTCACTTTATGACAGATGCCTGTGATGTTAAGTAATGTTTTCCCGAGGTATATGACAGATGCCTGTCGCATAGTGACAGACGTCTATGACGTTTTACATCTTATTTTCAGCCCGAGATTTGGTGTGAGGATTTGTGATATTCAGAGGGGTAATTCTGGAATTTTGCCTAAATTTTCTACCCTCCTATATAAGCTATTTTTTGATTCAGATATATTGACCAAAAAAAGTGTGATTAACGGTTTAATCAAGGGTTTAGCATCCATTAATCAGGGTTTATCTGAACCTAATTTTCTTTAGTTCTCTTATCCACAAATCAATTCTATTAAAATTTTGACCATTGTAATCGATCTCTTCTACTCTTCTCAATGGTATTAATAAAGGCTCTCCCTCAAAGTGGATGTACACTAACAAGACGTTAGTGGAACTACTACAAAATGGTGTGTGGTTTATTTTATCGTTATTGCTTTGATTATCTATTACTTGTTTGGAGATTGTGATTGGTTTTGGATTGGATTGAGATATTAATAGGTAGTTTTTACACTTAATGTCACGATCCCATTTTTCTGCTGTGCTTTGGAGTTTTGACTTGAGTGGTATCGACTTAGAATTTTCCACAACATGACATGACTTAGGAAGCCATTAATTAGCTTAGAATGAAGACGAAGAAAAAGAAGAATGTGTGATATGAGAGAATATGTGCACGTATTTATAAGTAAGGTTTGGAAAATATCATGATATTTTTATATGCTTTCACATCACCACTTTATACCGCCTCTTCTCCATCATTTCACATGTTACCCCCCCTCCATGTGTCTGTCCTCTCTTAGTGTGTCATGGTGTGTAAGGAATCGATGGGTGTAGGTAAGTTGACTTTAGGATGCTTAAGGATGAAGCTTTGAAAAAATATCTTAATTTTTCTATATGTATATATATGTTATATGTATGTATATATGTGCATGTAACATGTTTGTGCATGTATATTTATGTGCGTAAGAGAACAAACAACGTCGCAACGACTTTGAACAATTTCCATTCGTTAAACCATTGAAAATTGAAAAGCCGATTCTCGGTCACATTTTCACTTATAAATTGAATTACGTATAAAACAAAATTTGAAAACTAATTTCCCATCATTATAATGAATTAAAATGATCACATTTGAATGATAAAGCCATATAAATCAATATTAAATAATTGTTTACAAAATGTGCTATTATATCGATAAAGTGATATCAATTTTCCTTATGATTTCAAATCAAACATATATCTTTATAAAACTATTATAAATGATTTATTATCACTATATAACTAATTAAAATGAATTATTATCATTTTAAAATAATTATTTGAATAATTAAATAATTATGAAATCATCAAAAATCTAAATTGAAATTTAAATTCATTAATTAATTATTAAATATGATGATATTATTGATGATGTCATAAATACATTTTATTTATAAATATAAAATAAATAATTTTATTTCATATTCTTGTTTAAATTGAAAAATAAGTGTATATATCTAGTTCTGTGCGCGACTTCTGGCGATTATAGAGTCGTTTATCGATAAAACGATTTTTGGTCATTTTATCGATATTCTTCCAAGTATATATTTTTGTAAATACTTATTCAAAATAAGACTACCATCATTATTTATTGTTCAAAACATCATAGTTTATGTTAAAATATCTTATATCTGAATATTTTTAAATAAATATAATTTATTAAAATAATTAATTTGCGAGTCGTTACAGACTTCCCTCCTTAAAATAATTTCGTCCTCGAAATTATGCCAAAATAAAAGGTGTTTTGTCCAAAATATTTGTTTTTAAACTTACTTCTGTATGATGTATATAGATCATTTGTATGCAATATTCTATTCAGTCTACTATTTGAATCCACGACTTTACTTCTGAACTAGTATCAATCCCTTGATCTTCTAGTGCGAACTCTGATCAGGCTTCTTGATCAGAAAAATTCGTTTCCCTTACATAGCCCTTAGCTATGATTCAAGTATCTAATCTCAAATCCTCATCAATGTTCTTCATTAAGAACCGAGTGATAAATCCTTTTTCGGACAGATGTAAACCTCAAAGTTCCATACTCGAATCGTAGATCAAAACTCTACGATGAAATGATCTATGTACAACAAATGTACTTAATAGCTTCCCAAAACCTTTATGAAAATATTTCATAAAACTTTTACCTTTTAGTTTAAACGCTTTTATAATTCCTTTGTTTCTCTAAAATATTTATTCATGAAAAATTTCTATTTTCTTTCTAAATAAACCATTTCAATTTTAAAAGGTAAATTATCTTTTCCAAATTAAAATAAACTTCGTATATTATAATATACTCCTTTTTATCAAATATTAACTGCAAATACCTTGATAAAAATTAACGAGTACTAATTAATTTATTAATTAATGATTCACATTAACTTTTAAACTTAAACCCGTACCTATGAACTTTCGAAATCTTTATGAAAATATTTCATTAAATTTTAACTTCGGTTTAAAAAATTTTATAAAGCCATTTCTTTATAACATTCCTTTAAACCTTTTATTCCCAAATATCTTATTAAATTGATTGGATATAGATAGAAGTACTTTGTGGAGAGAATAACCTAAAAAGAGATTTATTAATTAACATCATATTTATACACTCACTCCTAACCTCAGCCTGTATTACAAGTTTTTATGGATTACTCCCAGGGGATACAGTCTACCCACACAACCATCCAATATATAGATACTTGAATTGCTATAAACATTATTCTTGGACCCTACTGTAACGTCCCGCTTTTTCGCACACTTTAAATCGACACACGTGCCAATTCAAACCATACGGAAGGGCGGATTGTTATGGGGTAAATAAGAAAAAAAACAGAGAAGAAAAAAACTAAACAGAATCTCACAGCGGAAGGATAAAATATAATAATCAAATATATAGTTTATAAATCTGTTTACAAAACCATTTATATAATACATATCAAAGTTACACATACCAATACAATGCAGCGGAACAGTGTGCAGTGCACTAGTATAAATAATAATAATATAAATCTTCGTCTTCGTCCTCCAGAGCTAAATCTTGCAATCCTGAAACGCTCGGACTGACCGTAACTAAATTTTATACTAAGTAAATTCAATAAATTAAAAAATCTTATTTCAAATGAAATTTTATACCATTCGTATTCAATTCTCTTTAATAAATCAATCATTATCTTATGTATATATTTAACATTAGTGTATATCAATTTACCCCAATTAAATAAAATTTTATTCCCAAATTGATTTACTGCCTAATATAACATTTGAATTTTATTCCCAATTCATAAATTACTACCTTAACTAAATTTTACGTTTCCCTTTTAATTTACATTTTCACCTTACGTTACTACATTAATTATCCTTAAAGTAACGTCTATTATTAATAACAATATTATAATTACTTACCATTTTATTTCATAAATTAATCCATTTATAAATATATGCACATCTACAAATTAAGATTCTAAATCCAATTTCTTATTCCATCTAAGTTCCATTCCTTCACTTTATGAATAACTAGCATTTCCTATTCATTTGTTACATCTACTTATATTCACTTTATGAATAGTTTGATATTCCATTTATTACCAACTTTAATTATTGCAATTTATTATCTACATACAATTTGAATCTATTCATTTAATATAACAAATCAAATTTCCATTCACACCTTATTATAAACCCACAATTTATTGCAATTCATTATCTTGGATAGATTTTATACAATTAATATCAACTTTACATTAAATTTCTATCCAATGAATACTTATTCATCAATCAATTCAATATTTACTTTTCTTTCCCTCTATTTGATACTTAACCTAGTATACATTTAATGGGTAAACATAACATTGAATTATAATGCATTTCTCATGCATGCTTCATTTCATATAAATTCCTCTTTATTAACTAAGTCACATTAACAAAACAAATTTTTTTTTTATTTCAATCGATTACCAGTCTAGACTTAATATATTAAATAAACGGTTAACCTAAAACGATTGTTACCCCTTTAGCATTCAAATTCACTTACGACTATTATTAACACAATGTTGCCATTTGATTTATATATATTTAAATAAATTATATGAATGGGTAAAACTTTAAAAATTATCTTACCTGCAAATTTACTCACAAACATCCTAAATTACCAACTTGCAATTTATTTTTAATTACTAAATTTGCATTGATTATATCAAGTTGAGATTTAATACGTATTATTTCCTCAAATAAATAAATCTTTGTATTTAAATTCCCAAAACCATAAATTATGTCCTACCATAAATCTATGCTTTTATTATTTTACGTTCACACTCCCGTTACTCTATAATAAATCACCAAGTAACGATATCCTAAACTAACATTAATTTATATATCAATGCTTATAACTCAATAAATTTGTCAAATATGAATAACCTTAACAATACTTACACATATTATCTTACTTACAATAATGTAATATTAAACGTTGAATTTCATTTATTTTGCAATACTTCAATTCAATTAATAAATACTGCTCCTATACTTAAATCTATATTAACAAATCGTTAGATTTGGATCGATAGAAATCGGTTTACCAAAGCTTACGTACACATTACGTAAATAAACAACTATATAAATTTGCCACCTATTAGCTCTAAATTTTATTCTTAAGTTTGTTACCTATCAATTTAGATTATACTTCCATCTATAATGCAAATCTAAATCTCCTCTAACTGCATAAATTAGGGCAATTTATTGCAATTGATTTCCCATTAAACTTCATAAATTAACAAATTGAAACCTAAATAAAAACGTTTATTTATTTAAAAATCTTGTTGTTTAATTGAATTGACCATTCACGGATATAATTTACATTGTTCTCCAATTATTACTTGAATACATCACACAACGTTAAATCTACATTCAATACAATTTGTTACCAAAATTAATTTAACGAAAACAGTTACGCCCTTAAAATTTCTCTTCATTCATTAATTGCCAATTGTTATTCAATTAAACCCATTCATTTGATTTCCCTATTATGCATCAATTATAAACCCATCATCTTAAAGGTGATGTCTACATTTTATACTATAAATTTACCCCTTTATATTCCAATATCAATTAATGCTCACATACAAATTTAGATCTTAACTCCAATTAATTATTCCATTTAATCCATTAATTACTAACTTTAATTATTGAAATTTGATTGTCTACATATAATTTGAACCTATTTCCAAATTTTCATAATTAATTAACCCTTACAATAGTTAACAAATAAAAGGGATTGTATTAAATAAATTATTTATTGTCCTGCATTTCTTTATTTCACCCATCTACATTCAATACCCATAATTAATATTTTATTTCATTGTTAAATCCAATACTTGCATTACTTTACTTATTCTAACTTATATCCAATGCAACAATTTCCACTATTTCTATTAATTACAATATATAGTTAAATTTGTAAATTCTAATTTCCCTTGGTACATCAAATTTCACATACTCTTTCATATAAATAACTAAGATTTTTATTCCTTTCTAAATTTAAATTAAAAATCCTATTAATTATATTCATTTTAAACATCGAATTTACATGGGTCGTTACACCTACTAAAATAGATAATGCTTTATCATTTGTACAGAAGTCAATCCACCTTTTCTTTGGACGGTCCTTCATTAAATGTCTTCCATCATGGCACCAACTACAAGTCCGTTTGGGGAACTCTTTGGCTATATGTTCTAGTCCTTTACAACGGCAGAAACTTTTTCTCTTCCTAATCGAATTATGGGTTTCTTTTGTGTTTTAGGGCACTTACATAGAAAATGTCCTTTCCTTTTACACTTGAAATAGAATATATCATACCCAAAAGATTCTTCTTTCTTTTTTCCCTTTATTTCCTTATTCCTTTTTTCTTTTCTTTTTTGTCCTTACACTAAACTGCATAATGCCCTTCTTTACTACATCTGTAATAGTAGATGCCAGCATAAAGTCCTAGTTTTGCTCTTTCTTCTGCTTCTCTTTCTGCATGTACTCTTCGTGCTAGATTTGGATTCTCCCCAAGCTCCTCACCCAGCATATAATAAGTCATCCCTCCCCTAATTGATATACCAAGATGTCATTAGAATTTTTTTACCTTTTATTTTTTGACTTAATAACCCTTCTTATCCAAATAACTTGATTCAACTCGATAGGATTTGAACTTTCCTTGATCCTCTAATGATAAGGAGAATAATTTACAAAGTGCTCGATACTGTTTGCCCAAGCCAACATATATCGATACTTAGAAGATTATACTAATCATTACTAAACGAATTAAGACTTATTCAACGAACCTTCAAAGAGAATGTATCTTACAAAATTTCCCCAAATCACACACATACCTATACTCTTTTTATATATAAAATATTTTAAAAAAAAACATAGCGTGTCAGTTTGTCTTGTTTAAGTATTTAGGAATCCCTATCAATAGCAGGACGTCCCCTGTATTGAATAGAATTCATAAACCACTCAGCGAACCAATCAACACAAATCATTTTATAGCCAAATAACAAGTATGCACTCGTATATATAACACTCTCAAACTCATTCTAAGGTGTTACTAACCCTATCTATAATGATTTTTACCCCAGCAAAGCCCAAGCGTTCGCTCAACCTTAGCTTTGATAGCAACTGTAACGATCCATAATTCCTTACATTTTAAGTTGAAAATAAAACATACATGTCCAACCCAATTTGAACAAAAATCGGATAGTTAGGGGGAAAAGAAAATAAAGATAGAAGCAGAGAAAAACAAAATTAGAATTTTGCATGAATGGAATAATCATATATTATTAATCACAAAATCTTTTATAGCAGAAAAAATTGAAATACATATATCAGAGTCTAACCTAAGCTCGGCTTGGACAGTTATAAATATTTATCGTTACTAATGCTAAAAAATAACAAAACAAACGTAGTGGAAAAATAGAATAAGTTCATATGTGTATTTTTTGTGTGTATGTATATTATAGTCCACACATACAATATATATATGTGTGTGTGTATGTGTATGCATATATATTTATGTGTGTGTGTTGTGTGTGTATCTAAGTCAATACACACATTAATATTAAATAAAATAATATATATATATATATATATATATAATATTTAGGCCAAATCGTATATATTAACATACATATGAATGAATAGCTAGGGACCACTAGCTCAAGCAGTAAGGGCCAAGGTTCCCTAAAGTGAGATTATATATACGTTTTGAGTTTGATCCTTCTAATTACCGACAAGCCTTGGAGAGTAAAGACTCTCCCATATGGCTTGATACAATGAAACCTAAAATGAATTCCATGTACACCCACAAAGTATGGACTTTGAAGGATGTACCCAAAGATGTAAAACTCATTAGCAATATGTGGATCTTTAAGAATAAGATTGATGTAGATGGAAAAACTATGGCTTACAAACCATGACTAGTGGCTAAGGATTCCATAAAATTCAAGGTATGACAATGGTGAAACCTTTTCATCAGTTGTGATGCTCAAATTTATCCAGTTCTTACTAGCAATAGCTGCTTACTATGAATATGAAGTATTGAAAATGAATTTGAAAATAACCTTTCTACATGGTGATTCAGAAGAGACGATTTATATGTCACATCCAGAAGGTTTCGAGGACAGTAGAAGCGTAGATAAAGCTTGTAGGTTGTTGGGATTAGTTTATGGCCTCAAGCAAGAATGTAGGAGCTGAAACAAGTGTTATGATAAAGTAATCAAACATTTTGGATTTGAAAACATAAGCTTGTGTCTAAAAAATCGAAGATAAAGGTGTCATAACATTTATACTACTATATGCAGATGATCTATTACTGTCTGGGAATGATGATGCCATTTTACAATCAGTAGAAGCATAGTTATCTACACAACTCATGGTGAAGGATCTAAGTGAAACATCCTATATATTTAGTATAAAAATCTATATAGATACATATAAAAGGATGTTGAGATTACCTCAGTCATTGTACATAGATACTATACTAAAGAAGTTTAGTTTGGAAAATTCCAAGTGAGGAATTGTTCCGGTGTGATACAAAATTTTCCTTTCTAGAAAAGGTTCCCTGTCTACAAATGAGGAGTGTGAGCATATGAAATGGATCCTCTGTGCTTCGGCGATAAGATTCATTATGTACACTATGTTAAGTAATGGCTTGATATTTCCTTATGCATTCGGCATAGTGAGTATATATCAGTCTAATCCGAGTGAAAACTGATGGATGGTTGTGAATAGTATTCTCAAGTTTTTGCAAAATATGAGAGATATATTTCTAATATATGGAAACAACGAGCTCCTTATGAGGGGATACTCTTACTTGAGCTTCCAAAGTGACATCGACAATAGCAATTTAGTTTTGGGATTTGTCTTTAACCTCAATAGATGGGACATCGGTTGGAAGAGTTCCAAGCAAGATGTCATCCCAAATTTCACCATGGAGGCTAAGTATATCGCCTTGAATGATGTAGCTAAAGCTTTAGTATAGATGCACAAATTTATAAAAGAGCTTGGAGTTATTCTGATGATTGGGAGTTTAATAATATTTTATTGTGACAATAATACATCAATATTAATTACCAAGGAACCAAGAGCTCATAAGAAGTCAAGACACACTTTTCGTAAGTATCACATGGTAAGGCAGTTTATCGGTGCTAAAAGAAATTATCATTTAAAGAGTAGACCCTAAAGATAATAGTGTAGACCCATTTACTGATGCACTCTCTCAGTACGTGCTAGGAAGATTGATCGTCTGGATGGTATATCGTAATTGACTGTAAGTACAAGTGGGAGATTATAGAGTTACCGGTGTACTTAGGGAAATTATGTAACTGTGATTACTTAAACCACTTAGCTCTTATATGTAAATCTTTTTCAAATGAAATTACGTTTTATAGTTTCTATTTCTATTTCTGTTGCATGTATCTATATTTATAAATAAAATTGATGATTACCTTTTACACATACATTATGAAATCCCTACAAGTAGGTATGTAACTGTCTGAATTATGAATATATTCGTAGTCATGAGTATTATATGCATTTTTTGACCACTATATAGACTACCACATAGGTAAATTCTTGAAGAAAACACTATATAGGTAACTTCCTAATGAAAAGCTGGTTGGGGAAATGGTTTCGTCACCTCAAGTCATCAATGACCGAACCAAACTCATATTGCACTCAGCTGCCACTACTAAAACAACAGTAAATAGCGACGGAGGCTTCCGACGGTCACCGACAGCAGTTTCCGATGGCAAGCGACAACTGTCGAATTCCATGGCGTTTTCGTAAATAAAATATACTAGTCATTGCTAGTCGTTGAAAACCACTTCTGTTATTCTATGGCGTGATCCGTATGTAATATTATAATACAAATATTATATTCTATGTCACGCAGGAATAACGATCATTTTAATTAATTAGTTATAAAATATTATAATAATGTCATGTAATATTTATTTGTATTTAATTTTGCGTTGCAGGAAAAATTTATGCAAGCACGTACGTAGATGCTTGAGCATTCGGGACGAGAGCAGTTGACCATTGATGAGGAGGACGTGATCATTGACTCTGTTATGGACCCGACCCAGAGAAATAGGCATTACGGCTACAACAATCAATTGGTCAAGTATAAAAATTAATTACGTTGTAAAATTTGCTTAATTTTAATAAAAGTTACGTAATAACTTAAACATATTTCGACTTGTTTTGTAAGCTCGGACATCACAAAGGGCTTACCCAAGTGCTCAAGACAACGTGGAGATTAATGAGCTTCGACAGCAGATTGCACAGCCGCATGAGCAAAATCGCTTCTGAGCAGTGCAAATGGAGCAATTGAAGCAGCGTTTGGCTGAGTATGTGGAACGTAATGAAGCATTCTCTTCGTCTGGTGGTTCTGGAGCCGATGACAAGTCATGATGTACGATTTGTAGTTTTTGTTTGAAACCAGTGTTATATACATTGAGTGATGACGAGGTTGATTTATAGACATGTGGTGTTTGATACTGATTTGTGTGGCTGATTTAGTGGTTAATTTGTGGAGTTGATATGTGGAGTTTGATGTTAGATGTTGGATATATATATATTGTACATTGATGTTGAATGTTAATGTTGCGATTGGATGGGTAAGACTGATAATGAAAGGTTTGTTTTGCATTGATTGAATATGTTTGTGTTTGATATGATGATGTTTGAGTTTTATATTGAAATTGATTTCTGCTTATATATCTAATTTATATATTGATTTTGATGAGTTATGTTATATATTAATATGGAAGTGATGCTCGTCTACAGAAGAAAAAAATTATCCATATTTCCGATGGATTCTGACGGCTCTTGACGGCTTAATGGCCAATTTTTTCGGCGGTTATTTGGACGAAAATTAAGACGGCTAGCGACGGCTTAATGGAAAATTTTCACGCCACGTGGTCGTCATTGCCATCGGAAACGCCGTCGGAAGAGCCGTCGCAATTCCTTCTTTGATGCCGTCGGAAGTGGACGAAAGACGTGATCCGTATTCCGAAGGCTCGCGACGACCGCCAACGACTGCGAGCAGTCGAAAATTGCCCTTTCTTTTGTCGTGTATGCAATATGATTTTACTGGTAATTTGTGTCCCAATAGTAGCGCATCCGTTCACAATACGGCTGTGGATATGTCGATGTTGTTTCTGATCACCAGGGATTTGAAAACAAGACGACAGTCTGTCGATTTGTTCTTCTAGCTTTCCTTTAAAATTTCTTCTTCGTTTTCATACTCAAATTTATTTTAGATCTCGACATATGGGTGACTAAATTATTGAAAGAATGGGCATGTATATAAATATACGATATATATATCTTATATATAAAGCAAATACTTCTCCTGGTGAAGCCTTTTTTGGACTGTCAGAAATGCCCTATTCTACTTTGAAAACAAATTTGCTCCCCACCTTTCAAACAAGGGCATATTTGTCTTATATCATCCTATCCACCACGTTCCCATTTTCCATCCCATTTACTCCTGCAACCGGTTTCTCAGCCCCACTTCCCTTTCCTCCTTACGTCTTCTTCACAAACCAAACAAAGCAAAAAAAGGTGAAAATTTGGTCCACAACAATTGTACATAAATGCAAAAACTGCCAAAAATTAACATCAGCGATGCGAAAGTTTCACTACCTTAATCTCTAATCCTGAACAACAATTACATGACGAAAGTCAAAGCATTCAAAGGGTTCGACAAAGAGAGCAACTTCGGCTATGTTTGGAAGGTATCTACTGATTTGAAATTATTCTACTTGACTAAAGATCAATTTGTTGTGCAGCGGATTTAATATTAACCTGAAATTAATATTTTAGATTTCCATTTTTTTATTTTTTGAACTACGGTTCATTTGCTCGGTGCCAGATTGAATGTGGGAGATGTTAGGGAACAAACTGGTTAGAGTTGACAGATAGATTGGAGGAACTGTTGGATTGGAAGATGAGGAATTATCAGATTGGAAGACGATACAATCGCCATTCAAGGTAAAACGTTTACTTTGTTTTATTGATATTTATAAATTTTATCAGATGCAGAAATATCAATCAGGAAATGTATATTATATTGGTTATGTATCTCCTGCAACTATTCTCCTTCATTAGATATTTATAAATTTTGGCTTCCAGTGTTTTTGATTTGATTCTCTGAAAGATGCTTTAGTGTTATACCTTTGTACAACTAAATTGATATGATATTGTATATGATTTTATATTTGCGAGGTATTGGCACATTATATATCATTCTTTGAATGATTCTTTGATGTTGTTCGGTAGGTGATAATGCAAGCCATTTCCGACTACCCCTTTTTCACATGTGTTTCATTTTCTCTTGAGGATTTGTTGATTAATATGATAATTGACCTTTTTAGTTCATTGTAGTACAACCTATTCACTATGCCATTTACGTCGAGCTTTTATAGTCTTCTTTTTTGCTTTTTCTTACTGTTATTTATATGCATATTGTTTCCTTTGGTTGTTTTAATGGAGAAACCGGTCTCATTGTATAGGCTTTAGGATATATATTACAACCTTTAGATTTGCACTCTGGTTGTTCTATAAAATTACTGACAACATTTGGACTTTCAGCTATACAATGAATGATAGAATTATTTACGTGATGCTAACAAAACACCATATATACTACAACCTAATGTTTTTATTCTTTCCACTGCACATCCTATTCAAGAGTTCTTATGTATCCTTTTTGGTTATATTGTTTAAATATATATGGAGGTGCATATTACCTTAAGATTTGGGTTGATTTGAATAAAAACCTCTTTGATGAAAGAAAGAAAGAACAATATGATAAGCATTTCACTCTTTGACCAAGGTATGCTATATAACATTTTTATCTGATATTTTTCTTTTTGTTTCAGTATGTGTGTGAAACTCTATATAGTTATGATAAGCTTAAAAATTATACTAATTGTATGTTGCATAAATGATTTTTGATTTATTGGTGTAACCGATGTATCATTGAAAAGTTTAACCACGTTCGTATCATCAAGCCATTGAGAAGTACTCATGCCTTTTTTGTTCTTATACAAGGTTTAGTACTATTTTTGGGATCAAGCAGCGAATAACGGTGCTGGCAATTAGATGACCTAGCATAACAGATTACTGCATATAAAAGCAACAGTGACAATTTAGGAAATGGTGAGTATAACCTTTCTCATATGCATACCAACTTTAGATTTTATTACTGTCAATAATGCGCTAATTGTATGGTTAAGCAATTCATTGTAATTGTTTACGTGAGGATAGGTTTACAGTAGAATGTTTGGAACAAATAACAAAAATAAAATCTTTGGATGCATTTAAATTTGCTGAATATCTAAAAGAGAAACGTATAATAAGGAGTACAGATTAAAGATGTGAGTTTTTGATGGTTTTAGTAAGAATTTATTATGCTCGGTACATTGTTTTGTGATGGTTACATTATACCTCTGCTCTTTTTCAAGCTTTTCCAGTTTACTTATTCATGCTTTTTGCATTATTAAACTGTATTAAAAAAATCGGTATCATGTTTGTGGTGATGTTTTTGAAAAAAAATTCACTCATTCATAACCGGTTTCTTTGTTACTGTCTTTATATGCGAAATTTTTTATATGTAAGAAGTTAACTCATATTTATAACTCATATTGACAGATGAATTTGAAGTACTTTGCTATTGACAGTGAGGTCAGTATTCATATTGAACATTCTTTATAAATATGATCTACTAGAAACTTAAGTAGCATGGAGTGGCATGGAACCCAAAATTTGATAGAATGACACTAAAGAGAAATATATGTTATGCAGGGCATTATTACTGATAATAAGAGCACGTTAGAGGATTTTTTTTGCAGAAATTGCTGAGTATTCTCATAAATACAGTTAACGTACAAATACTATGGCTACCTCATTGCAACAGTTTTTGCTTCATTATGTGTGTTTTTTTCCTTTCAATATGAAAGTTTGATAAATTGTAGGATGTTGTTTTCTTTATTGCACCTGCATTTGTGTTTTTTTCGTCTATCACGTACTATTCCTTGCATGAAGCCCGAGCCGTCCCATACAAATATATGCAGTCATTTAGGTACCATCGTGTCTCATATTTATTCGCATGCATGCATTTTGTTCCTTGGCTTCATGTGCTAAAATAATTTTATGTTGTCTTATTACGCAACGTGTTGTCCATACTTCTTATTTTATTGCCTGCACTTGATTTCATGTATTATTTTTGGATTCAAGCGCCTGCATATTTACTCTAAGACCTTATGCATGAAGCCAGAGCACTCATGTCAACATTATTTATGTGAGTTGTACAAGCTTTTATGTTGAAACATGCCTTTGTAAGGGAAATATTGTTTTTAATAGTATAATATACAAAATTAACAGCATTATGATCACTATTTTAACAAATTGATCTTGAATAACTAGGTACTGTGTTTATATCATCAACATATAATAGTCATGTACCATGCTCTAAGCTTGAGTTAATCCTTCCTTTCTATGGATGTCATGTCGGAAGTTTGTCCTCCAAATATCTAAGGGTAAATATGAATGGACGTGAAAAAGGACTTCAAAAAGGCCTGGTGATGCTTGGACAGCAATGTATATGTGCATGAAGGTGCTGCTTTGGAGTTGCTTTGATGCTGCTTGGGTGTGGAAGTAAAAGGTGCCCTGGTGATGCTATGATGCTGCTTCAGTGCTGAAGTATGAAGGTGCTGTTTATTAAATAGGCAAGAAGATGCACAGGCAAGATTTATGAATGTGCACAAATTTTTTAAGAAATGCAAAGGCACCGGGCCTAACTTGCCACGAAGCACCAGTAGACCTCACTTTCTTTCAAAACTAGCAGCTCTAAAGATTTGTTTCAGGCCTCACACAATAGCAGCAAAAGTTTGAACCACCTAAAGCCAGCGAAAAATGCAGCAAGACTTATTGCAACGAAAACAAAAATGCATGCAACTAACCAGAAGTGCTTTAACCAAAGGGAATAGGTGCTTCATAGGTAGAAATGAATGGGCAGATGAGAAAGGCAGGAGATAAACAACGATGTAAGGTGCTGCAAAAAGTGAAACATAAGTGCTGCATCGATGCTACGAAGGTGCAAGTACGGGATGGCAAGTAAATATAGGTAGTATTATTTTTTCCCTTAGCTAAACAGAGATACATTGACAGATTTGTTCATTTTTAATTTTGCATATTAATATTTACTTGCAAAAATACGTACCCATATACAATAAGAAGTGTGACTATACGCGTAAATTGATAAATTATACATTATGGAAGGTTGTATGAATTCTGTAGTTATTATGAACTGTGACAGCCAGTCAATATGAAACTGATGTTTTTTAATGTTTTATTGCTATGTTCTCCCTTCTATTGAGCATGTTCATAGACTATCACTTCTGCACTTTTATGTTGTTACTTAAGTATCGCTCTCATTGTGTGTTAATTTCAATGTACATTGATTTTAGCTTTTGTAAGCTTAACTTACTATATGCAAAGATATTAAATTTTATATTTCAGGACCATGTTAAGTAATTGTAATACTATTACTAATATTTAACATTTTATTGGCAACTAATAGGTGAAGAAAGCTAGCACTATGACTGCAACTATTATTATAATAATTTACGCTCAACATTAATTTAACCAACTTATATTCTTTTGATTTCTGGCTGAATTTCTATGGAAATCTACTTAACATTTTTAAGGATCTATACGCATGTTGTACACTAGAATTTGACATAAGAAATGTAGTGGTGAACCCATTTATTTATATTAAATACTATCTGAAACATTGCAGAACGTAGTTTCCCTTCACTAAGTAAGTCGCTACCCGTCTGTAGTGATTTGGGAAGTTCCTGTAAGGCAAATTGCATTCATTTTTACTCTTATTCATGTTTTGGATCACACTATTCCTGCTACTAATTAAAAATTTACCAACCTATACATCTCAAGTGTGTTGGGCCTAACTCTTCAAACATTTGAACCATTTTATTTATTGATCATCCTTATTCAATCCTGTCTTTCTGATCTATACATTAAAAAATAAGGTGGTATGTTCAGTAATTTTCCAATAGAAACGGACTAAGAACAACAAAATAAGTCTATATGATACTGATCTCTACTTAGTTAGTTGCACATACCTCAAATTAATTACCCAGAAGTTCCTTTTTGTTAGTTGACCATACAACTTGCATCTCATTGAAACTGTTCTTATACAGATTTTCTACGTCCACATCCATCGACTGTAGATTCATTATGCATGTCAACATCCAAAATATTCAACAATACGTGCATGTCACTCATTTTATCGCATTCAACAACCCTCACAGACGTTGTTTCTTAACACCAGTTCCTTCTTCGTACGTGCATCGCACGTGCCAAACTACTCATGTGTGTGTGTATACAGGGACGTAACCAGGAATTTATTTTGCGGTGGGCGAATAATAGAAAAAAACTTAATAATAAAAAACTAAATTGTTTTAATATAATTAATTCCATCGCATTCATGATAATCAAAATAATTAAGTTCGATTGATTCCATTAACATAGAGAATTTTAATACCAATCCTTAAACAAAACAAAACATAAATTACTACTTACCCTACTTAAGTCGTGCTCTACGAACTTCACGAAATCAAATTGATCTACAGTCGTCTCAACATCAATTTGATGCTTCAACAAATAGTAAAATTCATTCACCAAAATTTACTGCCAGTATCTTCATTATTTGATTCGCTAAAATTTACTGTCAGTAGATGGTCGCACAATTTACTGCCAGTATCAACAAAATAGCCTACTGTGCTACAAATACTTGCTGCTATTATCAACAAAATATCCTACCATGCTACAATTTACTGCATAATTTGAACAATTTATCGGTCAAGAACTTCATTACTACAAATACAGTGCTGCTACCACTGCTAGTACCTATTCATTGGTATTTGTTTGCAAGTTGCAACTTCATTGATACCAGCCTACTGCTGTACTGCCTAACTAGGGTTTATGTTTACATCTAAAATTCGAATTTTGAATCTAAAATTGGGAACACCATTTACAATTCATAATGCAAACAAAGGTTTATGTAATTCGAATTTAAAATTGGGAACTTACTAGGTTTTCCTAGTGACTGGAGAAGGAGGACTAAAGACTGAAACTGGAGACGGAGTCTACTGGCTGTCGCTAGAGAAGGCCAGAAGGAGGAGCGGCTTCGAATCCAGAAAAGCATGAGCTATGAGAGGAGAACAGAAGATGCGTCCCTCTTTATTTCTCTTCCTTTCTTATGCTTAATTTTTTTTTGTGGGCAGCCGCCCACCCCATGTGCTAAATAGATCTGTTCCTATATATCTCAAAGCCTTTAAACACACTATTAAAATACTCAGGCATATGATTACGTGGACAAGAATAATGCATGCAAGGTCAGAATAATAAATGCGGATGAGAATAATGAATGCAAGGTAAGAATAATAAATGATAAAAAAAAGTACGAATCGCGACAGCACGCTAAACATGCACAGAGAATGCATGTACTCATTGAAGCCAAGCATTTAAGGAATACAAAATTCATGAAGGAAAACTCATGGCAACTTACTCTTTAATCAAATATAACACATTGATATGAACTGCAGCGCAATATAACGTAGCGATATGCGCTAAAAACCATAAAATGAACTGCATTATATATATATACACACACACACACACACACACACAAACAGGCAGAGATATTAGAAATTTTTTAGTTTTTTGTTTTTTGCTACAGTAATTGCTACAGTGGCTGCTACAGTAATCACCGCGGCGTATTCCGTTTTGTACTACTTTAGTGGCAACTTGGAGGATTTTATCCCAAGGGTGCACTAGATGAATGTTTAAGTAAGGAATTAGGAACCTAATTACCTTTTCTTTATCCATTATGTCAGAGTCTTCTAATTTTTTACTTAACATTCCGTAGTTTCTCTGGCTTAATAGTGGATGTTTACCAGTCATGGTAAAGATCTATATCAAAATCATATTCTGTGGATCTGTATCTTTCTTCATGTTGTATCAACATATTCATCCATTCTTTATGAAACTGTTTTAGAAATCTTTGGCTCAAGGTTACGTTTTTATTTTTTGTCCGTGTAAGATAATGAAATATGTCAATTTCATTTATCACTTGATATAGATTTAGTGAGGAATCAGTTAAGTCTATAAGTTCATTTATATACTTGTCTTTAAATATGTATGCAATAGTATATTGGTCTTTTTGGCTTAAGTCCATAGTTTTTAGAACAAAGAGTAATTTTGTGAGAAAATCTTCTTCTAGATGATTTAGTAGGAATTCCATTAAAAGGTTTGTTATTTTGGTTAACTTGATGATATTTAGGAAAGCAGACATGAATCAAGGAATATCAAGTTAGGCAGGCACAATTTTTGATATTATTTACTTTCTTCTTCAAACATAACTCTATGTCCATTATGTTTATACATCCTGAAAAAAAAATACTATATGTTGTTAATTCTCACCTTGTCACCCTAAGAGTTTCTTCCCCTAAATGCCTAACGTCCTCATGACCAGCGGCTAAAACGGGTACTTTTCTCTTTCAAACGAGTTTACGTCTTTTGAATTTAAACAACATGTAAGATAATTCCAGAGATTACAAAAATATGAACATCACAACATTATCCCATTTCAAACTAAGAAGAAACATAAATAAGAATCATACCGTGGCCGCTTCACTTTTCTTCCTTCATTCACGTCTTAGATATTTAGTTCATGAAGACAAAAATGCTAACAATTAAAAAAGATAATATTAAAGATTTTTACAGCAGAGGATTGAGATTACAATGCAAACGAGAGAGAGCGATATATGTTCTGAAGGCCATACATGTCTTTATATAGCCATGCTCAGAACACTCTCGAAATACAACTTAATAACTTACAGCTGTGAGTTTCATACCCACTTTATTAATACATAATGGCACACTAGAAAAAAGAAAAGATATTAAAATAAAAGCAAGAATCCACTTGACTTTGTATTCGCCACGTATGTACTTTTAGTGGATACTTTTATCTGTGCGGTAGGTTTTTGTCACATCAGTCCATTAGGTCTTCTACTTCTTTTGTCTTGCTGCTGGTAGAACCTTCTTTGTCTTCTCCTGTTAATGACATATGTAATTTTCTGTAGATCTTTATAGTATTGGGTCTGGGATGGAAGATTTCAAAAGGCCTATATTCTGGTTCAAATTCTTCTATGTTCCTGGAGATGTATATTTTTGTTACTGGGGATTCAGCATGTAGTTTGAAAAATTTATTGTCTGTACTTGTCCAATTTAGGTTTTGTACAATAATGTAGGCTCTGTATTTTTCATAGTGCTGTTGATCATACATCTTGGGTGTTGAGTTGTCAAGGAAATTTGTAGGCTCTTCCCAGGTTGGGTAGTCATGATCAAAACCGTGTGCTTTAATTTTTACTATATGTCTTGTAGGATCAAGTATGTTGTTGCCGTAATGTGGAGGAACTGTAGATATATCCAAATGTAATTCTGTATCAAGGACTTCTGTAAAATAGTCTGCTATCGAATGCAGAGGCGCTGGTAGTTATTTAGGATGCCAACCATTTATATAGATGTCTTTGACAAAACCATAGTTTAAGAGAGTAGTTGGATCTAAAGTGAATTTGTTATGGACAAGATATTTGTATTGTGACAGTTTAAGACTGACAAGTGGCATGGATGCCACAATCGTACACCTGCAGTCTGATGATAATTCTTTGCAGTCTGCAAATTTATTAGTGCAAGGAATATTTTGGTTTCTCAAAATTTCCCAGTTTATTTTGAATCCAGGGATTTTTTGTGAAGAAATTTTTGTGATTAGAGAATAAATCACTTTGTATGTTGGAGCATTTTTCTTCTTTGTATTTTGTAGAAATTGTATTTCCTTGTCAAGTGTTTTAGGAAAAGAAATTTCCTGACTTTTTATTTGTATCGGAGAAGCTTGTGGGATATGTCCAAGCTGTACCATTTTTCCTTTATTGGTCTCCTTTGTAATAGCTGCAAATGTTGTTCTGTGCTTTAAGCATATTTCCGTAGGGGTTGCGATCTCCTCTTTTATCTGTACTCCCGAGGCTATGTTTTGTATTTGTTTGAGTGTGTCAGAGACTATGTAATCTGTTCCAAGAATTTTTTTCAATAGCAATCTTGGCTGTCTCATAAGTATAATAGCCTTTATAATATGGTCTCCCATATTTTGGGTTTTGTTCTAGTTCCTTAAGTCTAGGAACCATTTCTTCCCAATCAAGATATATGCCGGCACTAGGTCCGTTGAACAAACAATAGTGTGTGAACTTCTTTGTGTTTTTTGTTTCAGTGAATAATTCAACCAAAGTGTATAATACACTTAACTTCTGTTTATTTTCTTGAGAAGTGGTTGACAGGTTTCATATGTTGTCTAATATCATTTGGTTGTTCTTCAGACAGTTGGGCATTTGTGATAAATCTGTTTTGTGTGTATGTCTTTGGAAATCTTTTGCTATTTGTTAACTGATTTGTAGTAGCCATCTCTATTTCTTCTTCTCTGTTAACAAAATTACAATCTTCAAATGAGTTAGTAAGATCACAAATCTTGGAGGAGTTAAGTAGCCTTGATAATTTGTCTGGTAGTATATTTGAAATACCTTTAATATGTTCCCATATTATTCTAGTTCCACAATTTAAAACAGCATTTTTGAATTTTAGCCATCTATTATTTATTATACCTTTTTCTTTTTTGTCATTGGCATATTTTACTATGGATTCACAGTCTGTCCTTATTGTTATTTCTTTTTGTCAGATTATAAAAAGTATGAATGATTCTAAGACATATATTATGGCTAAAATTTCAAAATCTAAAGAAGTCATGTAGCCTTTTTCTTTATACGTTCCCGAAGTATATCTACATATTTTTTCAGTAGATTTAGGATCATTTTTGTGTTTTTTACTTAATAGTATTCCTCCCCATCCTAATGAGGAACCGTCTGTTTCTATAATTAAATAATCTGTAGCCAATGGTAATGTTAGTGGTTTTAGGTTTTTTGCTAGTTCTTTGATTTTTTGGATTTTCCTTATGTCTTCACTGTTAAATTCTCTTTTTCCTTTGGGACTTGCTTTGTTATACAAAGGTTCAGTATATTTGGATAAATTTTGTATAAAAGGTCTTGCATAATTTATAAGTCCAAGAAATGATTGTAATTGTTTCAAATTTTCTATTTTTTCTGGAAATTCTAATATTTTTTTGGATATATGGGGCTGGAGTTCTATTTGTCCTTTTCCTATTTTTACTCCTAGGAAAACTATGGAATTTTTGAATAATTCAATTTTCTTTTTGGAGATAATTAGCCCGTGTGCTTCAAAGAGCTTAAACATTGTATATAGGTGTGCTATATGTTCCTTTTTTGTTTTTGAAAAAACTAATATGTCATCTATATATACACATGTGAATTTACTACAATGTTCAAATATGTCATCCATTTTTCTTTGGAATATTTGTGGTGCATTTTTTAGTCCAAATGGCATTACCAGCCATTCATAATGCCCTTCTGAACAGGTGAAAGTTGTCCATGATATAGAATCTGGGTGCATTTTGACTTGCCAGAATCCAGATCTTAAATCAAATTTAGAATACCAGTAATTATTTTGTATTTTATTAATTAATACATCTTTGTCAGGAATACAGTATCCATCTTCATTTGTATTATCATTGAGTCTGGTATAATCCATGACCATTCTACTTTGTCCTCTTTTTATTTCAGATTCTTTTTGTACTATGAAAGCTGAGGTTCTGTGTCTAGAATCTGACTTTCTTATGATTCCTAGTTTGTTTAGAATATCTATATGCATTTTAAATTCATCAATCATCCAATTATCATATTTGGGTGATCTGGTTTTGATCGTAATATCTGGGTTAATTATATCTAGTTTACAATAAATAGAATCTTTTTCCCAGTGCTTTGTTGGTTTTTCTCCTATTATTTCTATTTTTTCTCGTTTGCTTATAATTTGGTTTATGTCATCAGTTGTTAAAAGAATACTGCTTATTTTATTTGGTTGGATTAAATCTATTTCTATATCTTGTATATCTTCATAACAGTATAATTGTTCTGTTGTTATTTTATTGGTTTCTTTTTGTTGGCATTGGCCCGGAATGTCACAAGTACATTGGGCTGGAGTATTATCCTTATCCTCTCCACCACGCTTCTCAGGTAGAAACTCTGATATAAGCGGGGTTAATGTTGTCTTTTTAGCTATTTGCAAATAATCTTTATTAAAGGAAAAACTTCCATTGTCACTTAAGAGAAAATCTAATCCAAGTATTAGATTTATATTTCCTAGATTTAATTTAGTAACCAATAGTTGTTTTAGATAATAATGTGGTGACCAATTGTTACAAGTAGTATGAAATCGTAGTTGTACATTAGTAATTATATCTGTTATAATGTTGATCGTGCCATCAAACTGGGTACTTTGTTTTGGTTTATTAGCTTTTGTAATTAAGTATTGGGGTATTAGTTCTGAATTTATTGTTGAGCTGGTTGCTCCCGTATCTATAAATGCTAATAATTGAGTTTCTAATCCTTTAATGTTTATTAGAGTTAATGTTCGGAGTTCTCTTAAACATTCAGGATTGCATATTAAGGGAATTTGTATTGTTTCATCTGTATTGGAGGGGCTACTTTCTTGTGAGTTTGTTATAATGTTTTTCCCTTTATTATGTTTGTCGGTTTCTTCTAATATTTTTCTTAGTTCTTCTATTTCTATTTCAAAATTGTTCATTTTCTCTTCTAAGGTTTTTATTCTATCTTCATTAATTTTGTTTTTATCAATGTATTGTAATTTATGTTGATTAGGAATTTCTAAGTTAAAATGATCTTTGGCGCATTTATAACATATTTCTGTGGTACATTTTATGCATTCAAATCTTTTGTCAAAGGCTAGATACCAAGGACAAAAGTAGCATTTTGTAGTATCAGTTCCCATCTTATATTTGAAATCATGCATACATTCTTCATAATTCATTAAATCCAGAAATTGTTCAAATGGGAAGTCCGTCAATCTTGTTTGTTCATTTGTTGGTTCTTCTATTAAAGATTAGTTTGAATTAGAAGTATTTTCCTGTTCTTCTAATCCTTCTAATGATACTATTGAGTGTATTGTAGAAGTTTCAGATACATCTGAGGCTACTTCAAGTAAATCTTCTTTGACTGAGTCAACTAAGTTTGATTCCCTAGTATATAAGTTATGTTTCTTAGGACATGTTGAAGATAAATGTCCTTTTTCATTACATGCGAAACATGTAATAGTACTTGCATATGTTTTCTTTGGATTATATTTCCTAACATGATTTTCTTTGTTTAAGTATGGTTTTCTTGCATTTGATTTTCTAAGATAATATTTCTTAGTATATTGTTTCTTAGGCTTATGCCTTTTAACAATAGGGTTTTTGAAACCATATTGTTGATGGGTATATATTTGTGAGCAGAATCCATAATTCTTTTGTTTTAATTCTCTTTGGATTTGTATATATGTACATTTCTTTTTTAATTCAGAAATGATATGAGTTATTCTAATTCCTATGTTATCATATGTTTTAGGAATATTAGCGTATGTTTCATTCCAAGATTTATGTATTTCCTTTCCTAAATCACCAGGTAATTTAGAAAATAATCTATCTTCTATTTCTTTAGAATAATAATTACCAGAGGCTGTGGCATAATACAAGAATTCATTTAAGAATTTTATTATGTGTTTCCAGTCTAACAATTGTATTTGTTCCAAGTCTCTCATAGCTTCTTGTTGTCTAAGAGTGAGTCCAGTATTTACTTCCCTTCCTGTTATTATCCTATGTATTAGGTAGGCAAAGTTGTATATATTTCCTCCTTGTGCTACTAGCGTGGCTACTTCATCTGGGAAATTACTTTTGTATGCTTCCCACATTCCTTTAGCTATATCTCCTAAATAGTTTTCTGCTATCCTGACCATTTCTTCACCAGTTGTTATATTTGTATGCTTGGCTGAATAGTCTCTAGCTATTGCAGCAGTCCATTGCTCTAGATATGTGTCTAAT
This sequence comes from Allium cepa, assembly GCA_030765085.1. NCBI lineage: Eukaryota > Viridiplantae > Streptophyta > Magnoliopsida > Asparagales > Amaryllidaceae > Allium > Allium cepa. The sequence continues at coordinate 918,407,496 of CM060931.1, read as the reverse complement.
AGTTGTGGATGACATTCTGTAACATTAAGTATTACGGAATTTTTTCCAAAAAATGTTTTTTCAGTAGGTATTCTTTTTCCTATAGTTCTTAAATTTTTATTTTCGTTATTATAGGGATTGACATTTATTCTAGGAGGGTGTCCTAGTAGATAATCCATTTTGTGAGGGGATTCTTTAGGATAAGTTACTGAAGAACTTTCTTCTTGTCCTTCCATTAGTTCTATGTGATAGGTATATTCACCGATTAATTCATTATTAAGTTCTTCTGTACTTTGTTTGATTGAATCTTCCAAGAAGGTTTCTAACATGGTTATTGTTTTTATCCTAATATTACTTTCATCATCAATATAGACAAATGTGTTGTTGTCTATTTGGTTGTTTTTTTTAGTTGTTGTTCTAATTCGTATAGTTCGAATGGTTCGAGAACCATTCCTAATTCTTTAGGATATATTATTTTGTCCATTACAAATTCCTTTGGAGTTCGGAATTTGATTCATCATCTGTATCTATATCTTTTTGGTTAGAGGGTCCATAATCTTTGAATCTTAAGGCTATAGAACCGTTAGGGTTTGTATAAGTTACTACATCATTTGGTTTAAGTGTATCTCTATTTTCATTAGGATTTTGGATAGTCCATTCATGTCCTGCCAGTATAGACGAGTCTATTTCCATTGGCTTTAAAAATCTTATACCAGTGGATGTTAGTGTTTTTATTACTTCATCAAGTTTTATTTTTATTTTGGGAGTATATTTTGTCATACATTTTCCCAAAAATGTTATATCGAGTAGTATATTCTTACCATTAAAATTTTCAAACCTTTAGTTTGAATAACTACTTTTATGTGTTTGCAAAAATCTTGTAATGTCATTGTAAAATTTGGTGATATGTAAACAATACCAATGTTATTGTTCATATCTACTTCTATTGTTCCAAATATGGCTTTGTCTAAGTCTTGGTGTCTATCATCAATTAGCACTATTAGCAATTTGGCTCCTATTTTTTGTCTGATTAATCCTCTAATTCCTGTAACAATAAGTCCTAGATGGATTAATTTACATATTTGTATTTTTTGTTGTTTAATAGCTTCATTAGACATTAAGTTTATAATCTGTTGATTTCCATCACTTAAGGAAAGAATTTCCTCCCTATGATGTCTGTATAATCCTGTATTTATGGTAAATATACCTGTTCTATATAGTTCTCTTGGGTTTAGAGTATTTAGTTGGTTATTTGAGAATACTTCTAAGTCATTATCTATATTTATTATTTCTTCTAATTGGGATTGTGTATTTACTGATCTTCTTAATATGTTGTCTACCCAGGTGTTTATAGCTAGGTTATTACTTTCTATAGGTATGTCCATTAAAGTCCTAGATGGACCTGTAAAGGATCTCCTATTCATCATATGGTGTCTAATTTTTTGAAGGTTAAAAAGCTGATTTTTGTTTTTCTTCCCTTATCTAGATCAGTAGGGCCTAAATTTAGGGTTGATATTTTTTCTGTTAGTTGATTAATGTCATAATCTTTTACTTGTGTAGTTTTATCCAAGTTATTTAATTTTCTATCTAGACTTGTAATTTGCTTATCCATCAGGTCTAGCCTATCATGTATTTGTGTTATCATTGCTATTATTGTGTCAGTCATTAAACACAATACATTGTCTCCCTTACTTTGGCAAACGTCTTTATTATATCCCGCTGATAATGTGTCATTTTGTCTATACATCATATTAACATGATTAGTGGCCTCTAAAAAATATTTATTGTCATATCCCATCTTTAATTCAGTTGTTTGTATTTAATTTCTTGTAGCAATTGTTCTATCTTGTTTATTTAGGATTCAAAATAATTGTTATTTATTTCAGCTTGACTTTTGATTTGTGATATTAAGTCTTTAGATTGTATTTCAATATCTTTAGGTTTATTTTCTTCAATCATTTGTTTTAAAGAAATCATGTCTTGTTTGTTTGGAAAATTCTTGAGTTGTAGAGCTTTGAACTTTCTAGTTAGTTTTTGTAGAGTATTATCAAAGTTATCTATTTTTTGTAGCCCTGTCTTTAGATAATTTTGATTATCTTGTATTTGTTGAAGTTTTTTATTTCTTGAAACCATGCTTTTCGAAATAAGTTCTACCAATCGACAGAATTTTTCATTATACCAATGTAAAGAGTCTCCTAGTTCAATAACCAAATCTGTTATTGAATTTAAATGGTGTGAGTCGTAGTGTAACATATGCTTATAACTATTGTTCATACAGCATATATGTTTTTGTTTATCCATAGAAACAATTCTTTTTGGGGAATTTATTATTTCCAAATTCAAGTATTCAAATTTCTTATAGTCTGTTATTTCAAATGGTTTTTGTTTATTCATATTTTGATCAGTGGCTCTGATACCAAACAGGCAGAGATATTAGAAAAAATTTAATTTTTGTTTTTTGCTACAGTAATTGCTACAGTGGCTGCTACAGTAATCACCGCGGCGTATTCCGTTTTGTACTACTTTAGTGGCAACTTGGAGGATTTTATCCCAAGGGTGCACTAGATGAATGTTTAAGTAAGGAATTAGGAACCTAATTACCTTTTCTTTATCCATTATGTCAGAGTCTTCTAATTTTTTACTTAACATTCCGTAGTTTCTCTGGCTTAATAGTGGATGTTTACCAGTCATGGTAAAGATCTATATCAAAATCATATTCTGTGGATCTGTATATTTCTTCATGTTGTATCAACATATTCATCCATTCTTTATGAAACTGTTTTAGAAATCTTTGGCTCAAGGTTACGTTTTTATTTTTTGTCCGTGTAAGATAATGAAATATGTTAATTTCATTTATCACTTGATATAGATTTAGTGAGGAATCAGTTAAGTCTATAAGTTCATTTATATACTTGTCTTTAAATATGTATGCAATAGTATATTGGTCTTTTTGGCTTAAGTCCATAGTTTTTAGAACAAAGAGTAATTTTTTGAGAAAATCTTCTTCTAGATGATTTAGTAGGAATTCCATTAAAAGGTTTGTTATTTTGGTTAACTTGATGATATTTAGGAAAGCAGACATGAATCAAGGAATATCAAGTTAGGCAGGCACAATTTTTGATATTATTTACTTTCTTCTTCAAACATAACTCTATGTCCATTATGTTTATACATCCTGAAAAAAAATACTATATGTTTTTAATTCTCACCTTGTCACCCTAAGAGTTTCTTCCCCTAAATGCCTAACGTCCTCATGACTAACGGCTAAAACGGGTACTTTTCTCTTTCAAACGAGTTTACGTCTTTTGAATTTAAACAACATGTAAGATAATTCCAGAGATTACAAAAATATGAACATCACAACATTATCCCATTTCAAACTAAGAAGAAACATAAATAAGAATCATACCGTGGCCGCTTCACTTTTCTTCCTTGATTCACGTCTTAGATATTTAGTTCATGAAGACAGAAATGCTAACCATTAAAAAAGATAATATTAAAGATTTTTACAGCAGAGGATTGAGATTACAATGCAAACGAGAGAGAGCAATATTTAGTTCAAGGAAATTTGTAGGCTCTTCCCACGTTGGGTAGTCATGATCAAAACCGTGTGCTTTAATTTTTACTATATGTCTTGCAGGATCAAGTATGTTGTTGCCGTAATGTGGAGGAATTGTAGATATATCCAAATGTAATTCTGTATCAAGGACTTCTGTAAAATAGTCTGCTATCGAATGCAGAGGCTCTGGTAGTTCTGTAGGATGCCAACCATTTATATAGATGTCTTTGACAAAACCATAGTTTAAGAGAGTAGTTGGATCTAAAGTGAATTTGTTATGGACAAGATATTTGTATTGTGACAGTTTAAGACTGACAAGTGGCATGGATGCCACAATCGTACACCTGCAGTCTGATGATAATTCTTTGCAGTCTGCAAATTTATTAGTGCAAGGAATATTTTGGTTTCTCAAAATTTCCCAGTTTATTTTGAATCCAGGGATTTTTTGCGAAGAAATTTTTGTGATTAGAGAATAAATCTCTTTGTATGTTGGAGCATTTTGCTTCTTTGTATTTTGTAGAAATTGTATTTCCTTGTCAAGTGTTTCAGGAAAAGAAATTTCCTGACTTTTTATTTGTATCGGAGAAGCTTGTGGATATGTCCAAGCTGTACCATTTTTCCTTTATTGGTCTCCTTTGTAATAGCTGCAAATGTTGTTCTGGGCTTTAAGCATATTTCCGTAGGGGTTGTGATTTCCTCTTTTATCTGTACTCCCGAGGCTATGTTTTGTATTTGTTTGAGTGTGTCAGAGACAATAGTGTGTGAACTTTTTGTGTTTTTTGTTTCTGTGAATAATTTAACCAAAGTGTATAATATACTTAACTTCTGTTTATTTTCTTGAGAAGTGGTTGACAGGTTCCATATGTTGTCTAATATCATTTGTTGTTCTTCAGACAGTTGGGCATTTGTGACAAATCTGTTTTGTGTGTATGTCTTCTGAAATCTTTTGCTATTTGTTAACTGATTTGTAGTAGCCATCTTTATTTCTTCTTCTCTGTTATAAAAATTACAATCTTCAAATGAGTTAGTAAGATCACAAATCTCGGAGGAGTTAAGTAGCCTTGATAATTTGTCTGGTAGTATATTTGTAATACCTTTAATATGTTCCTATATTATTCTAGTTCCACAATATAAAACATCATTTTTGAATTTTAGCCATCTATTATTTATTATACCTTTTTCTTTTTTGTTATTGTCATATATTACTATGGATTCACAGTCTGTCCTTATTGTTATTTCTTTTTGTGAGATTATAAAAAGTCTGAATGATTCTAAGACATATATTATGGCTAAAATTTCATAATCTAAAGAAGTCATGTAGCCTTTTTCTTTACACGTTCCCGAAGTATATCTACATATTTTTTCAGTAGATTTAGGATCATTTTTGTGTTTTTTACTTAATAGTATTCCTCCCCATCCTAATGAGGAACTGTTGTTTCTACAATTAAATAATCTATTGCTAATGGTAATGTTAGTGGTTTTAGGTTTTTTGCTAGTTCTTTGATTTTTTGGATTTTCTTTATGTCTTCACTGTTAAATTCCCTTTTTCCTTTGGGACTTGCTTTGTTATACAAAGGTCCAGTATATTTGGATAAATTTTGTATAAAAGGTCTTGCATAATTTATAAGTCCAAGAAATGATTGTAATTGTTTCAAATTTTCTATTTTATCTGGAAATTCTAATATTTTTCTGGATATATGGGGTTGGAGTTCTATTTGTCCTTTTCCTATTTTTACTCCTAGGAAATCTATAGAATTTTTGAATAATTCAATTTTCTTTTTGGAGATAATTAGCCCATGTGCTTCAAAGAGCTTAAATATTGTATATAGGTGTGCTATATGTTCCTTTTTTGTTTTTGAAAAAATTAATATGTCATCTATATATACACATGTGAATTTACTACAATGTTTAAATATGTCATCCATTTTTCTTTGGAATATTTGTGGTGCATTTTTTAGTCCAAATGGCATTACCAGCCATTCATAATGCCCTTCTGAACAGGTGAAAGCTGTCCATGGTATAGAATCTGGGTGCATTTTGACTTGCCAGAATCCAGATTTTAAATCAAATTTAGAATACCAGTAATATTTTGTATGTTATTAATTAATACATCTTTGTCATGAATACAGTATCCATCTTCATTTGTATTATCATTGAGTCTGGTATAATCCATGACCATTCTACTTTGTCCTCTTTTTCTTTCAGATTCTTTTTGTGCTATGAAAGCTGAGGTTCCGTGTCTAGAATCTGACTTTCTTATGATTCCTAGTTTGTTTAGAATATCTATATGCATTTTAAATTCATCAATCATCCAATTATCATATTTGGGTGATCTGGTTTTGATCGTAATATATGGGTTAATTATGTCTAGTTTACAATAAATAGAATCTTTTTCCCAGTGCTTTGTTGGTTTTTCTCCTATTATTTCTATTTTTTCTAGTTTACTTATAATTTTGTTTATGTCATCAGTTGTTAAAAGAATACTGCTTATTTTATTTGGTTGGATTAAATCTATTTCTATATCTTGTATATCTTCATAACAGTATAATTGTTCTGTTGTTATTTTATTGGTTTCTTTTTGTTGGCATTGGCCCGGATGTCACAAGTACATTGGGCTGGAGTATTATCCTTATCGTCTCCACCACGCTTCTAAGGTAGAAACTCTGATATAAGCGGGGTTAATGTTGTCTTTTTAGCTATTTGCAAATAATCTTTATTAAAGGAAAAACTTCCATTGTCACTTAAGAGAAAATCTAATCCAAGTATTAGATTTATATTTCTTTGATTTAATTTAGTAACCCATAGTTGTTTTAGATAATAATGTGGTGACCAATTGTTACAAGTAGTATGAAATCGTAGTTGTACATTAGTAATTATATCTATAATAATGTTGGTCGTGCCATCAAACTGGGTACTTTGTTTTGGTTTATTAGCTTTTGTAATTAAGTATTGGGGTATTAGTTCTAAATTTATTATTGAGTTGGTTGCTCCCGTATCTATAAATGCTAATAATTGAATTTCTAATCCTTTAATGTTTATTAGAGTTAATGTTCGGAGTTCTCTTAAACATTCAGGATTGCATATTAAGGGAATTTGTATTGTTTCATCTGTATTGGAGAGGCTACTTTCTTGTGAGTTTGTTATAATGTTTTTCCCTTTATTATGTTTGTCTGTTTCTTCTAATATTTTTCTTAGTTCTTCTATTTCTATTTCAAAATTGTTCATTCTCTCTTCTAAGGTTTTTATTCCATCTTCATTAATTTTGTTTTTATCAATGTATTGTAATTTATGTTGATTAGGAATTTCTAAGTTAAAATGATCTTTGGCTCATTTATAAAATATTTCTGTGGTACATTTTATGCATTTAAATCTTTTGTCAAAGGCTGGATACCAAGGACAAAAGTAGCATTTTGTAGTATCAGTTCCCATCTTATATTTGAAATCATGTATACATTCTTCATAATTCATTAAATCCATAAATTGTTCAAATGGGAAGTCCGTCAGTCTTGTTTGTTCATTTGTTAGTTCTTCTATTAAAGAGTAGTTTGAATTAGAAGTATTTTCCTGTTCTTCTAATCCTTCTAATGATACTATTGAGTATATTGTAGAAGTTTCAGATACGTTTGAGGCTACTTCAAGTAAATCTTCTTTGACTGAGTCAACTAAGTTTGATTCCCTAGTATATAAGTTATGTTTCTTAGGACATGTTGAAGATAAATGTCCTTTTTCATTACATGCGAAACATGTAATAGTACTTGCATATGTTTTCTTTGGATTATATTTCCTAACATGTTTTTCTTTGTTTAAGTATGGTTTTCTTGCATTTGATTTTCTAAGATAATATTTCTTAGTATATTGTTTCTTAGGCTTATGCCTTTTAACAATAGGGTTTTTGAATCCATATTGTTGAGGGGTATAAATTTGTGAGCAGAATCCATAATTCTTTTGTTTTAATTCTCTTTGGATTTGTATATATGTTCATTTCTTTTTTAATTCAGAAATGATGTGAGTTATTCTAATTCCTATGTTATCATATGTTTTAGGAATATTAGCGTATGTTTCATTCCAAGATTTATGTATTTCCTTTCCTAAATCACCAGGTAATTTAGAAAATAATCTATCTCCTGTTTCTTTAGAATAATAATTACCAGAGGTTGTGGCATAATACAAGAATTCATTTAAGAATTTTATTATGTGTTTCCAGTCTAACAGTTGTATTTGTTCCAAGTCTCTCATAGCTTCTTGTTGTCTAAGAGTGAGTCCAGTATTTACTTCCCTTCCTGTTATTATCCTATGTATTAGGTAGGCAAAGTTGTATATATTTCCTCCTTGTGCTACTAGGGAGGCTACTTCATCTGGGAAATTACTTTTGTATGCTTCCCACATTCCTTTAGCTATATCTCCTAAATAGTTTTCTGCTATCCTAACCATTTCTTCACCAGTTGTTATATTTGTATGCTTGGCTGAATAGTCTCTAGCTATTGCAGCGGTCCATTGCTCTAGATATGTGTCTAATAGTTGTGGATGACATTCTGTAAAATTAAGTATTATAGAATTTTTTCCAAAAAATGTTTTTTCAGTAGGTATTCTTTTTCCTATAGTTCTTAAATTTTTATTTTCGTTATTATAGGGATTGACATTTATTCTAGGAGGGTGTCCTAGTGGATAATCCATTTTGTGAGGGGATTCTTTAGGATAAGTTACTGAAGAACTTTCTTCTTGTCCTTCCATTAGTTCTATGTGATAGGTACATTCACTGATTAATTCATTATTAAGTTCTTCTGTACTTTGTTTGATTGAATCTTCCAAGAAGGTTTCTAACATGGTTATTGTTTTTATCCTAATATTACTTTCATCATCTATATAGACAAATGTGTTGTTGTCTATTTGTTGTTTTTTTTAGTTGTTGTTCTAATTCGTATAGTTCGAATGGTTCGAGAACCATTCCTAATTCTTTAGGATATATTATTTTGTCCATTACAAATTCCTTTGGAGTTTGAAATTTGATTCATCATCTGTATCTATATCTTTTTGGTTAGAGGGTCCATAATCTTTGAATCTTAATGCTATAGAACCGTTGGGGTTTGTATAAGTTACTACATCATTTGGTTTAAGTGTATCTCTATTTTCTTTACGATTTTGGATAGTCCATTCATGTCCTGCCAGTATAGACGAGTCTATTTCCATTGGCTTTAAAAATTTTATACCAGTGGATGTTAGTGTTTTTATTACTTCATCAAGTTTTATTTTTATTTTGGGAGTATATTTTGTCATACATTTTCCCAAAAATGTTATATCGAGTAGTATATTCTTACCATTAAAATTTTCAAACCCTTTAGTTTGAATAACTACTTTTATGTGTTTGTAAAAATCTTGTAATGTCATTGTAAAATTTGGTGATATGTAAACAATACCAATGTTATTGTTCATATCTACTTCTATTGTTCCAAATATGGCTTTGTCTAAGTCTTGGTGTCGATCATCAATTAGCACTATTAGTAATTTGGCTCCTATTTTTTGTCTGATTAATCCTCTAATTCCTGTAACAATAAGTCCTAGATGGATTAATTTACAGTTTTGTATTTTTAGTTGTTTAATAGCTTCATTAGACATTAAGTTTATAATCTGTTGATTTCCATCACTTAAGGAAAGAATTTCCTCCCTATGATGTCTTTATAATCCTGTATTTATGGTAAATATACATGTTCTATATAGTTCTCTTGGGTTTAGAGTATATAGTTGGTTATTTGAGAATACTTCTAAGTCATTATTTATATTTATTATTTCTTCTAATTGGGATTGTGTATTTACTGATCTTCTTAATATGTTGTCTACCCAGGTGTTAATAGCTAGGTTATTACTTTCTATAGGTATGTCCATTAAAGTCCTAGATGGACCTGTAAAGGATCTCCTATTCATCATATGGTGTCTAGTTTTTTGAAGGTTAAAAAGTTGATTTTTGTTTTTCTTCCCTTATCTAGATCAGTAGGGCCTAAATTTAGGGTTGATATTTTTTCTGTTAGTTGATTAATGTCATAATCTTTTACTTCTGTTGTTTTGTCCAAGTTATTTAATTTTCTATCTAGACTTGTAATTTGCTTATCCATTAGGTCTAGCCTATCATGTATTTGTGTTATCATTGCTATTATTGTGTCAGTCATTAAGCACAATACATTGTCTCCCTTATTTTGGCAAACGTCTTTATTATATCCTGCTGATAATTGTAATTTTGTCTATACATCATATTAACATGATTAGTGGCCTGTAAAAAATATTTATTATCATATCCCATCTTTAATTTAGTTGTGTGTATTTAATTTCTTGTAGCATTTGTTCTATCTTGTTTATTTGGGATTCAAAATAATTTTTATTTATTTCAGCTTGACTTTTGATTTGTAATATTAAGTCTTTAGATTGTATCTCAATATCTTTAGGTTTATTTTCTTCAATCGTTTGTTTTAAAGAAATTATGTCTTGTTTGTTTGGAAAATTCTTGAGTTGTAGAGCTTTAAACTTTCTAGTTAGTTTTTGTAGAGTATTATCAAAGTTATCTATTTTTTGTAGCCCCGTCTTTAGATAATTTTGATTATCTTGTATTTGTTGAAGTTTTTTATTTCTTGAAACCATGCTTTCTGAAATAAGTTCTACCAATCGATAGAATTTTTCATTATACCAATGTAAAGAGTCTCCTAGTTCAATAACCAAATCTGTTATTGAATTTAAATGGTGTGAGTCTGAGTGTAACATATGCTTATAACTATTGTTCATATAGCATATATGTTTTTGTTTATTTATAGAAACAATTCTTTTTGGGGAATTTATTATTTCCAAATTCAAGTATTCAAATTTCTTATAGTCTGTTATTTCAAATGGTTTTTGTTTATTCATATTTTGATCAGTTGCTCTGATACCAAACAGGCAGAGATATTAGAAATTTTTTAATTTTTTGTTTTTTGCTACAGTAATCGCCACGGCGTATTCCGTTTTATACTACTTTAGTGGCAACTTGGAGGATTTTATCGGAAGGGTGCACTAAATGGATGTTTTAGTAAGGAATTAGGAACCTAATTACCTTTTCTTTATCCATTATGTCAGAGTCTTCTAATTTTTTACTTAACATTCCGTAGTTTCTCTGGCTTAATAGTGGATGTTTACCAGTCATGGTAAAGATCTATATCAAAATCATATTCTGTGGATCTGTATCTTTCTTCATGTTGTATCAACATATTCATATATATATATATATATATATATATATATATATATATATATATATATATATATATATATATATATATATATGGGGACTGCGCACTGCGTTGAAATATGCAACATAATACCGTGTTAGGCAAAATTCTTATTCTATCTTTAAATAGTGTCATCTGCCCTCAATTGGTTAAAATAATACAAGTCAAAACAGCAGACAACGGGTGTAAATTTCCCTTTTTACATGTAGTACCAAGACATATACTAAATTAAATCATGAAAAGAGCTCACCTTGTTTTTTACTGAAGATACTTGTGTAATATAGTTAATTATGTGTACTGCCCTCAAATTATGAATTCACATTATATTTATGCAAAGCACATTATTTATACAGGCACTAATAATAATATGACGTATATGTTCAGTGCCACTCTTGGTAAGTTGGTATTGTGTTGTACTAGAGAGAAGCTTCACAACAGTTGGGGGAAAAAATAATGCTGCTTATTAGGATAATTTGTTAATTTAGGTCAAGTTTAAAAATTAATTACAAATTTTGAACATTTTAATAACTTATTACAAAAATTGATCACTTTGTGTCATATCAGCGAAAATGCACTGAAGGCATCTCAAATGCCGCCAATACTAAAAAAAATTAAAACAAAAGTTTGCGGCGTTTGAAAAACCGCCATTGTGCGGCATTTGAAATGCCGTACAGAGTTGTTATTTTTGTAAAATTGGTTGCGGTATTTGAAATGCCGCGAACTATTTAAAGCAAAAAAATTTGCATTGACGACATTTGAAATGCGTCAGGTGCATTTTTACGCTGATGTAGCAGAAAGTGGCCTATTTTTGTAATAAGTTATTAAACTGGTCTAAATATTAAAATTATCTATAGAAATTGATGTCCTAACCTTAAGAGAAAATCAACATCTCGTGCTACTAATTGAGCTACTACATCTTAATAGAATAACATATATCAACGTATATTTTCTTAATTCTATTATTCATGATAATTATATTTTCTTGCTGATTGTTGCCCCGTTAGTTTAAAGTATGCAAGATGTAACCTATGCATATATTATTCACACGAAAGCATGCGAAGCATGAAAGCAAATGCAAATAGATGATATATATACGTAAACAAATATATTAAATATATGATGTACATATTGTTACTATGGTGACACTATATACCGTTGTGCATATTGGATACGAAATACATTGCCAGCTAAGCTATACTAATAAAGGAATCCAAGTTTCTTTTGCATCAAGAAACTCAGTTCCTTTATAATATATTTTCTTTTCTTGCCTATGTATTTAACGCTGCTCAAACCAACCATAAAAAAGGGAACTGCACCGCATTTCTTATAAAAACAAAGCCTAATAGCCAACACTGCCCTAGCAGTTCCAGATAGTTAATGCAGCATATCAATAATTTATTCAAAAGCGGACTTCCTTCCTCAATTTCAAGCTTCTTGTCTCAAATTCAAGTTTTCCGTCTTAATTTCAAGTTTTCTACCAAAGATTACACACTTCTAGAAAGGCTTCGTATAGCGAAGGAGCCTAGCGACGGCGGACAACGGCTAAAAAAAGTGGCCGTCGCTAGCCGTCGCTATACGCAATATACATATCTAAGCCGAGAGCGGCAAATTCATTATCTTCCTCCCCAAAATGAATCTTCTTCCCCCAATTCCCCCCCCCCCCCCTCCCGTCACCGCAGCCGCCGCTCCACCTTTCAACGCCTCCAAATCACCCAAATTCGTGTAGGTATGCTCCTAATCTCTCGTTTGAATGCAAATTTGATGTTTTTAGGTTTAATTTAAACCTTAATTTAATTAGGATTTGTTGTTAAATTGAGATTTGTTGTTAAATTAGATATTAGTAGTGTTGTTAAATTAGGTATTAGTAGTGTTGTATGTTGATTTCATAGATTAATTAGTTTATTATCATGAACTTGAATTAGGTATTACATTAATTAGTTTATCATGAAGTTGAATAAATGGTTGATGTAGATAATTAGTGTTGTAGATTAACATGGTTAGTTGTGTTAGGTGAAAAATAGTGTATATTAATGATTAACTTGGTTATTGATAAATTTACATGAAAGTATTTCATAGTTTATGAAATTGATAAATTACAAATTTAAGTTGTTAAGTGAATTTAAATTGACAAATTTTTATTTAATAATTAGATTTTTATTGTTTTCTAATTATCTATTTGATAATTAGAATTTTTTGTTTTCTAATTACATTCATTGATAATTCTTCTATTTATCATGTTGATTGAGCGACGGCTAGCGAGTACTAGCGACGGCTAGCGACGGCCAAAATGCAAAAGGTTGTATATATTGTAAACAATAAAGTTTGTACAAAAAATTAAAAAATGAATATGAGAACATTAAAAATTCTGCAAATATCTAATTTTTTTAAAAAATAATTAGGAAATGACTTTAAAAATAATTGATATTGTACTAAAATCGATTTTGTAAAGAAATTAAGAAATGAATATAACAACAACAAATAGTCACATTATAAAATCTATGTCGTAAAAAAATAAAGAAATGAATATTGAACTAAAATTGTTAATTGAATGTTGAACTAAAATTTAAATACACAAAATTTTGAAATAAAATATAAATAATTGAAACATTGTCAAAATTTGAAAAGAACAACAATATTTGATAAAATTTAAAGAAATTTTTTTATCCCTTAGACTGGCTTTGGCCCCGTCTGTCAAGTGTTGTATATGATCGTTATATGGAAGTTCGTTTTGTAACGGAACGGACATTTATATTCATCTGATACAATATTTTTCGGATTTGTCCCTGTATTGGACAAGTTACAAACACAATAAAGTAATTACATATTATAAATCATTTCATTTTAAACGTTTACAAAATTTCGACAGCACTTCCTTTACGTTTCCTGTGTACACGCATTTGTGTACGATACAGGGAACATAAGGGAAGTGCTGCCAAAATTTTGTTGAACCGTTTAATCTGAAATGATTTACAAAATGTAATTACATTATTATGTTTGTAATGGGAAATAGGATGACTGACCACCGAAGCGAAAACCAAAATACCAATAAATAAAAAAATAAAGTGAAGTTTATATTTTGAATTTTCTGCAACGATGAACTGTTTACAATGGAGAATGGTTGAAAATTAATGATTTAAATTGTCTAACATACATTTTCAAATCAAGAAAAATGTTCAATTATTTTCGCGACCGTACTTGGATGTATGAAGTCAGAACTGGAAAGAAGGGATCAATAAAGCAACATTTCTACAACGGTGTACACGAATTTATTAGATTTGCTAAATCTAATAACCGAAACAATACAGAAATACGTTGTCCGTGTAGTAAGTGCCAACATTTGAAGCATTGGAAACTGAATATAGTTGAAGTACATTTGTATCAATATGGTTTCGTGCCTGATTATTATTTCTGGGATCGTCATGGAGAACTTGTTGAACCTACACCTAATACTGAAGTGTCAAAGGACTGTAATATGATGACGAATCCGATAGAAAATATGGCGGATGATGCAGCACGATCAATGTTTTCTACAATTGAAGCTGTCGATGAACACGAAAATGTCGAAGAAGAACCGACTGCGGGAGCTAAAAAAATATACGATTTGTTGAATTCTGCTAAGAGGCCGTTGTGGGATGGATGTAAAAGCGGAACCGAACTTTCAGTAACCGCCGAATACATAACTATGAAATCAAAATTCAACCTTACGGAAGCTGCATTTACAGCAGTTGTACAAGCTGCAAAACGACACATGCCACCCAATAATCTGATGTGTGACAGTCATTATAAAGTAAAAAAATTGATATCCGCTTTCGGTCTACCGTACGAGAAGATAGATGCATGTGTGAAAAGTTGCATGTTGTATTGGAAAGACGACGTTGACCTCAGAAAATGCAAAATATGTAACGAAGAAAGATACAAACCAAGAAAGAAGAAAGGGAAAGAAGTCCCGTACAAGAGAATGCATTATTTACCCATCACTCACAGACTTCAAAGATTATATGCATCTTCTGCTACGGCCTGTCATATGCGATGGCATAGTGTGAGAATAGCGGAAGAAGGAACTTTGATACATCCATCCGACGGTGAAGCATGGAAACATTTCGATAAGACTTATCCCGCATTTGTTGTGGAAAGCCGTAATGTCAGACTTGGTTTATGTACGGATGGATTTTCACCATTTTCACAGTTTGGTAGTAAATATTCATCCTGGCCAATTACCGTTACTCCGTATAATTTACCTCCATGGATTAGTATGAAGACACCATATATGTTTCTCACCATTGTCGTTCCCGGCCCTCATGATCCAACCCAAGGAATTGATGTTTATTTACAACCATTGATCGAGGAGTTGAAGAAACTGTGGAATGAAGGAGTCGAAATTTACGATGTATCAACGGAAAAAAAATTCGGTTATTCGCTTCTTTGTTATGGACGATTAATGATTTTCCTGCATACGGGATGCTTTCTGGTTGGAGTACGGCCGGTCGTCTAGCATGCCCTTATTGTATGGAAGAAATACGAGCATTTTCGTTACGATATGGGAAGAAAGTTTCGTGGTTTGATTGTCATCAGTGTTTTCTTCATCCCAATCATACTTTTAGAAGAGATAAGAAAATTTTCATAGCTAGCAGAGAAGAGAATCTGAAACCACCTAAGGTTTGGTCAGGCGAGGAAATATACGAAATTGTAAGAGACTATCCAAAGATACATGAAACTGGAGTCCAGACTGAAATCCTAGGAAAGTTAGACATTCATAATTGGTGCAAACAAAGTATATTTTGGGAGTTACCATATTGAAAAGATCTCTTACTCCGACATAATATTGACGTGATGCACAATGAAAAGAACATGTTTGATAATCTGTTTAATACAATTTTGAATGTAAAGGGCAAAACCAAGGATGATTTGAATTCAACGCTTGATATAGCAAACTATTGTAAGCGCCCAGAACTTCATATGAAGCCTAATGACAATAAAAAACCGAAAGCATGCTATGAGCTAGACAATAAGCAAGTAAAACTCGTGCTAAAGTGGGTGGAAGAATTAAGATTTCCCGATGGGATTTCTTCCAATCTTCGTAGATGTGTTGACTTCAAAAATAGTAAACTGAGTGGGATGAAAATTCACGATTGTCATATCATGATGGAATATTTACTACCTGTGGCTTTCAAAGAACTGTTGCCCGTAAAAGTATGGAACGTTATAACAGAGTTATGTTTGTTTTATAAACAGCTTTGTTCGACAACATTAAAGGTGGATCGTATACGTAAACTTGAAGTAGAAATACCCATATTGCTATGCAAACTGGAGAAAATACTTCCGCCTGGTTTCTTTAACGTAATGGAGCATTGACCTATTCATCTTTCATCCGAAGCACTTCTTCGAAGTCCTGTGCAATATGGATCGATGTATCCGTTTGAGAGGTAAATTAAAATATGCAATGTTCATGTCAATTTCAATTTCAAATTTGTATATCTAAATAAGTAATAAATATCTTAATAGGTACTTGAATCATCTGAAGAAGAAGATTCGACAAAAAGCCCAAGTTGAGGGTTCGATATGCAAATCGTATCTTGAAGAAGAAGCCTTATTTTTTTTCTCTCACTACTTTATGGATGATGTGAACTTATAGTTTGTAGCTGTTCCTTGAAATGAGGAAGTCGTTGAACAAAATTCCTCTCAAATAATGTTATCTGTTTTTAGACAACATGGTAGACTTGGTGGAAAATGTGTGGAAATATGGTTGGACGATAGAGACCACTATGTAGCACACACGTATGTTCTTTTAAATTGTGTCAAAGTCGCATCATTTGTCAGGTAATAATTAATTCACTTGTAATTTACTTGTACGTACATAATAATTATAACACATATCACATATATGCAGTATCTACGAATCACGGTATCCATCTGGCGATCTCAGTAAAGAATTTGCCAAATGGTTTTTGAACTATGTTTATGAGCCAAGAAACTGTGTCCTTGATGAAGGCTTACGACATCTTGCGATTGGACCGAAAAGAAATGTGAAGACTTATCCAATATTCTTTGTCAATGGGTTTAAGTTCAACATGAAAGATTACGGAGCTGAAAAATTAACATATAACAGCGGGGTATTTGTCAAAGGCAGTGATGATCCAGATGAGCATTTAAAAGATTTTTACGGCGTCTTAACACAGATTCTAGAGTTGACATATTATGTTGAACCTTTAAAAAAGGTTTTTTTATTTAAGTGCAATTGGTTCAGTAACGTTCCTGGTTCCAGAATCAACGTGCATAAAGAGTATAAACTTATTGAAATAAGGCATACATCACACTACTATAAGTACGATCCTTTTGTATTAGCCAAGCAAGCGTTACAAGTTTATTTTGCTCCGTATCCATCTTTGAAAAGAGATAAAGCGGATTGGTCTGCTGTTTTCAAAATGAAACCAACGTTTACGTTTGATGGAAATAATATTCCAGATGAAGCAGCATATCAAGCCGATCTTGAACCAAAACAGAAATAATAATAACTGATGATATTGATGTAGGGCCTTTGAATGATGAATCAGACGTCTCATTTGATGCATTCGAAAGTACAGAAGAAAATGAGATAGAATACGAGACTGAGTCTGAATCAGAAAACGATGAAGACTGATCGTTATTGATATAATTGTTATGTGATAGTGATTGAAACATGCAATGTAATAGTAAATTTATGTAATTGTTCTATGATGATCATTTAGTTAATTTTTATCCATGTTTTGTACTAGTAAATTTTTATAATTGTTCTGTGAAAGTGATTGAAACATGCTATGTAGTAGTGAATTTCTATTATGGTTCTGTGATGATTATTTATATAATTTTTATCCATGTTTTGTACTAGTAAATTTTTATAATTGTTTCTATGAAAGTGATTGAAACATGCTATGTAGTAGTGAATTTCTGTAATTGTTCTGTGATGATATTGTTTTTCTATGGCAGATATGTCTGGCAGGAGACGAAGTCTGACAGGTACGCCATCCCCATCTCCCGGTGCAGGTGGTAGTGGCACTGCACCGGACTTACGTCCGATGGCAGAAGTTGGTCCTAGAAGTGCTGGGTAAGTATCAATTTTATTTACAGTATAAGTTTTAAAATCCACTAAACATGTATATCATAACTTTTGCAGTGGCTTTGAAGTGGAGCCATCAGATTTTATTTTACAAGTTTCGAGGAAGGTTTTTCAGAGCCAGATGGATGGTTGTTGGCCTCGCTGGGACGACATCCCCCCTCATGTCAAGAACGCAATACAGGCGTATTTACTTATAAGTAGTAGTTTGAATTTCAGTTCTAAATTAATATAATCTATATAACTTAAAATAATTTTAGTTTACAGGCTGCAGTCCGCGTTGACCCTGAGGACTTGGACGTTTTTTTAAATCACTGGAACAAACGAATGAGGAAAAATTACAGGGATACATTGTCCAAGGCTAAGAATTCAGGGAAAAAGCCGAACTGGATGAGTGAGGGTTATGTAATGATTTTCTTCGGCTTTGGGACAGTCCGGCAGCAAAAGTAAGTAATATATGTTTGCTTTGTTATTTAAATCTAATATAAATCTCGCAAGATATATACGTGATAGTTTATCTTAATTTGTAGGAGTTATCTGCGCGGAACTGGGCAAACGGGAATAAAAATCCTGCATTGCACCGTGGTGGCTCCAAATCCTTTCAAGAGCATAAGAGAGAGCTGGTCGGGAAGAGCTTACGGTAGAGGAGGAGAACCATATTTGGGATGTTATTATTGACCCGCCTTCTCGGACCAGTCGACGGTATAGCTATGAAAATGTGGAGATAAATTTTGACATGTACTAATATATAAATTTACTCATGTGAATAGTTAAATAATTTTAATAATATTATATATATATACTAATATATAAATAATTATGAACTATTTTACATGCAATGAGAATGCAGATTGCATACAGGAGGTCGCAGCAAGAAGCGGAGATTGCTCAGTTGAGGGCGACAGTGGATGAAATAAATGATTGGAGGAAGAGTTTCTTCGAGCAACGTCTGGATGAGCGGATTGCAGCTTATTTGCAATAGCATGGGAGGATGCGTGGAGAGGACGACAACGATGGTGAGGAGTAGGTATGTTTATTTGCTCGTGTTATAGTTTGGTATAGACACATTTTGGTTGGTTTGGTGTATATATATTTCAGGATATTATGTACATATTTTGATGACTTCTAGTTGATGGATTTGGTTGGATATTATGTATATATATTTTGGGATATTATGTAGATATTTCGGTTTACTATGTACATATTCTGGTTAATGGATTTGGTTGTATTTTATATTGTTTGAATGCATAGTGATGTTATATGATGGTTATAGTTGATGAATATAGTGTATAGTGGTTGTGATGATGGTATTTAATAATTATTATTTGAAGTGTATATGGGCTGTGCAGGTGCACAGAATTTTACCCAGGTTAGCGACGGCTATTTGGTACAGATTAGCGACGGCTAGCGACGACCATTTGGTTCAGATTAGCGACGGCAAGCGACGACATTTAGACGTTGGAAAATTTCCGCGTGGCACATTTGCAGTCGCGAGCCGTCGTCATTTGTGTGACGGAGCCGTCGCTATACTATTGGACAACGGCAAATATAGCGACGGCTTTTAGCGTCGGCTAGCGACGGCTAGCGACGGCCGACGACGGCTAAAAGCCGTCGCTATCTGGTACCGTTCTTGTAGTGACATCAACAATCCTTATGCATTGAAATAATCAACCAAATGAAAGACATCTGGCAGAATCTAACAAAGGAAAATAAACAAAGCGTTACGTCAGCAATCCAAGAGAAAAAAATAGGGACAAAGATACTGTAACTAAAGAAAGAGGATTCTTTCTGAAAAATAATAGAAAATATATTATTCTCTATACCAACGCTGTGATGTAAAAATGTAAAATGACGAAGGAAAGAATACAATATGGAGTTTCCACGGATATAGGATTTTTTGAAATCCAAACCACGTAAATCATGGTGTTTTTTATTTATTTACCACACTTCCTATTACATTCTCTGAGTTTGATCATGATTAAAGAAAAAACTGAAAGAGGCATTAAAAACAATTAGAATGCGACTACAAATTATATAGGCATTCAGCAATATAAATTCTACTGGAAAAGAAGACAAACTAAAATCTTTCAAGCTCGCAAATTCTTAATTATGGGAGCATTCAGCCCCTTAATTGCTACTTCATCAGTTGATTGTTATGAGACGAAAAATCTCTTCTGCATTTTTTTTCGCTAGAAAGAGGGCAACTATAACACTCCATATTATTGATAACATTATTTAGGATATTTAATTAGCTAACTTAAATAAAATAATGTGTTGATTAAAGGATTGAGATTTGATTTTAATAAAGGGGTAGCCATGCCATTTAACTAATGAATTAAAAGAAGAATTAAAATGAAATAGAGGAGTGGTAAAATATGAAAGAGGTCATTCCTGTATCCCTAAAAACTTGGCCATGTATTCTCATACACGTTCAATTCATTTGAAATTTTTTAAAACTCAAGGCCAGCCACCATTAAGGGGAAAAAGATTGAGATAGGCTAAGAAAGAAGCTAAATCAAATCAAATCCATTCAAATCTCAAACTCCTACATCTCTAAAGCTAAGGTAAATAATATTTACATCTCATATTTCTTTTGTTTCCGATTTTAAGATGAAACCCGAAGTATGTTGCATTAATTTGCCATGTTTTTGAATGATGGAATGATTATATATACTAGTTGATGCTTTATGGTTATTCATATAGATTTTACGGCATGTTTTGGTATGAAAATTGTATTAAATGACATCCAAATACCTTGCGAAATTTTATGAAGATTAGAAATAATATTCTAGAGATGAGTTTCAATTTTCTGAATTTTTGTGAAATGTATATTGATTTTCTAGTGAAGAAAATGTTGTTTTGGTTTATAAATTATTTACGGTTAAATAATAATTGGTTTGGGTCTGAAATTAATATATGTTAGAAAACATATAAAAATTGATTTTTAGGATTTTTTTAGGATTTTTCTAAGTATTTTAATGGATATATAAAATTATTTAAGGTATGCAACTTAAATGTTTCATATATTTATGAAAGGAGAAGGGGCTTTTTGTAAATAAATTTAAATTATTAATTTTGGAAAGTCAGCAGTATTTTTAGAAAAGAGAAACTTGCAACTAATCACAATTTGACAAATAAGGTAGGTTAGATAAAAAGAAGTAGTTAATACGGACAAATAAACATGTTTTTCACTGTTTCGATGCTTTCTGCACTAGGTTCCGCCTCCTTACCTTTGCCTTCGACATTGTGAAACCAATGTACATGGTATCAAGGAACTGGTATGAAGCGAATTGGATGTAAGCGGAAGGTATAGGGTCCAAAACCAGGGATTCCGAAGGGGTTGAGGCACTGCTTTGCTTTTAAAAGAAATTGCATCTGCTTGCTTTCGACGGAGTTGCTTTCGACCTGGTCAATTGGTTTTAAAAGAATGGTTTTGATTAGGTTAAGCTTTTGTTTTAAAATGACTGCTTTCGACTATGTCGAAACCTTTTGGTTGTCGCTTTTTTCCATTCGATCTAGATGGCTTCGAAGGGGCTACTTTATTTTCTAAAATTTGGCTCCAATGCTTTCAAAGGGACGGTATCAGAACCATCACTTCTATCATTAGGAAAAGGTTTCAAAGCAGATGTTTTTGACTTAAATAATTTAATGACCCTTTTTCTCAAGTATAACCCAAATGGTTTCGAAAGAGACAGTTTTAATGGTTTCGAAAGGTATTTCTACATGTTTTAAATTGAATCCAAGTGCTTTCGAAACGGTTGAGTTTTAATGCTTACGAAAGGTATTAATGAATGGTTTCAAAAGGGTGGTTCCCCAAGGGTTTCGAAAGGGTTGAAAGAAAAGGTTTTTCCTATGTTTTCGAAAGGAAATGTTTAAAGGTTTTAAAAAAGGATGTCTAATATTTTAAAGGTTTCTAAGGGAGGGTTTTTCTATGCTTTCGAAAGGAAGAATTCGGCCTATTGGCCTAATTTAAGTAAAGGGTTTTGCTTGGTTTCGAAAGACTTACTTTCGACGGTGTCGAAAGGAGTACATTCAATGGTTTCAAAAGGGTTGTTTAAAGGTTTTAAACAAAAGTTTTGAATGCGTTAACTGGCTAATATAGCCTAAGTGTTTTCAAGTTAGCAAGGGTTTAACTTGTTTTGGAGAATAGGCAATCTCCATTAATTTTCATCAAAGTTATTTTGGGTAAGGTATATATAACATGGCAAAATATCTTAGAATAAAGTATATGTTTGATTTAAAATGTTAAATCATTTTGAAAAGGTTTTCAAGGAAAAAGATGAAGGATAGTTAACCCTCAGAGCGCGCCTTATACTCATTATCTATCAGCCCCTAACTAATTTAGTTCAAAATTCCAGTGTGTAAGGCTTAGTCGTAGGTAAGACTAAAATGTTGGTTACATACAGAAAGAAATATTTATGCATAGAGATAGGCTATTAGTTATACTGCAAAACTATTAGGATTAGTTGACCCTTAAAGAAGTAAGTTAAGGACAAACCATCCAGAAGTTTTGTCCAATAGATGTTTAGACCATTTGATGTTTTATCGGGAGGTCCGAGTCAGCCAAAGGGACAGTTAGTCCAGTTTGCTTGCAATTACCTGTTTTTAGCATAATGGATATTACTACTACTATTATTATAATCTGTTTGGTTAACCAATTTTGGTTGCAGATAAAGATTTGCAAAATATATGTTTTGAAAAAGGATACTAGTGAGGGGAATCCCATTCCGCTAAGCAGCGTGGTCTTACTTAATATTAGTAAATCGAGATGTAACAATATTATTCACACCAGGCTTTATGTCTGACTCAAATTTTTCCCCTTAAACTCTTGGGTGCTCAAAATTGATTTGAGTAGGCTGAGGGTTGAGGTTTTTAGTTTTTTTATAGTTTTGACGAATAAAGCTTCTAAAGACAAGCATGTGGCTGACGGATAGCTAGATAGGAGTTACAGTTTATTATATTATTTCAGATGTGTGTATATTAAGTTAGACATAACTATATTAACTCTGATCAACCAATGGGACATCATCATATGTCGCTCTTGGCATGTTTTGTAATTGATATATTTGATCATTGCCTAGAAACGTTAGGGGATCATGTAACTTGGATATGAATTATTGTTTTGAAATATAATTAGTAAAATGTTATTTTTTACAATCTATGGATTTTTTCATATTCTAGTGCTTCTGATATTATGGATACCATTAGTATTACTGTATTTTATCATCAGAATTAATATTATAGATGACTACAACATCTGTAGCACTTAGCTTTTGACCTCCAGATACAGGATGTTACAACTTGATATCATAGCATAGATTTATGAAAATCTTTAACTAAAAATGGTTTTGGAAAGATAATCCTATGGAATTAGAGCAAGATCGGGGTTGAGATAACACTATAGTAACGTACTTATATTTGCTATATATATATATATATATATATATATATATATATATAAGTATACGCTTTGTTTCTAGTCTCCAATCTTGTTAGGGTTATATTTCTATATCTCATGAGGTTTGAATACAGATATGGATGGTAGAAGAGGAAGACTTAACCCAGGAGGGAAAGATACTGATGGGAATGCCAGACCTAATGCGAGGAGGACCCAATGGCAGGCACAAGCAGAGAATGTAGATGCTGAAGTCTTGCAAGTTGGAATGGAAGCTATGTATCAGTTTTTCATGAATATGATGCAAGCGGGAGTTGCAGCTGGAGTGTTAGGAGGAAATGTTGTTGGAGCAGGGGTTCCAGAAGTTTCGGTAGTTAACTAGTATGCTAAGCTGAGCGAAGATTATACTAAGTTTGGAAGGAAGCCATTTATTGGAATGGAAGATGCCATTGAGGTGGAGAATTGGTTACTGCATTGCGAGAGAATCTTTGTAGACTTGGGGCTCAATTATGACCAGAAGAGGAGGCTTGCTTCGAGACAGCTTCAGGGAGCAGCTTTGTTTTGGTGGAATAGTTTGATTGTGGTAGTGGGCGAGGAGACAATGACTTGGGAAGATTTCAAGAGGAGTTTCCAAGAGAGGTTCATGTCTGCGATGACATAGTCTGCTCTGATCAGAAAGTTTGCTGAGCTAAAGTGGAGAGAGATGTCTGTTTTGGAGTATGGCAGAAAGTTCGAGGAGCTAGACAGATATGGGTATGCTTCGGTGGATACAATGATGATGAATGAGAAGTTTATCAGGCGGTTGAAGCGTGAGTTGGCCCAAGTTACATTGTGTCATATTAAAGATCCTTCTGATGTTGTAGTGGAAATGGCCCTAAGGCATGAGGGGATACTTAATTCTCTAGAGAAGAGTAAAGCTAAGGAAGTCCAGGTTGGAAAGGGCTAGAAGAAGAAGTTCTTTCTTAAGAAAGGTGCTTAGAAAGGTGGAGCAGCTAAGAAAGGAAAGTCTGAGATTGTTTGCTTCAAGTGCGACAAGAAGGGGGCATTTTACTAATAAGTGTCGTGCTGGAAAGGCAAAGGAAGTGGTTGGAAAGAAGAATATAAAGTGCTTCAACTACGACCAGATTGGCCGCTATAAAAACCAGTGCAAAGAGCTTGCTAAGGATGGAAAGGGTAAGGTGTATGCATTGGAGCCTACTACTTCGAAGCCAACAGCTCAGAAGAAAGGAAAGATATTTTGGGAGTTAAGCTTCAGAGTCATGGTATGTCTTCTGGCATTCTATTTGATACGGGTGCATCACATTCTTTTATATCTAGATGTTTGATAGATAAGCTTAAAATAGAACCCACATATTTAGTTACTTCCTTACGGGTTGTGAATCTATTTGGAGCGTATGCAACTCTAAGGTTGAGATGTGACCAGTTAGAGTTTGACTTGTTATGTCATACTTTTGTTTATAGTTTGCATGTGTTTGATTTTGTGGGATTCGGAATTATTTTTGGTATAGATTGGTTAAATGAGTACGATGCTAGTGCCAGGATAGGAAAATATGGCAAAATATCACTTAGACAACCTCATTGTAGCAACATGATTGTTTATATCATAGAATATTCTAGCGGTGAGGTGAATGCTTTGTTGGGTGTTATGGAGTTGGAAGATGAGCTGAGTTGATTTTTTGTGGTTAGAGAACTCATAGATGTTTTTGAGCTCGTAGTGGATTGGCACTGAAACGAGCCATTGATTTTCGGATAGATTTGGTTCCTGGAGCAGAACCAGCATGTAGGCCACCAAGCAGGATGACCCCTATAGAGATGAGGGAGTTAAAGGTGTAATTGATGGATTTGGAACGCAAGAGCTTTATCAGGCCGAGTAGTTTGCCTTGGGGAGCAGCCGTGGTGTTTGTTAAGAAGCCGGATGGATCATTTGGGCTATGTATCGATTATCGTAAGTTGAATGAGAGGACGATAAAGAATGGACATCCATTACCAAGGATTGATGATTTGTTCTACTAGTCGTAGCCAATGAATCTTTCCAGTTGGATTTGGCAACAGGTTTCCAACAGCTCGGAGTAGCAGAGGATAGTATACATTTAACGACGTTTAGGACTAGATACGGGTCGTACGAATGGTTATTATGCCGTTCGGATTGACTAATGCGTCAGCTTTCTTTGTGGATTTGGTGAATCGGGTTTTCCAAGAGCACTTGGATAGGTTCATATTTGTTTTCATAGATGATATCTTCATATACTCTCAGGATAAAGAAGAACATGAAGTTCATCTTAGAGTGGTGCTTAAAACGCTGAGGCAGAATCAGTTGAAGGCGAAGTTTTCAAAGTGTCATTTCTGGAAGAAGGAAGTGAAGTTTCTTGGTCATGCAGTCTCAGAGAAAAGGTTTCTAATAGATCCAACTAAGATTGAAGCAGTGAATAGTTGAAAGATACCCAAGATAGTGACTGAGATAAAGAGTTTCCTTGAGTTAGCTGGTTATTATCGGAGATCCATTAAGGATTTTTTGCGGATAGTAGCATCGATGACCAAGCTAACGAGAAAGGATGTGAAGTTTGTGTGGACCGATAAGTGTGAGGAAGCATTCTAAAGTTTGATACACTTATTGACCTATGCACCGTTTTTGTTTGTTCTAGAGGAGAATCAGGATTTGGTGGTTTATACTGATGTGTGTAGAGAAGCATAAGGGGTTGTGCTAATGTAGAGAGGTAAAGTGATTGCCTATGCTTCTAGACAGCCTATATCGCATGAAGACAGATATCCGACGCATGGTTTGAAGTTAGTTGAAGTGATTTTTTCATTGAAGGTGTGGAGATATTACCTTTTGGAAGAGAGGTTTGAGTTGTATACATATCATAAGTCGTTGAAGTATTTGTTCTCTCAGAAAGAGCTGAACATGAGACAACAAAGATGGTTAGAGTTTATTGCCGCTTTTGATTTTGCAATTGAGTACGCACCAGGTAAAGGCAACAAAGTTTCACATGCACTTAGGAGGAAGCATCAGAATACAATATTAACAATGAATGCTGAATGGAAAGATTTGGAAGCATTGGCATAATACAGAGTACATTGGAGATCCGAGGCAGGGCCTAGCGAAGAAACCGTAGTGTTATCTTGTTTGAAAGTCCGACTAGTGATGATCTAAAAATTGCTTCTAAACAGACAGGGGATTCAGTCACTATGTCACAAAGTTAATAAGATAACAGTGATCACATGACATAAGGTAGATTTTCTGTTATCCTATTTTTCAAAGAACACATGACAAATCCATTTGTTGTCTGAAGAGCCACAGAATCTTTCATCTGTTGTCTGAATAGCACATGAGATCTCTATGTACAAGCTTGTTACTTAGACAATAATTTATATATCGTCTGATTTAAGTTATCAAAATTTGGTTTTTCTCCTTATCAAAATTTGGGTTTCCCTCTCAATATTCAGTACATTATTTCATGGCCGCCTTCTTTCCAGTTCATTCCCTCTCTTAATTCTTTCATTTGTAAAAGAAAAAAATGACATTTCGGTTCTTCACTGTCTTCTTTCCACTCAAAACTCTTGCTTCTCTCTCTCATTTTTAGAACCGATACTCTCTCCCTCTCAAAACGTGGGTCAGTGAATTAGGGTTTCTTCCAAACACTTGCTTCAGGTCACTCCTTTTGCCTTCGAGTTGCCGTCGAAAATAAGGGTATCACAATCGATTGCTTTCGTGAATCGATGATATATGAATTCAACTACTCGGTATGATTTTTGCCCCTTTTTAATTTGTTGCATTCTCGACTTCTGATGATCTGTGTTAAAAATTGGTATGCCAATGATGTTTTTGGATTATTTATAGGGATTAAAACCCTATATTTTGTGAATACAGATATACTTGTTGGTTTGGTTGCTTTATTAGAGATTTCAAAATCTGATTGTAATTAGTATTATCTAATTTTCTTATTTCCACACTTTAGTTTGTTATCTGAGTTTTCTGCACTTGAGCTTGTTGGTATTATCTGAGTTTGTTATTTGATTTTTTGTTATACTTGTGAATGTACTTCCTGGCTAAGTTTCACTTGAGTTCTTGTGTTTATATGTACATATATGTGTATATATGTATATAACATGTCTGAGTTGCACTTGAGTTTATGTGCTTTGAGACATATGTGTTTTAAGATTTTTGTTTTGAGATATATGTGTGTATATGTACATTTATGTTTTGAAATATATGTGTTGTGATGGTGAAAACTTTGGTTGCCGCTTTATTAGTTCATGTCTGAGTTAGTGGATATTTTGAACTTTCATGTATTTACATACATATGTATGTATGTATGAATGTTCTTTTGATTCCTGTTCATTTGATTCTTGCACCTTACGAGTTCATGTGCTTGTTTTATTGCCTCTTGCACTTGTGATTCTTTCACTTATCTGTTAGTGTCTTCTTTAAACCAGAATGAAATGTTATCCCCGATGCTTGACATTGAGTGATATACATTTTGCCTTTCTACTCATTATATCATATATACGTGTATATACATATGTGTATATATGTATAAACAAGTTATTGTACTCTTGAGTTCATGTTCGAGCTAGTGGATGTTATGAACTTCCATGTATATACATACATAATATGTCTATGCTTGTGAATGTTCTTTGCTTGCACACTGCCTTTTCATGTCCATGTCCGAGTTAGTGTACACTTGAGTTATGTCTGTTGTTCCACTTGCTTGTTGCTCATCTCTGAACATGTGTTGCATATATACATGTATACATGTATATACATATGTGTATATGTGTGTTTCTTACTATACTTATACTTGAACTTATGTTCTTGTATATACTCTTATGTACTTGTATATACTCATATGTACTTTGATACTCACCAAATGTTACAGTTTCCTGGAACTTTGGTGCTTATTTTGGGTGTTGGTTCATACTTGATTCTGCCACGAATCTGGTTTGCTGCTGCTCGACTTTGTGCATCTCTGTGTGCATTGAATTTTTCACATGTTCATATGTTTTATATATATGTATACATGCATATACATACGTGTATATACATGTAAAATCCCTTAACCAAATTTTGAATGGCTATGAGCTGCTTTTGGATGGTTCATGTATACATGTATATACATATGTGCTTTGAGCTGATTTTGAATTGCTTTGAGCTGCTTTTGAATTGTTCATGGGTTCATATGTTGAATTTTTGATGCATTTTGCATTGATACTTGAATGGATTTTGTTTTTATTGCTTTCAATGAACCTTGAATGAATTTTGATACATGTATACATCCTTTTGTATGAATTTTGGTTTATACATACATGTACACATTTAAGGTTTATACATGTATACATGTATGTATTTTACTTTGAATGGTTTATATACATGTGTGTGTGTGTGTAAACATATATCAATTTCAGGCCATTCAAGTATCAGAGCAATCAAATATTTATACATGTATATATGCTTTGATACCAAAATGCATTTTTCTCTGATTCCTTTCCCTGAACCTTGAATGTATACATCCTTGCCTTTCCTGAACCTTGAATGGCCAGAAATTGATACTTGAATAACCTGAACCTTGAATGGATTGGAACATTGAATGGTCGTTACTGTTATATGCAATCTTCTTGCTTGTTCTTCCATGTATATACACATATACATATGTATTATATATGTGTGAAATATTGCCATATTTTTTTTGTCTAGTTTACACATGTGCACTTTAGCTTTGTTCATGTTGCTCCTATATGCACTGTGCATAAAATGTTTTGAGATTTCTTTCCTTGTATCACTATATACTCTTGTGCTTGTTGAATTGATGAAATTTGTATTCACTATGTACTCACTATGCACATTGCGTTGCACTTATTTTATATCATAGTTGATCTTGTTGCAGCGTGTGGTTTTTCTTTTGTTAAAGTATGGTCATCCTTCCTTTTGTTAAAACTCAAATAACCTTGCTGCACTACTGAAGTTGTTTCATTATGTTCACTGGTAAAAATTTCCTGAGTGACATTGGTTACATTATGCGCACTGGTAACATTGGATACACGTCTCCCCTATGTGCATGTAAAACTGGTTGGAGGACCTGAATGACAATGGTTACATTATATGCACTGGTAACTCAGGCTTGAGTGTGCATTTTCCTGGTTGCACTTGTATATGTCTGGCTGGAGCACCTAAATGCGCACCTGAGTTTGATTTTCTGGTTTGTATATTTCTAATTTGATTTTCTGTTTCGAGTTGCATTTACTTGTGCACTTGAGTTGAACCCGATGAGGCTTGGGCTTAACCTTATGGACATTTGCACTGTGTTGAGCCTTCGGGCTTGACCTTTGCAACAGTCCGTGAGATTCAATTGATGGCCGGCCTTGTGACATTCATAGTGATATATTATGCATATCATAAGTTGTCCATGCATATATTTATTTGTCCGGCTATGTCTAAAACTTGAAGAGAAAACAAACCTAACAACTGAGGCAATATTAATATTCAAATTTTATTTTAGTTTTGCAATTTAAGTTTGTTTCCTTTTCTATTTTACTGCATTGTTTATTTGACAGGTATAAGAGATGACTGGACAGAAGCTGAAGCAAGCAAACGTAGATCAATATCAAAATAAACTCGAGTGAGTGTAAGTGAGTGCTAGTAAAAAAATGTTATATATGAGAATGTAGAGAAAAGTTGTGTATATGAGGGTGATAGTGAAAGTTGTATTGTATTTAGAAATGTAGGAATAGTGAAAGTTTTATTGTATTTGAAAATTTAAGTATAGTGAAAGTTGTATTGTATTTGAATTTGATTTGAAATAAAATATTTGTTTAAATAAAATTGCAATTCATTATTTCATTTTGCATATATAACATAAGCTTAACTGATATGCATATCATTCAATATTTATATGTTGTATAATAGAAAATTTTATAAATGATACTATAACATCAGACAACGTATGGTTTTTTCTCTATTGATGGGTTATTGCATATCAGACGACGGTGCACATTTGTGATCTAATATGTAACGAGACGATACAAAAATAGATGATAAATAGGTATTCATTTATATAATAGAGCATATCTATCGTATGATTCGTTTTCTCTCATAGTAAGTATTAGCTAAACAGATCAGGAAGTTGAGAGATGGAATCAAGAGCGATGACTTAAAGGACTTCAGTCTTGACCAAAATGGATGATTGGGAAAGAAAGGAAGGTTGTGTGTTTCAAGTGTAGAAAACATGAGGAAAGACGTCTTGGAGGAATGCCATCGTTCGAAGTTTACTATTCATCCAAAAGGAACTAAGATGTTTCAGGATATGAAGAGAAGTTTTGTCTAGGAAGGTATGAAGCGTATTGGCTTTTGGGTAAAGCGGTGCTTGAATTTCCAACAGGCAAAGGCTGAACAACAAAAGTCAAGTGGATTGCTTCAGCCATTAGAGATTCCGATATGAAAATGGGATTCTATTTTTATGGATTTTATTGACAGGTTGCCAAGGTCAAATAGAAAAAATAAAAGTATATGTGTCATAGTGGATAGATTGACCAAGAGTGCCCATTTTATTCCAGTTAAGTCAACCAGAACAGCACCTATTTTGGTGAAGTTGCTCGTGAAGAATGTGGTTAGAATGCAAGGAATTCCTAGTAGTATAGTAAGTGATAGAGATTCCTTATTCACTAGCGAGTTCTGAAAGAGTCTACAGAAAGTTTTGGGAACTATGCTCAAGATAAGTAACGCTTATCATCCGTGGACAGATGGGCAAACAGAGAGAGTTAACCGAGTCTTGGAAGACTGGTTAAGAGCTTATGTGCTAGATTTCGAGGGATCATGGGAAGACCATCTGTATTTAGTCGGGTTTTGGTGTAACAACAGTTATCGGACTAATATTGGGATGGCACCGTTTGAAGCTTTGTATGGAAGGCCATGCAAATCTTCCGTATGTTGGTTGGAGACTGAGGATAGGTTGGTTCTTGGTCCAAATTTAGTTAGAAAATTGTAGAAGAGATTGAGATCATTTCGGGCTAGAATGAAGGAGGCTCAGCCTAGGTAGAAGAGTTATGTAGATAAGAGATGAAAAGATTTAGAGTTCTCAGTTGAAGATCAAGTTTTCGTCAAGGTGTCACCGATGAAGGGTGTGATCAGATTCGAAAGATCGGGAAAGGTGGCACCGAGATTCGTTGGACCTTATCATGTTGTTGAGAGGATCGGGAAACCATATATAGGGTCGAGTTACCGAGCAGTTTGGTAGGAGTCCACGATGTTTTCCATGTTTCTCATCTCAGAAAGTGTATTAGAGACCCGGAGACTACTATTGCACCGACTATGCTAGATGACTTAACGGTAGAATCGGACTTGACTATGGTGAGAAAGCCAATTCGTATTGTTATGAGAGATGAGAAGAGGCTTAGGACCAAGGCGGTCAGGTTAGTCAAAGTCCGATGGAGTGACGATGACATGAAATGTACTTAGGAGATTGATAGCAAAATTAGAGATACTTATCCTAACTTGTTTGATGGTATGTTTTACCTCTTTGATCGATCCGTTGTGTACCTTATCGTAATTTCAATGACGAAATTCTTTAAGAAGGGGATTTTGTAACACCCTATATTATTAGTAATATTACTTAGGATATTTAATTAGCTAAATAAAATAAAATAAAATAATGTGTTAATTAGGGGATTGAGATTCGATTTTAATAAAGGGTAGCCATGCCATTTAACCAATGAATCCAAAGAAGAATTAAAATGAAATAGAAAGGGGTAAATTAGGAAAGAGGCCATTCCTAAATCCCTAAAAACTTGGCCGTGTATTCTCATACACGTTCATTTCATTTGAAATTTTTTAAAACTCAAGGTCGGCCACCATTAACAAGAGAAAGCGGAAGAAGATTAAGATGGGCTAAGAAAGAAGCTAAATCAAATCCATTCAAATCTCAAACTCCTACACCTCTAAATCCAAGGTGAATAATGTTTCCTTCTCATATTTCTTTTTTTTCCAGTTTTAAGATGAAATCCAAAGTATTTTGCATTGATTTGCCATGTTTTCGAATGATGGAATGATTATATACGCTAGTTAAAGACTTATGGCTGTTCATATTTTTATGACATGTTTTGATATGAAATCCTATTAAATGACATCCAAATTCTTTGCGAATTTTTATGAAGATTAAAAATAATATTTTAGAGACGGGTTTCACTAAATTTTTGTGGAATTTATATGAATTTTCTAGTGAAGAAAATGTTATTTTAGGTTATAAATTATCTATGGTTAAATAATAATTGATTTGGGTCTGAAATTATATATGTTAGAAGACATATAAAAATTGATTTTTAGGAATTTTTGTAGAATTACTAAGTGTTTTAATGGATATATAAAATTATTTAAGGTATGAGACTTAAATGTTTTATGTATTTATTAAAGGAGAAGAGGCTTTCTGCAAATAAATTTAAATTGTTAATTTTGGAAACTCGGTAGTACTTTTAGAAATAGAAGCTTGCAATTGAACAAACAAGGCAGGTTGGGTACAAAGAAATAGTTTAAAAGGACAAATAAACATGTTTTTCACTATTTCGATGCTTTCAGCACTAGGTCCGCCTCCTTACCATCGCCTTCGACACTATCGAAACCAATGCACATGGTATCAAGGAACTGGTACGTAGTGAATTGGATGTAGGCGGAAGGTATAGGGTCAAAACCAGGGGTTCTAAAAGGGTTGAGGCACCACTTTGCTTTTAAAAGAAAATGCGCCTGTTTGCTTTCGATTGAGTAGCTAGATTGACTTTCGACTGGGTCAATTGGTTTTAAAAGAATGGTTTCGATTGGGTTGCATTTTTGTTTTAAAATGACTGCTTTCAACTATGTCAAAACCTTTTGCATGTCTCTTTCTTCCTTTCGACCCAGATGGTTTCGAAGGGACTACGTTGACTTCTAAAATTTGACCACTTCTCCAATGCTTTCGAATGGTATCAAATCCATCACTTCTATACTTAGGAAAAGGTTTCAAAACAGATGCTTTCGATTTAAATAATTTAATGACCCTTTTTCTTTGAATTGAAGTATAAACCAAATGGTTTCGGAAGAGATAATTTTGATGGTTTCGAAAGGTATTTCCACATTTTTTAAATTGAATCCAAGTGCTTTCGAAAAGGTTGGGTTTTAATGCTTTCGAAAGGTATTAATGAATGGTTTCAAAAGGATGGTTCCCCAAGGGTTTCGAAAGGGTTGAAGGAAAAGTTTTTCTTTTGTTTTCGAAAGGAAATGTTTAAAGTTTTAAAAAATGATGTCTAATATTTTAAAGCTTTCGAATAGAGGGTTTTTCTATGCTTTCGAAAGGAAGGATTTGTCCTATTGGCCTAATTTAAGTAAAGGGTTTTACTTGGTTCCAAAAGATTTACTTTCAACGGTGTCGAAAGGGGTACATTCAATTGTTTCAAAAGGGTTGTTTAAAGGTTTTAAACAAAGGTTTCGAATGCGTTAACTAGCTGATATAGCCTAAGTGTTTTCAAGTTAGCAAGGGTTTTAACTTGTTTTGGAGGATAGGTGATCTCCTTTAATTTTCATCAACGTTATTTTAGGTATGATACATATGACATAGCAAAATATCTTAGAATAAAGCTAAAGATGTATTTTCCTTGCATATGTCTAATTTAAAAGGTTAAATAATTTTGAAATGGTTTTCAAGGATGAAGATGAAGGGTAGTTAGCCCTCAAAGAATGACTCGGATTAGAAGACCGTATGTGACTTGTGTAGAGTCGCGTCCTATACTCATTAGCTATCACCCCCTAGCTAATTTAGTTTGGAATTCCAGTGTGTAAGGCTTAGTCGTAGGTAAGACTAAAATGTTGGTTACATACACAAAGGAATATTTATGCACAGAGATAGGCTATTGGTTATATTTCAAAACCATTTGGATTAGTTGACCCTTGAAGAAGTAAGTTAAGGACAGACCGTCTAGGAGTTTTGTCTAACAGATGTTTAGGCCATTTGATATTTTATCTGGTAGGCCCGAGTCAGCTAAAGGGACAGTTAGTCCAGTTTGCGGGCAGCCAGCCCAGATTTCGGACAGATAATCCATTTATTACCTGTTTTTAGCATAATAGATATTACTACTATTATTATTATAATCAATTTGATTAACCAGTTTTGATTGCAGGAAAAGATTTGCATAATATATGTTTTGAAAAAGGATATTAGTGAGGGGAATCCCGTTTCGCTAAGTAGCATGGTCTCACTTAATACCAGTAATCAAGATTAATAGTATTATTCACACCAAGCTTTATGTCTGACTCGAAGTTTTTGTTTTCCCTTAAATCTTGAGTGCTCAAAATTGATTTTAGTGCTAAGGGTTGAGGTTTTCAGGCTTTTATAGTTTAGGCGAATAAAGCTTTCGAAGATGAGAAGGTGCTTGATGGATGGTTCGTCAATGGTTAATCCAAGTGAAGTAGCGCCTTATGTACGTGGATCGTACGCGGCTAGGGATCATAATTAGTTATAGAAAAGTGGAATGACGATAATGATTTTGAAAAGTGGCAATGGAAGATGAAAGTGATTCTTAAGCGAAATCGAGTGCACCGGCTAGTGGTTGACACACATTTGTCGTTGGCGGACATCTCGGATGTCGAAAGAGAGGAAATGGAAGAGTGGCATTCACTACACTTCCACTTGCTATGAGGGTGAATGTTATCTCCAAAATTAGTGGTGAGACTACTGCTAAGAATATTTAGGACAAGTTGGAGGAGTTGTATAATGGAGTCACTAACTAATCGTTTGATCTTGTTGCGAACATTCTTCACCTATAAAATGAAGGAAGGTACTTCGCTAAAGGCATACTTGAATACCTTTTATGAATTGCTATTGAAGATGAAGGTGTTAGATTTAAAGATTGAGGAAGAGCAAAAGGTGATGATATTTTTGTGTTCGTTTTTGGACCGTTACACGGGTTTCTCAAATAGTTTGATCTGTGCCAGGATATTTTGACTCTAGATGATTTTAAAACGGTTCTTAGTGAGGAATTGCAAGATCAAATGAATGAGTTGGGCGATGAAAATAACGGTGCTCGTAAGGGTCATGGTTTATTTGTGGAGAATGAGAGATATGTGAAGAAAAAGAACCGATGGTGTTCTAAATCAAGGAACCCGGGTTGGAGAGGAAAGTCGAAGGAAAGAAAGGGTGAGTGCTGTATTTATAAGAAGCTAGGTCATTGGAAGAATAAGTGTCCAGACATGGAGAAAGCAAAGAAGGAAGTGACGTCTTCATCCATAGCAATGGAGAGTGGAGTTGGTGAGGGAGACATAAATATGTTGATGGTAGTAGCATTGGATGTTTCGGGTAGCGAACGGGTGCATGATTCGGGGGCATCTTATCATGTGACGCCGAATAGGAATTGTTTTTCTTCTTATGTCAACAAAGTCGGAAATTCAATTGTTATGTGTAATGGTGCTATTTATGAATCGAAAGGTATTGGTTCCATGCAAATTGGGATGTTTGATAGAGTGGTCTATACTCTCACTAATGCACGCTGTATTCCAGGACTTCGAAAGTTTCTTATCGCTTTGGGGTGGTTGGATTCTTTAGATTATAAGATCACTAATGAGAATGATAGCTTGCGGGTTTCAAACAGTACGCTTGTGGTGATGAAGGGTGCTAGGACTCATGGTATTTATTTGCTTCAAGGAGTAACTATATAAGGTGAAACTTGTACGAAAGTTGACTGTTCTCGTGGCTTGGATGCGACTAGGTTGTGGCATTTGAGGTTAGGTCATGTCTCGAAGAGGAGTTTGGATATTCTTTGGAAGAGGGAGATGACCGATGGAGTGAGTTTTAACAAACTAGCGTTTTGCGAGGAATGTGTCATGGGAAAGAAAAAAAAAAGTTTTATTCGGTAAGGAAAAACAAGATTCAAGAAGGGTTCTTGAGTATGTTCACACGGATGTTTGAGAACTAGCACCGGTAGCTGTTTTGGAAGGAGCTCGCTATTATATTTCTTTTATTGATGACTTTTCTCGAAAGTTATGAGTGTATGTAATGAAGGCCAAGTCAGAGACATTTGCAAAGTATAAAGCATGGAAAAATCTTGTTGAGAATGAGAATGGAAAGTCTTTGAAGACTCTAAGGTCCGACAATGACGGGGAGTATGTTTCTAGAGAATTCTTAGAGTTTTTCAAGCATCATGGTATTTGGAGGTATTTTACTACATCGGAAGATCCGCAGTCGAATGGTGTTGCGGAGAAGATGAACCGTACTCTACTTGAGAAAGCTTTATGCTTGAGATTGACATTGAATTTGTCTATGGGATTTTGGGTTGAAGCTTTGTCTACCGCGGTACATATTATTAATATAATTCCATGCTCGGCTATTGGTAACAAAATTCCGAAGGAAGTGTGGAAGAGGAAGAGCATTGACTTGAGTTATCTTTGTGTTTGGTAGTATGGTTTATATGCATGATCCGAAAAATGATAAACTTGAGCCTAAAGATTTAAAGGGGATTTTGCTTGGCCATACGAATGGAGTAATAGGCTATTGGATTTGGAAACCGAAAACGAAGAAGGTCATAAATTCTCGGTATGTTTCTTTTTATGAGTCGGCTTTGTTCAAGTAGAATGAGAGCTTGTCGGATGTTTCAGATTTGGTTCAAGGAGTAGAGTAGTTGGAGGTGCTTGTGAGGAGCAAGCGGTTGATGTAACATCACATAGTACACAAGGTTCATCTAGTAGTGTTGGTGATGTACATGATTCAAAGGAGGATCCGATTTAAGGTGGAGCCGAAAGAAGTTTGGTTGATGGTATTGCTAGTCGGATAGGTCGTTGTTCTATAAGGCCACCCGATAGATATGGTGATTGGAATTATCTTAGCTTTTGTGATAATTTGGGATATGCTCTTCAAGTAGTCCAAGACGAGCCGATGGTCTTGATGACGTCATGAAGTCGAGTGATAGCTCGAAGTGGATTTGTGTCATGAAGGAAGAGATGCAAACGTTATTGAAGAACCAAACTTTGGATTTGGTTCCACTTCCTAAAAGAAACCGTACTATTGGGTGCAAATGAATATACAAGATGAAGGACGATGGGAGATACAAAGCTAGGCTAGTGGCTAAGGGGTTTGTACAAAGGAAGGGAAAGGAGTAAGATGAGATATTCGCACCAGTTATACGCCATACTTCAATTCGGATATTACTTGCTATAGTTGTTATTCATAACTTGAAGTTGGAGCAAGTCAAAACCTCCTTCTTGCATGGTGACTTGGATGAAGATATCTACATGGAGCAACCTGAAGGTTCTATTGTGGATGGTAAGTTAAATTTGGTTTGCGAGTTAAAGAAATCATTATATGGTTTAAAGCAATCACCTCGACAATGGTACAAGAGATTTTATCATTTTATACTAGAAAATGGTTTTGTTAGAAATATCAAGGATGCTTGTATATATTTCAAGAAGTTGAAAAAACGATCGTTGGGTGTATTTACTCTTGTATGTGGATGACATGCTCCATGATTCTAAGGATAAGAATGAAATAAACAAGTTAAAATAGAGTTTGAAATCGAAGTTCGAAATAAAGGATCATAGAGAAGTAATGAGGATATTGGGCATGGAAATAGAAAGCGATCGAATGCGTTTTGAGTTGAAATTGACTCAAAAGGAATACATAGAGAAAGTGTTTTGCCGGTTTAGCATGGAAAATGCAAAGGTGTCAATTACACCTTTACCTTTACATATGAAGCTTTCGAATAAGGATCATCTATCTTGGAGAAAGACAAGGCTTATACGGTAAAGGTGCCACATGCTAGTGCGGTTGGAAGTTAAATGTATGTTATGGTGTGTGCAAGGCCCGATATTTCAAATGTCGTCGGGATGGTTTGTCGGTATACGGCTAATCCAGGGAAACCGCATTGGGAAGCTGTGAAGCTTATATTAAGATACCTTAGAGGTACATCATCTCATGGTCTTTTTTTGCGGTAGCAATGGGAAGAATTGCAAGTTAGTTGGTTATTATGATTCAAACTACGTCGGCGATAGGGATCGAACGAAAACTTCTGGATATGTCTTCAAAAAAAATCAACTTTCGGATATGTCTTCACACTTAGTGGTACGGCCATGAGTTGGAGATCGAAATTGCAGACCGCGATTGCTTTATCGACTACAGAAGCAGAGTTGATAGCCACGGTGGAGGCGACAAAGGAGGCACTTTATTTGAGGCAATTGTTGTGTGACTTTTGATATGAGAATGATAGTGCCGATGTTCGTGATAGTCAAAATGCTATTCACTTGGCAGAGAATTTGGCATTTAGCTCACGGACTAAGCATGTTGAAGTGAGAGAGTAATTTCTCGTAGCCATAGATGATGATAAGCAAGTATATCTTCTAAAAGTGCACACGAAGAATAACACGGCGGATATGTTCGCTAAGGCATTGTCAGTTAGGAAGTTTGAGCGTTGCCCAAACTTGATTCGTTTGTTAAAGTTCTATGTGCCACGAGATGGCACGGCTGAGAGAGGAGCTTGGTTATGGACGAGGAAGAGTATCGGTGAGTGATTGTGGTTTTATCTTCTTGGTGCGTGCTAGTTTCCATTCCTTAGCACTTTAGTCTTTGGTGAGACGGTTTAGGATTTGAATGTATTCAACACTTCATTAGTGAGCGAGGGCTTTGCCCGATCTCGTTGATGGAGTGCAATTGGCGATGACTTTGCTAGACCTCATTGGAAAGGCATTTGCGTTTGGTTGAAAGTAGAAGTGGTGATAGTTGGTGCTATTGGTTGTTGATGATGGTATGATACAATTGGAGTTGGAGATGGACATAGCATCGCGGTGGAGTTTTGAATTTTGGCGACACTATATGGATAATTGAAGAGGTCGAAAGTAGCTTTATAACGATGAAAACGGTTCACAAATCGAAATTTGAGAAGGAAGATATGGCGATATAGGAGGAGTGCTGTGTCTAGCATCAGGCGACAGATGTCTGTCATAAAGTGAGACTTCTGTGACTACAGGGTTTGGAACCCAAGAATGTGGACAGACGTTTTTCACTTTATGACAGATGCCTGTGATGTTAAGTAATTCCCGAGGTATATGAGAAATGTCTGTCTCATAGTGACAGACGTCTATGACATTTTACATCTTATTTTCAGCTCGAGATTTGGTGTGAGGATTTGTGATATTCAGAGGGGTAATTCTAGAATTTTCCTAAGTTTTCTACCCTCCTATATAAGCTATTTTTTTGATTCAGAGATTTTTGCCAAAAAAAGTGTGATTAACGGTTTAATCAAGGGTTTTAGCATCCATTAATTAGGGCAACTAAACCTAATTTTCTTTAGTTCTCTTCTCCACAAATCAATTCTATTAGAATTTTGACCATTGTAATCAATCTCTTCTACTCTTCTCAGTGGTATTAATAAAGGCTCTCTCTCTCAAAGTGGATGTACACTAACAAGACGTTAGTGGAACCACTACAAAATGGTGTGTGGTTTATTTTATCGTTATTGCTTTGATTATCTATTGCTTGTTTGGAAATTGTGATTGGTTTTGGATTGGAATGAGATATTGATTGGTTGTTTTTACACTTAATGCCACGATCTTATTTTTCTGCTGTGCTTTGGAGTTTTGACTTGAGTGGTATCGAGTTAGAATTTCCCACGTGACAAGACTTAGGAAGCCATTAATTAGCTTAGAATGGAGAAGAAGAAATAGAAGAATGTGTGATATGAGAGAATATGTGCACGTATTTATAAGTAAGGTTTGGAAAATATCGTGATATTTTTATATGCTTTCACATCACCACTTTATACTGCCTCTTCTCCATCATTTCACATGTTACCCCCCCCCCCCTCCATGTGAGCCTCCATGTGTTTGTCCTCTCTTAGTGTGTCATGGTGTGTAAGGAATCGATGAGTGTAGGTAAGTTGATTCTATATGTATATGTATGTTATATGTATGTATATATGTGCATGTAACGTGTATGTGCATGCATATTTATGTGCAAAAGAGAACAAACAACGTTGCAACGACTTTGAACAATTTCCATTTGTTAAACCGTTGAAAATTGAAAAGCTGATTCCCCGTCACATTTTCACTTATAAATTGAATTATATATAAAACAAAATTTGAAAACTAATTTCCCATCATTATAAATGAATTAAAATGATCACATTTGAATGATAAAGCCATATAAATCAATACTAAATAATTGTTTACAAAATGTGCTATTATATCGATAAAGTGATATCAATTTTCCTTATGATTTCGAATCAAATATATATATCTTTATAAAACTATTATAAATGATTTATTATCACTATATAACTAATTAAAATGAATTATTATCATTTTAAAATAATTATTTGAATAATTAAATAATTATGAAATCATTAAAATCTAAATTTAAATTTAAATTCATTAATTAATTATTAAATATGATGATATTATTGATGATGTCGTAAATATATTTTATTTATAAATATAAAATAAATAATTTTATTTCATATTCTTATTTAAATTGAAAATTAAGTGTATATATCCAGTTCTGTGCGCGACTTCTGGCGATTATAGAGTCGTTTATCGATAAAACGATTTTTAGTCATTTTATCGATATTCTTTCGAGTATATATTTTTGTAAATACTTATTCAAAATAAGATTACCATCATTACTTATTGTAAAAACATCATATTTTATGTTAAAATAGCTTAATTAGAATATTTTAAAAATAAGTATAATTTATTAAAATAATTAATTTGCAGGTCGTTACAGACTTCCCTCCATAAAAGAATTTCATCCTCGAAATTATACCAAAACAAAAGGTGTTTTGTCCAAAATATTTGTTTTTAAACTTACTTCTGTATGATGTATATAGATCATTTGTATGCAATATTTTATTCAGTCTACTATTTGAATCCACAACTTTACTTCTGAACTAGTATCAATCCCTTGATCCTCTAGTGCGGACTCTGATCAGACTTCTT
Source organism: Allium cepa (assembly GCA_030765085.1). NCBI lineage: Eukaryota > Viridiplantae > Streptophyta > Magnoliopsida > Asparagales > Amaryllidaceae > Allium > Allium cepa. Next base: position 918,366,297 of record CM060931.1, on the reverse strand, counting down.
GATCAGAAAACTTTGTTTCCCTTACATAGCCCTCAGCTATGATTCAAGTATCTAATCTCAAATCCTCATCAATGTTCTTCATTAAGAACCGAATGATAAATCCTTTTTTGGACCGATGTACGCCTCAAAGTTCCATACTCGAATCGTAGATCAAAACAATACGATGAAATGATCTACGTACAACATATGTACTTAATAGCTTCCCAAAACCTTTATGAAAATATTTCATAAAACTTTTACCTTTTAGTTTAAATACTTTCATAATTCCTTTGTTTCTTCAAAATATTTATTCATGAAAAATTTCTATTTTCTTCCTAAATAAACCATTTCAATTTTAAAAGGTAAATTATCTTTTCTAAAATTATAATAAACTTCGTATATTATAACATACGAAGTTTTAACAAATATTAACTGCAAAAACCTTGATAAAAATTAACGAGTACTAATTAATTTATTAATTAATGATTCACATTAACTTTTAAACTTAAACCCATACCTATGAACTTTCGAAACCTTTATGAAAATATTTCATAAAAGTTTAACTTCGGTTTAAACATTTTTATAAAGCCATTTCTTTATAACATTCCTTTAAACCTTTTATTCCCAAATATCCTATTAAATTGATTGGATATAGATAGAAGTACTTTGTGGCCTCTCTAACCGGTGAAAAGTGGTAGGTGTCCACTAACGGCTATTCCCGGCTCGGCTCCGATAACGCAATTCCGGGAGGAGTCAGTAGTTGGGCACTGGATCCCTTCGGACCTGGAGAACGTGTGATGCTGGGTCGGGGTTTGGTGAACCAACAGGTCGCTCCTATAGTTGAAGCATCGGGCCCCTTTTTCGTCGCCTAGGTTACACCTTCGGAATACCCCAGATGGGGATTTCGCTCTACTCCCCCCAATCTTCACTTTACGCCACGCCGACTCTCCGTCGTGGAATTAGACCAAGGGCCATAGGACCCCCCTTTCGCACGTAGGAGATCGAGACATAGCCTCAGGGCAGGGCTATGTGGAAGTAGATCGATTGCCCTAGATGGACAACTAAATAGAGGAACAAACCAGTCTAAAAAGAAGTAAAAAAGAAATGGATCAGTATCGGTAGTAGTCCGGTCGCACCCCAAAAGGAGATTTATTAATTAACATCATATTTATACACCCACTCCTAACCTCAGTGTGTATTACAAGTTTTTAGGGATTACTCCCAGGGGATACAGTCTACCCACACAACCATCCTATATATAGATACTTGAACTGCTATAAACTTATTCTTGGACCCCTACTAAGATAGATAGTGCTTTATCATTGGTACATAAGTCAATCCACCTTTTCTTTGGATGGTCCTTCATTAGATGTCTTCCATCATAGCACCAACTACAAGTCCATTTGGAGAACTCTTTGGCTATATGTTTTAGTCCTTTGCAACGACAGAAACTTTTGCTCTTCCTAATCGAATTATGGGTTTTTTTTGTGTTTTAGGGCACCTACATAGAAAATGTCCTTTCCTTTTACACTTGAAATAGAATATATCATACCAAAAGATTCTTCTTTCTTTTTTCCCTTTATTTCCTTATTCCTCTTTTCTTTTATTTTCTATCCTTACACCGAACTGCATAATGCCCTTCTTTACTACATCTGTAATAGTAGATGCCAACATAAAGTCCTAGTTTTGCTCTTTCTTCTGCTTCTCTTGCTGCATGTACTCTTCGTGCCAGATTTGGATTCTCCCCAAGCTCCTCACCCAGCATATAATAAGTCATCCCTCCCCTAATTGATATACCAAGATGTCATTAGAATTTTTTTACCTTTTATTTTTTGACTTAATAATCCTTCTTATCCAAATAACTTGATTCAACTTGATTGGATTTGAACTTGCCTTGATCCTCCAATGATAAGGAGAATAATTTACAAAGTGCTCGATACTGTTTACCCAAGCCAACATATATCGATACTTAGAAGATTATACTAATCATTACTAAACAAATTAAGACTTATTCAGCGAACCTTCAAAGAGAATGTTTCTTACAAAATTTCCCCAAATCACACACATATCTATACTCTTTTTATATACAATTTTTTTTTAAACACAGCATGTCAGTTTGTCTTGTTTAAGCATTTAGGAATCCCTATCATTAGTAGGACGCCCCCTGTATTGAACAGAATTCATAAACCACTCAGCGAACCAATCAACACAAATCATTTTATAGCCAAATAACAAGTATGCACTCGTATATATAATACTCTCAAACTCATTCTAAGGTGTTACTAACCCTATCTATAATGATTTTTACCCCACCAAAGCCCAAGCATTCGCGCAACCTTAGCTTTGATAGCAACTGTAACGATCCATAATTCCGTACATTTTAAGCTGAAAATAAACCATACATGTCCAACCCAGTTTGAACGAAAAAGAGGATAGTTATGGGGAAAAGAAAATAAAGATAGAAACAAAGCAAAACAAAAATAGAATTTTGCACGAAAGGAATAATCATATATTATTAATCACAAAAACTTTTATAGAAGAAAAAATTAAAATACATATATCGGAGTGTAACCTAAGGTCGGCTTGGACAGTTATAAATATCTATCATTACTAATACTAAAAAATAACAAAACAAATGCAGTGGAAAAATAGAATAAGTTCATATGTGTATTTTTTTTGTGTATGTATATTATAGCCCACACATACAATATATATATATATATATCTGTGTGTGTGTGTATGTATATGCATATATATTTATGTGTGTGTATCTAAGTCAATAGGCACATTAATATTAAATAAAATAATATATATATAATATTTAGGCCAAAACGTGTATATTAACATACATGTAAATGAATAGCTAGGGACCACTAGCTCAAGCAGTAAGTGCTAAGGTTCCCTAAACTGAGATTATATATATGTTTTGAGTTTGATCCTTCTAATTACCGACAAGCCTTGGAGAGTAAAGACTCTTCCATATGGCTTGATACAATGAAACCAAAAATGAATTCCATGTACACCCCCAAAGTATGGACTTTGAAGGATGTACCCAAAGATGTAAAACTCATTAGCAATATGTCGATCTTTAAGAATAAGATTGATGTAGATGGAAAAACTATGGCTTACAAACCTAGACTAGTGGCTAAGGATTCCATAAAATTCAAGGTATGACAATGGTGAAACCTTTTCACCAGTTGTGATGCTTAAATCTATTCAGTTCTTACTAGCAATAGCTGCTTGCTATGAACATGAAGTATTGAAAATGAATGTGAAAATAACCTTTCTACATGGTGATTCAGAAGAGACGATTTATACATCACATCCAGAGGGTTTCGAGGACAGTGGAAGCGTAGATAAAGCCTGTAGGTTGTTGAGATCAGTTTATGGTCTCAAGCAAGAATGTAGGAGCTGAAACAAGTGTTGTGATAAAGTAATCAAACATTTTGGCTCTGTTGAAAACATAGAGGAAGCTTGTGTCTAAAAAATCGAAGAGAAAGGTGTGATAACATTTATACTACTATATGTTGATAATCTATTACTGACTGGGAATGATGTTGCCATTTTACAATCAGTAAAAGCATAGTTATCTACACAACTCATGGTGAAGGATCTAAGTGAAACATCCTATATACTTAGTATTAAGATCTGTATAGATACGTATAAAAGGATGCTGGGATTAACCCAGTCATTGTACATAGATGCTATACTAAAGAAGTTTAGTTTGGAAAATTCCAAGTGAGGAATTGTTCCTGTGTGATACAAAATTTTCCTTTATAGAAAAGGTTCCCTGTCTACAAATGAGCAGTGTGAGCATATGAAATGGATACTCCGTGCTTCGGCAATAAGATTCATTATGTACACTATGTTAAGTACATGGCTCGATATTTCCTGATGCATTCGGCATAGTGAGCATATATCAGTCTAATCCGAGTGAAAACTGATGGATGGTTGTGAATAGTATTCTCAAGTTTTTGCAAAATATGAGAGATATATTTCTAAGATATGGAAACAACGAGCTCCTTATGAGGGGATACTCTTACTTGAGCTTCCAAAGTGACATCGACAATAGCAATTTAGTTTTGGGATTTGTCTTTAACCTCAATAGATGGGACATCGGTTGGAAGAGTTCCAAACAAGATGTCATCCCAAATTTCACCATGGAGGCTAAGTATATCACCTTTAATGATGTAGCTAAAGCTTTAGTATAGATGCACAAGTTTATAAAAGAGCTTGGAGTTATTTTGGTGATTGGGAGTTTAATAATATTTTATTGTGACAATAATACATCAATATTAATTACCAAGGAACCAAGAGCTCATAAGAAGTCAAGGCATACTTTTCGTAAGTATCACATGGTAAGGCAGTTTATCGGTGATAAAAGAAATTGTCATTTAAAGAGTAGACCCTAAAGATAATGGTGCAGACCCATTTACTGATGCACTCTCTCAGTACGTGCTAGGAAGATTGATCGTCCGGATGGTGTATCGTAATTGACTGTAAGTACAAGTGGGAGATTATAGAGTTACCGGTGTACTTAGGGAAATTATGTAACTGTGATTACTTAAACCACATAGCTCTTATATATAAATCTTTTTCAAATGAAATTACGTTTATAGTTTCTATTTCTATTTCTGTTGCATGTATCTATATTTATAAATAAAAGTTGATGATTACCTTTGACACATATATTAGGAAATCCTAACAAGTAGGTATCTAACTGTCTGAATTATGAATATATTCGTAGTCATGAGTATTATATCCATTTTTCGACCACTATATAGACTACCACATAGGTAAATTCTTGAAGAGAACACTATATAGGCAACTTCCTAATGAAAAGCTGGTTGGGGCCATGGTTTCGCCACCTCAAGTCATCAATGACCGAACCAAACTCATATTGCACTCAGCTACCACTACTAGAACAACAGTAAATAGCGATGGAGGATTCCGACGGTCACCGACGGCAGTTTCCGACGGCAAGCGACGACTGTCGAATTTCATGGCGTTTTCGTAAATAAAATATACTAGTCATTGCTAGTCGAAAACCGCTTCTGTTATTCCATGGCGTGATCCGTATGTAATATTATAATACAAATATTATATTCCATGTCATGCAGGAATAACGATCATTTTAATTAATTAGTTATAAAATATTATAATAATGTCATGTAATGTTTATTTGTATTTAATTTTGCGTTGCAGGAAAAATTTATGCAAGCACGTACGTAGATGCTTGAGCATTCATGACGAGAGCAGTTGGCCATTGATGAGGAGGACGTGATCTTTGACTCTGTTATGGACCCGACCAGAGAAATAGGCATTACGGCTACAACAATCAATTCGTCAAGTATAAAAATTGACTACGTTTTAAAATTTGCTTAATTTTAATAAAAGTTACGTAATAACTTAAACATATTTCGACTTGTTTTGTAAGCTCGGACATCACAAAGGGCTTACCCAAGTACTCAAGACAACGTGGAGATTAATGAGCTTCGACAGCAGATTGCACAGCGCAGGAGCAAAACTGCTTCTGAGCAGTGCAAATGGAGCAATTGAAGCAGCGTTTGGCCGAGTATGTGGAACCTAATGAAGCATTCTCTTCGTCTGGTGGTTCTGGAGCCGATGACAAGCCATGATGTACAATTTATAGTTTTTGTTTGAAACCGGTGTTATATACATTGAGTGATGACGAGGTTGATTTATAGACATGTGGTGTTTGACACTGATTTATGTGACTGATTTGGTGGTTAATTTGTGGAGTTGATATGTGGAGTTTGATGTTGGATATATATATTGCACATTGATGTTGAATGTTAATGTTGCGATTGGATGGGTAAGACTGATAATGAAAGGTTTGTTTTGCATTGATTGAATATGTTTGTGTTTGATATGATGATGTTTGAGTTTTATATTGATATTGATTTCTGCTTATGTATCTAATTTATATATTGATTTTGATGAGTTGTGTTATATGTTAATATGGAAGTGATGCTCGTCTAGAGAAATTTTTTTACCTCGTCTATATTTGTTTATCTAACCATGAAACTAAAAGTTTGCTATGGCCTTTGGAGGTACAATTTCAATTCATAAGGAATACTGTTGTTTCATTTATCAATGAATATATAGGCAGTATTTTGCAGGGTTTTTTATGGTGTGTGTTTGTAAGTGTGTCATGCGTGTGGTGTATGTGTATTACGCCATGTTTTGGAAGCATGATGGACATAATGTCAGCAATTTTGAGTTAAATTATCAACAAAAGTGAACAATCTAATAGAGTACAACCAATTCCCATTTTTATTTATGGAACCAACATTCCAATGTTACAATCCTCATAACTAGCTTAAGTGGAGACTGAGAGTAATAGTTGGTTGATCGTATAGCTTAGTGGGTGATATATCACTACAATTTTTTGTTCAAATTAGTAACAGTTGGTATCACAGTCTACATGACCGAGTTTCACTTTTCCTTTTAGCTTATTTGAAGCTTTCTTCCATTCTGGTGCTAATTTTTTACAATGTCTGCGCCTATAGTAATTATAGATTTCTTATTTGCACATAGCTTCAAGTTAAAAGAAAAGAAAGATGTATAGTAGTAGCATAGAAATCAACTAATATCATATATATTGTTACAGTGCTAGTTTCAGCATGCCAAACAAACAAAAAATTAAGTGAATCAATTTAATGGATATTCCACAAGTAATATACGCACTTCACCTTGTAGTCCCTTTTGCTTCTCGCCAAACAAACTCACCAAGACGGTGGGACCGCAACCATCATCATCTTCACTCTACACCCTCGGCCACAATGACGTCAGATCCAAAACTTTCGTCTACAACAACATTGCATCTCCTCGATAACTGCAACCTCACCACCTCCTCAGATCCCCTCCACCTTAAACCAATAATCCAAACGTCCCGTGTCCTCCACTATTGCAACATAAGTCCAAGAATCCAAATCACTAGAATTACCAGACCAAAACACAACACCCCAATCTCACCCAAGCCCTTCCACCAACACTCCACAATTAGCCCCACATCCATTACCTCCACTATCAGACCGTCAGACCCAATATGATGCTGGAAATATTCACCTTTAGCCACGTACAATCACCACCTTAACATACCTATGCAGCAATGCCCGACTGTTTTTACCATTCTACTACCTTGCAGCAGCCCAATTGCAACCAATCGAAGTGCAACCGCAACGTCACCTTCAGTCTCAACCACCCATATCGCTACCCTATACCCAACATCGGCAGCTATTATTTCAAACAAAAACCGCAACCACACAGACAAACAGACAACCACTCACCACTCCGACATCCCTAAACTCTCGCAACCCTAGATCCATTCACTGCCACACCCTCCACCACCAAATCGCTAACCGACTCCCAAACATCTCGACGCAGCCCGACTTCACAGTTTCTAATCTCCATCTAAGGGCTTGATCCTAAATCACCACAACAAGTCGTGGCCTTCTCCCATACCTGAAGCAAACAATAGACGAAACAGGGGAAAAAAGATGAAGACGGTTGAATTAGGTTGCGATAAAAAAGGAAGATTTAACGTCAAATTTATTTGGTGGTGGGACGATATCTGTACAGTGGATATTTTAGAAATTTTAGAAGAAGAATTGGACCTAGAGAAGGAAAATTAGATGGAACGGCAACCAGGAATGAAAAAACAAAGCCCGCCTAAAACTCTCTAAAACTAAAATGCTGCAAGTACAGTGGGGTTAAAGGAACAATAGCGTTTAGCATTCAAACGCTGCTATATAATGCAACTAAAAGCATAATTTATTGTAGTGAATTGTAGCATTGGACATAAACGTTTTAATAAATAATATGTTATTGTTATAACTTATTATGGAGACAATTTATATAACTTTTATACAAAAGAATAAATTTTGAAAGCCAAAATTAATCACTTAAATTTGTATAGCAGTTGTATATATATTTGCTTAATTTATAATGGGCATCATAGTTAATTGATTTAGGCAGACTTAACATATACATTATATATCAATAACAAAAATTAAATACAAATAATTTTTGTATTTACTTACATATAATGATTGACCTAATATGGTAGGAGCAAGGGTCAAATGTGGAGAAATAAAAGAATATTAAATACATTTATTTTCCACCATAAAAAGACCCATTAGGGCTTATTCTTCTTAGACTAATTCTATTCCACTCTAAAGAGAAAAGTTCTCTTCTACAACTCCTTCACCGATGCATTTTAATCATGGCTTTGCAAACCATAGTTGGAATTGAAAAGTAATTTCCGAAGGTCGATCAACCAATTTTGAAGTGTACAAATTAGATGCATTAATCAAGGGAAAGCCTTAATCATCGATTTAAGTATGTCTTTTAAATCCTTTAATGTATTTTATACGTTCGACCATTGAAAAAAGGAACCTCATATATGTTTGTGTGTTGTTGTTTATATGTATAATCATTTAATATTTATATACTGAATTAAGATATAGTTTACATATATAATATCGTTAGAGGTATGCCTTAGGGGCAATCATGTAATTTATTGTAAATTATCTAACTCAATGATCAATTTTGTTCATAATAAAGGTATCTAATTTCTATTGTATACTTTGTTATGTTGTGATATATTAATTAAGTAATTAATGCAATATAATTAGAAAATACCTAAATAATATGTTATTTGGGTTTAGTTACAAATGATTATAATCATGAGAAAATTATCACAATATAAATAACATAACATATTGTTATAAATATTCTTGGTCAAGGTATTTCAATAAAGGATATCGATGCATCAATAAAGACTAGAGTATGTCGCGCTCTTTAAATATTGGGCAGTTTATTACTCATAGCTGCTGGAGGCCCCAAGGTGATAAATACTTGTAGTTGTTCGATGACTGTGAATAGACTTGTCTAAGAGTTTCTTGTTCGTTAATAGCAAATATGAATCTCAAAGTGACAAGTTACACTGTTCTCTCGACTTGAGAATACAATATAACTTCTACGTGGATACTCCGCTATGATTTTAGCTAAATCATGGCATGATGACCATCGATCGACTGTAGCTGGGTCTAAATAAAAGCATATAAATTGAAGCACTATATAATGGAGAATTTATCTCTTTGTTCTATAAGGCAAGTATGGTGGTCAATTGTAGTCAACTCAAAGTCAAAATCTTTTTCCATGGTAGAATGGTTAATAATAAATGTTATTGTTGAATCAAGGACTTTGTTTATGGACAACCAAGTTAAATGTGAATAATTTTGGAATTTTGAACAATATCAATTCCATATACCTTAAAGTGATATAGTTTTGATGAAGAAAGAGCGTAAATAACATTACTAAATGGTACTGCTCAAGAAAAAAGTAAATTGGATTTTACCAAATAAGTTCTATAAGTGATAAATTTAGCCAAAACGTCGCACCACTAGAAAATTAATATGTGAATATTAATATTTAGAATTGTTTAAATATTAGACGTTAACTGAATTCACATCTCTTAGTCACACAACAACATTTGTAAATTCTCTGAAATACCACTTGATTTAATTAGTTTATAAAGAGTTATAAATTAACCATTATTGTATTGGGGTGTACTAAGTAAATGGGGTAACTCCTAAAAATGTTCTAGGTGCTATTAATATTCCACTTCCAATGCATGCAATCTATACTGCCCAACATTCCAGGCCAACCTCAATTACCATGCATATTCAATAATATTGCTTTATCCGCCTCGTTCGGTCTGTGCAAGTATTGGTCACCGTAAATGTCCACGATAGCTTGACAGAAATGCTCCAAACACACTAATACCGTGTTTTCCATCGCTTTCAAATTTTCATCAAGTACGTCTGCCGATCCTACATATGCAAGCATTCTTAGTGCAGCTGTCATTTTCTAAATTCCAGTCAATCCTATTGTACGAGATTGGGTTTGAAGATAAAACATTTGTCATGTTGCTTGATACATTGTAGGATTCTAAGAAATAGAGGTCGCCACATGCGGAATCTTCTCCTAAAATCAGCATCTATGTAAGTAGGATTTGGAACAAAGTAGTCTTCCATCAGTCTGTCGTTGTGCCATGAATGTCTACGATTTTTATACCGACGACCAACAACTGATCCACCATGTTGTCCGCTCGACTGACCAACTTGTAGTGCAGCCATACTTATTACCTCTTTTCACGACGAAAATGATCTTCGATCATTTCATCAAATTCGTCATCGCCATCATCGAAAACTTTATAATCTTTGGCAGCAATTTGTTGCCTTGAAATTGTATGAAATACGAATGAGCAATTAAACTTCTAGCATTTAACAAGCTTTTTATAGCTTAAATCACATGTTGGCTTTCACAAAAAAACAAAGAATCATGATTAGTTGGCGGGTAGCATTAATTCAATTCAACCGTTGTCTATAAAGTATATTCCATTTATGTCACGTCTGTAGTGTCCCATCGCATCTACACACCGTTGACTATTGGTGCGGTGTCTCGTCCCATCTAAACAATGTAGCCACGTCCTCACAAGCCAATAAGGAGATTTGACTGGTGTAGTATCTCGTTTCATCTACATACTGTTGCATGTTGGTCCAGTGTCACATCCCCTCTATACACTATTGATTGTTGGTGCAGTGTCTCATCCCATCATACAGCTGTAGCCATATTCTTAACGAATTTATGACACTACCAAACAATAGTATGGTTAAAAAATTCTACGGCAACAATATAGAAGAAACAAGACAATATTATTGAAACACCCAAACATTAATACAGTCAACGATAATACATAAACAAACAGTAATACAGTTAACAATAATACACTCCACAATAATACAACCAACAAAAATACCCCGACTAGGACTTAGAACTGACACGAAGAAACTACTGGTTGCGGTCAAATTTTAAGTTTTGCAGGACATTTCGAAGACGTCTCATTTCTTGTTCCAACTCGTTGACATATGTTATGGCCCTTGGGCACAGCCGTTCATCAACCCATTCTGCATAATTGCACCCTTCGGGTCAGAAGAGACACAACCGGATTCGACGACCAATATCCTCGCCATCAGCGCTAACCACAACTTCAACCTTATAACCACAGTGGAAGCATACTGTGTAAGAGTCAACCTCTTGTTTAACATAAAGTAGCAAATTTGGCACTTGATTAACCTCTTGTTTTTGTAGTTGTTGATGAACCAACTGTTCATGTAGAGGTTGGACAATCGTACGTTCATACAGCGGTTGAACATCTTTTTGAAGTGTGAGTTGTTCAAGATTTGGGAATTCACGAGCAACATCCTCGTAATGCTGGTCTTGGTAATTGATATTCCAATCTTCATCGGCGTGTTGGAACGTAGCCGAAATCGAGTTAATAGATGATGACCAGGAAGACATTGGTATAAGCAATAGAAGAATGAAGGAGCGGAGAACTAAATTGTGTGTTTGAGAAGAAAAGCTCTTATGTATATATAGAAGCGTGTGAATGCTTGCAATTTTTTATGTTGAAATGTGAGCATTGCATTTTGATTTGATAGTACACTAGAAAGTGAAATTACTCACAAACAAGACAATAATAATACACTCAACAATAATACACTTAAATTATGGATATCCAAATCTTTCTAGCCAATTTTAACGTATAATATAAGCCTCATGTTTAGTGAATGGGTATGATATTTGAGAATGTAACGACTTAAAATGTGGAACGGGTTGGTTCGAACAAATTTTCAAATATAACCTCATTGATAACCGTACTGTACCGCGTATAGGCGTTGCAGAACTTTCCATAAGCAGTCCTTAACTCTACCTTCGTAGGTCTATTGTTCCACTCAACATTGCTATTGTAAAGTTCGACAATAGTGTCCCAAAACTGAGTTACCATTATCTCCTCATCGTTGCACATATGATCAGTTTGTATAAAAGAATTTACTAGCAATTTCAATTCTGTAGCCGAAAAATTATGTTAGACATTGATTGAATTTATCGAACTTTTAAATGTTGTGACATTTGAATATAACACTTTATCTTAAATAAAGAGGCCGTAATTCGCATCAAGAAAATAAAGCATGAGATCAATGTCCGAGTTCAAACATCCATAAACTTTTCGACAAACAAACACAACTTTGTTTGTTACTCCAACATTTCTGCTTCTTATAAGCTTAATAATAAATAAGCATAAATTATAACCAACAAAACGTCATACCCACCACGAGTAAAGTACGCAATGCTATACTCGGCACAATGTCATACTCAACATAAAATATAATCAACACAATGTCACACTCAACATAAAATATTATCGACACAATGCCATAACTTATAGACAAGCACGTATAACAATAGCATCATCACCAACATAATATGCAACCAACTATCGCAATCCATGAAAAACAATAACATAAACTGAAACATCTATATGCAAAACATCAGTCTATATGATCGGAACCGCTATCAGTCTCCTCATCGTCTCCACTGTCGTCGTCACTGTCATCGTTGACATCATCAAAATCATGAGGCTCAAGTCCGGCAGGGAGCTGTTCCTGAAGCTGCCGAGTCTGGGTCTGTAATCCCTGTATCTGCGCATCATACTGAGTCTGCTGCCGCTGGACCACAATCCGATAACTTTGATACATCATATGTGTATAATCGAGCGTCATATGCTCAAATGAAGCAATCGTCCATCTATCATAATCCATATACTGAGAAAACTGATATGTACACAAGAAAAATTATTCATAGGTGGAGAATATAAGGACAAGTAATTTAAACAAAATTTAAAATTCGTACAAACCTGATGAAGCTGATATAATCTGGTGGATGGTACACCCATAATAGCGTCATCTGTAGGATACTGCAAGTAATACTCCACCACCTGACCATGTACATCATACATTCTAAATGAATGAGGAGGGGGGTCGAACGTAGGAGGCTGCGTGTACTGAGACGATGTAGGCACAAAGGTGGCAGGCAGTAGTGGAACTTTACCAGAAGAGATACGCGGATCAATACGATCGGAGTTCAAACCCCGAATATAATCAGGCAACGCGTAAGCACGTGGGGCTACTCGAGCCCAATATGAACCAAAGTCTTCCAAAACTGTAAAAGGCTCACCATCCACTCATCTCGCACCCCTCGTCGCAAGAATATAAGCTGGTCCAACCCTAATATCACCATACAATATCATCTCACGGTAACGGATCTGATGGAATGTGAACTATATCGTACAACTGTAGCCAACATCGCTCCCCTAAATACGATATGAATGGGCATGTAGGAACCTGAAAGCAAACCCTGCGTCGCGACATGGAAAACTGAAAAGTGAGTGGATGATCAGGACCGGGCTCCAGGAACTATAAGTATTGATCCCATGGACGAATGATAATGTTATCGCGCCGCCTCATATCCATCTGTTGTTTAGCCTCCATCAACTCATTGTGCACCCCTTGTGCAACATGAGACAAATGCATATGAGGACCCCAACGACGCAATCTAGGGAGGTAATATAAGGTGTGTTGTTAGATTCTGCAATAAGTCGGGGATGCATATTGGCAGTATATTCGTAGTACCAAAATGAAAGAATGTACCAAAATCCATACATCTGTCTAGACTGCCGAAGCGCATAAGTATACAGTACAAATAATCAATAATAGCAGTATCGTAGTCATATATATGTAGTCCATCCACATCTACTAATCCAGCCAAAAAGCCAAGTCTAATAGTTTCTTATTTTTACTAAAAAATGTAGATCCAAAAAGGTATAATATGAAGGCACGGATAACCGGAGTGTGCATATACTCAACGGTCATGTACTCTACTATATATCGCTGTAGATAAGTGAGAGTAATAGCTTCTCCTCTAACCTACTCATCGGCCAAATCCGGTAAATAGGCTGAATATGACTCGAACTCCTCAAATGATTTATCAAATGGAATAGGGAGATAGTCCAGTCGACCAACCTCTATGCCAGTGAGCATATAAAAATCTAAAGGAGTCAGTCCTAGCTCAAAATCGAGTAAATGAAATATGTGAGTGGTAGACCACCATCTCCCAGTGAGGGCCTCTACAAGGCCGTGATCTCCGTGTGCAAATCTAGGTAAATCTAGACATTCACCAAAAGGTGACGCATGTAACCAATCCAAAATCGGCTGTGGTAACTGATCAAAATACTCAGACATACACTTATACCAACTACCTTACATCACTAAATGACAAACTTAAATATATGATTCTTTAATGTTAAAATAAACAAACAATTATCATTCATATGCACTTACACGGTTGTTCATCAATCGATAAAGAAATAAACGTATACCTGTGGCGTCATTATAGCTGCAGTAAGTCGATGCGAAACAGTGGGGACAAGTCGTGCAAGGATCGAAGAACGTATGGAGTCACAGTAGCATCAGCAGGAACATGAGCAGGTCCGATATTGGCATCTGTCGTATATCGAACAGTCCGTCTACTAGTTTTGACCGGACGGGGCGACATTTCAACGTAAAGTAAAATAAAAAAATAAACGAAAAGGTTGAAAGAGGAGAAAATGAGCGGAAGGGGGTTTACGCCTGATATAGGCGTCAGGTATCAAGCGCCTGTTGAACAGGCGCCCGATTTCAACATAATTCGGGGGCCTGTTGGCCTCATTTCTGTTGGAGAAATGAGGCCTCCAATATTTCGGAGTGCGGAAAATCGTATTTCCACACTCCGAACCGTTGGAGATGCTCTTATTTTACTGTAGATAAATATAATTGTATTATGTGTTAGATAAGTTACTTCAAAGAGAGTAATACATACTGATATTGTACAATATATATACACATACATATATATACATATATAAATATATATAGATACATACACACACACACACACACATATATATATATATATATGCATATACACACACATATATGCACACGCACACACACACATATACACATACATACATACATACGTACATACATACATACATATACATATACATATATATATATATTGTACATCATAACAAAATAATATCTTATTGGTTTGCACATATTTTTAGACTTTACTGCAAAGGTTGAAGCACATTTTGTTAGCCATAACAAAGAAGATATAAATAAATAGTTCACTTATATTATAAAAGATTAATCTACTTCTTTTTAATCAAGGACTATGTAGGATATCTAATAGGCTTCCTAATTCAAGTTTATCACAGAATTCAAACCGAAAAAAATAGATTGAGCAAATAGATGAACTAACAAAATTTGCATATTATTATCAGGTTATATATACAATATACCAATTCAGCAATAAAAGCTTCATCCCAGTCATCATCCTGTAAAGAACATTATGGACTGTGTATCTCTTCAACTCTCTCTGCCTTCACAGGATGCAACAGGACATAGTTTGACTGTTGTTCGTTCTCATATTTTTAGATTGAATAAGATGATGAACCAAAGAGCTTTTTGATTCTTACTAATAGTTTGCATTGTGTCATTCGTACCGATCAAAGTGGAAGATGACTGTATTGTTTGATTTGATCCACCATTTCCATTTCAATTGTACGCACTGGGGTCTGGGGAGTGTTGTTTTGATTTGGAAGGTACTCTTTTTTCTTCATTTTTGCCGCAACTATTGCCAAACTGCACTCCTTTTGTTTCACTGCTTATTTTTCCCTACAATCATGAGTAATTCGATATTAAAACAAAGTAAAAGTGTAGTTTTTATGAATATAGAATGCGCAACGTCAACTAATAAAGAAAAATGTATAACCTTCTTTTATATAAAAAAGGGAGTATAAAAACATCTGAAATAGAGGAATTTTGGAGGTAGGCAAAATTGTATGTGATGATGAAGAATAAGTATTATGTTTGGTTCTGTGGAAATTGAATAAGTACACAATGCGAATGCAATGTTGTTTTTATATGTGAAAAGGCAGCGGGTAGTGGTCAGCTTTTTGTGTAGTGTGCGTAAAAGGTGGAGCACTGATGCTTGTATGAAGAGTGAAAACAGAAGCACTAGAGCATTCTCAACCAAGTGTTGGTTGTAAAACAACCGACTCCCAACCGGGCATCGGTCGTGCTCTTTTGGATTGCCAAAGCAATCTTGGAGGTAGTTGTCTTAGCTGGTGTTAGGCGAAGTCCCACCGGACCAGGGCACTACCGAACCAACCTATCTCCAAGGCCTAGCCGAACCACTCACCACCGGATCAGGGCACTACCGAACCAATCTATCTCCAAGGCCTAGCCGAACCACTCATCACCGGACCAAGGTGTTTCCGAACCAACATTGCCAGGCCAGATTACATCAGCCCAGGCCCACCATCGGCTATATACATCCAAGAACCCTACCCCTAGCCTCACTCTATAAATAGAGGGGTAGGGGTATAACAATGGCAGACAAGTTTGAGAGCTCAAGCACGGACAGAACTTTCAAACAACTTTCATACACTTGTAATCAAAACGTTGTACTTGTAATCTGAACAGTGAAAGAGAATAACATATGAAGTGGACGTAGGCACATTCTGGCCGAACCACTATAAATCTGTGTGTCTTTTACAGTTTAGTCCCTGATTTTTACATATTTGCATAAATCACCCAAATCACTAAGAACAACATAAAATCGACTAAATCATACGACTTGGAGGTGTTTGCCCATTTTTTATGCAAACATTTTTGGTGCTTTCACTGAGAACGGGAGCTCGAAGCTTCAGCTTCTTCCACTTAACCTTCTTCCTAACAGCATCGCTCATTGCTCAGAAAACATGCCTCCCAGGCAGAAGAAAGATGTTAACAAAGGAAAGAACGCCACAACTAGCAGTATTCCAGATCCAGTGATCCCAGATCAAGAGAATCGTCCCGTTCCAACCGCAGTACCAAATGAAAATCAGGCAAATCCGACAGCCCCCGCCACGGAACAGCCGGCAGTAATTACTAGGGCAAATCTAGACAGGGTTGTAGCTGAAGTGACTGACCGCTTCACATCCCAACAAGAAGCCTTGGTGAACCGACTCATGTCACGCTTAAGGGATGCTGAAGAATCCAACCGCAACGCTGAATCATGGGATGAGTCCCAGTCTGGAGGATCTCGGAGGCGACAAAGATCTTTCTTCTTCGAAGAAGCTAACAACGGAAACATCAATGGTAGGAGCCGAGCCCGAACTCAGCCCGAACTCCGACCCGAGGAAACGCTTGGAACCGAACCCAGCGGGGGAGGTACCAGGCGAGGGTCGGCTGTAGCTGAGCCTGTCAGGCTACCTAGCCATAGAAACACCAATGAACGGGGCCGAGCTAGAGTCCAGCCTGATGTTGGACCCGAGGAAGTGCTTGGAACAGAACCCAGTAGGGAAAGATCAAGGCAAGGGCCAACTGTAGCTGACCCTAGCATGCTCCTAGAAGACCAGAGACAGCCACTGGAAAATATTAGGAGTGATAGACGATACCATCCCTATAGGTCATCTGGACGGAATCAATCTCGCAGAGATGAACCAAACTCATTTCTATCTGCTCCAAATTCTGATGAAAGGATGGCGCGATTGTACAGAGAGTGCATCCAACGGGATCAAAGAGATCGAGAGATAGGCGCTAGGGTAACCAGCCCTTTCACCCGCAATATCGAAATTGCCATCACCCCTCGAGAATGGAAAATGCCAACAATGGAACCTTACAAGGGAATCTCTGACCCCATTGTACACTTGTAGAGATACACACAGCATATGCTCATGAGCAGAGCCACGGAAGGGGTATTGTTCAAATGTTTTCCACTATTCTTGGCAGATCTAGCTACCTCCTGGTTCTGCCACCTACCCAAAGGATCCATCAGCTCATGGGAAATGTTGAAAGAAAAGTTCATCAGTCAGTTCCGCATTCATATGGAACAACCCAAGGACTCTTATTCCCTATCTAGTATCAAATAGAAGCCTGGAGAGACAGTGCAGCAATATCTAACCCGATTCAATACTGCAGCAGCCGCAGTCCAAGATGCCGATGAGAAACTTATCTTAATGGCCCTCTGTAGTGGTGTGCCCGGATACTAAGTTTGCTAGAAAATTAACGAAAGAAAAACCAGCTACCTTACCCGATTTCTTCCACGAGGCCGGAAGATATATGAGACTTAAAGACGCTGCCACTGAAAGACAGACAGGGCAACAAACCAAGGCAGCTCATGGCGACACACCCGGTGTAGCAAAGGACGTTCGAAGAAATGACTCTAGAGACAATACTGGGGGCAAGAAGAGAGAAAAACGTCTATATCGGCCAGGATCGAGATTTGACACTTACACTCCTTTGAATGAAACAATCGAAAGCATCTTCCTGGCCACCCAGGACGAAGTTAAATACAGACGTCCCTCATACAAGAAGGAATCAGATAACGTAATTAAGTCTGGAAAGTTCTACCGCTTCCACGAATCTCATGGGCATGATACCAATGAATGCCATCATCTTCGGGACTTAATTGAAGAACACATCAGAAGGAAGAGACTGGAATGCTATATAAAAGGTCAGATTAGGACCCCAGCTCCTGCCAATGAGAACCCAAGGCTACCCCTCCCAGAAACAGGAGGGGGAAATCGCGACACCAGCGGCTCCAGTCAAGAGAAGATAGTGGTCCATACCATATCGGAAGGACCACACATCGCCGACAAAAGATGGGCAGAGATGGAAAGATACGGAAAGTCACTTAGAAACAATGAAGGCTACGTTAATTCTGTTATGGAAGAATGCCACCTAAAGCGAAAAGAGAATGATGACATTACATTCAATAGGCGTGACCTAGAAGGAAGGCAGTACCCTCACATGGATCCTATGGTCATCTCTGTCCGGTTCGGCCCAGCCGAAGTTTTCCGAATTCTAGTAGACACTGGAAGCTCAGTAAATATCCTATTCAAGCATGCTTTCGACAGAATGAAGCTGCCAATGAAGGATGTGTCTCCCTACAACAAACCACTACACGGTTTCACTGGAGACACGAAGATGCCCCTCGGGCAATTGGACCTTTTTGTTGAAATAGGAAGTCACCCCCGCTCCGTTGTGCGGAAACAAACATTTGTGCTAATAGATAACCACTCGGCCTACAACGCCTTTTTAGGAAGACCAGCCTTGTCTGACTTTCAAATTGTCTTGGCCCCGTGGTGCCTGAAGATGAAATTTCCAACAGACAATGGAATAGGGAAAGTAGAGGGAGATCAAGACGCCGCTCGAGATTGCTATGTAACTGAACTTCGCAATAATCGCAGGAAGGATAGAGGGAAGAATACAGAGACTACTCTCTGCATGAAAAACTTGGAAGCATAGAAACTAAAGAAAGCCCCCCCTCTTCGATATACCAGTGATCCTTTCAATGAATTAGACCCCAGAGAAAAAGAGGAGGAGGCCACCGCCGAGCCTGCAGAGGCTATGGAGTTTGTATCTGCAGACAAACATGACTCAAGTAGACTGTTGAAAATCGGATCTCAGCTAAGAGCAGAATTGAGGGATCAACTCATTGATTTTCTCCGCCGCAACTTGGATGTATTTGCATGGACGCACGCTGACATGACTGGAACCTCTCCAGACGTGGCATGCCACGTACTAAACATTGATCCTACCAAGGTGTCAGTAAAGCAGAAAAAGAGAAGTATGGGGGCAGAACGATCAACAGCACTCGATGAAGAAGTAAAGAACCTACTTGCCAATAACTTCATACGAGAAGCCATCTACCCAGAGTGGATCGCTAACCCGGTACTAGTAAAGAAGGCTAATGGAAAGTGGCGAACATGCATTGACTTCTCCAACTTAAATGACGCTTGCCCGAAGGATTGCTTCTCACTCCCCCGAATCGATCAACTTGTGGACAGCACAGCCGGGCACGAAATCTTATCTTTTATGGACGCATACTCAGGATATAACCAAATTCCTATGCACACTCCCGATCAAGACCTCACTAGTTTCATCACTGACCGGGAATTGTACTGCTACAGAGTAATGCCTTTTGGACTTAAAAATGTCGGAGCTACTTATCAGCACCTCGTCAACAAGATGTTCGCGGAACTAATAGGACGAACTATGAAAGTTTATGTGGACGACATGCTAGTAAAGTCAAGGAAAGCCGACGATCACGTAAGCCACCTGGGCGATATGTTTCAGGTACTTCGCTAATATGGAATGAAGCTGAATCCTCTAAAGTGCTCCTTCGGAGTATCATCAGGAAAGTTCTTGGGATTCATCGTCCATGCCAGAGGAATTGAAGCAAGCCTTGAACAAGACCGAGCCTTGAAAGATATCAGGATACCTTCCACTCGAAGAGAAATGCAAAGCCTAAATGGGAAGGTGGCCGCCCTAAGTAGATTCATCTCTAAAGTGACTGACAAGTGTGTCCCCTTCTTCGAGGCTCTAAAGAAAAACAAAGGAAAGTTCGAATGGACCGACGAATGCTTAACAGCCTTACTTAACCTAATCGAACACCTCCAAAGACCACCAGTACTCTCAACTCCAAACGAAGGCGAAGAGCTATACCTATACCTTGTTGTGTCATCTCATGCTCTAAGCGCCGCTTTGGTAAGAGAAGACAACCACGCGCAACGGCCAGTATACTTTATAAGCAAGAGGTTAACGGGGGCAGAAGCCAGATATCCTAAACTTGAGAAGCTAGCATACTGTTTAATAATCACGTCACGGAAACTGCGACACTATTTCCAATCTCATTTCATCAGAGTTCTAACCGATCAACCGCTAAGGCAGGTACTCCATCGTCCCGACACTTCTGGACGACTACTTAAATGGTGCATTGAACTGAGTCAATATGATATCACCTACCATCCTCGCACCGCCATCAAGGGACAAGCCATGACCGATTTCATTGCCGAATTTACTACCAACGAAGGTAAGGAGCAATCTGAAATAGCAAAAGACATTAAGTGGAATCTCTTTGTGGATGGAGCATCAAACGAACAAGGCTCGGAAGCATGTATTGTAATAATCACTCCCAGGAGAAGAAAGCTACACTATGCTCTAAGGTTGGAATTCGCTGCCACCAACAACGATGCAGAATATGAAGTAGTAATAGCTGGATTAGAACTTGCCTTAGAGATTGGAGTCAGTTCTTTATGTCTTCATAGTGATTCTCAACTTATTGTAAACCAAATACTAGGAGAATTTCAGACTCGAGGAGAACGACTCACAGCATATCTAAAGAAGACCAGCTGCTACTCGATCAACTGGATCACTATTTAATCAAACACATCCCTCGAGAAGAGAACCAAGAGGCCGACGAGCTGGAAAAGCAAGCTAGCATGAAAGACGGTACCATTTCCGGAACAGTAGCCATCTCAAAGCAACTAACCCCGAGTTTCGAGCAAGTGAATTTGATAGCTGCAATCGAAGAGGAAACTTGGATGACTCCCATCCGAAAATTCTTACAAGATGGCACACTGCCCGGCGAGAGTAACGAAGTCAGGAAAATCTTGAGGAAAGCTTCCCGCTACACAATACAAGAAGGCATCCTCTATCGGCGCGGCTTCTCTAACCCCTTATTAAGGTGTGTCGCTGGAAGGGAAACTAAGGAAATCTTATCCAACATCCATCAAGGAAGCTGCAAAGATCACACTGGAGGGCAAACTCTGGCAAAGAAAATACTCCGATATAGATATTTCTGGCCCGCCTTAAACAAAGACGCCTTAGACTTCGTCAAAAAATGTGACAAATGTCAAAAATTTGCCAAGATTCCTCGACTACCAACAAATGAGATTACTCAAATAACCAGCCCTTGGCCCTTTGTAGTATGGGGAATTGACTTGATTGGCGAACTGCCAGCGGGCCGAAGCGGAGCCAAATATGCTATAGTGGCAGTTGACTATTTCACCAAATGGGTGGAAGCAGAACCTCTAAATAAAATATCTTCAGCAAAAGTTATTAACTTCTTAATCAAAAATGTTCTATGTAGGTACGGAGTTCCACTCAAAATCATATCGGACAATGAACTTCAGTTTGATAGCGAGGAGTTTGCCGACTGGTGCCAAGAGCATGGAATTCACAAAAGATTCTCATCTGTAGCTTATCCCCAGGCAAACAGACAAGTCGAAGCTGTCAATAAAATTCTCAAAACTTTAATCAAGAAAAACTTAAAAAGTCAAAAGGCACTTGGGTGGATGAACTTCCTATGGCACTTTGGGCCTACCGCACATCTTTTAGAACATCAACGGGGCATACTCTCTTCTCTTTGGCATACGGATCGAAGGCCATGCTCCCAGTCGAAACTATAGTGCCTTCCCACCGTAGGATCCACTATAACCTAGAAGAAAATGAAGAACTCCTTCACATGTCTTTGGGTCTAATTGAAGAGAGAAGAAACGATGCAGCGCTAAAAGCAGCAGCTCACAAGCAAAAAGTGGCAGCGCAATACAACTCCAAAGTCAAGCATCGTAGCTTACAAGAAGGAGATCTTGTCCTCAAGCGAATCTTCCCGCACCCCGGTGCACTAGATCCAATCTGGGATGGACCATATGTAATTCATAAAGATCTCCACAACGGAGCTTATATTTTGTCAACAGTGGACGGAGAGGTGTTCCATAGGGCATGGAACATCCAACACCTTCGTCAATACTTTTCTTAACTTGTACTGCCCATATGAAGTGAATTAACAAAGAGAATCAGTGGACGTAGGCATTTTCGTGCCGAACCACTTTAAAAACTTGTCTCTTTTTTAACTTGTTCCTTTATATCTTGGCTGCTTGTTAACTTTATCCTTTTCTATTGAACAAAATCCTGTGTAATGGCATTTCCATTCAAGACACATCACAGCGCGACTTCACCTGGACATGACCTAACAGGTACTATACGAATCTATACCCTCACCAATGAGACACTTTTACTCCAGCATCCCTCTGCTGCGGGTTAACTCATTGCTCGCGATCGGCCCTTAAAGCCAACTATAATGAGCCAATTATAAGCCACCGAGAAGGCCGACTATAGCTGAGGCAACTCATTACGGCGTTCGGCTCGCCAGCAACCGTGAACCTACTTTAAGCCCCAACATAAGGTGTGGCCAGCCAGGGGTAGTTCACAGTTGACGATCGGCACCCACGCTAGCCGGCCACGGTAAATCGAATAATACCCACGATTACGGGCCATAATGGCCCGGGTAGTTACTGCGCGCGATCTCGGCTCCGAGTTTCTTAAGTACGGCTGTGGTAAAAAAGAGAAACTCCCCTCGGAGGCGTAAGATGGGTGACAAATGTCTCTAAGACCCACAGCTAGGGAAAGTGACTACAAAACCCGTTTGCCACGAACTTAAGCACATCGCAGGCCTTCTGTGATTGGAAGTTTTACTATTTCTTACATTTCTATTTTATTTAAAAACTTTCCTCCTATCCTCTATAACGATCCCTAAAGTACAGGACACAAAATAGGAGACACTAGCTAATGGGAATAGGAACTCACAACTGGATGACAGGTCACTCAGCTGCATTCCATGCTCAGCCATACAAGACATTCAAAGCAACCGTCTATGACTAAAACATGAAGGGCGGTACTTTCTTCTTTTGTATATGAATACGTAGCTGTAATTTATTCGCACTAACATTGCAAGATATGAAATTATTTTCCAAGCAAGAACTTGACATCAAACACAATTGAATCACAGGAATGTGCACAGCTATATTTCTTATGCAACACACCAAAATAACGATAGCATTCAAATATGACAGAATCAGCTTAAGTTAAAAATTACATGCCAAGAATGAAGTCGTTCGTTACGAATAACATAATTACAGCCTAAAAGTTACATTAATGTTTTGGGACTACCATAGACAGCAATGTCAAGTAAACCAAAATATATCCAGATCAATTCAAGGAGTCGGCTGCATCGGAGCTTCACCTCTATCCTACTGGCCCTCCGAGATCTACTTAACCGCAGGATTGGAACTCTCAGCATGTTGACCAGAGGTAGTTGGTGCTTCAGAGGTCCTGCCTTTCCAATTCAGGAGAAGAATCCATTAAATAAACAATAAGCAATCAAGTTACGAAAAGCCAAAAGGGAAGACTTACCAGCATCTGCTCCTTGATCATCATCCTCTAACTGCACACCTACCTCCTCAGCAGTAAGCAGCCGCATACCCTCCTTCACCGTCGCTTTCTCCTCCTTGGTGAATCGAGCCGTAACCACGTCCATTCTAAAGGCCATGCCACCCTCCTTATCTGCATCGGCCTTAGCCTCCTCCAGGGCCCTGAGATAAATCTTGGCCATGACCCGAGGATAATCATCCATCCAAGATAAGTTGCCCTATTTCCAAGTGCGAAAGTATATACCCTGAAGCATCTCATCCATTATCCTCTCATTCTCCTCGAACTCCCTTATTCGGTCCTCAGAAGCCAACAGCTTTGATGTGGCAGCATCCCACTCCGATTGGTATCGCGAGCAGTCAGCCTGAAAGGATTTCCTCATCCCCTCCATCTCCTCCTTCAGCTTGGTTTGAGCAAGCTCTACGGCTTCAAGTTTTCCGGATAACTTCTGTACCCGCTCGAGATCCGCTTTCCGAACCTCATTCACCGTTGCAATAGTCATATCAATCCGTTCCTTACAAACAGCCTCCATTTTCCGTAACTCTGTCCTGCTAGCCTCTTCCATGGTTTTCTTTAATTGCCTAGAAGCGACCTCATGTTGAGAGATCTGAATGGTCGGATCAGCGAGTTGTTTTGCCTGATCGAAAATCATTAACCGCGGTTGAATGTTAGCACTTTCGATTTCTTCTCCAGCCTTGACCTGTCGGGCATGATGCCCCATCAGCTTCCTGGTTTCCTCAGCAACCCGGTCAATGTTTGCCTTAGCTTCGTCCCCCAAAGTTACGACCCGAGTGGTAAGCAAATCAAGGTCCAGGGACATAGCTTCATCCATTACTCTTACCATAGGATTACGAGGGAGAAGGTGCTCACCGGTAGCCTCATCAAAGGTAATATCACGAGAACCCGGATCCAGATCCGATGACCCGCAAACGGATTACGAGCCAAGCCGGGATGATCTATCTGGGTAACGGTAGGATTTTCAGACGGGTGCGGAGAAGGTATAAACTCAGTATTTTCAGGTGAAGATTCAAACAAGGAGCGACTCCTCTTCTTCTTTTGGATAACCTCTTCGATAACTCCAAGAAGAGGACGGTAGCCGACTATGTTTCCAGTCGGAGCTTTGGTTTAGTAGAAGCCTTGAGAAGTTTGTATTGTTCAAGACGGTGCTGAACATCTGATGTCTTGGCCACCTTACCCGCTTCTGTGATAAAAACCAAGTGTTACAAGCATACATTGAGCTATAATTCAAGAAATATATCAAGTTAAGAAGAGTAAAGAGACGCTTTTGTTATACAAACCCTGGGGAGGAGTAGGATATTGCAATAAGTCCTTGATCTCATTTCAGGACGGGAGCTGACCATAAAATATTCCTAAATCCTTATCATAAATGGAGTCGGCAGGAGTCAAAAATTCACCTTGAATCACAGGAATTGCCTTAGCTGAAGCGCTCATAGAAGATGAATCGGCGCCGGTCCCGGCCTTGTTAGCTTTCTTAGGCTTCTCCACTAAAGCCGATCCTTCCTCCAACCCTTCAAAAGCTAGGCGGATAGCGTCATCTGTCCACTCCTGGATCACACCTGCTTGCTCAGAAGACAAAGCCCCAGTGCCATCACCACTCCGTCCGTCGCCACCATCATCGCTATGACCATCATCATCACCTTCTCCACCATTTCCACTCTCCGCCTCACCTCCTTCATCCATGCCTCTTTCCTCCTCCATATCTTCCTCCTCCGGGACATCTGGACATGTGCTGGGGGAGGGTCCATCGGACTTCTTAAGTTTCTTCCCCCGGGCAATTGGATGTTTCGAAAAGGGTTTCCTTTTGCCGCTCTTCACTGTAGCCCCTCTCTCCTCAGCTGTGTCTCTTTGCTTGACCACAGACTGGCGTGGAAGAATCAAGTTGAGCCCCAAAAGAGTAGCATTCCTGATCAAATAAGAAGCTGCCGTCTCTTTTTTCGGAATGGCTTCTATTTCCACAGCCATCTGAACCAGACGATTGTTCTCTACAACCGCAAAGCCACCTGTTGCTAGCAAGAAACAAAGCACATAAGGGGGAGCATTGTAAAGAACGGAAATTATAAATGAGATTCAACTTACAGCCAGAGGTGAAGCGGTGGAAAGAAACATA
The DNA here is from genome assembly GCA_030765085.1 of Allium cepa. NCBI lineage: Eukaryota > Viridiplantae > Streptophyta > Magnoliopsida > Asparagales > Amaryllidaceae > Allium > Allium cepa. The sequence continues at coordinate 918,340,179 of CM060931.1, read as the reverse complement.
GTCATCCTTGACAAAGAACCATTCCTTCTTGAACATGCTAAATTTTGAATATAAGTCTAGGACTGACTTGAAAGACACGACCGATTCTAAGCTAATATATGGAGACCCCTTCTTGTAGCCTCTCAAGTTGTACAGGTACCGGATCTCCCGGTTGGAAGGGGGATGCCCGTATTTTCTCTGAAAAATAATGAACAGACTCACCAAGATGGCATAGGAGTTGGACTGAAGCTGGAAAGGGGCCACCTTCAAGTATGTGATGAAGCTGACTATCCAAGCATTGATCGGAGGAACGGCTCCGCACATGCAGTGATATCTACTATAAGAAAAATATCCTTCAGGGGGGCTATACGGCATCAATCCTTTCCCCGGCAACATCATATGCGCTCTGTCAATCCCAAAAGATCTAGATATAACGTCAAGCTGCTCATCTTTGAGGGAGCTGGGAAAGCAGTCAGGCGGCGAGTTCAAGAGCTCTTGAGGACCGTACCCGTCTACTAACGATCTCGGGGGTGGTCCATGTCGTTCTGGTTCTACCTGAACTGGGGGCACTATGGAGGACTCTTCTTTGTCATTGGATTTCTTTTTGTCAGAACGAGTTTCTACTTTATGAGACATTATCTGCAACACGAGAAAACATATTGTTAGAATAGGGAGTGTAGAGATATAAACAAGAAAGTACATACAGTCTGGAATCTCATTCATAATTCAAAACAAAAAATTTCATTCGGTAGTACGAATCTAAGGATCCATTCGGCACTCATACTCCCTAATTTCATTCGGTAGTTCGAGTCGAAGGATCCATTCGGCACTCATACTCCCTAATTTCATTCGGTAGTTCGAGTCGAAGGATCCATTCGGCACTCATACTCCCTAATTTCATTCGGCAGTTCGAGTCAAAGGATCCATTCGGCACTCATACTCCCTAATTTCATTCGGTAGTTCAAGACAAAGGATCCATTCGGCACCCATATTCCCCGATCTCATTCGGTAGTTCAAGCATAAAGTTTATTCGGCAGAAGAAAGCCTCACCTGGTCTGGTAGTCGAATCTGGTTCAGTGATATGATTGATTGGGCTCTTTCAAATAGTAAGGAATAACGGAGGCGTGAAACCCATACTTATAGGCAAGCATAGGTTGACCTGACCAACTGGTTCGGCACTTGGGCCGGATGAGTGTGTCCAAATTGATCTAAAAACAAAGCGCGACATATGCAGGCATATGCCCCACTTTGGGAGGCAAATGTTGGGCGAAGTCCCACCGGACCAAAGCACTACCGAACCAACCTATCTCCAAGGCCTAGCCGAACACTCATCACCGGATCAAGGCACTATCGAACCAACCTATCTCCAAGGCCTAGCCGAACCACTCATCACCGGACCAAGGCGTTTCTGAACCAACATTGCCAGGCCAGATTACATCAGCCCAGGCCCACCAGCGGCTATATACATCCAAGACCCCTACCCCCAGCCTCACTCTATAAATAGAGGGGTAGGGGTACAACAATGGTAGAGAAATTTGAGAGCTCAAGCACGGATAGAACTTTCAAGCAACTTTCATACACTTGTAATCAAAGCTTTGTACTTGTAATCTGAACAGTGAAAGAGAATAACATATGAAGTGGACGTAGGCACATTCTGGCCGAACCACTACAAATCTGTGTGTCTTTTACAGTTTAGTCCCTGCTTTTTACATATTTGCATAAATCACCCAAATCACTAAGAACAACATAAAATCGACTAAATCATACGACTTGGAGGTGTCTGCCCATTTTTTGTGCAAACAGCTGGCTTTCTTTTAACCGGCTAAGACTCTGTTTTCTTAGCGGGTTAAATTAAAACCGACTAAGGAATGCTTCTTTTTCTCAGATTGTGGGTGGGTTTTGATTGAATGAGTTTGAATTGATGTGTGGCAACACGGTTGGGAATGCTCTTAACGCATACGGAGAGTAAAAAGGTTGTGAGTTCATGTGTGAAGTTGTGTACAGCACTATGCATAAAAGATAGTACTTTCCCAGCAGTACAGTTTTCTAAGTCAAATCAAACATTACTTGTACAGCAACAGCCTATTACCGAGAATGCCATAGTTCAGAGTTTATATCTTTTCTTGAACCTTAAAAAAAACAAAATCTTAGAAAGTTAAATAAAAATTCAAGCATTTGATCGACCAATAACATAATACATTAGCCTTGATTAGCCTCAGCTTCTCCCAACATCTCATTTCATCCAATATTGAGAAAGAATTGATAGCTTTAACTTGACCTTGAATAAATGGCATCAGCAAATGCACTAATTTAATAGTGACGATAACTCAACAAATGCATAAAAATTCAATCTTTATTTGAAAACCTTCTATTCAAAACATGTTTTCAAAACCCAGAACCCAAGATTCCAGCTTTATTCAAGCAAGTTGAGTGAACAGAGGCCGGTAAATATAATGGCAAAGATTTTGTCGTTATAAATTTATAAAGGCGAAGGCAAAATCTTCGTCTTTATAAACTGGGAACGTTATATATAATTTATAATGGCGAAGTCTTCGCCGTTATAAATTTATAAGGAAAAATCTTCGTCTTTATAAACTGGGAACGTTATATATAATTTATAATGACGAAGTCTTCGCCGTTATAAACAAAGTTCTTTTTTATTGGTCTGTGGCTAGTTGTACTTACTTGGTTGCATAGCTCGTTCGGTCAATCCAAAATCATGAGAGAGTGAAGCGAACAAGCCACATTGTTGGTTATGGTCTAAGATGTTGCTGAACGTATTAGACGGGAAGAAAAATATGAGCTAACTTTTTGCTACTGCAAATTAGTATGTTAGCCTATACAGTGCAAAATGTATGCAAAAATGAATGAAACTTCATCCTAATTAATGTGATAAAATAGTATATTGATCAGGTCATTAATTTTTAAACGTTGCAAATGTTAGTCTTACGAAACTAAACACCCCTCAGTCTCAAAATTGAAGTATATTTTAAAAATCTAAACTAACACAAATAGTATGTGAATGCAAACCTTTAAAATATATACAGACGAGGAACATAATTAATGGTGCTTCTCCATCACTCTCTAGGCTCAGTTACAACCCAGGACAAAAGAGCAAAGTATATCATTTAGAATATTATATTAAGAATTTTATGGTATGAGTACTCACGTATAAGAAGAGATGAGATCTCTGCCCCCAAATCCCATACCCTTTAACAGTTTAATGTATTAACCTATCTACTTAATTTAATTAATTATGGGGGCTTGGATCAGCGGATAGCTATACTGTACGCTTTTCAGGAGTTTACCGGTCTACCGGGTTCTCCTGGTATAATGTAATGGACAATGAAAGGTCCATATTGCATGGCATAGAGGGCACATAGGATTGAAAAAGAGGAATTAAACTCTAGAACAGTTAGCAAACACATCACGTGCAATATAATTTGTCTCTTATCTAAAAAGAGGACAGCTGTGGGAAACCTAAGTTAAAAGGGAAAGTAGGTCCATTTTGAACAAAAGATTTAAAAGTATCATTACTGGATTTATTTAGTATCTATTCTAGGATCATAAAAAAAGAAGAAAATAATAATACACATGAAATATATATCACCTAACAGGATGGAGGTTTCACCAATGAAACTCAAGAAGACACTCTGGGTTGTTTGATAGTAAGATACATTTTTACCAAAATTTTGATAATTGACGTCGTCCAAGATCGCCTGCACAAATGTTGAATGATGAAAAAATATTTCAAACAAAAACAGGGTGCATGATAATATGAATATCCAATGTAATGAAATGTAACGTATCAAACGCATTTCATCAAGCGCGTATCCTGCAATATATCAATGGAAATAGAGCTACTTGAATAAAATTACATAACAAAACATCATGAAAATTATCGATCAATTCAACACAGCAGAACTAAACATATGTGAATAAAATGACATATGGGAAATTTAAACAAAGAACTTAGTCCTTCCAAAAATCCAATTAGAAAGAGTCATAGTCGAAGAAGATTGCATCAATTCATATAATTTCTCAGGCTACATCGTTTCTCCATTTACCTTGTAGGACAATTCATTATTTGTTTAAATTAAGCGGAGTTTAGATTGGCATCAGTCTTTTCATTTGGGAAGGTAGTAAGTTGGAGATTGGATTACTGAGCGGAGAGGCAGTAGTGTACTTTTCCGAACGGTGCACGGCAGGTCGTACAGGCATTTGGATCGCCTCTGGTGCACCATCGTCTTTGGTGCACTGGTCTTCTCCGTGAGCCAAGCACACAACTTGCTTAGTTTGATTCCAACATGTTTATTTACAATATATAATAATAACTTTGGAATAGGAGAAAGAGCAAGTTATTTTGAAGGACAATTTTTGGTTTTAGGCGCCAATATTATATTATGGTTTTAGGCTTAGCAAAAACTAATTAGCAAAGTAGACCTCGTTTCGGTTTTAACTTGCGCAAATATGATGTGCAAAGTGTTAAAAAAAATTACTATACCTTGCGCATTTCATAAATGCGCAAGCTATATTTAATGCTTGCGCAATTATGTAGTGCGCAAACTTATTTTTGAGCATCAAATAAAAAGAGAGCATAGATCTGAGTTCATTTATCAATACTCCTACTTTCTTCTTCAAACTCTCCCCACTTCCCAATCAAAACCCATTTTTCTTTTATATCCCGATCCACAATCAACTTATTAAGCATGTAGTTGCTAAACTATATATGGAATCATCTTTTTCATCGTTACAAAACAACGATAATTATTATTGTTTTTGAACATTAAGATGTAATTATGCTATTGTTGATGTTGTTGAAAATGAAGAGTTATTGGTGGTGGTAATGTTAATTATTAGACAATGATGTATAGTTGTTAATGTTTAGTGAACTAGGAAACCTTATTTAAGTAGTAGTAAATTGAAAACCCTTTACACCTTAATTGTTTGTTGTTTATTATGACGGTAGACATTAATGGTTAGGAGATAGATGACGAAACATTGGTGAAACATTTTAACGAGGTTGAAGGAAAAATCAAAATTGCAAATTCAAGAATTATTGACTTTGATGTCCATCATGTTCTAGAAATACAGTTTGAACCAGTGCCGCGTAAATTCCATTCAGGATCATCAACCTTACACGCTCGTTTATGTGAAGTTGTTTCTGCGGAAACGCTCGGTCATCAACATACAGTTTTCGAAAATTTGATGACGTCTATACATCATGTTGGTCTATCCATTCCAAGGGGACAACGACCATGTCATACCTATTATTGTGGAGATATGTGTGTAGTGGTTGTTTGCAGAAAGAAAAAGAAAGCTGGAGGTGTAGTTCGTACAACAAATATAATCCTCGTGAAAATGATTGTTGCAATTATTTTAAATGGATTGATCAACCCCTGTGTGAAAGGGGACTTGAGTGTGCCCATGAACTGCAAACCGAAATAAGTTGTTTGAAAAGTGTGAATGAAGAAGTAAGGACAAACAGTGGAAGGCCTAGAATGTGGTAGATGTTTGGAACTTGATTAAGTTGTCATATCTGGATTTTATGTTGAACCTCTGTATTTGTAATACGTTGTTGCGAAAATATTTCTATTTGTTGTAACCCATAACGTGTGCAAGGTAGATAGTTTATTATGTTGTTGAAATTCATTTGATATTGTTGACTTTATTGATGAAATATATTGGTTACATTATTATATTGATTTGCTTGTTTGAGTTTTTTTAAAGATTGAGTTGAATGCTTTTGGTTGAAGATTGCTTGCGGAAGCAAAATCTACTTAGAAAAATAGGTAATAATTTATCAAATTGATGTTTATAGTTATGTCAATGAACAAAAACTATGAATGTTGTATTGGAACTTATTTTGCAGATAATATCAAAGGTTCCGACTATATTTTACTTTAATGGCGAATTGTTGGTTGATGATGAAAGTAAACCTAGATATGTGGGTGGAAAGTAAAAGGAGCGACAATAAAAAAATCATTGTAGTTTCAAAGTGCTTAAACGAAGGGCATTTGAAGTGACAAAAGCAAATCCTATGATATATGATTTAAAATTAGCGGTCAAATGGGTTTGGGATGATGGTGCATCCACTATTGATTTGGAAGACTACGATGATTTGAACTCCACCTTTTCAGTTGGAATGAAAGTTATAGAAATCTACGTTTTGAGAGTGGAACATGAAAATGTGGTTGAAACACAAGCGCCGGTAATCTTTGGGGATGAGTATATGCACATCACACAATTACAACAAACATAATGGTCGGCATATCCGTCGTATCTTTCAAGCCATCAAGGTGGAGAGTTTACAAATTTACTACAGCGGAATGGTTGGAGTCTCATCTAGTCAGGAACAAAATATGATGCAAAACGCTATAAATCCAAATCATTCGCAAGCGTTTGAAAAGTGGGTACTATTATATGTTGGCACTTGTATTCTGACTTACGTTGATGCAAAATATATGACCTTTGTTTTTAGTATTCCTAGTTTCGAAGATGCATTTACTAGTTGTGATGACGACGGTGCCGATTATCATGTTCATACTCCATATGAAATTTGTGGGCAAATGGATAGCATGGAAGTTGCTTGTGCGGATGATGAGGATAGAACTTGGATACATCAAATGGAAGTTAACAATGATGCAATCATATATACAGACATTGAGGAGGCTGATGATGTAAATGCGAAAGAAGAACAAATCACATATGAAGAGGCTCTAGCCGATGATTTATGCACGGCATCATTGATGGTGAAATAAATAATGGAAAATTATCAACTAGACGTGGAAGTTTTTGAAAGAGAGTGTATGGAGGAAGGTCCATGAGTTGGATTAATTTTTGAAAGTAAGCAGAAGCTTATTGAACAGTTATGTGAATGGGTGATTAAATGTTCAGTTTCGTTTCAAGTTATGAAATCACATGCAAATAAAAACACAATCCATTGTGATGTGGAAGAAACATTCCCTTGGTGAGTTCATGCAAGCCTTTTGGTAAGAAAAAAATTCAAATTGGTGGAAGATAACTACATATGGCGGCGATCACACTTGTTTAAATGCAACCATCAACTCAAACCATCAACATGCAACTACTAAGTTTATATGTAGCAAAATACTTCCATTGATTAAAGCTGAAACAAGCATGACTGCAAGAACTGTTCAAGAGACAATGTCCAACATGTTTCATATTAAAGTGGGTTATTTTTTAGCCTGGCATGGACTGCAGAAAGTCGTTGCAATGATTTATGACAATTGGGAATCGTCATATGCAGAATTGCCGAAATATCTTAGATTCCTACGACATACCAACCCCGAAACCGTATATGATGTTATTCATAGTCATGGTGTCTTTGATGGTGCATTTTGGGCTTTCGGACCTTCTATTCAAGGCTTCGACCACTGTAGACCCATATTGTCTATTGATGGCACTCATTTATATGGGCAGTATCTATGTACATTACTAGTAGCAACTGGGGTGGATGCAAATCAAGGGTTATTTCCTTTAGCTTTTGCTATTGTACAAATAGAGCCGTGGCAAATGTGGAGTTGGTTTATTCGTTGCATATGGAATTATATTCCATCCGTACGTACTAGATGTATCACCTTTATCTCGAATCTTATGAAAGGAATTCCACATGCGCTTAGAGAAGCTTGTCTAATTGAACATCATTATCGCTTTTGTATCCGTCATATTAAACCAAATTTTAAGAAAGCGGGGTTTGGTACGGATGAGCTACAAAATTTATTACACGCATGTGCCACGGCATTGGAGGTCTTAAAATATAATGATCTTCAAAAACAGTTGAAGGATGTAAATCAAGATGCCAATGCGTGGGTTGAAAGAAGTTTGAAAGACCAGGAATCAAGCTGGACTTTTTGTCATGACAGCGAAGTAAGATTCAATATGATGACGACCAAAGTTTCCGAAAGCTTAAACGGTGTGCTCAAAGGAAATAGGAATTACTTGTTAGCTCATTGGTTGCACGAACGTCTCATTGACTGAAACATTACTTCGTCGAATAACGAACACAAGGGAAAGAGTGTACGTCGCAGCTCGCACCTAAGTGGGAAGCATTAGCGGGGTGAAGAATGGAAGAATCGATGCTCGTGTCTATAGAGAGATATAGCTTCATTGAATGGTAGGTGAAAGATGTGCATATTTTGATTATAAGGTGAATATCGAAGATAATGTTGCCAAATGTTTGTGCAACATGCCAACGTTAGATCATTTTTCGTGCTCCCATGTATTGGCAGCTTGTTCTCGTGGTTCGGATGGGGCTAATAGAGTTTATTTTGACTTAATCTCGATACACAAAGGCTACGTATTCCGTAGCTTATGTTCCTTTATTCTATCCTGTACCAGATATTCGACATTGGAACGTCTACGATGGTCCAATTATACAACCACCGCCTATGCGTAGAAATTCAGGTCGTTCTCGGTCTACTCGAATAAAAGGTTTTATGGATCCACCATCTTCATCTGGCCATAACAGATGTAGCTGAAAGTCTACAAGGTGGATCGTGTAGTGTATATGTAAGTATATGTGAAAAAATATACAATGCAACTAAAACAATACTAACCTAAGTAAATATAGAATAAGCATACCAGGATTTTATACTGGTTCGGACCTCCATTCCTACGTCCAGTCCTAAAGCTCCCCTTCAGAATTCGACAATCAAACACTCTCGCTTCGCTCGAAGGAATAGGCTTGGTTACGATAAATTGTTCTTGTCAAATGTGTGTTCTATAACACGGATATTTACTAAACAATACAAATGCTTCCAATATATATCTAGAAAGTATCGTTTGTGAGGAACTAAATATATGGAAGAGTGAAATGCAAATATGGATTGCTAGGGATTAGGAATGTATGATAGAGTATGTAATTAGGGAGCGTAAATAAGTAAGATAGTTTGTTCTCTTGATTCTTGAGGATATATATAGTTATAGAGAGTTTTCTTGAGTGGTTGCATCCATTAACAAAGCATTACAGTTGCTTTTGTTGATGATGGAGAGTTGCAGCGAAGAGAAGCGGAGATATCTATTCGAATTTGCCAGTTGAAGTTTAAATTTAAAATCCAAGTTTGAAATTAGACGTCTGGAATATGTTTTAGACGTCTTATACTATATATATTTTTGAATATAGTCGTAGATCAGATGTTTGAGTGCAATTGCCAAACGTCTGGTTCAGACTGTCTGTTGTTCCAGAGAACTGTTAATGATGTCTAACTTGTGCATCCAGATGTCTGATACTGTGCATATCAGCTTTTATGCTCTTTTTCTTGTGCTTCTTTGATCCTATCGACTTGTAGTCTCTTGTAGTGATTTTTGAGCCTTATTCTCGTCTTTCTAGTGATATTACTCTAGCAAGTACCTGTATAAATATATGTGCATGTTTGATTTCCATTGTATAGTTGTTGTCATCGAAACCGTAGATTTTGATTTCCTTACAATCTCCTCCTCTTTGATGATGACAACTATACAATATACTTATATATAATTTTATAGATCTCCCCCTAAATATGTGCTTTCCATCACTTATTGTGATCTTTATTATTTCTCCTCCTTTGGCATTATCAAAAAGAATTTATAACTATTAAATGTAGATATCATATTTATTCCATTAAGCATTTACCAATCGTTGTAAGATTATAAATATACACAGAAATAACAAACCGAAAAGCAATTTTCATTAATCATAATAATCGATTACATCTAAAGATTTTTTCATTTGAACAAAATATGGAACCCAAAAAAAAATTAAAGATCTTTTGGAGAAGCTTTATCTTGATCATCTCCTTTATCTTCATTCTTGAAACAACTCGCTTGTTTTTTAGGTGATGTTGGAGTTTGTTCGACGGGTTCTTTCTCTTCGTCAAAAAGTTTGGAATGTTTCGAAGGAGGTGGAGAAGGCACTGGATTTAGTCAATCTTCTGAAGGTGGTGCGGACCACGAACCCTTTGAAAAACCTCCTTTAGAACGGATAATACAACTGAAAGTGATGTTTCAACTGTGGCTAGGCGAGAAGCAAAGAATGTTTCAGAACTATCAATGCGCTTAGCCAATAATTTTTGATTTCAAGATAAAGTAAGTTGATTTTGAAGAGTTAAGTCCCGAATACTCTCATTTGGATTCGTCTCAGTGCGATTCTCCAAAATGTCATCCTGGGATGTATAATCAAAGGGTGTAGGAGGAGGAGGAGGAGTATTTTCGCGATGTTGCTCCACCTCTTGTGATGGTTCAGGTTGTGTTTGAGGTGAAGGCCCAGCTTGTCTGGCTTGACGACGTTGCGTTCACTCTTCAAATGATATAAAATCCGGAGGATTTTCCGGTAAGTGCATTAGGGAGAAAATTTTTGTAGATGTATATTTCAGAGAAATCTCTTCGAAAGTGGATAAATATGAGGGGATGTTGTGAGCTCGTAAAAGTATCATGATATATGTAGGACGGATGATGGATGGGCGTGATCAAGTCCAAAAATGTCTGAGCTCCTCAGTTATAAATTTTGCCCAATTGACCCTTGTTCCACTGAATATAGCATATAAGGCCTTGTGCTCTAATTTTGTGATTTTCTCATGACTACTAAGGTGAGGAATGATAGTATAGATAATCATTCTAGTGAGAAGTCTCGCCTTAGGTCGTAGGTATTTTGATGCAAATTTAGACATTTCGTCTTTGCATATTTAATGTGTTATATTGTCTCTTGGATTGTGATGCATATCCGAAATATTATATAAATCTTCTTCGGTGTCGGAACATCCCATAGTTCGGCCTATGATCCCTGGAGTAAGTCTAATTGTATTGTCGTAAACACTTGACCATAGCTAATTATCATCGTTCTCCGTGTTCCAAATTGCCGTGCTATCTAAATTAGCATGGAAAAGAAATACGACTAGCCGATAGATTTGGATGTTACTGGGATTAAAGGATATCAACGTTTCTTAACTAGCACTTTCACACATTTCATCTAAATCATACATCGGGAACTTTAGCAAATTATAAAATGGACCTGTATGGAGTTTCTTCTTTTGAATATTCTTGTATCTCTTGAGTGAATGTGGTACACGGTTCATCCATCGTTCAATTTGATCGTCAGAGCAAACTTGGGGATTGGATGAAGTTGCTTGATCTTGTTTTCGCTTAGATATCTTAGGGTTTTTTGTTTTAGGAGCCATCGAATTCGAGCGAGTTTGGAAGAGAAAGTAACTTTGAGAAATAGGCAGTAGAAATGAAATGAAACTTTAAGTGTGAAAAGTAAAAAAAATAGACGTTTTTTGGGTACTTACGAGCGTCGATTGAATTTCAGACGTCTGGATGGCTAATCAGACATCTGATTTAATTTAGTTTGAAGACAGTAAATAAAATTAGAAGTTTTATTTTTGGTCGCAAACGTTTGGAATCGATCGATTTGTAAATTTTGAAAGGCAGAGAGAATTATCAGACGTCTGATTGTAGAATCAGACGTCTGAAATAGGTCAAAGTGTTATTTTTATAGGACAGATAGTTGTCTCAGACGTCTGGATATAATTCAGACGTCTGAAAAGGGTCTAAGTTTTTATCTTATGGAGGTAGAGACTTTGTTCAAACGTCTGGTCAATAGTTCAGACGTCTGAAATAGACTGGTTTCTATTTTTTATTAAGCAGAGATAATTTTCAAACGTCTGGAAGGTTATATAAGACGTCTGATATATGCACGATGGTTAAAAATTTGTGTGATACAAGAGCGTTAGACGTATGATGACAAATTTCAGACGTCTGAAATGACCAAATTGTCTTAAAATAGCCTAATTTTGAATGGTGTTGCTTATTTTTCAAGAGTTTGATTTTAATACAACATAGTATTATTATCTGTGAAACAGAATACAAATATGCGTAAATAAAAATACAATGAGAATAATTAAATTTATTTAGATGACGATGGAGCATTGCGATCTCAGACTTGTCATCCCTCAATGGCTTAAGTGGAGACCATATATTTCCACATTAGGTTCTCGAGGAACCAGAGAATCGCCTAGGTGAAGGATCCAAAGGTATACGATAAGAGACAGAGGGATCCAAAGGATTGCAAAGAATCAAAAGTGGTTCATATACATCCTTCTCACGTGAATTACAAAATTTTATCGCTACTTGCTTCAGAAAATTTAGTCGTCGTGCGGTAACCTTTTTCTCAAAGTATAATTCTCATTATAAATCTGTTTACTGCTTTTGATAGTGATGTATCTCATCAATTTTCTCCTTAGTGTTAGAAGAGACAAATATAGATCGTTTGGACTTCTTTTTATTTGGAGTGAATCCCGTGTGGTAGAAAGATTATTTATAGGTCCGTTCCTGATTTGGTGTAGGAGTGGAAAGGCGATGAGGTGTATACGCTGAGCTATCCATTGTTGGTGTCCAGAAGGAGAGATGAGAGTTGTCGGAAGACATGCTTTTATTTTCTGTTGTAAAAAAACATGAAATCTATATATTCTTTACTTTTTTATTTTGTAAAAAGCTATTTATACATGATTTTAAAGGTTATTCATAGGTAATTTCACAAAACAACCTAAGGTGAAGAGTTAATAACTTTAATTTGTGGATCAAAAAAATTTTAGTCAAAAATAGAATAAATGAAAATGTAGTATTGGTTTAGAAGATCATTAAGAGAACATATTCCTAAATCACGTCGCAGTTTAACAAATGTTTGTTCATTTAGTGGTTTTGTGAAAATATCTGCTATTTGATTCTCGGTATTTACGTATTCTAATGTAATAATTCCTTTTTCTACATTGTCACGTAAAAAATGATGTCGTATATCTATATGTTTAGTACGCGAGTGATTTACATGATTTTTTGATAGATTTATTGCACTCGTGTTATCGTAATATATTGGTGATTTATTGATAACTTTGTCGAAATCCGTAAGTGTTTGTTGCATGTATATCACTTGTGCACATGCTAGAGCTGCTGAAATATATTTGGCTTCACAAGTAGATAAGGAGACATTATTTTGTTTTTTTGCTAAACCATGAAACTAATGATTGTTCGATAAAGTGACACGTTCCGCTTGTATTCTTACGATCTATTTTACATCCACCGAAATCCGTGTCACTATATGAAACTAGTTCAAACGATGATCCCTTAGGGTAAAATAAACCGTAATCTCTAGTACTAGATAGATATCGTAAGATACGTTTAACAGCTCTTTGATGAGATTCTTTTGGTTTTGCTTGAAATCAGGCACAAAAACATACACTCATCATAATATCGGGTCGATTAGTTGTCAAATAAAGTAAGGGGCCAATCATACTATGAATTTTTTCATCAAAATCATTTCCATTATCATCTTTTTCCAAGTGAACACTAGTACTCATCGGTGTTGGTTTGCTTGAAGTTTTATCCATTTCAAAACGACGTAATAGATCGTTACAACATTTTTCTTGATGAATAAAAATACCATTTTCAAGTTGTTTTATCTGTAAACCTAAAAAGAAATTCAATTCTCCCATGTGTGACATTTCAAATTCATTTTTCATAATATTTGAAAATTGATTACAAAGATTTTCATTAGTTGAACCAAAAATAATATCGTCTACTTAAATTTATATAACTAAAATTTCATTATTTTCTCGTTTAATAAATGTAGTCGTATCAATTTTACCTATTTGAAAACCAGATGTAATTAAATGATTTTTAAGATGTTCTTACCAGCACAGGGGGCTTGCTTTAAACCATATAAGGCTTTTTGTAATTTAAAAACACGACGAGGACATTTTTCGTGAACAAACAATGGAGGTTGTTCAACACATACGTTTTCTTTAATAAAATCATTTAAAAAAGCACTTTTGACGTCCATTTGAGATAATTTAAAATTGTGATGATTTGCAAAAGCAAGTAATGTACGTATGGCCTCGAGTCTTGCTACTGGAGCAAAAGTTTCGCTGTAGTCGATACCTTCTTCTTGATTATAACTTGAGCGACTAGACATGCTTTATTTCTAACTATATTTCCGTTTTCATCTGCTTTGTTTTTAAATACCCATTTTTTTCCAATAACCGATTGATTTTCGGTCTTGGTACTAATTCCCAAATATTATTACTTTAAAATTGATTTAATTTTTCTTACATGGCTATTATCCAAAAAATTATCGTTTGAAGCTTCTTTATAATTTTTTGTTCAAAATTCGACACAAAATGCAATATGACTTATTTGCTTAAGTTGATTTCTAGTTACTCTTGAATTGAGATCTCCAATGATATTATCTTTTGGATAATCTTTTAAAAAATTTAGGAGATGATACTAAAGTATTATTTTGTATATTTGTCTCATTATTAAAAGAATTTGTTGCATTTGTTATTGGAATTATTTCTTCATCGTATTAATATGATGGTTAATAAATTTTCATCAAATAAAACATGTAAAATTTTTTGAATTGTGTTAGTTCATTTATTAAAAATTTTATACGCCTTGCTACAATGTGAATATCCAACAATAATTCCTTCATCGGCCTTCGGGTCGAATTTTCTCAAATTATCTTTTGTATTTAGTATAAAACATTTTGATCCGAAAGTTTTAAAGTATGATACTTTAGGTTTTCTTCCAAAAAATATTTCAAAACAAGTATGTTTAGTCATAGGTTGTATGGTTACTCGATTCAAAACATAACAAGCCGTAGTATAGCTTCTGCTCAAAAATGTTTTGGTAGACCGCTGCTGTTTAATAATGTTCGTGCACATTCTTTTAACGTACGATTTTTTCTTTCTACCACACCATTTTGTTGAGGTGTGCGGGGAAAAAAAATTATGACTTATGCCTTTTTATTACAAAAATTGGTAAAAATATCATTTTCGAATTCTCCACCGTGATCGCTTCGAATATTTTTAATTTTCAAATCCATTTGAGTTTTAATTCTTTTAGCAAAAATTTTAAACATTCCAAGGTGTCACTTTTATGTTTTAAAAATAAAATCCATGTATATCTTGAAAAATCATTAACTATTATGAAAAATATTTTTTGTGATTTATAGATCGTGCATGGGTTGGACCAAATTAATCAAAACGTAACAGTTCTAATGATTGTTTTGTAGGAGTACAATTTTTCGATTTAAAAGAGCTCTTCTTTAGTTTTTCAATTTGACAATCATCGCATAAATTTTCTACTTTGTAATTTATTTTAGGTAAACCTCTAATTAGCTTATATTTTACTAATTTATTAATATATTTAAAATTACTACGACAAATCTTTTTTGCCATAATCATGGATCGTCATGTTTGACGGTGAAACATAAATTTGAATTCTGATTTATATTCATATTTAAGACATAAATATTTTAGTTTCTAAAACCCTCAAAGATGAGTTGTTTGTTATAATCGTAAATATTACATCTACCTTTTTCGAAATTGATTTGAAAACCTTTATCGCATAATTGACTAATACTAAGTAGGTTGTGTTTTAAATTTTCTACCAACAAAACATTTGTAATAATTAGAGAGTTAGAAGTACCTTAGTTGATGACTTCGCTGATGCCAATGACGTATCCTTTTGAGTTATCTCCAATAGTTATCGTTCTACCATCGATGTATGTTATATTTGCTAACATTTTTGAGTTTTTGATCATATGCTTAGAGCATCCACATTACGTATCCATTTCTCATTATTTTTAATTTTGGGAACCTAGAAAATAAAAGATGATTCAGTTGGTACTCATATACTTTGTTAGAGTCCTAGATGTTAGGATGAGCAGGTAGACATACCCAAGAAGGTTTGGTACATTTATGAACATAATTTTTATTATAGACTACATTATCTAAAAAATTATTAATATATTTTTGTCTAATCAAATAATTATTTGTCTTAGGAATCCAAATTTTTATATTTTTGGTATTCGTATTAGACTTAGGTGGTTTTTTAGTCTTTTGGTAGATAAACCTATATTTCTTAATATTATTCCCTTTTTGTTTAGGAATATTTATAAATCCTATTCCATTTTTATTACCTGATTTTGAAGTTTTGATAAGATTTTCCAAATCTTATTTTCCTTTATTAAATTTTGAAACATTATTTGTAATTTTATCTGATTTTTCTTTTAATTCTAAATTTTCAATTTTCAATGTTTCTATATTACTCTTGAAGTTGATACTTTCTTTTAACAAGTTATCCTTTTCTAGTCTAGTTTTTCCAAAATCAATAGCCATAGTCTCATTTTCAACCACTATTTTTTAATTTTTTTCTTGAGATAATTCTAGTTCCTCCTCTAAAATAATTTTTTCATCTTTTAACATTCCTACTTCAAGTTCTGATCTAATATTTTGGCTATATGTTCTTTATTCAATTTTTTAATTTGTCTAAATTTATCATCTAATTCCGTGCTAAGTCCTAATAATTCATCATAGCTAAGTTCGGGACATACCTCATTAGTTTGTGCCATAAAGCATACATTAGCTTGTTCTCCGTCACTATCCCTATTACTGTCTGATGATGATGAAGAATCCGAGTCATCTCATGTTACTTTGAAAGCTTTCTTCTTTTTGAATTTTTCGAATTTGTTTTTCTTTTTATCATTGTTGAGCTTGGAACAGTCTTTCTTCATGTGTCTAAATTGGTCACATTCATAATATTTGATTGATGTTTGATTTGTAGGCTTGATTTTCCTCCTTTCTGAAATCTGATCATTTTCTCAAATTTCTTGAATTTGTTGTAGTTTTGGCAGTAAATACGATTTCTTCTTCATCTAAGTCGGAGTCTTCATTTGTTGCTGGAAATGCTATGTTTTTCTTCTCCGAATTTTGTTCTTTTCTTGCTTGCAAATTAGCTTCATAGGACATTAAATTTCCAATCAATTCTTCAACTAAGAGTCAATTCTTCAACTAAGAGTGTTGAGAGATCATTAGCTTCTTCGATAGCTAATACTTTTCTTTCCTACTCTGGAGTTAACGAATTGAGAATTCTAGATATTAAGTCAAAATTTGTGAATTTGACTCCAATGCCATTAAATCGTGTTAAATGGTTTGGAATCTAGAGTACATATCTACTTTAGATTCGTTTTGTTTCATTTTAAATGATGAAAATTGATTTTGTAAAATTGAAATCTTAGTTTGTTTAACTTTGTTTGTGCATTCATGTGTAACTTATAGGGTACGCCAAATATCATATGCAGTGTTACATAACATGACAGGTGAAAATTCATTCTTATCTAATGAACAAAATAAAACATTCATAGCTTTTGCTTTATTAGAAGCTGCGGTTTTTTATGCATCATTCCGTGTGTTCATAGCAGCGTCAGGTGCTTCATATTTATTTTGAGTGGCTAACCAAATTTCTAATCCATTAGCTTCCACAAAAAAATTTATAGGTGTTGACCAATATGCATGGTTAGAACCATTAAAAAGTGGGGGTCGTGCTAAAAAATACTTTCCATATAAAGTGATTCAAAAATGTGTTACTGTACTTTGATCAAACCTTGCTCTGATACCAATTGAAAGTTTGCAAAGTGGATCATGTAGTATATATGCAAGTATATGTGACAAAATATACGATGCAACTAAAACAATATTAATCTAAGTAAATATAGAATAAACATACCAGGATTTTATACTGGTCGGACCTCTCATCCTACATCCAGTCCCAAAGCTCCCCTTCGGAATTCGACTATCAAACACCCTCGCTTCTCAAGGATGAATAGGCTTGATTATGATAAATTTTTCTTGTCAAATGTGTGTTCTATAACACGGATATTGACTAATTAAACGCTTCCAATATATATCTAGAGAGTATTGTTTGTGAGGAACTGAATATATGGAAGAGTGAAATACAAGTATAGATTGCTAGAGACCAAGAATATATGATAGAGTATGTAATTAGAGAGCGTAATTAAGTAAGGTAGTTTGTTCTCTTGATTCTTGATGATATATATAGTTATAGAGAGTTTTCTTGAGTAGTTGAACCCATTAACAAGTGCTCTATAGTTGCTTCTGTTGATGATAAAGAGTTGCAGCGAAGAGAAGCGGAGATGTCTATTCGAATGTGGTAGTTGAAGTTTAAATTTAAAATCCGAGTTTGAAATCAGATGCCTGGAATATGTTTCAGACGTCTGATACTATATATATTTTTGAATATAGTAGTAGATTAGACGTCTGGTTGCAATTTCCAAACGTCTGGATCAGTCTGTCCGTTGTTCCAGGGAACCATTTCAAACGTCTGGCTTGTGCATCTAGACGTCTGATTTGTGCATATCAGTTTTTATGCTCTTTTTCTTGTGTTTCTTTGATCCTATTGAATTGTAGTCTCTTGTAGTGTTCTTTGAGCCTTGTTCTTGTCCTTTTAATGGTCACAAGAAGAAAATTTATCCGCTTGAATTGTAATAGAAGTAGAACGTCTATGTTACTGTATGACTTGTTGACTTTGTTATGTGATGTTGTCATACGAATGGTGTTTGCATGTTATATAGAATGTTGTTAAGACTTTTTTGTGAAATTGTGTGATTTAAGGTGTTGAAACAGTTCTCTGTCTCGGACAGGGCCAAAAACATGCTTTCGCATATATGGAATGCGCAAGTTATCTTGTCAGTATAGCTTGCGCAATCCAAAAATGCGCAAGCTATATGTAAAATATAACCTGCGCATTCCATATATGCGCAAGCTTAGAACTAGGTTATTTGCAGCATTCCGCAAATGCCACAAAAGACTGAATGTAGCATTTGCGGATTGCTGTAAATAATCCAAAAATGGCATGCGCATATGTGGAATGCGCAAGCTATATTGACAATATAGCTTGCGCATTTCACTATGCGCAAGCTATTTTTTTGGGTCAGTTCCAAACAGGGAGATGTTCTGTCACACTGCAAAACCTCAAATTGCAAAATTATAAATTCCAAACTGAGAGCATGCACACACTATTCCATTAACAATACCATCAGAAAACAAAATAAATAACATGATCCAACTGACAATTGAAAATCATCCAAAAAGGGTTGAAAAAGTCATACAATAACATAGAAATATACAAGGCAACAGCTCCTCACCCAACCCAAAAACAACAATAAGACCAACACTGTCAACCACAAATCCGTCTAAGCTTAAGTGATGGTGTCTCTCTTCTTCTTTCGTTTGTACACGATAGGAGTCGATCCTTGGCCTTCTTCGAATATAGGAGCGGGTGTCGAAAGTGGAATTTCTTATTGTTGACTTAACCCAAAAATGAGTTATTCTTATTGAATTTCCCATTGCAGCGACTCTTGCGCATGCTCGCATGTCGAATGTCCAACATATCCGAATTATTGTTCTCCTTCATGCCAAATGGGCCAGTCAGCTTGAGTTTCTTCGCCGGTGTATTGCTGCTCTACCTCAGGCCAAGCGGATCATCCAGCTGTTGTTTCGCCACCGAGATGTTGTGAAGTCTCCCCCTCCGCATGTGCCTCCTCCCATTGGGTTTGTCCACCCGCTACTGTGGTATGTGTTTCCTCTGTACAATGTGGTGGCTATTCTACAATGCCCAGCGGCTTGGCCAGACTTTTTAGCACGTTCCGACATAAAATCCTGTCAAGTATTCGTCGTAGGTCAATGCACGTGCTTTTGACCTTGTCCGGCTCCATATGACTTTCTTCTATTTTGCCCACCACATCTAAAGCGTTGTATATTCCGCTTACCTAAATCATTAGTCATAACAATGCATCAACATGACATAAAAATTGAACTATCAAAAATTTGAAATTACAATACTTACTACATCACGTTCTAAAGGAGCACGGGGAGTGTACGCAACCAACTTCCTTGCCAACTTTTTAAGAATATAACGACGAGTAATTCGCCAATACCAATACTTGTACTCGCTCAAAGGTGTCGGAGGATCGCGTGCTCGTTCGGCACGGTCAATTCTTGATTCCCAAATAGCAATACTTTCCTCCGAAAATGCGATCCAGCTAGTGGTACCTGGGTCAAGGGGATGACAGGATCGGGAATGTGTTGATAATCAAAGGAAAACTGTCTCATAACCCGATCGGGTGCGTACAACTCAAAGTCTAAAAATAGAATCAGTCGGCTCTTAGTAATCCAACCGGCGAACGAATACTCAATTTTTGCAATACCAAACTTATACACTAATGAATATGGTTCCCATGTAACTGCATCATTCGTCAACAAATCCAACTCATTACGGTAAAACTGTACATTTCTTGGTGTCTCACGCCAACTCCTAGCACAATTCCACCTAGCCTCGAATGGAAGATACAGATCTAGGTCGGTAGGAATTCTAATAGACGGCCGTCAAATAGCAATATGCGAGCATGACCATAGTTGCAAGAACGTTGCAGAACCCCCTAAAACTTTTCGACGTTGCACGACAACGTGTGACAACTCACTATACAAATACCATAGAATGGCACTACACCGATAGTGATAAACACAGTCAGCCAAATCATCCAAAAAGTAAAAATTTCAAACTTAATCACCCTTTCGAATGATCGGGAAATATTCAACAACTCAAAAAATACAATATCATGGTACGAGTGTGGTGAAGTATATCTAAATCGGTCGCCCCTTCGGGTAGTGGTTCGAAAAATTCACTTTTAAACCAAGTCATTGACAATTCACTTTTAGACTTAACTGTCTCTCTAGGTAGAAAAATACCAAGCAGGTCATGAGCTAATTCGATGCAATCGATATCAAAATTTTGCAAACTTACCGAGCAATCGTCTTCCTTAAGACTGAATAGAAAATGCACATCCACTAGAATCACTGTCATCTCCTTGGCTCTCATATGATACCTATTTGTTTCCGGCCTCCATCAATCGCATAAAGCGGTAATAAGGTGATGATCGAGCCGAATGTAATCGATTTACGTAGCTTGCCAAAATATGAAGATTCGTAGATTCAGCTCCAACTTGGATCTTTATAATCGATCTCCTTGAGCTTTCTTGAATGATCGCATATCTTCACAGTTTCAACACCTTGGAATGTATAAAAAAAATAAAATTAGTGTTTCGTATTTGCATTCCCTCGGTTTACCAATGTCGAACATTGTGACGACCTGGAATTTTTAGGCATTTGAAATTGGAATATTTAATTAATTTTAAATATTTGCAAGATAGTTTAACTTGGATTTCAAATATCAGTTTGAATTTGGCAATTGAATTTATTGAGTTTAATAATTTGAATTTGGGTAAAATATTGAATTTTCAGTTTTAAGCCTGTAAAAATAATTTAAAGGCTTGTAAAATTTATGTTGATAGTGTTGAGGATAATCAAAGTTTTAAAATTGAATTTAACACTGATTTGTTCAGTTTTGAAATTTTATCATTTAAATTGATATTTAAAAATAGCCTTCCGAGGCATATTCTCGGAATTCGATGGAACCAGTTCCATTGGATCCGCAATAGTGTTTTATTATCGGGTTTCAATTTCCGTACTATTTGAAGTTATTGTGTGAGCGCACGATATGTAAACGCGCTGAAATTTATATGGAAATCCAATATTAAATAACTGGGTCCAAAAACCTATCTTCTCCATACGATCGAATTAGAACTCAAAACATTTTCCATTGCATTCGGAATAGGAGTATAACCTTATAAACGCCTAGCGGCACGCCTCGATAGGAGTTCGCGATTTTAAGCTACGTAAATTGAGACGATTTGAATTCAATTTAAAATATATATATTTATACCCTAGTCCCTTCAGCTGTATTTCACTCACATCTTAACTTTTTGCCTTCAAATCACTGTCCCCACTTGTGCACTCAACCGATCAAATCGTGTTTCATTTATCTCTTTTTCACCTTTTAAGAACATTGCAGCCGAATCTTTTAATCAAAATTCAGAGAAAAATCTCTACTTAGCTACTCGAAATCTTCATGGCCGAACGAAATCATTTCCATTCGAAATCAAATTTCTCCCGCAACTCCCATTTTCAAATTCTCTAACCATATCGAAGGAGGCCAAAGCGGGCAAGCTATGCGATGACGCGAGCATAAGTGAGTCGCATACTCGTGGAGCACGCAAAGCATGCGTAGGGAAAGGTCGTAAATTTGAGGCGTCGATTTAAGGAAGGCTTCGACTCGCTCGATAGTGCTTTAGCTGATTTTGTTTTGGGGGTTGCGAAGGATGGGGTGTTGGCGTCGCAGTCAGGTCGCGGAAGAGCAAGCTAGGGTTTGGTCGCGATTAGGGGCCGAGCGACTTCGTGGACGTGTAGGCACACCTGAGGGGAAGGTTTGTGGCACGCGGTTCTCGGTGGGGTCGCGCGACTTTGTGTCGCCGTGGTGAGCAGCAGTCGCGAGGATTGGTAGTTCGCGGCCTAGAGAGGCGGTCGCGATTTCTGGAAGTTCGAGCCAGGGTTTCGTTCATTAAGGTGAAACTTTTAAGCAGTTTTTATTTTTATTCTTACTTTTTTATTTTTTATTTTATTTTAAGACAATCTTAATTTAATTCATATCTGAAAAATATACAGAAACCGAAATAAGGAATATATATATGCAGTTTTTATATATATTTACAGTAGATATATAATTTATTTCTGTTTGAATTTAATTTATATAAGATTTTTGGAAATTTAGGATATTTCTAAAAGTTGTAAAAGGAATAAAGATTGATTTTTACTGCATGTAGGTTAATATTTCAGTGCATGCATGTTTGAAAAGAGGTTTTGAATAAATATATATGTATATACTTTTTTTTTCATTTACTAGTTATTTAAAAATAATAACATATTATAGAGATTAAATGGTTTAATTTAACTTATCCAAATTATTTTAGACGCTAAAAGGTTTTAAAAGGATATTTATTTATTAAATAATTAGTCAATGAAGATGTTTAAATAATAATTTATCGAAAGGAAAATTAGTTTAAAACTAATTTTAGTTAAGTTGAATAAATGACAATTAATTGTTCGATCATTTCAAATATTAATAAACTGTATAAAAATGTTGTACGAGGTCAAAATTTGAGAGAAGCAAGACGGATTGGAAGTGGGTTGTGCAACAAAAACCAAAGGTGGGTTAATCCCACTCTTCTGGACTTTTTTCATATTTAAATTTAAATGATTAAATTTAAATAATTGGTTGATTGATTGATTTGATGTGCTATATTATATATAGTAGTATATAGTATATATTGGAGTGATTGATTTCCCGCATTATATAGCGGATGAGACCCTATGCGCCGCATAAATAGCGGATGATATTATATAAATCCCATATACCACGATATTCTGCCTCGAAGTGGAATTGGTATTGTGCTAACATCAATGGATGCAGGGAAACAGGTTGGAGGGATCCAACTGGATTCCTCAAAATTATTTAGACTGTTTAATATTCTGTGTTATGAATGTTTGATATTTTGGGATGAATTATATTGATAATTGGAATATTGGACTGGATTTTTAAAAAAAAAATATAAGAGTAAATTTTGGAAGTGAAATAATTATAGAATAAAAATAAGTATGAATTGGAAAGAAATAAATGTAATTTTTAAAACTGAAGTTAAATTGTAAAGTAGAGTTTTAAAACAAGTTTTAAATCAAAAATTAAATCTGGGATTCAAGTTAGTGAATCTCAGTTTTTAAACAGATAAATTTTTTTAAATTTAAATTGTTTTAACAACTTGAATGTTAAAGTGCATTTTTAAATTGATTTGAATTTAAAAATTAATTTGCTTTTAAATTCCTTTAAACTTCCTTTATAAAATGAGTTATTAGTTTATTTAATAAAGTAAATAAAAAGATAGTTAATTACAGGTTGAGATAAATCAAGAGTGATTAATATTGTGGTTTAATTAATTAATTTAAATTAATAAATTAAAATGATAAGTGATTTCTGTGAAATTGATTAATATAAGTAATTAAGGATTAATGTAATAATCATAGTTAATTAAATTTGTAAAGTAATTAAATATTAATTACTGCTTTTGGTTAAGAAAAAATAAATTTGTGTAATTAATTAAAGATAACTACTTGAATGTAATTGAAGGGTAATTAATACAGGGTGATTAATTAAGATGGATAATTAAGGGATGATTAATTAATTGATTTGAAATTAAGTAATGTCAAGTAAAGAAATCTAAGTGATTGAGGTTGGTAATTCGATTAGAAGCGATTAAATTTATTTGGAAGTGATCGAGTTGCTTATAGATGATTGAATGGTATTGGATGCTTTGAATGAGTTAATACCTCTGATATGAAATGTAGTGTATTTCTTTTGGATAACTTGAGTTAGGATGACATGAGACTCGAAAAGACCGGGGTCGGATATTAGAAAATACCCGAAGCCACTTCGAATTTTTATAGATTGATATGTGGAATCAATAGGTTGGAATGAAATGAATTAAGTGGACTGGATTATTTAATCTAAATTTTGGTACTTAGAAAATTGATGTGTGAAATGAGAGATTTCTATAACAAATTGTGAATTTGTAAATTGATATGAGTTACCCCGGGTTTTATATAAGTTGTATGCTTTATATTCCATGTTAGATTGGTTTACCCACGCTGGCTTCTAGCCTGACCCGGGTGTTACTTTGATGTAATGCTCAGGTCAGACCGAGTATTATAGATTTTTAGGTAAGGACGTTCTGGAGCTCGGGAGGCGAGCTGGATGGCAAAAATGTATGGAGTGTTTCCGATTTATTATATTGATGTATATATGAGACATGATGATTGTGTATATCTAGTGTTTGTATATATGTGTACCTCTGATGTATTATAAAGGTATTTTGACAGATACAGAATTCTTTTGCAAACTGTTATTATTTATTATTATATTTTATCCGCTGCGAATGTGAGATGTTGGTGTTTTCTGATCTTCTTCTTTTTCTATCTCTTTCTTCTTTTTCGGAACTATATGGAATTTTCGAGATCAAAAGCCTGAGTCTTTACAATTGCTATCAGAGCTGAAGGTTAAGCGAGAACCTTGGCTCTGGTGGGGATTACTCATTAAATAGAGTAAGTAGTACTCTAGAATGAGTTGAGTATGTATATGTGTGTGTGTGTGTGTATAAGCGCGTACTTGTTATTTTCTTATATAAAGGTTTTAAATGATTTTATATAAGAATATATTTTGATATATAAAGCAATATTTCTTTCTAATAAATATTAAGGCAATTAGTTGTTATATTATTTGAAAATTTTAATAATGAGAATTAAGTGGTAATAGAAATACAACCAATTTAAAATTTAATGAAGATAAGTTTGAAATGGATTCAGAATTAAATGGTTTAAAGAGATAAGTTGATTTAATTCAAAGGATTAAATCAACATTTAAAAATTTAACTCGAATTTATATAATTCGGGATGGTTTAAATTTGAAATTTGAATTGAATTCGTTCAGATTGAATCTGATTTGAATTAATTGGGTTTGTGATTGAAGATGTATAGGATTAAAAATTTAAATGGAAAATTTGAATTGGATTGAATTGAAAAGATTTGAAATTAAAGTGGGTTCAATTGATATTAGTCCAAATTGATGGGAATAATTTGGAATTGTAATTGAAGTTGAATAGGTTTAAAATCAAATGGAATTTGATTTGAATTTGGAACGAAATCAAGATTGATTCAACTTGAATTGGGGTTAAATCAATTTCAATGGAAATTGAAGTTATTCAAATTGGAATTGAGTCAATTCAAATGGAAGCAGAAATTTAAATTGAATTGACGGGGAAGTGAACAATTTTGACTCTGGACTATTTTCAATATAAATTGTTTTAATATATACCTATTTTTCCAAGCTATTTAATATATACAACCTTTCTTTTTAAAGCCAAAAAATTTTATATTTATTTTACAATTATTTGTGCAATTATTTAATAATTTCTCAACTATTTTACAAATTAATTACTATTTCACAACTATTTTACAAATTAATTACTATATTACAACTATTTTGCAATTATTTAAAATTTCTATAACTATTTGACTATTTTCCAACTATTTTACAGTGACTTGACTATTTTATAGCTATGTTACAAACTAATAATTATTTTTCAACGTCTTTTCTATTTTAAACTTTTCAAGCTATTTTCTGAATTTAACCTGGACAGAGTTCAAACTTTTTATGATTGAATATCCATTTGGGAGAAGGATTAAAGTGATCCAATGGAATTGAAACAATTATGATTATGTGGATAGAAATTAAAGGAAATGTGAATAGAAAGAGAAATTGATTTAGTTGATAATCAATGAAGTTAAATACGTAGGATGTACATATATTATTCTATTCGCATAGTGGTTTGATGCAGATTCGAGCACGGAATTTCGAGATAGTTTATCGATCCGAGTTGGGATTTTTCACTCGATTTTCGACGGCGAACCTGGATATGGATTGTTGATTGATTCTGGATATTCTCTATCGTAGTTATAGATATGTAAGGATAATGATGGTTTCTAATCAGGAAGCCAGATCTGAATCCGCACTAGGAAGTCGGGTGGACGATACTAGTTCGGAAGTGAAATTGTGTAATTGAGTGAGAGATCAGATTAATATAGCGTACGGATGATATGTGTACATCGTACGGGTTTGAATGAAACTGATATTGGAAATTTGTGTATAAGAAATGTGAAACGGTTTTTGACATGAAAGGTATATTTTGTGAAACATATGATGAAGTAAAGTGGAAATTGGGTATTTATATGGTAAAAATTTACTTTATGGAAGTAAATAAAATGGTAAGTGACTTTATAGAGTAATCAAATTTGAATATTTGATTTTGAATAAACAAAGTTATATATCTTTGTTATATAAGATAAATCTTCCCTTGTTGAATCTATTGCCGGAAGAAAAGGATTTGGAAAGTGTTTGATGTATAAAAGGAGTTTTATACAAGTTTGAAATGATCTAAAGTTTTCAATAAAAAAATTATATATATATCTATATATATATAAGGGATTTTATGAGGATTTTGGAAAAAGGTTTTGGAAACCTTTGGATTTGGAAATGCTTTTGATTTTTGGGTAAAATTAATATTGGAATTTGGAAAGCCTAGTTTGAGAATTATCGATTTTGGGATAATCAATTTTGAGAAAAGGAGATTTATATAAGATTCATACTAAGTGTATGATTTAGAAGATACTATATATGTATAGTGTGAAGTGTTTTGATAATGGCTCTCGGGAAAAAGGCGCTCCCTTGAAATGAACTTCTCAGGAGTGCCATAGGGTGGTACTGCCTTGAACCCTAAGGGGGTTCTAAATTTGATCCTGTGAGGAGTCCGGACAAAACTAGTTCCTGAGGATTATGACTAGCGTGTAGCGAAAGTCGAGGGCGCTGATGCCTACAGAGGCATTTGGGTTATGCTGTGACGACGGTGTAACTCGATGTCATTGCGATTTACTACAGACCATAGCGAAAGTCGTGTGTGCCGCTGAGAGCCAACAGTCTACGTTTGATTTTATATCGGTAGACTGCGACCTATAGTAACATAGCAAAAGTCGTGTGTGCCGCTGAGAGCCAACAGTCTACGTTTGATTTTACATCTGTGGACTACGACCTATGTGGGAGTTGAGAAGTTTCATTTTTGACAGCGAAAATCGACGGCGTTGATGCCTAAGTTACATGGACTTTTGCAGTGATGACAACGTAACCCTGCAATGTAACTATGATCTGTTGTGGGTTCCATGGCGTAATCAAGGGGCGCGAAGTGCCTACAGTTACATGGACTTTTGCTGTAATGGCAACGTAACCCAGGATGTAACTGCGACCATGGATGGGGGTAATGATTTCTAGAGCATTCTCACCAAAGACATTTCCTCTAT
The DNA here is from genome assembly GCA_030765085.1 of Allium cepa. Lineage (NCBI taxonomy): Eukaryota > Viridiplantae > Streptophyta > Magnoliopsida > Asparagales > Amaryllidaceae > Allium > Allium cepa. The sequence continues at coordinate 918,312,499 of CM060931.1, read as the reverse complement.
TTTCAAAAAAAAAATTCTGTATTTTCAACAAAATTATTTTCCCAAGTATTTTCACCGGGTGTTGAAAACGGGTTTACCAAGTACTTATAGATTTTCAATCCTACGCCTGATCGACGTATGACCGAATTTCTATGAGAATAAGGATGGACTGGTTGAGACATCGAGTTCTAAGAAGTATTTTTTTTTATAAAAAGCTATTTTAATAGTATTATGTGAATTTAAAAGTTTTTCTAAAAATTTTAAAATAAAAAAGTTGGAATTTTGGAAAATGAAAGGAATCCAAACTGAAATTATGAAAAAAAAATTGAACTCATGAAAATTTAATGAAGTGATTTTTGTAATAAAATCGAATATTGATGTAAAAGTTGGAAGTAAGTTAACTAGCTAAATAAATTATTTGATAGAGTATGTTAATAGAATTTAACTCGGTTAAATAAAACAGATTGTAAGTTAATAATAATGAGTTGGATTTGAAGTAAGTTAAAAGAATTGAAATGAAAACTTGAGTTATAAATTAAATTTGATTTGAATTGTTAGTAAATTGAATACAATTGAAATATTGTCGAATAAAAGAAAGTTAAGTTGAAAGAGGAATGGCGGGAGTTGCAAATAAAGTTCAAGAAAGTAGAAATAAATTGAAAATGATCTTTTAATTAATTAAATGGGTCGTGAATGAATAGAATTTGGAAATTAAAATTTGTAATGAATGAAACAAAAGAATTAATCAAATAAATTTGTAAATTGAAATGAGTTTTGATTGAAAAGGAACCAAGTAAATTGAAAAGGAAAATTTATTTTGCAAATGAAGTGAGCTTAAGTTTTGAAGTTGGACTAAATTAAAGTAAATTAACTTAAGTTTAATATTTATAGAGGCTCGACTTCAAGTAGGAGGGGTAGACTATTAAATAAAAGCTTGGGTTGAATTAATTTGAGAATGATTAGTAGTATACAAGCATGGAATGTGTCGAGCTAAATAAAATGGTTGTGAATGAATTAAAATGGAAGGAATTAAAATAAATTGAGTCAGAATCAATTTAAATTGGTTATAAAATTTAAGTAATTATTTATTCACATGGATATCATCAAATTGCGTAGAAATGATTGTCATTTGACGTAAACGAGATTTAATTAAATTCTATGAATTAGTAGAAGCAAATATAACTGATTTTTGAATCAACTGATATGAATATGAGTTTGTTTGGAATTATAAATGAACTGAAGGTAAGAAAGTGAGTTGTACATCACTTAAATTGAATGCAAGGGCAGAAAAGCGAGTGAAAGCAAATGAATTGGTGATTGAAACCTTATTAATTACTCTTAAGTGCTGTTTGGTAGGTATGGCTTATGAAATCCATGTGTTGGCTATTGAAACTGAGTGAAATGAAAATAAATTTCCTATATATGGCACTTACATATTTAAATTGAGTAAGTACAGGTACCGGGAAGCCATTTGGCTGGATTTGGTCACGCTAATTGCTAAATAATAAGCCGCTTGCTTAAAATGCTAAATAAAGATACGCCTACGCAATAAAAATAGGAAATATGAACTGTTTTTGTTTTTCCGACCATGTGGGTCGATGTATATATATTTGTATCTCTTGTCAGATTGCAAAAGCTCCTCGACGCAAAGGAGACTCTGCCAAAATTTTCGAAAATTTTGGGAGTTAGAAAATTTTGGAAATGTTTTTTAGTTAGCGACAAAATGATTTCAAATTGAAAATTGAAACAAATTAATGGATGAAACTAATTTAAAATAATGATATGAATCATCTATAAATGGAAGATAAAATTTAATGTTCATAATTGAAGATAAATTGAATTCATATGGAAATGGGGAAAACTAATTTGAATAGAAGTAGATATGAAAACTTCTGTAAGAAAATGTATATAACGATTTTAAAAGCTATGATTGGATATTGTTGCTAAGTAGGATATGCAGGTATTATAAAGAGAAAGGAAAATTAGTTTTGATTTCAGAAGATAAATTTGAATTACTCGACAAACAGGTATGTGTTTAAATTTCTGTATGAAATTTGATGGGGTTTTTGATCTAGCCACTTGGCTTTTGCTTTCTTTTGGAATTTGGTCGCACGTAGAGGCATTTTGTAGTTGTACCGAGCTAGCCGCGCGAAGGAGACGCCGGCAAAAAATTTCAAAAGTTTAGAGAGTTAGAAATTTTTTGAGAAAATTGAGATAATTTGAATTTAAATTTCAATAAGTGGAGTAAATAATGTTGTTGGAAACTATGGAAGGTTTCGGAAAGTTGGTTGAAATAATAGTGGGTCTTTCATAAAAGATAGGTTATGGCAAGTTGATAAAACTGTTTGGTCTTGGAAAAATAGTAATGGGTATTGGATCATTCTTCTTAACTAGCAATTTTGGGGATGAAATTCTTTTAAGGGGGGAGGAATTCGACGACCCGGAATTTTTAGGCATTTAAAATTGGAATATTTAATTAATTTCAAATATTTCAAGATAGTTTAACTTGGATTTCAAATATCAGTTTGAATTTGGTAATTGAATTTATTGAATTTAGTAATTTGAATTGGGGTAAAATATTGAATTTTCAGTTTTAAGCCTGTAAAAATAATTTAAAGGCTTGAAAAAATTATATTGATAGTGTTGAGGATAATAAAAGTTTTAAAATTGAATTTAACACTGATTTGTTCAGTTTTGAAATTTTATCGTTTAAATTGATATTTAAAAACAGCCTTCCGAGGCATAGTCTCGGAATTCGATGGAACCGGTTCCATTGGATCCATAATAGTGTTTTATTATCGGGTTTCAATTTTCGTAGTATTTGGAGTTGTTGTGTGAGCTTACGATATGTAAACATGCTGAAATTTATATTGAATTCCAATATTAAATAACTGGGTCCAAAACGCTATCTTCTCCATACGATCGAATTAGGACTCGAAACCTTTTCCATTGCGTTCGGAATAGGGGTATAACCTTATAAACGCCTAGTGGCACGTCTCGTAGGAGTTCGTGATTTTAAGCTACGTAAATCGAGACGGTTTGAATTCAATTTAAAAAATATATATTTATACCCTAGTCCCTTCAGCTGTATTTCACTCACATCTCAACGTTTTGCCTTCAAATCACTATCCCCACTCGTACATGCAACCGATCAAACCGTATCTCATTTATCCCTTTTTCACCTTTTAAGAATATTGCAGCTGAATCTTTTAATCAAAATTCAAAGAAAAATCTCTACTTAGCTACTCGAAATCTTCATGGCCGAACGAAATCATTTCCATTCGAAATCAAATTTCTCCTCGTTATTCAAATCGCAACCCCCATTTTCAAATTCTCTGACCAAATCGAAGGAGGCCAAAGCGGGCATGCTATGCGATCACGCGAGCATAAGTGGGCCGCGTACTCGTGGAGCACGCGAAGCATGCATAGGGAAAGGTCGTAAATTTGAGGCGTCGATTTAAGGAAGGCTTTGACTCGTTCGATGGTGCTCTAGCTGATTTTGTTTTGGGTGTTGCGAAGTCTGGGGTGTTGGCGTCGCAGTCGAGTCGTGGAAGAGCAAGCTAGGGTTTGGTCGCGATTAGGGGTCCGAGCGACTTCGTGGAGGTGGAGGCACACCTGAGGGGAAGGTTTGTGGCACGCGGTTCTCGGTGGGGTCGCGCGACTTTGTGTTGCCGTGGTGAGCAGCAGTTGCGAGGATTGGTAGCTCGCGGCCTAGAGAGGCGATCGCGATTTCTGAAAGTTCGAGCCAGGGCTTCGTTCATTAAGGTGAAACTTTTAAGCAGTTTTTATTTTTACTTTTTACTTTTATTTTTATTTTAAGACAATATTAATTTAATTCATATCTAAAAATATACAGAAACCGAAATGAGGAATATATATGCAGTTTTTACATATATTTACAGTAGATATATAATTTATTTCTGTTTGAATTTAATTTATATTAGATTTTTTGGAAATTTAGGATATTTCTAAAAGTTGTAAAAGGAATAAAGATTGATTTTTAACGCATATAGGTTAATATTTCAGTGCATGCAAGTTTGAAAAGAGGTTTTGAATAAATATATATGTATATACATATTTTTTTCATTTACTAGTTATTTAAAAAAAACATATTATAGAGATTAAATGGTTTAATTTAACTTATCCAAGTTATTTTAAATACTAAAAGGTTTTAAAAGGATATTTATTTAAATTAAATAATTAGTCAATTAAAGATGTTTAAATAATAATTTATCGAAAAGGAAAATTAGTTTAAAACTAATTTTAGTTAAGTTGAAAAAATGGCAATTAATTGTTCGATCATTTCAAATATTAATAAACTGTATAAAAATGTTGTACAAGGTCAAAATTTGAGAGAAGCAAGACGGATTGGAAGTGGGTTGTGCAACAAAAACCAAAGGTGAGTTAATCTCACTCTTCTGGAATTTTTTATATTTAAATTTAAATGATTAAATTTAAATAATTGGTTGATTGATTGATTTGATATGCCATACTATATATAGTAGTATATAGTATGTATTGGAGTGATTGATTTCCCGCATTACATAGCGGATGAGACCCTATGCGCCGCATAATAGCGGATGATATTATATAAATCTCATATACCGCGATATTCCACCTCGAAGTGGAATTGTATTGTGCTAACATCCATGGATACAGGGAAACAGGTTGGAGGAATCCAACTGGATTCCTCAAAATTATTTAGACTATTTAATATTCTGTGTTATGAATGTTTGATATTCTGGGATGAATTATATTGATAATTGAAATATTGAACTGGATTTTTTTGAAAAAATATAAGAGTAAATTTTGGAAGTGAAATAATTATAGAATAAAAATAAGAATGAATTGGAAAGAAATGAAAGTAATTTTTAAAACTGAAGTTAAATTGTAAAGTAGAGATTTTAAAAAAGTTTTAAATCAAAAATTAAATCTGGGATTCAAGTTAGTGAATCTCAGTTTTTAAACAGGTAAAGTTTTTTAAATTTAAATTGTTTTAACAACTTGAATGTTAATGTGCATTTTTAAATTGATTTCAATTTAAGATTGAATTTGGTTTAAATTCCTTTAAACTCCCTTTATAAAATGAGTAATTAGTTTATTTAATAAAGTAAATAAAAAGATAGTTAATTATAGGTTGAGATAAATCAAGAGTGATTAATATTGTGGTTTAATTAATTAATTTAGATTAGCATAAATTAAAATGATAAGTGATTTATGTGAAATTGATTAATATAAGTAAATAAGGATTAATGTAATTAATCATAGTTAATTAATTTGTGAAGTAGTTAAAGATTAATTATTGTTTTTGGTTAAGAAAAATTAAATTCGTGTAATTAATTAATGATAACTACTTGAATGTAATTGAAGCGTGATTAATCCAGGGTGATTAATTAAGATGGATAATGAAGGTATGATTAATTAATTGATTTGAAATTAAGTAATGTCAAGTGAAGAAATCTAAGTGATTGAGGTTAGTAATTCTGTTAGAAATGATTAAATTTATTTCGGAAGTGATCGAGTTACTTATAGATGATTGAATGGTATTAGATTCTTTGAATGAGTTAATGCCTCTGATATGAAATGTTGGGTATTTCATTTGGATAACTTGAGTTATGATGACATGAGATTCGAAGAGACCAGGGTCGGGTATTAGAAAATACCCGAAAGCACTTCAAATTTTTATTGATTGATATGTGGAATCAATGGGTTGGAATGAAATGATTTAAGTGGACTGGATTATTTAATCTAAATTTTGGTACTTAGAAAATTGATATGTGAAATGAGTGATGTCTATAACAAATTGTGAATTTGTAAATTGATACGAGTTACCCCGGGTTTTATATAAGTTGTATGCTTTATATTCCATGTTAGATGGGTTTCCTCACACTGGTTTCCAACTTGACCCGGGTGTTACTTTGATGTAATGCTCGGGTTAGACCGAGTATTGTAGATTTTCAGGTAAGGACGTTCTGGAGCTCAGGAGGCGAGCTGGATGGCAAAAATGTATGGAGTGTTTACCGCTGTATTATATTGATGTATATCTGAGACATGATGATTGTGTATATCCAGTGTCTGTATATATGTGTAACTCTGATGTATTATAAAGGTATTTTGACAGATACAGAATTCTTTTGCAAACTGTTATTATTTATTATTATATTTTATCCGCTACGAATGTGAAATGTTGGTGTTTTCTGATCTTCTTCTTCTATCTCTTTCTTCTTTTTCCTAACTATCTGGAATTTTTGAGATCGAAAATCGGGGTCGTTACAAACATTTACCTCCATTAATGTGTCGTTTTGGCTCCTATGGTGTTCTTGAAGATAGAGAACACTTCTATCTTTGGGCATGAGAGATAATTCTACAAACAACAACAACCGTTTATCACTACAAAACTATGTACGAAGTTAGGGTTTTGGCTATATGAATACTTCAAATCTTTTTGCATTTTCAACAAAGAAACCAACAATATGAATACATTCACATCGACATCATCAACACTACCTCTTCTGCTACAACAACAATCATTTCTACAATAGTATTCAAATTATAATCAAATTATAATTACCTCTAATCAACGTAGATGAAGATCTTGCTTCCATTTATGTGCAATCGAGTGGTTGTTTGAAGGAATAGATGAGGAACAATGTTCTTGACTTAATATATTTGGATTTGGAATGGGTACGAAGTTGGGAATGGGAGGGTTTTGGGAAGAAAGGATATAGGGGATGAAATGAGCTCAGATTCAGCTCTTTTTTTATGCCTGAAAATGAGCTTGCGCATTTCAAAAGTGCACAAGCTTAAAACGAAAGCATGCACACTTATGGATTGCGCAAGCTCTACCTATAAAAAAAATTATAACTTGCGCATTCAATAAATGTGCAAGCTACAAAAGAATCGAGGCATAATTTTGGCAATTAGTTTTTGCTGAGTCCTACTTCTATATATTTTTTTGCGATACCTTGATCGAAAAATTGTCCTATTTTTAATAGAGGAGAAAGGGAAGAAAATGAATCTTATGAAAGTAAGTTACTCGAACGTGGAATGATGTTATCGAGACATGGGACGAGGCGGTATTAGAAAACAGAAGTACCCTTGCAACATATTTTATTTTGAATTTGCAATATGGGTACTTTGGACATTTAAAATAAGGCTTCAGTTTGACTCGGTTGACCAAGCATGTTTTTTATATATAATAAGATAAGATAAGATATATAAGATAAGATAAAACGACCAACTATTTACTTTATATATAAGATAAGATACACACACGTACATCAAATATATTTAGTTAATAAGATTAATTAAATGAAATAAGATAATCGAATTGAATACGATTTTATTACATAATTAGATTAGCTATAATGTTAAATAATAAATTTTATATCCCATTAACAGCTGATTAGGATTTTTTTGAAATTTATCCATTTCACCCTCTGTGAACCGAACCAATTCTAAAAATATGTACGTATGTATGTATGTATGTATGTGTGTGTGTGTGTATTGCACAAATCCATACACATACACACAAAGATACACACACATAGAGTTTTAGTGCGAACATACTTATTACACGTGTTTTTATTTTATTAATCTACTCAGATACACACCTGCACACACACATATATATGGTTCAATAATTATTTAAATTAAAAAATATTTGCATACATTCAAATGCCGAGTATAACTTATGAAATGCATATTTTATATATGCAATATATTGATGATTCAAATGTAGATTTTCATTCAAAATTCAAATTAAAAAAGGGATCCTAAATAATAGGATGTAATTTTACCAAGATTTTATTAAACATTGATTAGATAAATATCTTTAGAGTACCTATTTTATATCTAATAATATCTAGGTATATATATGTATGTATGTATGTATATAAATATATATATATATATATGTCAAAATATTAATATATTAACACAAATACACACACAAATGTGTGTGTATGTATATATATATGTGTATGTGTGTCTATATATATATATATATATACACGTATGTATGTATGTATGTATGTATGTATAAATATGTATGTATGTACGTACGTATGTATACACACACAATATATGTATATGTATATATAATCACCTTTATAGTATGCATTTATATTAAATACCAAACATATATGCATATAGTGCTTGCTATTAACACGTAGACACATATGTATATATGTGTGGGTAGTTATAAATCCCGATAATTACACGCAGATATATATGTATGTATGTATGTATGTATGTATGTATGTATGTATATGTATGTATGTATGCGTGTGTGTGTGTATGTATATATAGGGAGCATCCAATAGCACTACAAACAGTGCAACACCCCAAATGCCCCCTGATTTCCACCACAAGTTCCGATTTAAATAGTGGTTTATTTTCTCATTTTCCACTGCCACTATTATTTAAATTGGAACTTGTGATGGCAAGGGGCATTTTGGGTGCGGCACTATTTGGGTTTCTATTCAAATCTCTCATACATACATACATGCATACACATATCGTTATAAATCCCAATAATTACACACACATATACATATAATTATAAATCCCAATAGTTACATACATACAGATATGTGTGTGTTATCATCTACACATTTCTCTCTAATATCATATCGTTATGTTCACATGGAACTAAACTAATACATATGATGAGTATAATGATACTCGCATAATATAATTTAATTTGTTTAACGAAGTAACTTTTAAATCAAATAAAAATTGAATTTATATTAGATATGGTTTTATATAATTTGCTTATAATAACACAAAATGGATCGCTGGGTAATTCAATAAATGGATTTTTTTTTTAAAAATCAACCATTTTACTTCGTCACGTGACCCTATAGATCCAACACAATGCAAGATGACTTTTCTTGTGCTTTATTTTCTAAAATAAGGTTGGTTATTTTATTGCATAATATTAAATTATCGAATAGTGAAATGCATATAATTTATGATAAACACCATTATTTCAATACTTGAAACTAACACTCATATGCTACGTATTCATACATTCGAGGACTTCAGGCATCCAAACAAGGGAGCGTTTATAATGTTTGTAAAACCATGTAAGTATTTCTTTCATTTTATATCAGAGTTTCAACGGCCCCATTTAAACTATATATGTATGTCATTATCAAACCATAAACTCTTTGATTTAAAATACTTGATATTGGAAACGAGCATGATTTTACGATAAAATGATAATATTTTCGATCCCACATGACCAACATGTTATTATGCCTTCATATGTTAAATAAAATCACGTCAATTACTAAAAACTTATAAATACACCTTTTGTTACATGCAAAAACAAACTACTATAGAAATAGCAATTAGTAAATAATGGCCTTATGTATGCATTTTAATGCTAAACTATCTTCAATACTTAATCCACAACCTCAGTCCAACCATGATGAGTACTAGAGAGGTTATGATGAAAAATAATTTAAAAACCGATCAGACATAAAGCACCATCTAGTTATACCTTACCAAGAAATAATATGAATACTTGGTAAGACACAAACAACTAATTACAAATTGGTTTCCCCCTCACTAGTATTCTAATTATTGCATATCAAAATCCTATATAACATGCTAATCGATAGATCTAGATTCAATAGGACCATCTTATCGTGTTTGACCCATAATTTTGTAATTTGTACATAGTCTCGAACCATCATCCTATTACACAAGAAGTAATATACTAAGAGTTGTATCAAGCACTACCTATCAAATACCCAATGTCATAACTCGTTGATATCTAAATAATCATAATAGTATCTACAATCATAACCATGTTTATATGCCGCTACTATCATGTGATCCGTTCGCAACTCTAATCAATAGAATGATTACTCCTACACATACTAACAGTATTATTCTTTGGGTTACACTAAGTGGCACTTAGGTGTCAAGTTGCTTCGGTTATGCAAATCCATATCTAGCATTGGGTTATTCCAACCTATAGCAGGTTGATACAAGCATCTATGAACCATGGTTCAAAATTCTGGCTGAAATGCTAGAATCCTGGCCATTTCGTACCGATTCCAACAATAACCAAAACAAATTTTTTTCTAAAAATATTGTTCTAGATAGCTTAGCTAAGAAAAAGTAAAACTAATCGAAATCCATAGATCAATACTTGGGAATGAGAGAGGAGAGAAGAAGAGGGAGAACCGGATCGATCCTAGAAGAGGGAAAGTTGCAACATCTAAGAAGAAGAGACGCGAGGTCACGTTTAGTTTTGGCCAGTAGGGTTTTATTAAGTGTGCGATTATCGGCAACCGGGTTCTTTCTAAAGGCCACCATGCAAATTTTTACACACTAAGGTCGGCGGACAAACGCTGAAGCTAGAAGGGTTCCTGTGGTGGTTGGCCACCAATCATGGTGGCCGCTTGCACAAACTAGGGTGCCGATAGCATTACACTTTATTCATAAATGGGGGGATGGATTACAAGAGAAAGAAATGAATTGAAGGAGGAAACAACTTCATTTGGTATTGGACATTGGGCTAGATTTAAATGATTGTGTTTGTTTTTTTTATATGTTTGCATTCAATACTATTTTATTTGAAAACCAAATCAGTTTACAAATTATACATCAGTTTACTCTAAAAGCTGACCGAATTATAAACATAATCATTTAATCATAAACAAAATTGTAACAATTTGTAGTATCTGACTATTTGTTAATGTTGCTATATCAAAAGTAGTTCCAAAACGGTAATCGAATCCAGAATTGGAATTGAGATGGAATTTTTGAAAATTTTGAAACGGGACCAAAATTTTAAAAATCTTATATGACTAAAATGGAATCAAAACTGGAAATTTGAACCTTAGTATAAATTATAATACTCTAATCATAACAATGTGTCATGGTATCTCATATTACAAGCACATTTTATCTAGTGGTATATTCGATATGGGAAAACTTCAATTAGCAATTTGGAGTAGTAACCATCATTGTGAATCGCGGACCGCTCTAGGTTATAACCTGAATTCCAAAAATCACTTTACTTATGTATAGTGAGTTTCATTACTTGGTCTCAAAATTACACAACCGTAGCTCTATATCGATATTTTTCATAATGACTACCCGTCACTTCGTTACCTGGATATCCTATAAAGAAGAAATATCAACCATTGTGACTTAAGGGTAAGTATGTCAGGATACATCGAGCTACCTTGTTGACAGTCTATAATGTAAAAATTAGCAGGCATTTTTTGTTACATCACTATGGATAAAATTGTACTACCTTTTTGGGTATGATTGGCTTATGACACTCGAGATTTTCCTACTCCGATCCCTTTGATGTTCTTAATGCGAATGTACTCACTTAGGAGTTATGCCCCCATGATACCCATACTTTGAACGATAACCATTCATCTAGTTTCTAATTCCCATTTTCAAACTAAGTGACTTAATAATAAGAGATTACATCGATGCATCTCAATGTCGGACGGCTCTTAGACTTTCTACCTTCGCCTATAAAACATCCAAATCCTTTCCATCAGACTTTCTACTAAGCTTGACAAGTTGGTCTCATCCTCTCTAGTTAGCTTCATAAAAGGAAGACTCATACTATATTTTCCTTCTTGCATAAGAACAGGCTTCCAAATCAATCAAAAAAATCATAGGATTTAACCTCATGATCAAATTTGATATCACTAAAGCCTACATAAATATCTCGTGGTTCTTCCTTATTATAGTTATCAAATCCTTTAGCTCTTCCAAAATCCTCATTGGCATGACTTGGAGGCTTATCTCCAAAAGTTGGTACTATGCTTCGTCAATGGAAAACTAAAGGAATTTTTAAGTTTGGTAGGGGTATTTGGAAAAATTACCCTTTTCTTGTGTTATATTTGTCCTTGTTGTGGAGACCCTCAACAGGGATCTTCATGATCTTGTCGCGTGTGATAAGATTTATAAATTTTCAATTTGTAGCGGGTATCCTATCTTTTGTTCCATCGTTTTCCGACGACATCTTCATTTTCATGAATGGAAAACAATGCCTTATCAATAAACTTAGTAGCTTCCTTACACCTATGAATGAGTGCTTGGTGAAAAAAATCAACATTGAAAAATGATCCATTATCACTTACACCTTCATCTTGCCTACTCAAAAGGTTTTCCTTTAACAAGCTAATTGATTAACCATCACATCCCTACATCACGCCTATTTAGGCATACAACTCAACAAGGAAAGGATGAAAAACTTTTAATTTTACAACCACGTTAATAAAGCTATTGGTAAGTGGAGTTTGTCGTTTTTCTTCTAGGAAGGCAAACTTTACCTCACAAACTTTATCCTTGGTTCACTCTAATCTCGCATCTTTTCCACTTCTACCCCCACTGGGTCATTTGTCAAAGACTTCTAGAAGTTGGAACGAGGCTTTGGTTCTCATGATCATAGAGATGTCTGCATATCTTTCATGCACAAAGGTCTGATCTGCTTCCTCAGAAATGGACCTCTTTTGCCCTAATCTTTAACAATGAGTACAGTGAGTTAGTTGATCATAATTTTATCGGCTCCCTTTCTTATTTTAGTGAGACTTGGAAGTGTATGACAAGAAAAGGGATTCACTCAATCATCTCATAGATGGTCCTCATGCCACAAGTTGGCTTAATGGACAATTTTATCTTAATATCATTGAGGAGACCACTCGTGTCGACCACACGATTAGTCTTCTCTTCACCATTGTATGTTCATGTTTTTTCAAAAATTCCCTTCTTATATAGAATTTTTTTCTCAATGGACTTCCTTTCAATGTTAATTTCATGAAGATACACATTTTTTCTCTCCTTTGAGTGCATATGTTGTACGAAAGTTTGAATCGAAACCATTCCTCGTCTTTCATCTCTAGAAAATTTCCATGAGGGTTTGGAATCACATTGAAGGATACGTAGTACTACATTCCATATCAATCAATATTTGTTCCTATCTCACCTTATTGTGGTTTCATATCAAGGGAAAAAACCATTCATAGTCTCCTACATCGTGTTCTTCGCTATTATGTCAACTGAAGGATTTGAGACACCAGAAATTAGTATGTCATTGATCAGAGGAAGATGAGAATATAATAGATCATTAAGCTTATTCATGAGGACAACTTTATTTTAAGGCTTAACCATGCTCGTTGTCTAAAAGTAGATATATTGATTCCTTTCACCATATACCTTTTTGTCACGCACATTTGACCATGACGATGCACTTTTTATCGTTAATCACACTCGTTACCCTCACTTTTGTACACTTCCAGTACCTGTATTACTAGTGTCAGTTTCCATATTTAACAAGTTCTTAGGACCCCAATAGTTTCACTCCTCTATGATCTCCCATTGGACTTCGGCCTGTGGGATGTCATGATTTTTCTATCACATACTTTTTATATACTCATGTATATGAGTGCGATTATTTTATCTGTTTATTCTTTGTCTTTTTGGTAAGAAGAATACGGGTTTATTTTTTATACTATTATAAATATTTTTGTTAAAATAAATTACATCAACAAATAGTGAATAACAATATGAATAATCCAATCAATCATGTTGAAGTGCACACATATAATAGGGGTTGAAATCGCCTACGCCTATTTTCGGTGTTCGATGGACCAATTCAATCTCCACATACATTCAACCTTCTCTTTTCTTTTAATTAATTAAAATAACATAAACGCATGATGTAAATTCAATTGGTCCACTGAGACATTGAAAATTAGGACCCGGTGATTATTTCCCATATCGTAGTACTTAATTAGATTCATCAATCTACTCTCACATATACTCTACAAGATAATACACAATATAAGTACCATCACTAAACATTTGTCATCAAACAAACAATTCATAATAAGACCGATCATATTGGTGTTTACACATACATTATAAAGAATATTGTCGGTTACTTGGGTAGATTTTAGGATTCTACAACTCTGCCTCATATAGGTTATCACTTATGAACTATCTCCGTTATGTGTATCATTATGTAGATAATCACTACTCTCATTCCTCATCCCTCATAAAACCATGAAAACAAAGAGTAGAAGTCCCATTTCCCCACTCCATGTATTAAAAATCCACTTGAAATTGAAAATAGGCCCAAGGACAAACACATATAAAAATTTGGCCTTAAGGACAAGTGTTTTAGTACTTGGTCTCATGGAAGAATAGCCTTAAAACTGTTAGAGATCATTATTATATGTCTATGAATAAATTAGAGATATTTTAATATCTACGTTTCCAATGTTATATTTGTTTTCCTATTTTATAACTACTTAAAGCAATGTAGCTATAAATATCAGTTATGTATTTTCGAATTATTAAAATAAAGTCATCAATAAAGATGTCTTCAACATCTATTTGTTTCTTATTCTCTCTCCCTTTCTTCTTTTCTATTTTGTTTTCTTTTATTCAATAATTTTAACATAGTATCAGAGCAGGTATCAATCTTGCTGGAAATTATGTGATTTGATTTATTAAAGCATCTCCTTCCTTATATCTCCAAAAACCATACATTTATCATGCATGCCTCAACTTGGAATCAAAAAATTCAAATCCATGCCACCAAACTACCTCAAAAGTGTTATTGAGCATGCTTATGAAACAATTTATGGCTACCATTCCTGTTTCATACCATAGTTTCCAGTTCTTCTCTAATTGGTGTCAGTCTTTCAACAACTGCAGTAACGAATCCTTGTTAGAATAACTCTTCCAATCTCATAGGAACTCCTTACTCCTATTTTCTCTTTTTTTGGATTTCAACTCCGGATTTCTGATTGGAATTCCACTTCCAATCCTTTAGGAATTTCCTTGTTCTTGTTCCCATTTTCTCTTCCCAGATTTCAACTTCGAATTTTTGATTCATCGTTGTCATCCTTGTAGAAAACTGCCTATCAATCAGGCTAAAGTTTTTATTTGATGTTACTTTATAATACATTTGACCAATTGGTTTCGCATTCATAGGATGGCAGGGATGAAACTATTTCTTGCGTGGTTCTTCTTTGATTGTTTCTTGCATTAACCAACACTAGTTGTTGTGCATCATGAGTTTGAGGGGAATGTTAAGAGATCATTATTATATGTTAATGAATAAATCAAAGATATTTTTATATATATGCTTTCTAATATTACATTTGTTTTCCTATTTTATAATAACGTACGCTCTAGGCAATGTAGCTATAAATATCATTCATGCATTGTTGAATTATTAAAATCAAGATGTATTCTTCCATATCTATTTGTTTCTTATTCTCTCTCCCCATCTTCTTCTTTTCCAATTTTTGTTATTCAATAATTCTAACAGAAACAACATAAAGACAGAGGCGACGATAAGTAGTAGCGGAAATGACAATTATACACAGCAGCGAGGAGATTTCACCACCAAGCGACGCCACATTATGTGGGTATACGATATATTAAATGGGCATATCATTTCCCCCTCCTTCCTCAAATAACTGAACCTAAACTCCTATCCTCTTCCACTCCTCCTCCTCCCTTCCTCCTCCTCCAAATCAGCAGCCGCCCCCTCCGTTCCACCACAAAGAGACGCCATTTTTTCCCTCTCTTCAAAGAGTAGCAGCCTTGCCGCTTTCCCACGCCAATTTTTGCGCATTAGACCTTGCCCCACCATCATTCCAGATCTAAACACTATCTCCCCGCACCGTCAGTTCTTCATCGCACCACCCTGATCTCATTCCTTAAGAGGCCACTTGGTTGGGCCATAATGAGTAGAGAATCACCACTTATCTTGGCTCAACAGATTTCACTTTCCTCCAAGGACGACCTGTCAAGTTCAGAGACTTCGCCTAATTTGGGCTTAAGGAATTAGTTATGGAGACAGGATTAGCACCGATCCTTTACTTCGACACTTTTGAGTAGGATCGCTACCAGCACTACAAATGCCTTTTTGATGTCTATCTAGGTGAAATTTGATGATGGCAACAATCTCATTCGATTTAAGGTGAAGGGATTCGATATCAATTTGACTAATGATGACTTCAGCGATATTTTAAAGATTTCCAAGGAGGGAATGGACTTAGATGATATAGAGACGTCAGACCCTGAGATTATGTAACATATCTGTTTTAGAGATATCAGTGTCTGGAGGTTAGACATTTTGCAACCTACAGCGCGCCTCATTGTGTGCATCATTCAGTACAACATCATTCTGAAGACGAGGAGATTCGATCAGATTTTTCTATGGTGAGGAAGCCACCTATGCTATCATTAGCGGCGTAGTCGTCAATTGGGCCCATGCCCTGATGCTCCACTTAGTCGATCAGGGAGTTAATACTTCATAAAGTTACTTTCCGTTGTCTTTAATTGATATGAAGTGAAAATCTAAGGGAGACAGTCCAGAGGACGGTCCCGCATGCCATCGACGGAGCCACCCTTAAGAAGATGTATATCCCTCTGTAGCAACCATGCTAATAGCAGTGGAGCAGCCGCAATAGGAGGCGAAGCCAAGATAGGGCATTGAGGAATTCCAAAGTCTCGAGTTGATTGATATTCGGCAAGTCCAGGCTGAGCTCTAGGGGATCCAGGTCGGTCAGTAGGAGATGAGGGCCGAGCTACAACACTTGAGCCATGAGATTGGGTGCTTAGCTATCGTGTTATTGCCCTTTCCGAGGCCATGACAATGGCTCGAGATCCCATGGAGGGTCAAGACCATCCCATAGCTTATAGGTAGTGTTTTAGGTTTAGTAATATTATTGTTATTATTTTCTTCTAGCGTTTGTTCTTTTCTTTTAGGTTATTGGGTTGTAACCATTTGTTGTCTCTTATAAAAGGCACGTGCAATATTATGAGATTGTTCCTGTTTTATTTACTGTATTGGTATTTTTGGATATGTGAATCACTCTTGTATGTGCAAATGGAAGAAACAATATAAATAGGGAAATCTCATAAGAACTTAACTAATGGTAAATGAAATGTAAGATTGGAAGTTTGAAAATAGACGGTAGATTTTAGCAAACGAAGGACAGTTTAAATTGGTTTTGATATCATGCGTAATTTTTCCTATTCATTAAGAGCTAAATTTTTTGAATAAATAAATGAATTGACATTTTAAAATAAAATGTTAAGCTTTAATGATAAAGGTTAAATGTGAATATTAGAGTGAAACTTATACGTT
Source organism: Allium cepa (assembly GCA_030765085.1). Lineage (NCBI taxonomy): Eukaryota > Viridiplantae > Streptophyta > Magnoliopsida > Asparagales > Amaryllidaceae > Allium > Allium cepa. The sequence continues at coordinate 918,295,365 of CM060931.1, read as the reverse complement.
AGCACATAACTAACTTCCGGCTACGCTAAAAGATGGGCTTAAATCATTCAAATTTTTGAAAGTATGGTATTTTGAAGAAGAAGAAAAATGGGTTTTAGCACTTGAATTATTTTTGCGTTCAAATAATTTTAGAACTTTTGCCTAAATTGAATTCAAGGAAAATTTGTGTTTAAATATTTTTGAGAATTGATTTTTCAAGCGACGTACAAATTTAAATAGTGAAATTTTTGTTATGGAATTTCTTATTTTGAAGGCTATATGCTAAGCATAGGGAAGGTAAATAATTTAATAAATGCGAATTTAGTGGTGCGTTAAAGACGAGAATACGATAAAATGCAAACGATGACAAGGGAAAAACTATTTTATCCTTAGAACTTCTGTTTCCATACTTATCGATGATGCACGAGGCTCCATTTTTGGATTCACTTCCATTTTAGAGCTTGAAAACATGCCACCTTATGAGTTATATATATGGAAAATTTAGAGAAATCCGAGACAACGAGGAAATTTCTACCATACGATTGGATATGGTAGCTTATAAAATGGTAAGGATGTAGAATTCTCCTCCTAAATTCCGTTTTCCAACATAAGAGTAAAGTGTAGAAAGCGATATTTTGATGAATTAGATTTTTGGATGGTAGGAATTGGATGCTTTGTATCATACATCTATTCGTAGAAGCATGGGAATTTTTAGAGAATTTTTTTTCAAAATCTACAAACATATAGAACTGCTAGTGTATATATATAAGATGTTTGCATCATATTTTCAAAAATATTTTTAAAAGAAATGCATTAAAATTGGAGGGTCCAATTTAGAATCATTCTGCGTACATGTTTCTTATGATTGTGATGCACTAAGCACTTATGCACGTTTGGTTGCGAAATTGGTTGTACAGTAATTGGTTGAGTAGTTTAGGAAAATAGCGAGCAATAACCATTATTTAATCATCAATATAATTCTGATAATGAAATTCTTTTAAGAGGGAAAAATATAACACCTCGTAAATTTACTTTAATTAATTAATAATTAATTAGGCTTCAAAAATGGATTTGTGTAAATAATAAAATTTGGTCATGAAACATGAGCCATTGCATTTATGGCAAAATTCTAAGCAATTTTCATGTTTAGGTTTTTGTGATTAGAGTTTGAATGAAGAAGTTACCGATGATAAACTATTTTGGAACAAAAAAAATTAATAAAACAAAAGTAACATTTATAATTTATCACTGGGATCTATAGATTGACCACCTTTATTGGGCAAGTCGACACGGAACGCTCGACCCCTATAGTGGGAGTGATCGACCAGTCCAATGGTTGGCGGTTAGGGTTTGCCTTGGCCAAATGGTCCAGATTTAATATATTTTAATCTAATGGCTATTGTTGATCCATGTGTCTATAAATTTCGACGAAACCCTCTCTTCTCTTCACATTTTTCTAGAAAGAACATCAAAGCTCTGTCATCTCTTCTTCTCCACAATTCTTCCAAATTATATATAAAAAAATTATACAAACCGAAGAAGAATAGAAAATAAATTTAAGAAGAGGAGTGAATGAACGCTACGCGATAACAAGGTGAATTTTAATATAATAAATTTATATTACCTTTCAACCCCAAATCTTTTCTCAGATCTAAAATTCTAATATCTACACACACAACGCACACACCCTTTTTATTTATATTTCTTGGATTAAAAAGGCGATAGAGTTGAGTCAAAATATTTAATTTAGATATGGAGATTTGGAATGCTTTCAAAAAAGTGAGTGGGAAATTTATAAATTATTTATGATATTGAATTTAACCCGTTGGTATTTATTTATTTTTTATGCCGAAATCAATAAGCTTATGTGAGTTGTATGCTTAGATTAAACATATAAAATATTGGCTACATATTCTTAGTTGATAGTTTCAGGAATTGATTGGAATTTTTGTTTATACCTAGATCTAGAAATCAATTCCAAAAGTTATAACAGTTGAAGGTCAATAGATTGTATAATTTATCCTGGACCTATGATTGGGTCGTAAAAATATTAGTATAGTTTTGATTCTTACCCTAATTTTGTTGGAATGTAAATTTTCTATGTTTTAATTGTTGGAATTAGGATCCGTTAGTTATTATGAATTAGTTGATTTCTCTTATTTATATAGCAAAGTACAGCGTTTGATTGGACGAGGAATATATGTAAATAAAAGAAAGAGATGTGTAAAGTATGTAGTTACTTATCATAGTTCACACTGTCTGTTTCAAATAAAAAGAAAAGGAACAATTCCTTGTAATTTCAAACGAGATAGATTTTTATTGTTGAAAAGTTAACCCTTTTTGAATCATGCTAATTTATGGAAATTATGACGAAGAATCTTTTTAGGGATATAATCCCTACAATTAAACCTGGAAAATGATATTTTAGTTAGAAGTTTATGATTAAAACTATAATTAAGGGAAATAATTATTTATATGTATTTAACCATGCTAACTAATAAAAAATGAAACTTAACTAATACGATGATTTATGCATAATATTCGCTTAAATGATAAATTAGACTAGGAATAGATCAGGTAATGAATAAAGGAAACATGGGAGAAAGTAGAAAATATTGTAACTCCAATTAAGGGGAATAAATGTGAAATGAATTTGGGAGTTATGAAAAATTAATAGGGTAAGTGGATTAACGGTACTGATAAATAAAGATGACATGCTAATAACTATGGAATAGTTAGAGAAGAATTACTAAATGGAATTTAGTAAATTAATAAATATCTTAGGAAATGTCCATTGGAATGATAATAGTCATTTATTTGGACAAGTTGACATTTATGGAAAAAATGAATAAAAAGGAATAGTTAATAGCTGAATGTTTAAGGTAGATATTGTGGCCTTAAATAAATATATGAGAATAATAGGCTAAGTCAAATATTCAATTTAGAATAATAAAAGCTTGTAATGAAGCTTAGAATAATTAATTAGACTTAGTGGGCTGGAATACGAGGTCGGTAGAGTTACACAACTGATGTGAGACATATCCAACCATAGGACCCATGGAAAATGAATATGCAGCCATAAGACCTACTTCTAGGCTGGAGGTATTAAGTGGTTAGTCGAGGGTCTGTCTTCTCCTTAACTAATAAATAGTTCGAGTTAACGGTTAGGAGCGGTAGTGGATATCTCCAAGAGGGTCCGCTTCGGGTTTGAGGTATTAAGTGACTATTATAGAGTCTGTTTCTCTCTTATAAAGAAGTATTAAGTGGCCTGGTGAGATTCTAAGTGATGTCAACTAGATAGTACCAGTGAAGAGTCCGACTTGAGGGTTAGGTAATGACTGATGGGGTCCTACCTAAAATATAGGTATTAAATGGTTAGAAGTATGCCTAGTCCTTATTAATGATTTATTAAGTGTCTTGGTTACTATCTCTCACATGACTAATAATTAAGGATGATAAATACGTTAGTTGTATGGCTATTATGTATTATAAAGCCATAAATAGTGGTCAAAGGTCTCTATAGCTAGGACCAATAAGTTAACTTTGAAGATGCTAGGAGCCTGCTTCATATTTGGAAGTATTAGGTGGTTGATAGACATACGTCGGTATTTTGTATCTTAGAGCAAGGTTAAATGGACGTATCGTATTAGGTAGAAACATCGTGCGTGAAATATTAGGTTAAATGGATTAAATGTAATAATAAACACAACAAATAGATGGGAACCTATCGGTATAAATTTATGTTACGGACAAAGTACAGATTTTCCATTCATTAAACGTTGTTCTGACCCGCTGCTCATTACAACCCATATGATAGATTTAGAGGAACAGGTCGTTGGAGCAAGATGTGATCAGTTGATGGAGAAGTTTTATTTTCTCTCAATGCGACGTTGATAATGATGTCCAAGGAATGTTATTGATTCCAAGGTAGTAGCCTCAGTCAACAGTTATATTCGATTATATTTTACATTTCGCTGTGAGTTTAGATTTATAAATCTCTGATATGCTCATGCTTATTATAAGTACCAAACAAATGGTCCATACACTGATGGACTTGAATTTCGAATTTGGCGAAATTTGGGCCCATTAAAGTACAGGTTGTTACTACTGTTGGCTAAGAAGTTTGAGTGAATCATTGGCTGTACACCCGAATAGGGATCACTCTGGTCCACTACTGCCGGCTAAGAAGTTTGAGCCGGTCGTCGGCCGTGGACACCCAAAAATGGATCACTCTGGTCCACCATTGTCGGTTATGAAGTTTGAGCCGATCACAGTGTGGGCATCCTAATAGGGATCACTTTGGTCTACTACTTTCGGCTAAGAAGTTTGTGGGTGATGCTATGCCAGTGCGGCCTTACGCCCGAGTCAGTTCTTATGACCTGGGCGACCCTCCCCTATGGCACTATTGTTATTTTGATGCATTCAAGTGTTGATAAAAGGTTACATTTTCCATTGTTACCTGATATGACAAAATATTAAGCAAAGCATATTTTATTAGAATCCGTTTTATAATTGTTTCAATTATTAAATAGCAATACTAACAATATAGTGAAAGTTCAAGTAAAATAATGACGGAGATGGCGTGCATTCTAAGCCTTTCTGAATATAGCTCCATCTACTATGCTTAGGATGAAGGCTCCATTTCCCAAGTCTTTGTAAAAGACATATGGCCTTCCTAGACTGTATCTAATGCCCTGGAGCAAGGGAATATCCGTTTTAGCACCAGGTCCCCTTCCTTTAACGGACAATGTTTGAATTTAGAGTTGAACTAAGCACCTATCCTCTGCTTATGTGCTTCAGTTTTCAAAAGTGGCTTCCTCACGTCTTTTGTCAATCAAGTCTAGTGACATGTTCAGCTGCTCCTCATTTTCGTTCAATCCATATTAAATCCTCTAGTGTAATGGTCCTGTTGTCTCCACTGGTAACATCACCTCAGACTACAAGCCAATTAGAAAGGAATATGTCATGTTGTTGTCTTTAAGGAAGTGCAATAGGCCCACAATGCCAGAGGAAGCTCATCCACCCATGCTCCCTTAGCCTTTTCTAGTTGCTTGTTTATGAGAATTTTTAGAACCTTTTTGACTGCCTCCACCTGCCAGTTAGTCGGTCAATGTCATTGGAAAAAGTTAGTCAACTCCTTATTGTCGAACCGCAAGCCATTATCTGAGATGATATGAAGCGGGACTTCATACATGCATATCTAATTCCTGATTAAAAAAAATTATGACGTTGGTTTTTGACACTTTAGTAAGGGTCTTTGCTTCCACCCACTTAATAAAGTAGTCAACTTCTTCTTTGGCATACTTAGCTCTGCCTTGAGCCACTGGAAGCTCTCCGATCAAATGTATCCCCCAGATCGTAGAGGGTCAGGGACTTACCATGTGAGTTAGTTCAGTTGGGGGAAACTTGGGGACTATGGCAATTGTTAGCACTTGTCACATATATTCGCGTATTCCATTGAATCACGATTCAATGTCAACCAGAAGTATCCATATCGTATCACCTTCTTTGCCAAAGATTGCTCCCTACATGGTCTCCACAGCTTCCTTGATGTACATCCTCCAATACCTCATCAGCTTTTCTAAGACACATCTTAGCAACGGTAAGAAAATCCTCTTTAATACAGTATCCTATATGGAATACAAAATGGGGAACCTTCCGTAAAACCTTTCGAGCTTCGTTCTTAATATTAGGTAGTACTCCTTCACATAGATACCTCACCAATGGTGTCATCCGGTTTTCCTTGAGTCTAATAGTTGTAGCTGCATTCACCTCCTCAAAACTGGGCTGTACATGGTCACAATAGGTACAGATCCCAATAAAAGTCCATATCCTAAACTTGCCAACTTTGCCAGCTCATCCGCATCTTGATTCTCCTCCCGAGGAATGTGTTTGATCACGTAATGCTCCATGCCATTAAGTAAGACCTTTACCTTCTCCAGGTAAGATTTCAAGCGTTCTCCCTTGGTATGGAATTCTCCAAGTACCTAGTTCATGACCAACTATAAGTCACTATGCACACACGACGACTTAATCCCTAGCTCCTTTGCTATCTCCAGCCCTACTATTAAAGACTCGTATTCTGCCTTATTCTTTGTTGCTTTGAATCCAAGTAAAATCGCATAACTTAATATCCTTCCTTCAAATGTCAGCAATACTACCCCTATGTCGGAGTCATGACTAATATATGCTCCTTCGGCATACACTCGCCACTTGAGGGCTTCCTTCTCCTGGGGCTATAGTTAATCGTCTCGAATATTAAACTCGGCAAGAAATTCCGCTAGCGTTTGCCCCTTGATCACAGTCCATGAGTGGTAGGTTATCTTGTACTAGCTTAGCTTAATGCTCCATTTAGTTAGTCTTTTCGAAGTATCTGGTCAGTGTTGAACCTGTCTCTGGTGATGATCTGTGAGCTTTCAGATGGGGGTGTAATTGGAAGTAGTGCCATAGTTTTCAAGATGCAATCAATATACTATACGCAACTTCTCTAACTTAGGATATTTAGGCTCTGGCTCAGCGAAGTGTTTTCTTATGCAATATACCGGACATTACACTTGGTCTTCCTCCATAACCAATGCCGAGCTCAGTCCGTGGTGTTATACTGCTAAGTACAGATAAAGATCTTCCCCCTCAACTGGAATTGAAAGAACCTGTAGTTTCTGCAGGTGCCCTAGTAGGTTTAAGAATGCGGCCAGGCATTCATCTGTCCATTCAAATCCAACTTTTATCCTTTTTGACTACTTCAAAGAATGGGACACACTTGTCTCTGGCTTTTCATATGAACCTGCTCAAAGTTTCTACTTGCCTTTTTAAACTTTACATCTCCTTCCGAGTTTCGAGGATTTGGGTGTCTCTTAAAGCCCGGGCCAACTTTGGACTACCCTCCTATTAAACTTCATCCCATATCTTTGTAGAATTTTAAACATTTCCTCAAAGTGCAAGATGTGGTCTTCGATCCTTTTCGATTTCACCAGCATGTCATCGATGCATACCTCCATGGTTTTCCCAATCTGCTCCGGCAAATATCTTGTTTACCAGACGTTGGTATATTGCACCTGCACTTTGGAGCACATACGACATGATCTTCTAACAGTAGATTCCCAAGTCGATGATGAAACTGGTGTGCTCCTAATCACGGACATGCATCATGATTTGTTTTGTACCCAAAATACTCCATGGTTTTCCCAATCTGCTTCGGCGAACATCTTGTTTATCAAACGTTGGTATGTTGCATCCACATTTTTGAGCCAAGACGGCATGATCTTCTAACAGTAGAGCCCCAGGTTGATGATGAAACTAGTGCGCTCCTAATCGGGGACATGCATCGCAATTTGTTTATACCTAGAATAAGCGTCCATAAAGGGTAAAAGCTTATGCCTAGTAGTTCCATCTACTAACTGATCGATTCCGGGGAGTGAGAAACATTCCTTAGGACACACATCATTCCAGTAAGATAATCCGATGCAGGTCCGCCATTTTCCATTTGACTTCCTGAAGGGAATCAGATTTGCAATCCACTCTAGGTACAGTGATTCTCGAATGAAGCCGTTTGCTAGCAGGGTTTTCACTTCTTCATTTAATGTTGCAGACCGCTCCAGACCAATACTCCTTTTCTTTTGTTTCACTGGAAGCTTCCTTGAACATTATTCAGAGCATGATAAGCAATCGAGGGTGAGATTCTACATATGTCTGTGTGTGACCACGTGAACATGTCTTGGTTATCCCGTAGAAGCCCGATCAATGGTATCTTTAGATCACTTTCTAAACCGAATCTGATTTTCATAAGTTTTTTAGGGTTACTATCATCAACTTCCATAAACTCCAATGCATCTGTGGGTTTTGCTGTGGCTCCCTCTCCTTCGTCTCTCAGGTCTAGCTCGTTATGAGGATCACTTGTAAAGCCGAGAGTGGCCCTCTTTTAGTTGCTATACGGGGGAGTTCTTGGCATAGGAAGCGATATATGTGCCCTTCCCTTTTTCCCTCTGTTTGCTTTCTCGAAGCTCTGTAGTGTAGAATTCCCTAGTCATGTCTTAGTTTCCTTCAACTACTCTTATACCGTTGGTTGTTGGGAACTTCATGGTTAAGCACCATGGATCCACTGCTGCATGAAAGTTGGATAAGGCTGGACGTCCTAGGAAGGAATTGTAAGCCAAGAATCCATCTACCGGTATGAAAGTTTGCTTTCGTATGGCTGATCGGGGATAGGTTCCCATCTCAACAAACATATCCAACCTTCCTAAGAGCATAGTGCCTTATCCCTTGCAACCATGTACCCATTGATTGCAGCATGTGACATCATCCATGGACAATCCCATCTTGTCAAACATATCCTTGAACATAATTTTCACCGAACTTCCGTTACCCATTAAAATTTGATGTACCTTTGCCAGACCAAGCATGGCTATAATCATTATTGGATATATATATATATGTATGTATGTATGTATGTATGTATGTATGTATGTATGTATGTATGTATGTATGTATGTATGGGTGTTTCTTTCCTTACCAGTCATTACAGTCAAAGACTATCGTCTTCTATTTCCAACGTGGAGTGCTAGCTCTTTGTTCCTCACCTATAGTACATACATATGACTCTCCATTCTTTAAAGACTTTGCGTACTTTAATATTTCGACACAACTTCTGTCTATCACATGCAATCCCCTTATTAGGGTGTTTATTTTTAGTACTTTAGATGATGGTTTTGATGACAACAACCTCAGGACTTGTTATGAAATATAAATACTAATATTATAGTTTATATATATATGTATGTATGCAGAACACAACCATACAGGTACCAAGAATGAAGACTGTATAGTATAGAGATTCAAGATTGAAGATATCAAAATTGAAGACTCATGAGTATCAAGATTTCAAGAATATAAGATAAGTATTGAGTCTAGAATTATGTTAAAACTTCTTGAAAGCACTTACATCTTTATTCGAAATTTATTCATGAAATGGAATCCACTACAAGCCTGTTAAAGGGACGGAATCTTAGTGAGGATGGAACCCACGATAATTTCTAGTGGAACATATAGTGGTCCTATTTTGATATCCACTAATTGGGTGTTATTGTAGCCTCGAAAATCAATTAGGTGATCTTGTATCCGGATTAAATCAAGAGAGTTGCCCTGAACTCGAATATAGGAGGGCGTACCTCGTAGCCTTAAAACCGAGAATGTAGTCTGGGAGATTATTTTGAAAAGAAATTCGTACGCTTGTACGGGACTGGTTGTAGGGTAACTCCAAACTAGTATAAAATCCTGATGTGCTCTTTTTTTACTGCTTTTGTTTAGTATTTACATCTATGTCTGATTCTGTGATTATATTTGTGCCTGTGAATTGCATTTGTTGGTAATTAAATTACACAAGTCTCAAAAAGAATTAGAAAATCCATAAAACACTATTCACCCCCCTCTAGTGTTCTTCCAGCCTTAAGATCTGTAATCCACGGTTCTCACATTTGGTATCAGAGCATTGGTTTTCAAAGTTTTCATAATCTGAATTTTGAAATTTTTTAAAAATGGCTACCAACATTGGTTCTGTTAACACTATCACTATTTCATTTACAGATGGTCAGTCAACTGCCAAAGCACCACTTTTTAATGGTAGTAATTATGCATATTGGGCATGTAGATTGAAAATATGTTTACAGTCAATAGGATTAGACACTTGGAATATTACACAAACTAAATATTTTAAACCCACAACTAATTTTGCATAGTGGACTGCTAAGCAAAAGAATTTTGCATAGAATAATTCCAAAACCATAATTATTTTATTTTGTTCTCTTGATAGGAATGAATTCAATAAAATATCTGTTTGTAAGTCTGCATATGATATCTGATAAACTTTGCAAGTCACTCATGAAGGAACAAGCAAACTCAAATAGACCAAAATATTCATACTCACAAATCAGTTTCAATTATTCAAAATGAATTCTAATGAGTCCATTTCTGATATGTATAGTAGATTTCAGGATATTGTGCATTCTCTAATATCATTGGAAAAAAGTTTTTCTGAAGAAGATCAGGTTAGAAAAATTCTAAATTATCTTACTCTAGAATGGGATCAGAAAACTCATGCTATCGAAGAAGCAAATGATATCAGTACTTTAAAAATTGAAAATTTGATTGGAAATCTAATGTCGTTCAAAGTAAAAATGCAAGGGAAAAGAGACAGAAAGGCATTCGAAAAGAATTCAATTGCATCCAATGCATTAACAAATGGATCAGACTCGAAAAGTGACGATGATGAAGAAATAGCTTTCATGATAATGATTTTTCAGAAGTTTCTGAAATACAGAAAGATGAACAACTTCAAAAAGAGTGACCACAAGAATTCTGGAAATCAAAATGAAGTACCAAACCACATAAAATGTTTCAACTGTGACGAACCAGACCATCTCAAAAGAGGCTGTCCGCATCCTGATAAGCAAAAGTTTCCTACAAGCAAAGATTATACAAAGAAATGGAAAAGAGCATACATCGCTACACTAGACGATTCAGACTCAAACTCATCCTCAAGCGAGGATGATCAGAAGGTGGAAAATTTAAATATGTGCTTTACGGCTATTCATGATTCCGATAATCTTGAAGATACGGATCTAGAAAAAGGTACACGTTTACAATATATTAGTTGAAATTGTTTTGCTTAAAATTGTTTGACTGTTTAATTGTTTTTAAAATTATGTGTTGTTTGAATTTTTATTTTTTTTTATTTTTTTTAATATTATAATATATTTTTTAAAAGAGTACTATTATATTTAATAATTACTCCAGAAAATATATAGACATTAAAAATAATATATATATATATATTAAAGTATATAAGAAAAGATAAGTCACATGAATTCTCTGACCCATGTCGATATGGTCCTACCCATGATGTCAACACCCCTGTCGCAAATTTGAAATTCAAATTTGAATTCAAATCTTTGAACTTCCCTCCACCTTTTCACCAAATCCAATGTTCTGGAAAGGTACCTCTTGACCAGAGAAGATGACTATTGAATATTTATTTATAAAAATCATCTATCCTATGTTTTTCTACATTTCATGTCTTTGGAATAAATGATAGTATAGAATACAAGTTTATATATATACATACTTATTCACAAAATAAATAAGACACACAGATTAACATACCCATGTCGACATACCCCTACTCGCTATACCGATATATAACTGTCTGCTTTGGTTATGTTTTAAAATTTGAAATTAAAATAACTAACCTATTTCAATTCATTTTGAACGAATTTCTGCCTATTTAAACACCTATTTCTTCTAGAAATTTGTAACCTTTTCATTTCTACTTATCTCTATTTGCATATCTTCGCTATTTATCAAAAATAGCTTCCTATTCTCAAACTCTAAGTGATCGTCTTGAAGAAATTCTCAATTCATTCAAGAATATACTTATTTTTATTCTCCGCAATCAAAGGCACTTAGAACTAAGTCAAATGCGATGATAAAAGAACAAGAGAAGCATTTCGATGCCCTCCGTTGGATGATTTCTACCCTAAACAAAGATGATCTCGATACAAATCCTATAGGAACTTTGATTCAAGATAATGAAGATTGAGAAGATATTAAAAAGGATCCTATCTTTGGAGAAGAAGGATGGGTTAAAGTTCCTAGAAATATCTGATCTTTTTATGGTTTGAATTACTTGTTTTTAAATTATGTGATTTGATTTGCTTTGATTAGAATTGATTTGGTCTTAAGGGATTGTATAACATCATATGAACCATAGTATATATTGGGTTTAAACTTTCATATATGTCGTATCTTTATTATTAACTCGTGTTTATCTCATAATCTGAATATCTCTTACCATAGTCTATATATCATCATATCATTCTACATATTTTTACTTCAATATCATTTTATTTCATATTACATATCATTGTGCATCTTATTTCATATCACATTTCATCGCATATGTCATACATTACATACTACATTACAAACTACATATCGCATACATATACACATAACAAGTATATTTTATTTAAAGGGAGTTCATATTATTGCCTTATAGTATAGGATTTTGTTTTTGATTTGTTTGGTATGTTTTGGTTGACTTGTTTGACTTGATTGATGTGTTTGACTATTTGATATGATTGGATTTGATGTGTGTGTTGATTGGATTGTCTGAGATATATTTATACATATTTACGTACTAAATAATTATAATATAATTATGTTAATGTCTTTCACATTCCATTTACTATACCTTGTTCTAGTATAAGTTTAAGGGGGAGTTTTATATATTTTAGGATTAGTTTTTGTTAATTACAAAGGGGGAGAAATATAAAATTGAGTGGTTAGAGCAGTTAGGCTTAGATTAAGGGGGAGTTGTTAGTTTTAAGGGGAGTTATTGTGAAGGTGAAGTATATTTTATGAACATAGGTTGTCATCATCAAAATGGGGGAGGTTGTTAGTCCTTGAGATGATGGTTTTGATGACAACAACCTTAGGACATATTATAAAATATAAATATATATATGCAGGATATAACCATGCAGGTACCAAGAATGAAGAATGTACAGTACAGAGATTCAAGATTGAAGATATCAAAATTGAAGACTCGTGAGTACCAAGATATCAAGATTTCAAGAATACAAGATATGTATTGAGTCTAGAATTATGTTAAAACTTCTTAAAAGCACTTACATCTTTATTTGAAATTTACTTGTGGAATGGAATCCACTTCGAGCCTGTTAAAGGGATGGAACCCACGATAATATCTAATGGAACATATAGTGGTCCTATTTTGATATCCACTAATTTTATGAAAATGCTTTTCAAAATATATCTCTTATTTTAAATGTTTTCAAAACCTTCATTTCAAAAAGACATCTTTCTTGTTTGAAATATTTTAGCCTCAAAATTATCTTTGTCATTTTTAATATTTTGATTTCAAAATTATCCTTGATTTTAAACTATCTCTTGTATTAAATATTTAGCTTTAAAATATTTATATATTCAGATTTTAAATCATTTTATAGATTAAGATTATATATTAAAAATTACTTTCATATGTTTATACTATATTCAAATATATTTACAAAGTTTAGAAATTGTTTTAACAAATTTTAATAAGAAAATCAAAATCACCAATTTTGCCTAGAGCATGTCGACATCCTTCAACCCCCCATGTCGACATGGTGCCCGTTAAATTAAAAATTCAAATTTTCAAAAGAAATGTCTATTCGTCATATCCTTTCATGAATAGATGTGGCTGTTAATCTTCTATAAATACTAGTAGTTCTAAACGAATTTTAATCAGATTTCACTTGTTTTCTTTCCTTTTCATCTTCCACATTTATTTTAAAGAGTCCCAAAAGTATACTTTGCCTAAATACCAAGTGAATCAAATTTGATTATCTCTTTTTGACTCTCTGTCGCTCTCTCCATAAGATCTCGGTGCTATTCGGAGTTATAGGATCTTTTGTAAATCAAATTGTTAAGTAAAAGGTGCGGTTGAGCCTTGAAATCAATTGGGTGTGATTGTAGCCTTGGAAATCAATTAGGTGATCTTGTTGCCTGGTTAAATCAAGAGAGTTACCCTGAACTTGAATACAGAAGGGTGTACCTCGTAGCCTTGAAACCTAGGGTGTAATCTGGGAGATTATTTTGAAAAGAAATTTGTATGCTTATACGAGACTGGATGTAGGGTAACTCCGAATCAGTATAAAATCCTAGTGTGTTCTTTCCTTTACTGCTTTTTTTTTAGTATTTGTGCATCTATGTCTGATTCTGTGATTATATCTGTGTTTGTGAATTGCATTTGTTGGTAATTAAATTACACAAGTTTCAAAAATATTTAGAAAATCCATCAAACACTATTCACCCCCTCTATTGTTATTCCAACCTTAAGATCCGTAATCCGCATTTCTCATATTGATCACAAGTCTCCCATCTTTCCTACGGTTGGCATTGGGACCTTCACCTTCATCCCTTGGTGGATTATGTCTTGAAGTTTTCTTTTCGAGAGCAGAAGAAGCCTCCAGGCTCTTGATGAATTGCTCCAAATTTCTCCTCCTGATATGTTCTTTAATTATATCATGTAAGTGGCAATATTCGTTGGTTTATGCCCATAAGATTCGTGGAACCTACAATACTTCCCAGTTTTAGCTTCAGTCTCTTTTTTTGGAGTGAACCTATTGTACTTGAGCTCCACCTACGTGACCAGGTAGACCTTCTTTATGGTATCATTCAAGTCTGTGTAGGTGTCAAATATATTTCCAGGCTTGAGCCTCCTTTGCTCCGTTTTCTTCCTACCAGAATTTCTTAGGTTATTCTTCTTCTTTTTCTGCACACTATTGCCTTCAACATTTTTGACCATAGAATTCAAATTAATAGATGCTCTCGATGGTTTGGCGTCGATATCATTCTGCCACCCCAATGCGGCTTCCTCCATACGCAGGTACTTCGCAGCTTCATTGAAGAAATCCTGAAGTGTAGTTGGTTTCCCCTTAGTCAATCTATAAGCCATCTTATTGTTGGGATACACACCTACACATAATGACATTAAAGTCGGTCGTTCATCGGCATTTTGAACAATGATCGCTACAACGTTGAAGCGAGTCAAATATTACCATAGGGTTTCATCCTCCTGTTGCTTTACATCCAACAAAGAATACAGGTCCTTGGGTGGTTCTATGCGAACCCAGAATTGACTGGTTATATTTTTATTCAGTGGAGTGGATCATGCGGGGGGGGGGGGGGGGGGGAGGGAGATAGCAGAACTACATAGTCGCCAAATCTGACAGGAAGAAAGGAAAGCACTCATACGTAACTTCTTGCATTGCCCCAGTCATGAGCATATGCTGCGTATATCATTGTAGATATACTATAGGATCAGTCAAGACTTGGTAACGATCTATAGTACACATATAAAAGCTCCTTGGATTCTTGGCCGTTTTTATTTCCATGAAAAATGGAGTACCAATTATTGCGTCGAATCCATGCTTTACCTGCTCACGACGAACACATTCCCTTATAAGTCATGCCTTGCAATCTCCCAATTCAGGGAATGAGTAGAGTTGGGTTGACCTCTCCTATCAAAGCGAAAGGCTTCTCTTTTACCTTCTATGATGACATCATCTATGATTCTGGCTTCATTCCCTGCTTCGGGACCGTTCATGGTGGTATTCCCCCCTTCCATTAGCATCTTTTTTGTCAAGACCGGAAAGCGTTGCCTAGGTCGAGGAGGCTCAGCCATGTTCGCCCTTGGTTCTTTTCCTCCCCTATTCAATTCACTTTTAAACAATTCCTTGGGTGCAGCATTTAGTTGAACTCCTGTTCGACCTGCTTCCTCGACGTTGGCTCATCCAGCTCCTTAATTTTCTTGATCCGCTAGGCCACTAGAGTGCGCCTCCTTCATCTCCTTGGCCCTCGAGACTGGGCCCTTCCTCTAGTTTCAGTTTTGTGCACGGTTGGCTACGTTTAGTTGAAGCCTGTCGTGATTTGATCCAAAATGGCATGTTGTTGGGCATTGAAGCGAGTATCAAATTAAAAGACCGCAGTCTACTATTTTCTGCTTGGAAGTATTAAGTGGCCTATGAGGTTCTATATAATGTCAGTTTGATAGTACTATTGAGGAGCACGCCTTGGAAATAGGTCTTAAATGATAAGTTCTGCCTTAATTAAGGTATTAAATGACCAAAGCCTGCCAATTTTCCAATAAAAGGTATTAAGTGTCTTGGGCACCGTCTCTCACATTATTAGCTATTTATGATGTACGATTGGGATATGAGATTTTAGAAACCTGCTTTTGGAATGGAATGTATTAAGTATTTGTACCTACCTCCTTTCCTTATAAAGAAGTAGTAAACGATTTTAATGGTTTTATGTTCGTAGACGTATTCTTATTTTGAAATATACTGCCTAAGTACTGAAAAGGTAAGATTCAAGTTTTAATTCACCAGACATTTGTTATTCTGATTCTCTCCTCATTACAACACAAGTTAAGGATGGATTGATAGCGTTGTGATGCTTAGAGATGGAGAAGTTTGGCTTGTGGCAGTATTTATTATAATTATTATTACTTGCTTTTATGTGTATCAATAGATTTAGATGATTGTTGTAACGCATATTATGTTACAATTTTATGAAGTTTTGTGTTATGATATTTTTGTGGTTTTGAAATAAATGGGCACAATTTACTATTATATTTTTTTTCCATCCACTGTGATTTCTGAAATTTAGTTATGGCTCTGCAATGTTATTTCTTTTTCTTACCAACAGCATGTCTTCGAATGATCTAAGTTTCGATGGGCCTTTTCTGGGTTGATCGGTCAAGGGGGAAAAATTATACGTATGAGAGATGTATTTGTTATTTTGAAAAAGTTTTTCCAAAAAGAATTTTCAAAGAATTCTTACAACATATGTATATATGTATGTACGTATGTATCTATATCCTCTCTTATTGAACATATGCACGTACATTAGGCAACTTTTTTCTTCCAACATGTAAATACTATCTTAGGAAATCGTCACTAAAAGTTTAACCTACAGATAGTTGATATGGCTGATAATCAATCTTCTTCCGGACAAGAGGACCGTCGAGCAAATTCCTATTCCTCCCATGAAATACCACCTATTTGTGATGCTGGAATGTCTAAACGATACCTTAGGACCGTCGAGCAAATTCCTATTCCTCAAGTTGCACCGATTGCACCCACTGCCCCGCCCACCGATGCAGTACCCATCCTGTAGACTTTCCTAAGTTGTGTAAGGACTTCTCAATATGAAAGAGAAGACATACTCTTGAACTGAAGGATATTTGAAAGCTAAAGCTTGGATTAGTAATTACGTGAATATATTTAGAGAGTGTAGTTGGGATAATCAACTAAAAAGAAGAATAGCAGCTTGGTACCCTAGGGAAGAAGCCTTGAATTGGTGGAACTTTGTGACCGATGAGCATCGGAGAAGGAAATTCTCTTGGGATGAATTCAAGGACCAATTTGAGAAGAGATTCATGTCTAGAGCAGAGTTTAACTTGCAACTGGAATAGTTCATTCAACCGAGACAAGGAGATTCTACCCATACGGATTACATAGCTAAGTTTAAGGGATTGGCTAAATTCGGGATGAGCCCGATAGATACACCTATGAAAAAGTCCATGAAGCTCGTGAAGGGCTTAAATACCTCTCTAAGAGAAATGTTGTTGACCCAAGTACCTATGGGAGCCATGTTTGAGATGTTGCTAGAAACGGCAATGCCACGCGTGGCCAATGATGAAGATAAGAGAAGAGAGAAGGAGAAGTCTGCACTGACCCAAAAGCAAGGAGGGCCCAAGAAGAGGATCTTTTGGGACAACAAGAAGTCAATGGGGAAGTTTAAGAAGGATGTGAGGGTTTGTAAGAAATGTCAAAGGAAGAGTCACGAAGCTAGAGATTATAGAGTGAGTATGATAAAGGAAGCCTTTAAAGGAAGGTACTTTAACTTCCATGAGGAAGGGCATCACGAGAATCAATGTCCTAAGATGGCTAAGGAAGGATCAAGTAGATGAGCCTATGTTATTAAAGCCATCCCTATTGCCAGTAACCATCAAGAGACCAAGGAAAAACATAACTCTTATTTTTGTGGTTAATATTCATACCATATTTGATTCAAGGGCATCTCATTTCTTTATAGCTAGGGATTTGGTAAATTCCTTAAACCTTCACCCAGATGGTCAACATCCCAATAGAGGTTTCCAATCTTATTGGGTGTTCGATCCATCTTTCTCTTATTTGCAAAGACATAGTGTTAGATATAAGGGACGTTGATTTCATATGTATTGCTTACGTTCTAAATTTCAAGGGGTATGGGCTTATCTTAGGTATGGATTGGCTGTCATATTATGGAGCCATCCTTGACTGTGATAAGAGGGTGGTACGATTAAGGAGTTGTGGAGGTCGTGACCTAGAAATTCTTTGTACACCCGAAGCTTTAGTTGAGTTAAGCCATTTATACTCACCAAATTCAGTTTTTTGTTAGAGAGCCATCATATATACATGTTGTTTGTGAACTTATTGATGTCTTCGAGGAAGTCTTGGGTCTCCCATCCCATCGAAAGATTGATTTTTGAATAGATTTAGAGAAAGATGCAAGACCTATCGCTTTTCCTTTGAGACATATGGCTCTAAAGAAAGAATATAATGGATTAGCAAATCTCAAAGCTATTGAAGAAACGATCCATTTGTAGGAGTACCTCTGAATGGAGAGCCCCTGTTGTTTTTTCTACGAAGGAAGATGGTTTTTGAGACTTTGCGTCGATTATAGGGAGTTGAACAAGTTGATAATGAAGAATAGTTACCCTCTACATAGAGTAAATGACCTGTTCAACCAACTTGTTGGGGCTAAAGTCATTTTCCAATTGGAATTAGCAACGGGATTCCATCAGTCGAGGAAAGAAAGCTGAAGACCGCATTCCATACTCCATACAGGATCTATGAGTGGGAAGTAATGCCTTTTGGACTGACAAATGTCCTAGCAAACTTTGTGGATTTGATGAGTAGAATATTTTGAGGGCAACTTAATAAATTT
Organism: Allium cepa; assembly: GCA_030765085.1. Lineage (NCBI taxonomy): Eukaryota > Viridiplantae > Streptophyta > Magnoliopsida > Asparagales > Amaryllidaceae > Allium > Allium cepa. The sequence continues at coordinate 918,276,837 of CM060931.1, read as the reverse complement.
CTTGTGGTGTTTGTTGATGATGTCTTAATTTTCTCCAAAGGAAAAAAGGAGCACGAGGACCACCTTAGGGAGGCATTGGAGACCTTGAGAAGAAACCAACTCAAAACCAACTTTTCTAAATGCCACTTTTGGAAGAATGAAGATAAGTTCCTTAGGCATATTGTTTCAGAACAAGGATTGGCTCAGACCCTGCTGCAGTGGAAGCTGTCCAAGGTTGGAAAACTCCTAGCAATGTATTGGAGATTAGAAGTTTTCTAGGGTTGGCAGGTTACTATAGGAAGTTCATCAAGAACTTTGCACGAATAACATTCCTTTTTAACCTGACTGATTAAGAATAATCTAGTTTTTATTTAGGATGACAGAATGCACCAAGGCATTTGAAAAGCTTAAGGAGTCATTGACTAGTGCACTTGTGCTCACTATTCCAGATGGAGCCGAGCCATTGACGGTTTCCGCCGATGCACGTGGTACAAGATTAACGGCAGTTCTTATGCAAGAAGGGAAGATAGTTGCATATATAGTAGACAATTAAAGGACCATGAGAAGAGGTATCCAGTGCATGATTTAGAATTAGCATCCATTGTTTTTGCCTTAAAGATGAGGAGGTATTAACTCTTGGGGGAAAGGTTTGAGTTATTCATTGATCTTAAATCACTCAAGTGCCATTTTACCAAAAAGTTTTTAATCTTAGGCAACAGAGGTGGATGGAGTATGTAGAATCCTTTGACTTTAGTATTCAATATACCTTTGAAAAAGGAAACGTAGTCGCCGACGCCCTTAGTCGAAGACATGTTACCCTAGGTGCTATATATGAATGGAAACAATTGAAGTTTCTCTCGAATTTTAACCTCCAACCATCAACAGAACTCATCCAAGGTTTTCTATCAGTTATGGAAATTATACCAGCGTTGATGGATCATATAAGGCATGAGCAAGTGAAAGATGAGACGATAGTAGAGATTTTGGAAAAATTAAGAAAAATAGGGTATTTTCCTCATGTTACGATGTATTCAGTTGATGAGAAGAGATGTTTGAGAAGAAATGGACGTCTTTGCATCCCAACGATTGACGATTTAATGAGAGATGTGCTTATGGAGTGTCACCACTTAAGGATGACCATTCATTCTGGAGGGGATAAGATGTACAAGGACATGAAGAAGATTTTCTTTCGGAATGAAATGAAGAGAAGGTAACTGAGTTTTTTTCTAGGTGTTTGACATAATAAAAGCTGAGCAAGAAAAGACTGGTGGATTATTATTACCTATGGAAATTCTGACTTGGAAGTGGGAATATACTTCAATAGATTTGTGGAAGGATTGCGTAAAAGTCAGAAGGGTAATGAGGCTATTTGGGTTGTTGTGGATAGACTCGCTAAGAGTGCTCATTTTATTTAGATCGGGAGAAATAGGACTAGTGCCTTTCTCGCATAGATTTATATTAAGGAGGTAGTTAGTCTACATGGAATTCCTATAAGCATAGTCAGTGATAGGGACCCCTTATTCACTAGCGAGTTTTAGAGAAGCCTACAAATAACTTTGGGAACTTCTTTGAACCTAGCAGAGCATATCACCTACAAACTAACGGACAAACAGAGAGGGTGAATAGAATTTTAAAGGACTTGTTGAGATCTTGTATCTTGAATTTCAGAGGACACTGGGAGCAACATCTATCTTTGGTAGAGTTTGCGTATGATAACAGTTATCAAACAACGATTGGTATGTCCCCTTTCGAGGCACTGTATGGGTAACCATGCAAATCTCGTAGTTGTTGGTGGGAAACCACCAACAATGTATTACTCAAACCTAATTTGATACATGACACCATGGAAAATGTAGAGTTGATCAGGCAAAAGATGAAGATAGCACAAGATCATCAGAAATCTTATGCGGATAAAAGAAGGAAAGAGCTCGAATTTGAGGTTGGAGATAGGTATTTGTTAAAATCTCCCTTCTTAGAAAAGTTGTCAGGTTTGGCAAGTCCAAAATATTATCCCCTAGATTTATTGGGCCATTCATAATTCTAGAAAGAAGTGTATCGTGTGGAGATTTCTGACAAGCTAGCAAGAGTCCACAATGTTTTCCACGTTTCTCACCTTAGGAAGTGACTTCATGGCACCACTAAAAGAATAGAGACTAATCAGTTGGAATATGTTGGAATGGAGTCGACAATGCCTCATGCCACTGCGCTCATTGTGGAGAACAGTACTAGGAGACTCTGCGATAAAATAATTATGTTGGACCGAGTACAATGGAGGGACAATCCGGGGGAAAGCACATGTGAGACCGATGAGAAGATGAAAAACATTCACCTAGGGCTTTTCGTTGGTAATTTTTCTCTCCAAAATTAGGATTTTGATTGCATCATGGTTGTTGGATTAGATGGTAGGAGATGGTTGTTACAATTTTTTCACAATCACTTTACACTAATATAGACATTTTATGCATGTTTAGGATCTTTGCATATATAATTTCATGACACAATTACACATTCATGCTATGATTGAGCTCATTTTAGCGTGTCTACATTACATAGTAACATTACGCTATTGGTTGAGTAGATGGTTGTGTAGAGAACTTGGTTGTATAACGTGGATGTTGTTGCACGTTACGTTGTTTATCCTTTGGAAGATTTCAGGACAAAATCCTTTTTAAGGGGGAAGAATGTAACACCGCATAAAATGAACCATAAATAAATAAAATAATATGAATTAAATATGATAAGGGTCGAATATGAAAATTCTGTAAAAGTTGGAATTTGGCTATGAAAATTATTCTGTTGCATTCATGGTGAAATTTTGATTTGTTTATACACACACGCGCGCACGCACACACACACACACACACACACACACACACACACACACATATATATAATACGCTAAAAAATAAGGCTCAAGCTTAGAAGTTATGAGCATTTGAAGTTTTCATATTTAAATTAATTTAGTTTGAATTCAAATGCGAGATCAAATTTAGGGTTTATGTTTCAAAAATTAGCTTGGGGGCTAAGTAAATGCTTAATTAACGTTTAACCTTAAAAAGTTAATTGGAGAATAAAATAATGGCACAACGGAACAAAATGAACGTTCCTTGAAATAGAGGAGCGGTCGACCTATATAGGTCAATCGGTTGCCCGTAGCGGTAGACCAGTCGCACATAGGTGGTCGACCGCTTGGCAACGAATGTTGTTAGTGGTGGCTAGGGTTTGAAGCTATGTTATATTCAATTATATGCTCTAGACTTACCTTTTTTCTACCCATTTTCATCTTACGGTTCTGGTGCGTTTCAACCACTACAAATAGAACCTTGTCCTCTCAACTTTTATTTATATTATTTTTGGAAATACAGCAAAATTTTGTCATTGCTATCTCTCTCTATTAAGATTTAGAAACTCAATAGATAATTCAGGTAAGAATTCAACTTATTTCCTATTTGTTTCTTCTTCTTCTTCCAATATATTCTCATCATATTCTTCTCCAATTATCCTGAATCTAATGAATATATATACCTCTTCCCTATTTTTTATGTGTGTGTATCGAAAGAGAAAGATTCTGGAAGAGATCGGAAGGCTACAAATCCATTTGCGTGAAGCTAAGGCTAATCTACGAGTGGAAACCTTAGTATGTCTTTTCAGCAATTGTTTAATGTATTTCCTTTTGGATTTGAATATGCTTGAGGGATTTTTGGATTCCGAAAATATGATAGGTAAAATCCTCCAAAATTCCTTTTTATTTCGATATGTCAATTTTATGTGAGATTCCCAACTATTTATATATATTTGATGGAATTTGTTTTGTTTATGCAATTTTTGATAATTTCATAGTCTATTACACTTCTCCTTTTTCGTTGGGTCAAATTGTGATTCTTCAATACAATAAGGATTTTGGATTACAATTTCTATTCTTAGTTTACACCGCTTATTCTTATCTTTCTCTTTGTAAAAGTGAGGACTTGAATAGAATATGAGGTTTAGATTGCAATTTTTATTGCCTAGGTTATTCCATTGAATTGGTGTAATGAATTGGGTATATATTTTATTTATAAGTCCGTTGTTGCAGTTTTGGTTATGAATATTTATTCCCTGCTTTGGATATTAGAATCCTATGAAACCTTTGGAACTAAAAGGAAAATGACTTGTGCTAATAGCTGGTTAGGGAATGGACATTAACGCAAGTTTAGGGCGTAAAATCTGTATGTTTAGAACTTATTAGATGTAGATATTTATTTATCTCTATTTATGTAATTTACGTACAATTATTGCATATATGGTGTGGTTAATTAGATATTTATTTCCCCTATTATGAAGGTAATTGAGTATGAGGAAAAAATAGGAGGAAATTTTTATATAGTCTAATTATTATTTTAATGCGTAATAAGGAAGATTCCTTATAAGGCCTTATTTATGAAACAGTGAGATGAATGTACGTATGTGTGTATGTATGTATGTGTATGTGTGTGTATATATAGAGAGTAGTTGATTTGTGGCTAAGTCAAAGGGATGTGAGGTCAATAGAGTTACATGACCAAAGTCTGCCCTTCACTTTGAGGCTACCAGTAGTTGTATACACTTTATTGATGTGAGATATCCTTTTGATAAATATTTGTAATGACGCGAGGTGGTCCTAAATTCTACAAGGGAAATCTGCTCAACTAATCTGGCTATCAAGAATATGGGACTAATTTGAGACGTCATTATGAATATGGGCCATAAGACGAAGGGTCTGCTTCGGAGTTTTGAAGTATTAATTGGTTGGACCCACCACTTTTCCCTGAATGAGCTATTAAATAGCCAAGGGGACAAGTTAGGTGGTATCTCTACAAGGATCTGCTTCTGGAATAGGTCTTAAATCATGGGGTCTGCCTTAATTAAGGTATTAAATAACAAAAGTCTGCATATTTTCTACTTGGAAGTATTAAGTAACCTATGAGATTCCATATGATGTCTGCTAGATAGTACTATTAAGGAGCACATCTTGGAAATAGGTCTTAAAAGGTGAAGTCTGCATTAATTAAGATATTAAATGACCAGAGTTTGCCTATTTTCCAATAAAAGATACTAAGTGTTTGGGTACCGTTTCTCACATTATTAGTTATTTATGACATATGATTGAGATATGAGATTTTAGAAATATGCTTCTAGAATGGAAGGTATTAAGTGATTGGACCCGCCTCCTTTCGATATAAAGAAGTATAATATGATTTTAATGGTTTTATATTCATAGATATATTCTTATTTTGAAATATACTGCCTGAGTACTGAAAAGGTAATACTCGAGGTTTTTATTCACAAACTCTTGTTGTTCTGACTCCCTCCCCATTACAACACAGGTTAAGTACAGAGTGATGGTGGTGACATTGCTTAGAGATGGAGAAGCTTGGCTCGTGACAGTATTTATTATTATTTACTTTTATGTGTACCCATGGATTTAGAGGTTGTCGTAACGGATGTTATTTAATGGTTTTTATGGAATTTTATGTTATGAAATTTTTATGATTTTGAAATAAATAGGTACACTTTATTATTATATTTTGTTCTATCCGCCTACGAGTTCTGAAAGTTTAGTTATGGCTCTACTATGTTATATCTTTTTTACTATCAACAACTTGTCTTATATGGATCTAAGTTTTGATGGGTCTTTTCTGGGTCGAAATTTAAGCCTTTTTCGAGGTGGGTTGTTATAATGTCTACGATCATAAAACTATTAAAACTTTTAATAATTCTTTATAAGGAAAGGAGGAGTGTCTAACCACTTAATAACTTTCTATCTAGAATTAGGTTTCTAGAATCTCATATCCCAATCATATGTCATAAACAGCTAATAATGTGACAGACGTTACCCAAGCCACTTAATACCTTTTATTGAAAAGTAGACAGTCTCTAATCATTTAATACCTTAATTAAGGCAAATCCCGACATTTAATACTTATTTCCATGGTGTGCTCCTCAGTGGTACTATCTAGCTGACATTATATGGAATCTCTTAGGTTACTTAATACTTTCATTTGGAAAATAGGCATACTCTAATCATCTAATAGCTTAGTTAAGGGAGATCCCATCATTTATTACCTATTTTCAAAAGTAGACCCCATTTTAAATACCACCTAACATGTCCCCTTGGCCATTTAATACTTCTTTTGAGGAAAAGAAATGGGTCTTCAAACAATATAACGACCCAAAATTTTGGATATTTGAAATTGGAATAGTTAAGTGGCTTTAAATATTTAAAAGGGTAATTTTTAACTTGAATTTCAAATATAATCATTTATTGGACAATTAAATTATTGAGTATAATAATTGGAAATTGGGTAAAATATTGAATTCTTAGTTTTAAGCTTGTCAAAAATGATTTAAAGGCTTATAAAATTTATATTGATAATAATAAAGATAATATATGTTTTAAAATTGAATTTGGAAATTATCGGTTCAGTTTTAAAAATATATTGTTTGAATTTACATTTAAAAATAGCTTTTCGGGGCACATTCTTGGAATTCGACGAAATCAATTCCATTGGATCTGTAATAATGTATTATTATCGGATTTTAAATTTTGTAACATTTGGAGTTAACATGTGGTCATACGACATATAAACGCGCTGAAATCTATATCGGAAATTCAATATAATAATTGGGTCCAAAAAGCCATCTTCTCTATACGACCGAATTAAGACTCGAAATCTTTTCCATTGCATTAAAAATAAGGGTATAACATTATAAATGCTTAGCGGCATGCCTCGACAGAAGGTCCGGATTTTAGGTTACGAATTTGAGGCGATTTAAAATTTTAATTATATACATATACATATACATACATACATACATATATATATATATATATATATATTGTTGACTGGTCAAAATATATTTACATCATCCCATCCCTTCTTTCTCTTCAAAAACACTGTAACACCTAAACACGCTACCTCTCCATCGGTTTAAATTATATTCCCTCTTTTCCTTATTTAAAATCGTAGCGGAGCTTTTCCAAAAAAGTTAAAATTTTTAGAGAATGAAACAAACAACTGCTTTCATTACCAAATAGTTAAAAATCATGTTTTTCCCCTTTCTATTTACGGTTCAAACGAAATTCGATCGAAATCGAAGAAATCATCAAGAAAGTCGCTACCCATTTCGTATCCCATGTTCGAATTCGTTTTGAAGCAAAGAATAGAAGGGTATCGAGTAAGAATCTCACGAGGGCGACACTGTTTCGGCGAGGCTAGGGAGGTGGATTGGCATCGCGACTTGGGTGGCCGAGGTAGAAGTGTCATAGGCCCTTGGTTGGAGTTTCGTTCATCACAGATGTCGTGACATCGAGTCTTGGGATCTGTACATGGGAATGGCATCGTGTGGCTGTTGTCTCAGAGGAGTTAGGTCAAGCAGCTTTTGTGGTGGCCATTTGGGCGTGTACGGCGAGGTGGATGGTTGGTCGCCGTAGGTGATATGTGACCTTGCTGAGGTTCGGTGGAGGAGGAGGGAAATATGTCTTGTGTTTTTCTAGCAATCATGGGCTTCTCAGTGGTGATCTCCTGTGTGTGCACGGGTTCTGTTCGAAGGTTATTCTTATGTAAGCAGCATTGAAGAGAAAGTGGGAAAGAAGAAGGTGGATCCGACCGGGCTTGTTTCCTTTTGTTTTGTGTGGTCTGTTTTGGAGCTTTGGCTTTTTGGAGGTAATTTGAATCTAGAGTTTAGTTAAGTTTAATTTTATAATTAGTTTATTAAGAGAGAAAAATTGAAATAACTAATAAAAATTTAATAAAAATTTCCATACGTGGTTAAAACGAGCGGAATGTTAAATAGAGTCAAAGAATGGATTGATCAGAAAATTCGAAAATGAAGGTGAGTTAATCTCACTCACATTTGGATTACCATAATAAATTTTAAATAGTTAAAATTTATTGTTGATTGGTTTGTAAAATTTATAAATTACTTTTAGTTGATGTGATATTATACATAGTAGTGTGTGTGCGTGTGTGTGTGTGTGATTGATATTTTCACATTATATAGCCGATGAGACCCTATACACCCCACAATATAACAGATGATCCTATACACGGTGATATCCCCTCGAAGTGGGATTGGTATTCTATATTGTTTTAACATCTATGGATGCAGGGAAACAGGTTAGAGGGATCCAACGGAATTTCTCAAATTGTTGGAATTATTTTTAATACTCAGTTATATGATTTATTTGGTTAATCGGTAGTAGATTATGTTGGAAAAATTAATTTATTGGATGATATGATAATTTCAATATTTTGGCATTTTAAAAATATCAAAAATATGATTATTGGATTTTTGAAGGAAAATAAAAGGAAATTTTAAGTAAAATACTTATAATGTAATTGATTAAATTAAAGAATGAATTTAGAAAAGTTAATAGTTTGTTTTCAAAATTTTATTAAAAATTCCAAATATGGAAAAAAAGATTTTTGAATAAATGTGAATCATAGGGTTTTTAAGTAAGAACTTAAACGATATTTTCTTAAGCATAAAAGAATAATTTTTTAAAATTCAAGGTTTAAATAGCCTTGGAAAATAAAAAAGGGATTTGAAATAAAATATGAAATTGATGTTTCAAATTTAAATAGGTTTTTAAACCATAAAAGGGAAGCGAGATCTGGGATTTGTGGGCTTTGGAATATAATGGGGAATTAATTAAAAAATGGAATTTAATTTTGGAAATCGATTTAGAATCGATAAAATGTGGTATAAAAGCGTTAAATGGAAAATGAGACTATGAGATTTATAAACGAGGTTTATAAATAATGTGAAGTAAATTATCACTGGATAATTTTGAATTTATAAATTCACGATGGAAATTTATAAGGAGATGAGTAAATCATTTTAAAAAATAAACAGTGGTTTTACTTTAGAAACGTGAGAAGGGAAATTTAAGGGATTGGAATGTAAATTTAAACTGAAGATAAATCGAGAAGGATTTATAAATGATTAGAATGGCTATATTGAAGTGGAAAAATGTAATTTTCTGAAAAGTCAAGTGTATTTTAAAGGAAAGATTTTTAAGAACTTATTTGAGAATTTAAAAGTGTTATAAAGGAAGTATTGGTATACTCGCAATAAAGACTTAACCGTTGAGCTGTGATCCATGGTTTGATACCGCTGTGATACTTTCCATATTATTTAAAAGAGGTTTTCTTTAAATATGTGAAAGAAAAGATAATTTGTTAATATGCTGGATTCGATAAGATAAGTATATATTTTTGGATTAAGAGATTTTATTTATTAACAATCCAAATTAAATAAGACTTGGTGTATTCGGTGCAATTGAAGTATTTGGTTGAATTGATTGTTTACTTGATAGTCAAATAACCGACTATCAAATCTAGATCCAAATATAACATTGGAAATATCTAGAAAAAGTACAGGGATTATATGGTACAGTTACCGTTCGAGGTGCTGTACTTTACATATAAACTCATTTCGTTCTTTTAGGATGTTGATAAGGAAATCTGTCCACTAATGGTTAGGAGGTGATCTCCGATCTTATTTTCGTCTATTTATTTCCTAAAGAACCTAGGTTGAGTTACTAGGGAATATTAAATGTTGTTTCGAAAAGACCGGGATCGGATTGGTGATCCGAAAACCATTTCGATCCAACGACTACATTTTTGGGATGAAGACAAGAGCTTGGAGTCCATGATAGAGCAGTGAAGTGCAAGGGCTAATCGCTACTAATCTTAAGAATGATTCCAAAATGGATGTAGTTGAAGTAGTGCCTTCGGTTCTGTTTGGACCGGGAACGGGCTCGTATGGATGAATGCTATCAGTATGTTGTCATTGGAGGATAATGAGCATTCTAAGTGAATATTTCTAAAATGGTAACGCTTAGCCTCGAGCCTTATCAACCGAGAATGACTGAAAATCAGGGAAGATGCAACAAGGCTAAGTGGGTCGCACCAAAGTAGGGTAAGATTACCCCGATCTAGAGTCCCTTTTATTTGACTGTGTGGCAGTTGCGCATCCCAACCATGGGTAATCTTATTCGGGCTATCAAGTTTAAGGGGTAGTCCATTCGTATGTAGCAGGGGATCGCAGAGTGGTCCTCGGTACGCTGATCTGGACAGGTACCATGGTGGTACCCTAGTGCCTAGTCATTTAGTTGGAATCCATTCTTCAATACGTGCTTTACGGTTTTGATTGTTGAGCCTAGTATTGTTGGAATTTAATTAATGTAACAATTTCAGCTATTTGAATAAGTATTTGTACTTAGACATTATTATAATATTAGAGGATTTTGATATAAAATGTTTTGGTTATCGTAAGGTAAAAACGCACCGTGTTTATTTGTGGCGTGGTCTTACGAGATACCTTTGATTTTCAAACGATTTTGAAACTTCAATAATTCAAACTGAGTGTGTTTTCTCACGCTAGTTTTCTAGACTGACTCGGGTGTTATTTTATTATAATGCTTGGGTAAGACCGAGTATTACATATTAGTATGCCTTGGAACTCAGGAGGCGAGCTAGATGTCAAAGATGTATATACGTATTTGATTTTCCTCCATTGTGTATGTTACGCTGTATATTCAGCTTTTGCGAGGACAGGTTAACATAATTGTCTGCTGTTGTGTTATTGATGTATTGTACTCTAATGATGTAATGTATAAAAACAGTTATAGTTCTTTTTGTATAAAGATCAGTTGTTATCTATTATATATTGTTCCACTGCGATTGTGAGATTTTGTGTTGTTATTTTCTTCTACCTCTTTCTTCTTTCCCTAACGATCTGGTATTTTCGACATTTGGTTGTTCGGCATGTAATATAAAGGACGTATTGATGTCGATTTTCGAACATCGAAAATCTGGGTCGTGACATTGGTATCAATGTCAAAGGTTAAGCGAGAACCTTGGCTCTGGTCGGGTTACTCATTAAATATGGGGTCGGTAGTACCCTAGAATGAGTTTAAGCATATTAATAGATATAAGCATGTATTTTTTAGTGAATATAAAACTGTCTTATATTGTGTTGATTGATCTATTGAGTGGCTAATGGATTCTGGTCAATACGAGTAATTAACGTTCTTAACAGGGATCTCTAGAAACTATAACAGAACAATCCGACACAGTATTGTTTTAAAATGGGGAAAATTAAATAATTTTACCCAAAATATATTTAGATATAAAGAAAATATTTTCAGTAAATTATTATAGTATACGACGTGCTTAGTTGTTAGAAGATGATAATATTAAATTATTATCATTTGTTATTGTGGAAATGGAATAAGGGATTGAGATATAACCAAGGGTTAAGAAATTAATTTATATAACAAAATGGGATTTGTAAAAAGAGTTATAAATGGGATTTACAAATTGAAATAGAATAAAATTTTAGTGGAATATTTAAATACAGATTTATAAAAGTTGGAAATTTGGGAATTTAAAATTCTATTGGTTTTGAAGATGTTTTCAAAGTCGTGAAGACAATAACAATATTATTTGGAAACATTTGTGATTTGGATATGAAATCTGGTGAGATTTGGAATTAAAAACATTGGAAATGTTTTTTAAAAGAAGTATAAGCACTAAACTCACTTCGATCATTGAAAAATAATTCCGATAATGGTCACGACATCATCGTTGTTCATTTCGAGTTTCCAAGAGAGGAATTGCTGCCTGTGTGTTCTAAATTAGAGTTGTTTGCAAAATTGGTTTGATTTTGAAAATTCAAGGGGCCAATTTGATATACCAAATGATTTTGGATATGAAATTGATTTCAGAAATGATTTTGAAATATTAGGCAATTGTTTAAAACTCTCGAACCTTATTTAAAATATTTTATGGAATATTAATAAGTTTAAAACTTATAAGAATTTGGAATTTAAGCCAAAGTAGGCTAAATGTAATAGTATTGAAATAAGATTTGTTGAGTTGAAAATAAACTAGTGGATGAACAAATTAATTTAATTTGTAAATACATAAAATTGAAATTGAAAAGTGGAATGATATTTAATTTGAATTGTGTAGACAAAGTGAAATTGAAAATTAGTTCGAGTCGGGCTAAAGAAACTGAAAGTTGGAAAAATAAATTTGCAAATGGAAGGTAAGTTGAATTCAAATGGAATTGAAATTTAAAATGTGAAGAGAGAAAAGAAAAGGAAAAAAGGGATATAAACCAAGGCGATGAAGTGGAAATATATAAGAAATTGTATAAATGGACTTTAAAAGTTTAATGGTGAATTCTAAAGTGGATTTGGTATTGGTAATATAATGTGCAAGTATTTGAATGAAGATTAAACAAAAAGTTGTGAAAAAGGGGACGCGTGAATAAGTGAATGGAAATTGAAATAATATGGATAGAAAGAAATTGATACAGCTAATAACCAACTTGGAAATTAATACGTAAGTTGTACGTATATTATTCTTTTGCATAATGATTTGATCCAGATTCGAGCACATAATTTTGAGATAGTTATATCGATCCGAGTTGGAATTTTTCACTCGATTTTCGACGGCGAACCCTGAATATGGATTTTTGGATTGATTCTGAAATTCTATATCATAGTGTTACGGCTTTGCAAGGAGAATGACGGTTTCTGATCAAGAAACCAGATCTTAGTCCGCACTAGAGAGTCGCGTGAACGATACTAGTTCGGAAGTGAAATTGTGTGATTGAGTGAGCGATCAGATTGAATATTGCATATGGATGATATATGTACATCGTACGGGCTTAAATAAAGCAAATTTTGAAAATTTTGAAAAGAGATGAGTAAAATAATTTTGAACTGTATGATTGAACACTATTGGCAGATAAGGTGCGGGTATTTAAAAACAAAGGGAAAATTGATGTTTTCGATTTCAGAAGATAAATTTGATTGCCCGACAAAAAGGAATGTATTTAAATTGTCGTATGAAATTTGATGTTTTCTAATATAGCCACTTGGCTTTCGTTTCATTTGAAAATTTGGGGCTGTAGAGGCAGTTTGGTAGTTATTCCGATCTAGCGGTGCAATGAAGACGCTGACGAAATTTTTCGAAATTTAAAGAGTTAGAAATTTTTTATATTTTACAATTTGGTTTTAAATTACAATTTTGAATTATTGAGGGGATAATATGAGGTGTAAGCTATGGATGGATTTGTAAATTAGTATAGATGATATGGTGGTTTCGATAAAAATTGTTTTTGGAAAGATGTTGAAACTGGGTAGTTTTGGAAATTAGTTATTGGGTTTTGGACCATTCTTCTTACTTAGCAATTTCGACGATGAAATTCTTATAAAGGGGGAGGAATGTAACGACTCAGAATTTTGGATATTTGAAGTTGGAATATTTAATTAGCTTTAAATATTTGAAAAGGTAATTTTTAACTTGAATTTCAAATATAATCATTTATTGGATAATTGATTTATTGAGTTTAATAATTGGAAATTGGGACAAATATTGAATTCTGAGTTTTAAGCTTGTTAAAAATAATTTAAAGGCTTATAAATTTATATTAATAATAATAAAGATAATAAAAGTTTTAAAATTGAATCTATAAGTGATCGGTTCAGTTTTAAAAATATATCGTTTGAATTACATTTAAAAATAACTTTCCGGGGCACAGTCTCAGAATTCGACGAACCCGGTTCCATTGGATCTATAATAATGTATTATTATCAGATTTCAAATTTTGTAACATTTAGAGTGAACGTGTGGTCGTACGATATATAAACACGCTGGAATCTATATCGGAAATTCAATATAATAATTGGGTCCAAAAAGCTATCTTCTCCATACGATCGAATTAAGATTCGATACCTTTTCCATTGCATTCGAAATAGGGGCATAACATTATAAACCCCTAGCGACACTCCTCGATAGGTGGTCCAGTTTTTAGGTTGCGGATTCGAGGCGGTTTAAAATTTGAATTATATGTATGTATATATATATATATATATATGTATGTATGTATGTATGTATGTATGTATGTATGTATGTATGTATGTTGTTGACTGGTCAAAATATATTCACATCATCCATTCCTTCTTTCTCTTCAAAAACACTGTAACCTTTTTCACCCAAACACGCTTCCCTCTCTATCAATTCAAATCATGTTCCCTTTTTCCTTATTTAAAATCGTAGCTGAGCTTTTCAAAAAAAATAAAAAATTTAGAGAATGTAATGAACACCTCCTTCCATTACCAGACAGTTAAAAATCGCGTTTTACCCTTTCTATTTCTGGTTCAAACGAAATTCGATCGAAATCGAAGAAATCATCATGAGAGTTGTTATCCATTTCATATCCCCTGTTCGAATTCGTTTTGAAGCAGAGAATAGAAGGGTACCGAGTAAGAATCTCATGAGGGAGGCACTATTTCGACGAGGCTAGGGAGGTGGATTGGCATCGCAACTTAGGTGGCTAAGGTGGAAGTTTCATAGGCCCTTGGTCGGAGTTTCTTTCATCGCAGAAGTCGAAACATCGGTTCATAGGATCTGGACGTGGGAATGGCATCGCGTGGCTATTGTCTCGAAGGAGTTAGGCCAAGAAGGTTTTGTGGTGGCCATTTGGGCGTGCACAGCGAGGTGGAGGGATGGCAGCCGTAGGCGACGTGCGACCTTGCTAAGGTACGGCGGAGGAGAAAGGAATATGTCTTGTGCTTTTCCAGCCATCATGGGCTTCTCAGTGGTGATCTCCTATGCGTGCACGGGTTCTGTTCGAAGGTTGTTAGTATGCAGGCAGCATTGAACAAGAATGGGGGAAAGAAGAAGGTGGATCCGGCCAAGCTTGTTTCCTTTTGTTTTGTGTGGTCCAGTTTGGAGTTTTAGCTTTTTAGAGATAATATGAATTGAGAGTTTAGTTAAGTTTAATTTTATAATTAGTTTATTAAGAGAAAAAAATTGAAATAACTAATAAAAATTTAACAAAAATTCTTGTACGAGATTAAAATCAAAGGGAATGTGAAATAGAGTCAAAGACAGGATTGATGAGCAAATTCAAAAATGAAGGTGAGTTAATCTCATTCACATTTGGATTACCAAAATAAATTTTAAATAGTTAAAATTTATTGTCGATTGATTGGTAAAATTTCTAAATTATTTTCAATTGATGTGATATTATATATAGCAGTGTATATATATTGGAGTGATTGATATTCCCGCATTATATAGCAGATGAGATCCTATACGCCCCGCATAACAACGGATGACCCTATATACCGCGACATCCCCCTCGAAGTGGGATTGTTATTTTATATTGTTTTTAACATTTATGGATGCAGGAAAACAGGTTGGAGGGACCCAACGGGATTTCTCAAAATGTTGGAATTATTTTTAATATTCAGTTATGCGATTTATGTGGTTAATCAGTGCTAGATTATGTTGGAAATTTTAATTTATTGGATGATATGATAATCTGGAAATTTTTGGCATTTTAAAATATCAAAAATATGAATAATGGATTTTTGAAGGAAAATAGAAAGGAAATTTTTACGTAAAATATTTATAACGAAATTGAATAAATTAGAGAATGAATTTGGAAAAGCTAACAGTTTGTTTTTAAAATTTATTAATAAATTCTTAATATGGAAAAAAAGATTTTTGAATAAATGTGAATTATAGGGTTTTTAACTAAGAACTTAGGCGATATTGTCTTAAGCATAAAAGAATATATTTTTCTTAAATTAAAGATTTAAATGGCCTTGGAAAATAAAAAGTGGATTTGAAATAAAATATGAAATTGATTTTTCAGATTTAAATAGGTTTTTAAACCATAAAAGGGAAGTGAGATCTGGGATTTGTGGGCTTTGGAATATAATGGGGAATTAATTTAAAAATGGAACTTAATTTTGGAAATCGATTTAGAAGCGATAAAAGGTTGCTTAGCTGTGTTAAATGGGAAATGAGACTATGCGATTTATAAACGAGGTTAATAAATAAGGTGAAGTAAATTATCAGTGGATAATTTTGAATTTAAATTTACGGTGGAAATTTATAAAGAGATGAGTAAATCGTTTTAAAAAATAAGCAGTGGTTTTACTTTAGAAATATGAGAAGGGAAATTTACGGGATTGGTACGTAAATTTAAACTGGAGATAACTCGAGAAGGATTTATAAATGATTAGAATGGCTATATTGAAGTGGAAAAATGTATTTTTCTAAAAAGTCAAGTATACTTTTAAAAGAAAGATTTTTAAGAAATTATTTGAGAATTTAAAAGTGTTATAAGAATGTTTTAGAAAATTTATTATTTAGTCGTTCAAAAATTGTTAAAGTAAATATTAATTAAGTTCGTTGTAGTAGTTAATTATTTTTAAAGGTTAAATTTGAATTATGATTTTAAAGGATAATTATTAAATATTTATATTTTATAAAATAGCTTTTATTTAAAAAGTAGTTTTTGTATAAAGTTTTACTTAGAGAATTATTATAGAAATTTGGTAAGTATTATTTTGGAAATCATTAAATAGAGTTTTCGAGAAGTATTGGTATACTCGCCTGGCATAATCAGAGGCAATCAGTGTCTGTAGCTAAGTCTTGAATTTCTCTGCAATAGAGACTTAACCATTGAGCTATGATCCATGGTTCGATACCACTGTGATACAATATTATTTAAAAAACATTTTCTTTAAATACGTGAAAGAAAAGATAATTTATTAATATGCTGGATTCGATAAGATAAGCATATATTTTAGGATTAAGAGATTTAATTTATTAAAAAGTTAATTTAAGTAAGACTTGGTGTACTTGGTGCATTTGAAGTATTTGGTTGAATTGATTGTTTATTTGATAGTCAAATAACCGACCATCAAATTTGGACCCAAATATAACTTTGGAAATATCTAGAAGAAGTACGGGAATTATATGATACGGTTACCGTTCGAGGTGTTATGTTGTACGTATAAACTCATTTCCTTCTTCTAGGATGTATCCATCCACTAATGATTAGGAGGTGATCTCCGATCTTATTTTCGTCTGTTTATTTCCTAAAGAACCGGGGTTGAGTTTACCGGGGAATATCGAACGTTGTTTCGAAAAACTGGGATCAGATTTGTGATCCGAAAACCAATTCGATCCAACGAGTACGCTTTCAGGATGAAGATAAGAGCTTTGGAGTCGAAGATGGAGCAGTGAATGCAAGGGATAACCGCTACTAATCCTGATGCTGATTCCAAAATGGATGTAGTTGAAGTAGTGCCTTTAGTTCCGTTCGGACCGAGAATAGACTTGTGTGGATGAATGCTATCAGTACATCGTCATTGGAGGATAATGAGCATTCTAAGTGAATATTTCTAAAAAGGTAACGCTTAGCCCCAAGTCTCATCAGCCGGGAATGACTGAAAATCAGGGGAGATGCAGCAAGGCTAAGTGGGTCGCACCGAAGTAGGGTATGGTTACCTTTATCTAGAGTTCCTTTTATTTGGCTGTGTGGCGGTTGCTCATCTCAACCGCAGGGTAATCTTGTTCGGGCTATCCAGTTAAAGGGGTAATCCATTCTTATGTAGCAGGGGATCGCGGAGTGGTCCTCGATATGTTGATCTGGACAATACCGTGACAGGTGGTACCTTAATGCTTAGTCATTCAGTTGGAATCCATTCTCCAATACGTGCCTTTACGGTTTTGATTGTAGAGCTAGTATTGGTGGAATTTAATTCATGTAACAATTTCATCTATTCGAATAAGTATTTGTACTTAGACATTATTATAATATCAGAGGATTTTGATATAAAATGTTTTGGTTATTGTAAGGTAAAAACGCATCGTGTTTATTTGTGGCGTGGTCTTACGAGATACCTTTGATTTTCAAAGAATTTTGAAACTTTAATAATTCAAATTGAGTGTGTTTTCTCACGCTGGTTTTCCAGACTAACTCGGCGTTATTTTATTATAATGTTCGGGTTTGACCGGGTATTATAAGATATGATGCATTGGAACTCAGGAAGCGAGCTGGATGTCGAAGATGTATTATACGTATTTGATTTTACTCCACAATGTATGGTAGGTTGTATATTCAGCTTTTACGAGGACAGGTTAACATAACTGACTAGTGTTGTGTCATTAATGCATTGTACTCTGATGATGGAATGTATAAAAACAGTCATAGTTCTTTTTGTATGAAGATCAGTTGTTATCTATTATATATTGTTCTACTGCGATTGTGAGATTCTGTGTTGTTATTTTCTTCTACCTCTTTATTCTTTCCCTAATGATTTAGTATTTCCGGCTTCGATTGTTCGGTATGTAATAAAGATGACGTATTGATATTGATTTTCGAACATCCAAAATCTGGGCCATGACAAACAATGATTTAATACCTCAAGATCAAGAAGCAGGGCCTTCGTCTTATGGTCTATACTCATAATGACGTCTCACGTTAGTCCGACTATTCGTAGGAACTGTAGCCAGATTAGCTAGGTAGATTTCCCTTACAGAATTTGTGAATAACCTCATGCCGTTATAAATATTTATTATAAGGATATCTCACATCCACAGGAAGTGTGTGCAACTTTTAGTAGCCTCAAAGTGAAGGGTAGACTTCTGTCATGTAACTCTACTGACCTCGCATCTTTATGACTTACCTATAAATTGAATACACTATATATCTGTGTGTGTGTGTGTGTGAGTGATAATACTCATCTCATCGTTTCATAAATAAGGCCTTATAAGGAATTTTCCTTATTGCGCCTTAGAATAATAAATAGCATACATAAGAATTTCTTCCTGTTTTGTCTAACAATCAATTACCTTCACAATAGGGGAAATAACTGAAAATAAATGCATAATTAACTATGAAATATAAGCCATAACAATATGTTAATTACGCCAATAGAAATAAATAAATACTCGCGCCTAATAAATTATAAGCCATGAATTTTATGTCCTAAACTAGCGTTTAAATGTCTAATTCCCTAACCAAATACTACTACAGGTCCTTTTTCTTCCAAGCTTTCAGCATTTCAAAATAAAGGATCCTAATATCTAAAACATGGAATAAATATTTACAGCTAAAACTATAATAAGACACTAAACCAAATATATAATGTAACACTTTTTTACCGTTAATTCTTAATGGTTAATACTGTCATAAATTATTAACAGATATTCCCGTTGCAGTCGATTATAACGGTTATTATCGTGGTAAATCTGGGTAATTTCGTAATTACGTGAAAGTATAGTGGGTAGACTTATCATTCCCTCCACATTCTTACCATCGCAATTCTAACGCTTGATCGCTTTCATACTTCCTCCTTCCTGCTTTCAATTTAGGGTTGCCGCCTTGTCCACGAATCTATGCCCTAAATCTTTGGTGGCCAAATCTGCGTCGGAAGAACATCGATTTGGTCAGTCAATATGAGGTTGCATCTAAGATCTATTGGTATGGTTTCCATATGAAATTAGTAATCGCCATTGCCTATAACCCCCCACCATCACCTCGTCTAAGGTGGCCGTCACCGCCTCTTTAATCTTTCAGGTGTTTTTCATTTTTCTATTTGTAAAATTGTATTTTATTGTCAATTTAATTTCCACTTTTAGTTCCAGTTATAATTCAAGGTCGAATTTGGTTTCATGTATCGAATAGTTGAAAATTTCGTTTTATGTATAGACTTTGATTTTGAATTTTGTTTCGTGTACCAAATAGTTAAATATTTCAATTTGATTTTGAATTTTGTTTCCTGTATTGAAAAGTTGTTTTCTGTCGGCTCAAAATACTCTATTTTTTTAGCGTTATAGAAGACTCAAATTTTTTGTTTCGCAGTTGCCTAACTTTTAATTTTCATAACCAAAGCTCAACGTTATGAAAGTTCATATGGTAGAACTCAAACATGAAACTGGTTACTGGAAGAGCTCTTTGAAAAATAACAAGAGTTGAAAATTTTCTGTGTTATTGAACAGGCAGAAAACATTTTGTTAAGTTTAACTGATAATGTAAATATACAAATTTTCTTTATTATTTATTACCAAACATTTTCTTACATTGATACATTAGTGTGCTGAAGTTGTACACAATTTCTACTGTCAGTAAATTCAACTCTCCTATTGATAAGGAAAAAATTCATGCATTCATATATTCAAAGTTTAGTGACTTCTAAATTATACATCTGACATATAATATAACATATTTGAATCCACAAATATGATAATAAGATAATTTTAGATATGACAATGTTTCCAATTTATTGTTCCAACATAAGAAGAGAAGATATATCACACTGATCAAAATAGATTTTAATAAATCTATAAATGCATATACTTGATGAAACAAACACTGCAGGAAAAATTATTTTTCCAGCATGAACCCGTAGCGTTTTAATGAAAATGCTGCAATTATCTAGATGGAATTATTAAAAGAAAAAGAAAAACAACCCCTAAAACGCTGCGCAAGACCTCCAGCGGGGAAATAAAAATATGCCGCCTCTTTCCTAAATAGCTAAACATCGACACCTCTTCTCCACGCATCCTTATCCCAAATTCAATTAAAAATTAAACTCTTATTTCTCTAAGAAATCCACTATCTACTTGCAAAAATCTTATTCCTCTCTCGCAAACAGCCCAACCACCGAGCCCACCGAGGCCGCTGACCCCATCTACACCATTGTCTGGAATATTTCAAAGAAGTTCTTAGTTCAGCACCTTTTGGTACATCATCTCCATCACAACCAATAGGAATGAAACATCACTGATATTGCAAGTATCAGTACGAATGCAAAGAGTGCCTGCTTTTTGGTATGTTCGTATTGGAGTCATTGTGGTTGAGGTAGACTCCAGGGAAGGCAGTGGAGAAGGTGACGAGGATGATAGAGTTGAGGACAGGGGAGCTGAGCATTTAGGAGCTAAGGAAGAAGGAGAAGATGGCGTTGAAGGCGAGATGGGTTGATGATACGAGGGAGATGGTGTAGATTGGGAGGTAGAGGAGGCTGCATGAGTACATGAGGTTGTCGAGGGAGGAGGCTTGCTTACTTAGTTCAACGTATGCGATTTTAAAGTGTAGTACTTAATTTTGTGTATCAGGAACCTTGCTTATGACACCTGAGAGGAGAAAGTCTATTTGGACAATCAATGGCGAGTGACTTCAACAAGTTTAAATTTGAATAATTCTAAATCTTTGACAGTTTTGTAAAAATACAATTTTCATTTTATATCGAACATATAACTGATTTACCTTGTCTTTAGTTATTTCCATTATGATGCAAGAATAGCTATATATGTTTTTCATGCAATCTTGCTGAAATAACAAGTCCTATAAATGTTGAATAATTTTTTTGCTCCGACATGTTTTGTAGAAATAGGGAATGGTAACCAAAAGTTGTTTTCAGAAAACTTTATTTTCAAAAATAGAAATATTTTAATCAAAAAGTTAGTCTACTGAAAATAGTTTATTGACCCCTTTCTAAATATTGAGAGTTGAAACTTGAAGTATCCGTTGAATGCCCGTAATAATGTGAGATTAGACTCTATTTTATACAGAAAAATAAAAATAACTCCTAAGATACATACCTCCTAAGTTTGATTTGGTTCTCTGCTAAATCATCTACCTTTTTCTTATTAATATCAACCTTTGTATACTTTTAGGTCACGAAAATTGGGTCGTTGCAAAATATTTCAAATTGTAAAAGTAATTTATTAGCTACTGTTATTATTTACTATTGTCGATCTACCACAATGGGTTCCTTTATAATCACTGATATTTCTATCAAATGATTAAAATAGATAGAGATACATGTTTATTTACTATGGACTCATTACCTTTTTATATTATCATGTTCCAATTTTTTCATTTATGCTCACTAAAATTACTATAATCTATAATTTGGTGTTAGAGGACATATGAGCCTATAGCATAGGAATAAAATTTTGAGTTATTGACATATGTTTAATGCCTCTGTATGAGTGATTGCAATAAATATTTTGATAGGTATTGTCAAACTACCCTATTGAATTAGTGAGCTGCTAATGGCCATAACTATCTTATCCTTATTTATGTATGGGTATTTTTAGTAAGTTGGCTTTTTATGCATCTTGGTTGCTATATACCTAATTTTGGCTAGTAATAAGATTTTTTTGAATGCATACATTTATGGTTGAAACCATAGTTATCATAAATAAATCGTGACTTGAATCAAGATTTCGATGATTCAACCGGTTGAATCGTCAAAATTGTGCTTTTATTTAATTGTTGAAAATTTATAATATTACAAGTTATATGCAAAAAAGTTATGTAGCACAAACCTTGATAAATTATAAATTGAAAGACGAAACTATAGGAAAATTCCTACTCTAAGGAATTTAACGTATATAATGAGCACGAACACGTGCAACGCGCACACGGAGTTTAACAAAACAATGGATTGCTAAATTCATAACATATAAGCGTACACACAATTTCGAATACTTATAACATCATATAAGCTTTACTTTGCATATATAACATTTTTAGCATTATATGGATACATAATAGCTTCATTAATAAAGAACTAACAATTGTAACAATCATTATCTTGTTTTGGTCTCTTGGAACACATCCCAATAGTGATTCGATTTCAGCCATTAGGCATAACCTAATAACACATGGAAGAACCAAGAATATGATCTAAATTAAAATAAATATGCTGGCGAGGAGGAAAAATTAAAATGATACTGGGATTTATATAGTCCATGAGACTAGTCGATGAATGGAGAAAAGTATAATCTGTCTTTATAAACTACTTGTTCCTAGTTCTTGATTCTTACATTTTTGTAATTATATTGTGTTTGTAAACATAGAATCTCTGAAATAGAAGTAACCCTTTGTAATCTGGACGGTAATATTACTTTAGTTAGGTCAGATAATTCTAAAACAAACATATAATTTAACATTTACAAGCAAATTACTTTTGTACGGATGGGAAGGATTCACTCATGCTGCATTGCACTACTGGAATAAGAAGCAGAAACATAAAATTATCAACAATACCGATACTAAAATCAATTAATTTTGACTGCATGAATACCATGATAGTATATAAACCTCGTTGCATTGCACTACCGAAATAAATGGCAAGGACTGTTTCAACAGATGGTTATATCTTCCAGGCAATGGATGATTTTTTCTTCATTCTAGGAATTCATATAGTCGATTCTAGGTTGGAAAGGGTTTGAGATCTAATTCTAATGCCAGGAGCTAAAAAGCATATCAGTTACTTCTTAAAGGCTATACATATTGATTTTGCTTCCGAATATCGATATTCAAGTAATTTGCTGTCAGATAATAGCAATGTTTGCATACTTTTGCTTCAGTGAATACATACTTTGTACTTTACGTACTGAACTTGCTAAAATGCACCATTATACAGATGTTTCTCCACTGGTTTTAAGCAATGCAAAGTTTCTACAATGAACTATTGCGCTGAACTGGAAATACTTGGATTACTTTTTGTACTCGAGAAATAAAAGGTTAAAAAAGCGCTATTTGCAAGACCAATCTGTGCATGCCATACTTGATCTGTGATTGTTAAATTCTATAATTTAGATTTTTTGCAGGTTAGATTAAGAATTCACATTAGTACTTGAAATGGTTTCCATAGTTCCAAAATACGTGAACATCCAAAAATGAGGAAGCTTTTTTCCTTGGGCTGATTTTGGAGATCATGATTGAGTTTGTTTATTATGATTTCTATTATGAAAATTATTATCAAATTGGCATTGCCCCAATGCTCATAGGATAGAACTCACAGTCTTTGGGGCATGCTATAGGGTATCATGTGAGTTATATTCTATTTTTTATTTCATATTTGCATTCCTTTGAGCACATAAGCTATAATAATGTCCTACCCATTTACAAGGCATGGTGCCAAGAACAGTATATATGACAGCTATAAAAAATGCACAGGTCGCTAGTTAAGACGCCATGTTGAATTGGCTTTAAAATCAATGTGTGAAACAAACTATCACACAGAAGCTAATTTCTTAACGCTCAAATGAACAGGTTGGAATGTCCTAGAATGTATTGAACTTCAATCTGAAGCAACAGGCGAAAAGAGAGGACAATATAGGTTGGAGCTGAACTGACCATAGAAAGAATTGAATAAAATGAATCGCGTATCTGAAGCATTGATCCATGTCTGAGAACGATTGTTAATACATGGCCGAGGCACTTGAACTGGAACCAAAGAGAGAAATGAAAGGCAGATGCGTTGAGCGTCGACGAAATTGAATTCTAAAGTGGAATGACGTGCTTGAAGCAGACACGGTCTGAATTGAAAAAATATGCTCGAGAATTGCCAAATACCATTAAATAAACAGTATGGAACTAAGCATGCCCAAAAACTATGTGAGTGTTGCCCATGAAACGAAATGAAGCATATTGAAAAGGCTAAGATTAGGCAAACAACGAGACGGGGGTGTGACGCTAGGTGTAGGAGGCGGGGGACATGTAGCTTGCTGTTAAGGGAAAATGTGAATGGATTGAAGCATTTAGCATTGTTGGCAGTATCATGAATTATACTTGATTCAGGTACAATATTGAATTTGGCAAGTTATGAATAATCTATTATATATATTGCATGTAGAATAAGTGAGAATGTAGAATAACAATAAACACTATTATAACCATATATGCTAATATTTAGCATATTATATTTGTCATGGTACCTTCCTAATACAACACTCCTCTTCTTTTTTGCCTATTAATTTTATGTATATGGTAAACATTTCTATAGGAAAGAACCTTTAGTCCGCTGCCTTCATATTTGGAATGTAATAAATCTACCAAGTAGTAGTAATATGACTACAGTTTTCTTATTTTCTAATAAATATATGTGAATTATATCGCTGTTGGTTTTGTTCAGCTCTCTTAAAACGTTCACTCTTCTTTATACCAACGAGCTCATGTATGAGCGTACGAGATTTGACATATCCAACATTAAGAACATCAACCAAAAGCCTCTTATTTATAAACTGCTTGAAATCAATTATTTCTTTCTAATCAAACTTGCATTGTAGACTGGTTTCCAGTCCTTGACAAAAAGAGAATCAGATATTTACTCGCATGTCAAAAACAGAGTCTCATTTTGGACATTAAAACAATATCACACAAATGCAATGTGAACTAACATACTAGTGATCGCGTATTTGAAACAAGTGCGCTGTATAATATTTAATTATGCTGAATTGAACTAACTGAATCATACGTATATTACAGGTGTGCAAGTGATGCTGTCTAGATTCATGAACAAAGCGAGTATATTATTTCCAGTTCTTTTATGGATATCGTTATTCTTCAGTGGCATCCCAATATAACAAGTTTATTGATAACTAGTTAACTATGTTTTATAAAAATTAAACGAGTCTACAATTATAATAATAAATTAACTAATCTATAAAAATTAATTGTTTTATAAATATTCAATAAGTTTATAGAAATTCAATCAGTTTGTAACAATTAACGTAGTATTATAAAAATATAAATAAATGATAATGATAATGATAATAAATTTTATAAAAAATCAACTAAGTGCAATAATCATAATTAATTTATAAAATTAATTATGATTTATTATAATAATAATAAGTTGATTATGAATTATAATAGTAATAATAATAAAACTTAAACGAGTCTATAATAATAATAATATAAAAAATTAACTAATTTATAAAAATTAAATATTTTTTATAAAAATTCAATAAGTTTATAAAATTAACTAAGTATTATAAAAATATAATTTAATAATAATAATAATAATAAATTTTATGAGAAATTAACTAAGTATAATAATAATAAATAATTTTATAAAAATTAACTAAAATTCATAATAATAGTAATAAGATAATCAAGATTGATGATGATGATGATGATTTAAATGAGTATAATAATGATATAATAATAATAATATTAATTACAGTAATAAATAAATAACTTATAAAAGTTAAGTAAGCTTTATAAAAATTCAGTAAGTTTATAAAAAAATTAACTAAGTATAATAAAACTAATAAACATATTTTGTAATGTGTAGTGTGATATACATTACATGACAGGATAACAAAATCCCATTAAGAAAATAAGTTGCTTATGAGATACATTCAAAGTCATAAGCATTAAATCGTTGTCTCTCACATTTCTGTTTATAGGTCATTTATGTAAGTTTCATATAAAGAACCGTTAAACATTAAATTGGAATAAGTTGCTTATGAGTAGTTATGACTGCTTATGCACATACCTTGCCCATGGTGAAGCCCACTAAGCAAAATTTTGAAAAAAATTGTATGGTATATAGTTATTTATACAAAAACGGGTTTGCTCTTAAACAAAAGTGGTTGTAGTTATGTAGAATTTGGTTGTGATGAGTAGGGATCATGTCCTCTAGTTCATTGTTATATCTACTTCAAATCTATTTTGCAAAGAAGAGTAGAATTTTATTTTGACCCTGGACAACCACATCTCTTGGTCGGGCCTACGTATGCTTTTTTTTAATCTTACGATTTGTCGCTCCAGATCATGATCCATCTTGTGAAGTATTGGCCCTATAGTAAACATATGGGGACAATTTTGTTTTGTTAAAATTCAAGTAGAAACATCAAGTTCGTCTGTTGCTCCAAGGCAACGCTTATGCTTATGCTTATGCTTAATAACCTTCTTTTAGCAAAACTTGTTTTTTTATAACTACCAATGCTTATGCTTAACAACTTTTTAACGGTGGCGAAGGTAGATATACTTTGTGGCGGACCTTGGATATGGTCTTGGATCTGCTTGACAATACTTGAATTACTATTCTTCGTTACTATTTTCATCCCTCAATACCAGTGAAGAGTAAAAAAAAACTATTGTGAATTAGGAAAAAAAATCAAGTTTAATAGTCTGGATTAAAGTAGTATGAGACAAATGTAAGTATCAATGTTCATTCAAATTGATAAACACTACTGTTTCTGTTAAAAAATACCGATTTGGGTAACATCTACACGCTTGATATTATGCATTTAAAATGTGTGTTTCTATTCAGGTTTGAATAATAATAAAATCACATGGGAAAAATAATAATAGATTATTAACTTTATGAAATCTTCAAAAAAAACAGGTTGATAATCCAATACACTCATATAGTGATTTAACAGAAAAAATTGTACAATATCGCCTTCTTCAACATCTTACCACACAGAAATTATAAGAAATGAGAAGAAACATGTATTATAGTTTATGTGAACTTACAATTCACCCTTTATTTTGTAGACAAAAATAAAAAATGACCATTCCAAACATTTTCTCTTGAGCTAATTATTATCCCGAGCTTTATAATATCTAAAATCTTATCACCTCGCTTTGTTGCTAAAAAGCTCATTCACAATATGTATAAAATATCCAAATTTCATATAAATCAACTCATCAAACTAAGCTTTTAGTTGGAACTTCTTTGCAACTGACCAAGTTGCAACTTTGTTAAAACTCAATTTTTGCAACTGAGTTGTTGTAACTATGTTGCTTGCAACTTAGCAAGCTACTCAATTAGGTTTGCAATTGAGTTGCTGGAACTCAGTTTCAGCTGCAACTCAGTTTCAAATGCTTGACAATCTTTTTTTTATATTCACTGGTATTGATGTTTAAAATCCAAACTCTTTTCTATGCACGCAGAAACACCGAGTCCATCTGGTATTGGATCTATCATGTGATAAGCATCACATGTTATAGTTTTTCCTAAATATTTTGCAATTATTACTGCTCCTCTCTTTGTTGCATGTTCCAAGCTCTCCATAATCTTATATTTATTTTTAAACACATATATGGAATTAGATAAATAAATTAAAAGTGTAATGATATCATTTAATATCAATGGACAAAAGAGTTTATAGTCTCCTTTTATTTATTAATTCAAGATTATAAGTCTGGTGAATTATTAGTTTTTGTAATATGGTAACTTTGATTTTTTTTTTAACTAGCAATCCATGATTCCACATAAAGCTACGTTTCTAAATATTTTCAGGTTTTTGCAATTCGTGAGTCGGCTACCAATAATCCAAAGAGGCTCGTAGAGGAATTTGGCTCTGACTGGGCTATGCAGCATATTGTTCCATAGGTTTACACCTTAAATACCAATATTTGCTAAATTGTCGGAACCTAGCAAACTCCTAGACGAATAAAAGGAAAAAAACAAAAAACAAATATAAAAATTATAAACTCTAAGTGGGTGATGCATTAGCTGACATGTCTTAGCAAATATTTGATGAATAAGTTGGATATATTTGCAAGTGTTTGAAAAGGTCAATAGTCCATACTATCTATATCGAATGACAGTTCTTCGTTAGTGTTTGCAATATACTAAAGCCAACAAACAATAAAATGGTTTTGGAACCTTTGTCAAAGGACTTATATCATCTACCTAAGTCATAAATGATAGACACTATTAATTAGGAACCGTCACCTGAGAGCAATTTTGATTACCCAAACTGATTGAAAAATAGCACGATAATCCAATCAATCATCATTTTTTACTTGTCAACTATATTTACATTCTATTACAATTCTGACTTGTAAACTTTTATTTCGTTATTATTTTAAAGTTAATTTAATATTTTACCAATAACATATTTTAGTACAAAACATTAACGGCCATCAATGGGGTTGTTTGTGATTGAAAGTCGACTAACGTTACGTAAGGAGTTAAAAAAACGTCTGTACTTTATCAGTTAGAAACTGAGTATGTTCTAAAGCAGTGCTTAGATGGGTTGGCTATACATGTCTTTTCACCTGCATAATACTTTGGACCAAAACCGTGGCACATAGCGAAAGAAATTTACAACCCAAGTGAGCTATATGGGAAAGAGCTCGACTGACATTTTCGTCCATGTTCGCTTTTTCAACCATCTTTTTGCCACTTGAGTCATGATGCCAAGCTGAAAAATTGATATCTATATAAAAAAAGCATCAAACTTAACTAGATAACATAAAGAATGAATCGTATTAATTAAATAAAAGATACCAAATGGTCAAACATTGTCCACCTAGTAAAAGTTTAACATCTGCTAGTGTTAACTCCTTTTACCATTATCATCCATGTCCACTAACTTATTGGGGTCTATCCTTCCAATTTAATATTACCCAAAAACATGGATGTAGAAATAAATAGGATCAAATATAGAATGACAAACAATCCTATAAAATTATTATGATTGTTCACCATGAAAAGGTGAAATTAACCAATTAATAATAAATGAAAGGAAAGCACACAATTTTTTTTAATGTGGTTCCACTATCAATGTGACAGTGTACATCCACTAAATATTATAAAAATTAAATAAGTTTATAGAAATTAACTAAGTATTATAAAAGTTCAACTAAGTTAATTAAGTTTTGCAAAAATCAACACATTTATAATAATAATGACGACGATGTTAACTAACTTAATAATAGTAATAATAAAATTAATAACCAAATTAACTAAGTTTTATAAAAATCAACTTACTTTATTATAATAATAATAAATTATAAAATGTTAATCAAGTTAACCAAGTTTTATAAAAATTAAGAAAATTTATGCAATAATAACAACAAAAATTTAACTAAGCTAACTAATATGTATGTCACGACCCGTCTTCCATTACGGGAAAGACGCATCATGAATTAAGAAAGAAAGGGATAGAAAGAGAAAGAAAGAAGAGAAAGAAGAAACAACACTAGAATCTCAACAGCGGAATGAATAAATTATATTAATAACATAAGTATTTACATAATATACAATATCAATCAGAGATACACAGCATACACATCATATATACTAGACAGTTATAAACACCTGTCTAGTATTTAAAACTCAATATAATAACAACACAGAGATAACACAGCGGAAACTATATCTAACGCAGAAGCCTCCTGCTCCATTGCTCCTCCATTATACGTCAAAGCTAACCTGAATCTCTTGACTACACGTAAAAATTTGAGTACCCAAGAGTTTAAGAAAACAAAGATAAACTCCGGGTCAGACATGGGTCTGGTGTGAGTAACAGGTTAAGGTTGCCTAACTTTTAAAAACCTTTGGAAAGAAAGGTATCACGTAAGACTTCCCACACATAAACATGGAAAAGTTTTTACCTTACGCTAACCAAAACATTTGATAGGAAATCCAATGATATTATAATAGTATCTAGGGTTTTCAAGTAAATAAGAAATAGCCGAAATTGTTACATTCATTAAATTCCAGCTACTAGCCATAAAAGTGGGTAATACAATCAAAACCGTTGGCACTTATTGGATTGTGGATTCCATACAATGGCAGGGCTACTGGGGTACCGCCCGTCACAGTACGTGGCCTAGATCACCGTACCGAGGAGTACTCCCACTCCCCTGCAACACAAGGCCGGAACCATTTCTTACTGAATAGTTCCAAACAAGACAACCCCGGCAGTTGTTGCAATCAACCGCCCACACAACCGATTATAAAGGGACTTCTAGACAGGGATCAATCTCGCTCTCCAGTGGGGGCTACTCACGAAGCCATGCTGCACCTCCCCTGTTTTAGCCATTCCCGGTTGATGAGGCTTGAGGCTACGATTACCTTTAGAGAACACATCTTTTAGAATGCTCATCGTCCACCTGACGATGTTCTGAAAGTATTCAATCCATATAAGTTCGTTCCGGGTTCGAACGAAACCGAAGGCATTATCTCGTTACATTCATTTTGGAATCACCCTTAGAGTTAACGACGATAATTCTTGCACTCTGAATTTCCATCTCGAATCTATAAGAACTAATTCCGTCAAACTCAGTACGGAATCACCCCCAGAGTTATACTGACGTATAGCCCTTACACCTCGAGTCTTCACTCTTCACATAAGATTGACGATCTATCGTTAATTTGGATCGATGTGGTTTTCAGATATCCAAATATGGAAACCCGATCCCGGTCTCATCGAAATCCAAAGCGTGTCTTTTAGGTCCAAGTTGTTTTAAAGTTTAAAACAATTCAATTCAATATTAATTATCTATATACACACAGATAGATAATCATCACAATAGATAATCAGTATTATCATAACATCAGATAATCTATATTATCAACTCAAACAGATAAATCATATTATCAACTCAATGCAACCATAACATCCAAATCACACAACAACATTTATCTCATAACTGAGATCTTAACCATTCAGGGTAATAAATATCAATCATCATTCATAAGCAATGACTTATTAAATCACCATCCTATAATTTATTTAAAATGAATTAAATTAATTACTTCTTCCTTAATTAATTTAATATGAATTAAATTAATTTCTTGTACATATAAATCTTGCTTACACATTCCTTAATTAATTACTCTTGTCAAGTTACCCTAATTAATCATCTTGATTAATTATCCTTTAATTACGTTCAAGTAATCAACCTCTAATTAATTTCACAAATTAATTAATCCAAACCAAATTCAGTAATTAACCTGTAATTACTTCATTAATTAATCCTTAATTAATTACATTAACTAATACCTTCATTGATTAATTGTTCTTATTAATCAATCCTTCATTACATCATTAATTATTTAAATTAATGATTCCAAATTATTTTATTTAAAATAACTTCATTAAATTAATTATCATTTATCTGTATTGATTAATCATTCTTGATTAATCACATTAAGTAATTACATTAAATTAATTACATCTCTCAATCATTCTCAAATAACTTAATTATCAAAACCTAAATTAATTACACTAAGTAATTAATTACTCATCTTAAGTAATTAAACATACTAATAATAATTACACAAAGTAATTAATTCCAAAAACTCCTTCAATTAAATTACATCTAGTAATTTATTTTCTTAATTACTTCATTCTTAATTACATTTGAAATTACTTTTCAAATCAACCAGTGATTAAATTAAATTAATTAAACTTAATTAATTAACTTAATTAATCAAAAATAAAATTAATTAATTAATTACAATTAGTAATTATTTCCCTTAATTACTTTCATTAAGTAATTATACTTAAATAATTCTCAATTGGTTATTTTTAAATTAATTAATACAATTAATCATTAAAATTAATTACATTAATTAATTATAAAATAATATTAAGTTAATGACCGTCATTAACTATTAACAAAATTTTAATTACTTTTCCAAAGAAATTAATTGAACTAATCAATATTAATTCTTAATTTATTTAAATAAACTCATTAATTTACTTTTAATTATTAAATCAATCAAGTGATAATTAAAAACTTAATTAATTATTAATTACTTGATTAATTAATTCAATTCATTAATTAAATTAATCAAATCTTATTTAATTAATTTCTAAATCACACTTTAATCAAATTTAATTAACTTACTTAATCTTTTATTAATTAAATAAACCCTTAATTATTTAATTAATATCCTAATTATTAATTAATTAAATTAATTAATTAAAATCTTAATTACCTTGATCAGATAATTAGTTTCAAAACAATAAAAATCATTTATCTCATTAATGATTAAATTATCATTATTAAAGTTATTTAAAAACAAATTTGCTTCTAAATTTTATAAATTCCATTTTAAATTGAAATTAAAATGAAATTAAATTTAAACTTAAACAAGATTTTAAGTATTTAAAACTCTTTAGTTTTCATTTTAAAGAATCACTTATCTTTTAAAGTAGTTTTAAAAGAATAGTTTAACTTTAGCCTATATTCAAATAAATTTAAAATATCTTAAATATTTCAAATGACATTGAAACATTTAAATTCAAATCTTATTTTTATTACAACCCAAAATTTTAAACCATGCTTTTAGATTTAAATTCAAAGATTTAAATTTAAAACTCTGTTTTAAATTTCATTTCAGATTTTATAAAACACATGTTATACATACTAAAATATTCAAACTAAATTATAACATTTGAATTTACCAACCTATTTTCTTTTTGAAACTTTCAGATTCAAATTCAAATTTGAATTCAGGATTTTAAATTCAGATTTAACTTAGAATTTAAATCTTGTTTTAAAAACTTATTTTCAGATTTAAAAATTTACTTCATAAAAACTGCACAGGTTTTATTATTATATTAAATACTTTATTTTATTCTGCAAATTTATTAAAATCTGGAATTCAAATTTATTTGAATTCATACTTAAACTAGCTCCCAATCTTGTTTTAAATTTTATTTGCAGGTTTAAAAATTACTTTATATAAAAACTGTGCAGATTTCAGTTAAAAAAAAACAATTCATTCCTGCAAATTTTGTTTAATCTGAAATTCAAATCTATTTGAATTCATAGTTTAAATCCTGCTTTAAGTTTAGATTTAAACTTGCTTAGTTTTCTTTTTAGATTTAATTTAGTTTTAAAGTTTGAAAACCTGAAACAGTTCAGGTTTAAGAAATCAAAACACTGCATAAAAAAAAACTACCCGAGCCAAGACTATCCAACTTCGAGTCACTCTTGCTTTAACTCCGAGCAAAAACTGGAATTACCCGAGACATACTCGAGTATACTTCACCACTGCTAAAACCTGGAAACTACTGTGTTGACCCAAACCAAAACCTGTCAACGGCATGTTCACCTCCCTCCAACCATCGTTAGGGCTACAACTCCGGCTAGTACCTCCTCTTAAACCCAGCAACCAATCCCCAGAGTTGCAAAACACTCGATCAATCTTAGTGGCCATATGATCGAATTCTTACTTTATTAAAAACTTAGGGCTATAGAAAATTCCTCACTCCTCTTGCTAATTCAAGAATCAATTTACAAATTTGATAATTTTGATGATGAGCCTGATCATATTACTATATACAGAAGCAATATCAAAACTTCAGAACATTACAATCATCAGAAACACTCTAAACCCCAATTTTCTCAACACCCATATGCACAGTCAAAACCCATTTCTAATTTATAATTTTACATTTAAAAATCATGAATTAACCTAAGTTTTGATTTGTATACCTGAATTGCAAAATCATCAGTGTGTGGATTTTAACAGTAACATGATTTTTATTTACCACTAAACTTGATTTACTGAGAAGATTTCAGTTCTACTTAAATAAATCAAAATTTTATAATTTAGTTCGTAGCTTAAACAAACAATATTTCCTAAATCCTAAGTTCTAAATATTAATGTCAAAAGGAATGATTTAAGTTGTCACCAAGTTTGAATCCTTAGAACAGAAATGTTCTACAGGAAATCAAAGCCTTCCAGATATCTCACATCACAAATGCACAAAAGTTTACCAAATATTCCAATACAACTATATTAAACATGGTTCAATAAATCAGATTTACCATAGAATTTTAACAATAAAAGTTACTCACCTTGAAAATTATGAGCATAGCATAATTCCCAAATTGAAACTTCAATGCATTAGTTTCCTATCCAATGATTATATGCATGCAAACTTCACTATGCAGAAATCTCCAGAGATGAAAAATGCAGGTTCTTGATTATGCAGCAACTTCCAGGTTGTAAAAATGCAGTTTGCATTTGTGTAGGAAACCATTTCAGATTGTTTGCATGTGCTATTAGATTGAATACAATACAAACTTGCATGCTAATGATATAGGAAGAGTTACAGGGGTTACATTTCAATTTGGAAATGATTTCAGAGATTTTCAGGTTTGCTATGTTTGTTTTTGAAATGAAAATGCAGATATGTTTTTGAGGGGTTTTGAGAGTTTTAGATTTTTAAGTGAAGTATTCTTTTGATTTCTTTATCTTTTGTTTTGAAAAGGAGAATGAGGGGAAATGAAAATATTTTAAAAGAGGGCTGAAAATATTTTAACAAAAATAGAGAAAAAAAAATAAAATCAAATGACACTTGTCATTTTGCTTGATTCACCATTTAACACATGTAGCTTATATGGTTAATAGTTTAACACTTGTTTTTTTCTTAAGGAAGTTATATTTTTAATTATTTAAAAAGAGTTTCCTTTAATTTATTTTATGTTTATGAGAATATATATGATTTTCCTATTAAAAGTAAATGTAAATAAAACAATTAATAAATTAAAACTTATACAAATATTTTAAAGAATCAATTAATTTGAATTTCAAAATAAAATTCCAAATCAATCAAACTTTTGAAATCAAAATTAAAATCTATTTATTCAATTTAAAAATGAAGACTCTAATTCCTTATCTTAATCCTTCTTTATATTTAAGAAAAATAGAATATTTATTAATATGGTTTCAAATAACAATTTAAAATTTTATATGATTTATAAAGAAATTATAAATCACTTTTATATTTAAATGAATTTAAATCATATGTTATATTTAGACTTATATAAAATATACTTAAATCATATTACTCAAATAATATTTAAAAATAAATAAAATCAACTTTATTTAAATTTAAAACAAAAATTAAGCTAAGACAAATTTTAAAACAATTTAATATTTATTTTAAATATTATCAAACCATATAGTTGTTAATTTAAATAAATTTTTAAAAGTTTAATATTAATTAAAACATAATTTCCTAATTACTCAATATATTATTAGAATTTAGAAACAAACTTCATTTATTTATTATCATGTAAGTTAAATTCCAACCAAGGATAAACTATAATATATATACAAATATATATATACATTATAATTTAAACATTTATTTTAGATAAAATCACAAATTAAATATTATTTAAATCTGATTATTAAACCAAAACATATTTTATTAATCAATATTGTCAATATCAATTTAATTTTATATAAAGATTATTAAATTGATATTGTCTAAAATTCCGGAATATCACAATGTATAAAAAATAATTATATAAAAACTAATTAAGTTTATATAATAATATAACAACAACAATAATAAATTAACTTAGTTAACTAATTTTTTTTAGAAATTAACTAAGATTTATAAAAATTAAATAAGTCTATAAAAATCAACTAAGTATTATAAAATTTTAACTAAATAAAAATTAACGAAGTATATAATGATAATAGTAGTAGTAGTAATGGTTGGCTAAGTTTATAGCAATAATAATAATAAATTATAAAATATTAACCTAATTAATGAAGTTTTATAAAAATTAACTTAATTTATAATAATAATAATAATAATAATTTAACTAAGTTAGCTAAGTTTTATAAATATTAATAATAAATTAAGATTAGTAAGTTTATCGCAGTAGTAGCAATAATAATAATAAATTAATTATGTTAACTGAATTTAACAAAAATAAACTATGATTTATAAAAATTAAATAAGTTTATAAATATTATCTAATATATACATAAATTAACCAAGTTTGTAAAAATTTACAAGTTTATAATAATAATGACGACGACGACGATTAACTAAGTTGATGATGATGATAATGATGATGATAATTCTAATAAATTATAAAATATTAACCAAGTTAACTAAGTTTTATAAATTTAACTAAATTTATAATAGTAATAATAAATTGACCAAGTTAACTAAATTTTGTAAAAATTAACTAAGATTTATGAAAATTAAACAAGTTTATAAAAAGTAACTAAGTATTATAAAAAATCAACTAAGTTGACTAAGTTTTATAAAAATCAACAAGTTTATAATAATGACCATGATGATAATGATTAACTAACTTGATAATAATTATAAAATTAACTAAATTTATGCAAGAATCAACAAGTTTTATATCTTTGAGAAGTTTGTTGATTGTAGTACAAGCAAAATATATCTAGAGTATTTATATGTTCCTTGTAATATAAATTTATGTAAATCTTTATCTTTATTCATTACAAATAATATTAAATAGAGTATTTATGTGTGTGTAATTTTAAATACTAAATAAAATTTAAATTTACATGTAATCTCTGTCTAGCTGGTACTGTTTATAAATGGCTTTGGTTATTGTGGTTCTTAAGCATTTTTAACGGTTTATCGCCTCATTGATTTAGTTTTTTTTAGTGCAAACTATTAAACTTTCAAACATGAGTTTGAAAAATAGGTTTCTACATGTATGCTACTTGATTGAGTATTTTGGCACTTCAGCACCAAGGCTCAATGCGCATGATGGTGTTACCTGGTTGTTTACCTTTCCACTAACTGTCTAGTAAGGTATTATTTGGTTCCTACGTTTATTAGAAGTTTCTTATTTTGTTGTTGTTTTGGGTTATAAAGAAAATCCACATTAAATGGAGAACACCATAATATTTAGCATTCAGTGAATACAATAAATTTTACAACCACAGATGTTAGAAGAAATGGTTTCCTCGGACTGCCCGTAGAGTTCCAGGTTCATATTCCATGTCCTACTCCAAGTGCAAGGTATCCACTTTGAGAATTGCCATCTAAATCCAGTTTTATGCTCCATTTTACTCCAATGGACAAAATGAAGTATAAAAAAGTACTTATTTAGATACATTAAATATCACCCACTATCTAATAACTGTATTTGACTATGCCAATTTGGTGTAGTGTAAGCATGTTTGGTGTTTCATCTGAATCGATGCAATGCAGCTATGATTTGAATAGAAACAGCATGCCAACCATTTTGTTCCCTATGCAAGAAATATTATACTCACAAGGAGGTCTTAAGGTACAACTCAGTCCATCTTGCAACTTATATGTAGACGAATTATACAAATATATCTAAAATGTACTATGAAAATGCACGACAGGAAGAAGGTATATTTAGAATAACCCCGGAAAACAGCGGAAAAAAAAGATCAAAGAAATCAGTTGAACAAAGGAATCATACCCGAGGACATTAATGTGCATTGCTTAGCAGCCCTGATAAAGGTATGAAAATCATTATGCATTTATATTCCAGTTTTCAAAGTTCAACATTGTGAAGTACATTTTGATAAATAGGCATGGTTCAGAGAATAACCCAAAGGAGTACTTGATAGCCTTTCACCTAGACAAGTTCTACATAGCGAAACAGAAGAAGACTGTTATAAACTCATTAAGTCGCTCCCTGGTATGCAATTTGCGCTACTAAGCTGGGCAACTGATTCAATGGTTGTTGTTGAGGAAGTGGATTTGAATAAAATGAATACGAGAAATATCTCTATGGTATTTGCTCCTAATATGACATAGGTATGTGGACAACGATGTTTATCCATAATACATAGTGATGATCATACACCACTTTGTTTGAATTTGACAAATGGTCTTCATCTTCTCTTTCTTTTCCTTTAAACAATAGTCTCTACTCTCTTAGTTTTAATCCTGTTGCTGTTGGCACTAATTGCTTCAGTTCTCCTACATTGTTAAAATCACATAATGAGACTGGATTTGGTTGAAACACCCATTATGTATATCACTCTTTACTTAAATTTTTAACGCAATTTACTGTATTCAAGACTGTGATTTTGGTCGAAAATTTTGCCATACACGAGTATCAAATTCAACCAGACTTCTGTTCTTTAGGACAGTATGCCTCACATACATGTAAAATATGTGAATTTGTGTGCAATTATTAATATGGAATTTACAGTGCTAGAATTTCAAGTTTGTTTATGGTTATAATCATAATTCATAATATACATATATTTATTGGCTGCGGAAAAAAAACATATATCATACCCATGCATTAATAATATCTTCTATGAGGCAGTGGTATCTCTCTTGATTGTCTGAAGATGTGTTGGCATTGAATCCCCTCGCCGACAACTAAATAATGTTCAAAAAAATAGTATACGTCTAACAATAGTTTTTTCAAATACGAGGACTGTTAAAATTAGGACTGGGTAGTCATAGCTAAAATTAATTTTAATATATTAGAAAAGATAAAAATAAGTATCCTTCTTGTACAGATGATGGATAATAAATTAAATTCAAAATTTACGCCCATTATACCTTTCAAATATAAGACAGGTATGATTGGAATTGGATATGAGTGGTTAAATTTGAATTTAATGTTTATTTTGTAATCTATAGAATATTATAGGTTGTTATCACCGTACAGTGGACCCTACTACTAGAGTACGTTTTGTAATCTTCATTGTAGAATTCGTTCTCTACGTTTGGTTGCTATGGCTACTACTAGTAGAGCCAATGCTTATTTGAAATACATATAATGAGATTTACCTGCTAAAAATGATAAGCAATTTTATATTTGACTACTAACAACAAGAGTTTTAGTTCCTTTTAAATTTTGATAAGAATCAAAAAATGATGAGATGAAATAGAATACAGGAAAATAGGCATGGGGAAGAAGTTGCAAAAAAAATTTAGTTTCAGAGACAACAAGTTTGCTTTTTAGTTTGGAGGATGCTTTTTAATGTAAATAGAAAATGATAGTTACAATTATCATTCTGTAACAATTAACATTCTGTCATTTATACTAAAAAGTGTCCTTCAGCCTAAAATGCAAACTTCTTGTCCCTAAAACTAAAATTTTCTTCAACTTTTTCCTTGAGCCTAAAACCCCAATAGAATAATATTGCAAGAACCTATGTCAAATTAACTTGAATTTCAACTTGCTACATTTGATGCTAAATAAATCCTTACTTGCTCTCTTCTACCGCTTTCTAATTGCATTTTTTCCCTATAGGCATATTGAACTCTTGAAGAAGACGGGCTTGGACTTTCCGGTTTATTTGCTCTTTTAGCAAGCTCTTTTTACTAGATTATGTTGCTAACATTTTTTTCTTAAAACGTTGCTCATGAAATATTGTATATGACTAAAAAAATTGTGTATGAAATTAATGTAGCTTTGATTATATTTAATCTTTATAACTGCTTATATTATCAGATTATATGTATTGGTTTTTTTGAATTAAGCATTTTGTTTTTGAATACATTTTCATTGCTATTATAGCTGTTTTAAAATTGTTGCTGTAGTTATTAAATGTAGAAAAATATTAATATAACGCAACGTTATAAAAGTGCTGCGAAATGTTGAAGAGAAATAAGCCGCAACAAAATGGAAACTCTACAACTATTGAAACTATTATCTAATATGTTGCGATAATTCCTTTTGCGGTGTTTCACAAATGCCATTATAGGATTGATCGTATTGAAGCTTGATGTTTTTCTGCATTCTATAAAACACTGCTAAATGAGTTGGCAATGTTTCAGAAACGCTGCACAAATAATTTACAGCAGCATTGTATTAAAGCTTCAGTACTAGGGGTATATATTGGACGGACCGGACCGAACATTTTGGTGTTCGTCCTCGATCATGAGTCGGACGAGCTCATACCCGACTGGATAAAATTCGAACAAATATTTTCTTGTCCAAACTCGGTCCGACAAGTAACTGAACATTCCATGTTCGGTCCAATAAGCTCACCCATAAAGTCGAACAAGAAACGGACCGGGTCGAACAAAATGTGGACATGCATGGAATCATACTTTATATGAATTAATATGAATCATGATATATGAGAACTATATTCTCATGCAAAAATGTGAACGTAATAATGAAAAAGGCAAGATGGCCAAGGCATGGACATAAAACAAAGGTAAAAATTGGCGGTATAGTTTGATCAATTTTTTAATAAAACAGAAAACATCAACACAAAAACATACAAACGAATAAACAAAAACCTCATCATTACCATACTTAATAATTATTATACTTCCAAGACCTGATAGGAGTACATAATAATTTCATAAGACATGGTAACAAAACTATCAGCTTACTTCCAACCTTAAGCAGTTTAGCAACTTTGGCATTATATGTAATTATAAAGAGTCTTTTGCAAATAACAGTCATTATTCCTAGAAGCAAGCAACAAAAAATGGCTTTCATGCATATCCTATTATCTCCAAAATAATCATCTCACCTTGAAAAATAAGTAGCTCATGTTAAATTCATCAACAAGGATCTAATTGTGTGGACTACTTTATATAGGTATTATAGTGTATGAATAATGAACTTGGTACATTGCTTTTTTTTTAAAAAAAATAGTATGTCCTTTAATGAGCTGGAATCAACCAGTAAATATATTCGTATGCACAACTCAGGTTATGGCAATGGTAAACTCATGTACAGAGAGTAAACTAAGTAAAGAAGCAAATCACAAGAATACAATTACTTTATAGTTAGCATAAGAAGAATAACAATACATATGTACATGTAATGGAGATAAGGTCCTTACAATGACATTTTTTATGACTAACTTTAGAAGGACAATGTTAATATTATAAATTGATGCATGGAGTTCTAACAACAAGCATAAATACATGGACTACTTTACATGATGGACTTATCAGATGCTATGAGAAAATTTTGGTCATTCATGTGTATTCTCGTTCTAAAAATTAATAATATATAAATATAATAGAATCAAAACTAAGGTTTTAAAAAAACTTGCCCCTAACTTATCAACAATTTTATCCAAGCTATTCAAAATTGATTGATTCCATATCATTCTCACAAGGTTCAATCTGAAAGTAATTGCAAGACAAAAATGATCATAAATATTAGTATAATAAGAGATCTAAAAAATACTACACATAATGGATATCAAATTTAAAGTTAAATATACATCCTTGACTTTAAAGAAAATGTTCTGAAGGCTAAAATTAAATGCACATAACTTATAACTAGGATTTAGGAGTTTTCATTCAAATATATAAGTCCGCATACATAAAGTATATAATATAAACTTATGTTAAAGTCAAGGAATATGAAGCAATATGATACAACATTCAAAATGTGCTATGTGCATACAAGCAGGTTGCTGTAAAAAAAAATTGATTAAATTTAATATTACTTAATGAAATATTATGCATGGAAATGTATAAAATTCAAACCTCCAAACTCTTCAAAGCATACTTAGAAAGCAACCAATCTCAATTGCAAATTAAAGCTTATACTATTTCAGGTTTGAGAGAATTTCTATACTGATCCAAAACTCTACCACCGGCACTAAATGCAAATTCAGAAGTAACACTGCTAATTGGAATGGATAGTATATCTCTAGCCATTATTGACAGGATTTTATACTTAGAAGCATTTATTTTCCACCATTCTAGTACATTAAAAGAATCTTCCAAGTCATCATATTTATGACGATTTTCTTTCAAATATAACTCTAGTTCAAATTGTATAGTCTCAACTACATCTGATTCCTCAACCCATGTTTCAAACTCAATCCTACATTTTGTCTTTTTTCTTTTCGAAGTATTTGAAGTACTTCCTTTTCTTAGCTTAGAAGTGTTATCAGTTGCAGCAGAAGCATATTCAAAATATAATTCATCCAAAGAAATTATAACAAGTTTTATATGTTGTTCAGATTCAGATTTAGGTTAAATCTTAGGAAAATAAAACTCTATAAGCTTCATTTTGTATCTTGGATCTAAAACTGTAGCAATAGATAACGGCAAATTGCAATCTCCCCAGTACTTGTCAAATTTGTTCTTCATTTTATCTACCATTCCTTTCATGAAAAATGACCCTTCATGTTCTAATAACTTCTCAATTAAAGCCTGCTTAATTTTCCAAAGTCTGGAAGGAATGGGATAGAAGTTGGATATGTTGCACTTGAAAATATATTTGATGCTTCATTAAAGACCTCTAAAATCTTACATACAGAGTCTGTCTCTCCTAGTCTAACGTTGATGGGAACCGAATGTAAGATGGATATATTTCTTGATACATAGAAAAGACCTTTTTAAATTGTAAAGCGCACTCTAGCATTGCAAAAGTCGAGTTCCAACGGGTAGGAACATCAAGTATTAAACATTTAG
This sequence comes from Allium cepa, assembly GCA_030765085.1. Lineage (NCBI taxonomy): Eukaryota > Viridiplantae > Streptophyta > Magnoliopsida > Asparagales > Amaryllidaceae > Allium > Allium cepa. Next base: position 918,234,316 of record CM060931.1, on the reverse strand, counting down.
ATAAGGGAAGCTGCAATTGTTTAACAATATCTGCAAATTTATGTAGGCGTTGATGCGACATTTTAAAGTATTTGACACTTTCACGAATATTTTGAATCACTTCTTTGATCTCATTTAATCCATCTTGCACAATTAAATTCAACACATGCGCACAACACCAAACATGAAAAAACTTGCCCTTGAAATAAAGTTTTCCTTTAAAAGCAAAGTTTTCTCTCAAATTTCTCACAGCAACATCATTTGAAGATGCGTTATCAAGTGTGACCATAGATATCTTATTCTCAATACCCCAATCTAAAAGGTAAGAAAATATTGCATCGGCAATCGCAAGTCCAGTGTGAAGTGGTACAAAGTAGCAAAATTCAAAATACGCTTCTATAATTTCCATTCAGAGTCAATAAAAGGAAAAGTTAAGCACATATAGCCTATTGTTTGGTTTGATGTCCATAGATTAGAAGTTAAACTTACTCTACTAACACTTTTTAAAACCTCCTTTAACTTCTTTTTTTCAGATTCAAGCAATTTCATACAATCATTTTTAATTGTTACTCGTGACACCTTCTTAAACTCAGGATTTAATACTTGACAAAATAATATAAAAACTCATGTTCAACCATCCTAAAAGGGTATTCATGTACAATAATCATTGTAGCGAGAACTTCTCTTACTTTTTCTTTGTCGTATTTATGGGTAGCTAGTTGACCAATCAGCCCAGTATCAGAACCTTTTTCTTTAAAGAAGTCTCTGCCTAACAATCTTTGTTGATTTTCTTTAGCATTACGAACACTGCATTTATTTAGATGTCTCTTAAATATAGTTGTGCATCCATCTGTAGTTCTAGTTAACTTTTTATCACAAGAATGCACTTAGCAAATAATTTAACCTTACAATCTTTACCTTCTTCTTTAATCTTCTGAAACTCCAACCAAACACGAGACCTCTTTTTTCTAGACTGCTCTTCATCTCCACCAACAACATCATCAATGGCTCTGCCAGTAGTTCCATCGGCAGTTTCAATAACATTTTCATCACCAATATCATTTGCTAATCTCTTCTCCTTTGTATTTCCATCGTCTCCATTGAGGATAAGCTCGGCTTGATTATGATCACCAACTACGGGTCTTGATATTTTTCATCATTTATCAAATCTTCCAAAGCTAGAAGAATAATAAAAGGCAAGGGAGTTAGGATAAATAAAATTAAGAAATACATTATTGAATCATTTTTATTTTGCAAGTACACATAAGCAAGTTTTTATCCATAATTATAATAAGTTTAATGATTAAATGAAAATAAAATTTGGCAATAATTGACATATGTTACCACACTGGATCAAATAGCAGGAATGTTAGAATCATAAATAAGCTAAAAAAGGCAATTGGTTTTTAGTATAATATTTGTCAAAAAAATTATCAACCAAAAATGTAAAGAAAAAAAATGACTAAGTAAATCCATTTTTAGAATGATACTCTGCAGTAATAAGCAAGATTCAATTCTTACAGAAGTAAGTTGGATTGATAAGCAAGATTTGTTTCCATTGCATATTCACGCGACAAGATTAGACTAATACAAGAAAGCTAACAACTAATTATGCAAATCCAATTCAAATTTGAATGATAATAATATGAACATGTCTATTTGTATATTTAAAATGTTCCTCGGGAAGAGAAATAATACCATTCACCGATTGCTACTTGCTGGAACAATAAACAAAGCATACTAAAATATTGAAAATCACAAATTGGGTAATGCTAATATCATATTCCTTAAATGAACAATAAGAATCAAATATTTCTTGAAATAAACCCTAAATGAATCACATACTCATACGGTTTCATTAATGGAAACTTGCTTAACAAAACCGAAAAACTCACTTTGTGATTTTGAAGAAGCCATGGCAAAAGTTCGACGGAGCAAGAGAGAAGTTTAAAAAGTTTGACGGAGCAAGAGAGAAGTTTAACCATGAATCTATTGCCGATGACAGAAATTGTACCATCGATTTGATGGTATATATTATTCTCTAATATGCTGTACTGAGATCTAAACATCTTAATTCAAAAGATTCTATAGAAAATCGCGATTAAGAAAACCAAAGGGTTAAAGGGTTTATATGGACAAATTAAACGTTGTTCGATTTATCCAAGAGAAATAATAAGGGAAAGATACCTATTCAGGTTGCAATTTAAAGGAAAGTCAATAAAATTAATTTATTACCATTAATCTTGTGGTATAATTGTTATTTATTGCTGCATAGGGAAACCATGGGACATAAAAGTTTCACCAACCCCAACGAATGCCATGACATTAATGTTCACAGACAGTATTCGTCGGACGACCATGTATTCAAGCTCGGGTCCGTAATTTTAATCGGACTAGAATTGATGTTCAAACCCGACCCCTTTCTCAAACAGATCGTACATCGGTCGAGCAATTTTTCAAGTCGGACCAATTTGGACATTGGACTGTCCGATCCGATTTACAGCCATATTCAGTACCCCTTTTTTTAGCAACATTTATGAAAACGCTGCGGTATCTCCAGATTCTATTGCAGCATGATATTACACAACGTTCTCTAAAAGGTTGCGAATGAATACAACAGCATTTTTGAAACGCTACAAAAGGTCCTTTTTGTTGTAGTGTAAATCACAAGGGAATGAAAAACATGGGTATTATCTGCCATAATCTTATCAGATGTTATTTAAGTATAACAAATGGATGTACTTGAAGGACCTATGATGCACTTGAAGATATATAGTGTTCAGTTTGCAAACTGCGTGAATGCTCAATTGCATAGTAATTGTAATGCTCCAGTTTACAAGTTACTTGCCATTCTCAATTTGCAGACTACTTGTTCGCAAACTCAATCTTGAAGTGAAAAAACTCAACTATAGGGTGAAATATAACAAGGATGGGAATATGCTAAGGTACATACGCACTTAATTACCAAATTTGTATAATAAAGATATATTACTGGGATTTCTTCAAACTAAAATGTTAGACTGTTTGAAAGTTTCTAACTAAATAAAGGTTGTTATAAGTGAATCCAGCTGATTATGTAAGGCGTAAATATATAAATATATAACGTGTGTATTAAATGGAAACCACCTCTATAGGTACATACTATTGCAAAATGGTTTATATTACATAGTTACAGTAAATATAGCCAACACTTATTGTGGATGACCACAAGAAACGATAAATATATTATTTACGTAGCATGTGCATTGTCTTAAAGCAACACATAATTTATTCTTAATCCAACACTAATACACACAAGATACTCATACCCTAAAACCTTCCATCATCTTGTTGTATGTCCACTACGTGGTAGTAAGAGGAATATAATGGTCCACTCCTCGCTATCTTTCGTTTATCTACATTTTTAAACAATTTTGTTTGAAGTAGGATCATGTACGTCTACTTATATATGTACCTGCTACCAACTGTTATAACCGTTAGGAATTGGATTACCAATGGTTATAACTGTTACACAATGACAATTCTGGTGTTGTGAGAGGACTTGTAAATAAAAATAGAAACTCAATTTATTACACTAATTCAATGGAATATGCTAAACAATAGGAATTGTAATCTAAACTCCATATTCTATTCAACCCCTCCTTTATAAAGAAATAGGTAAGAATAAACGATGTAAACTACGAATAGAATTCATAATCTAAATATTTCATTTCATTGAAGAATCACAATTTGAACCAAATAAGAAGGAAAAGTGGAATAGACTATGAAATTATCAAAAAATGCATAAACGAAACAAACTCCAACAAACTAAGGTAAATAATTGAGAGTGTCAATAAAGAATTGACATTTCAAAATAAAAAGAAATTTTAAGGGATTTTATCGATCGTGTTTTTGGCAATCTTAAAATTCCTTAGGCATATTCAAATCCAGAAAGAGATATACTAAACAATTATTGGAAAAATTACTAAGGCTTCCACTCACAGAATAGCCTTAGCTTCGCCTTCCTTAGATTTGCACGCCTCACAATCTATTCTAGAATCTCTTGCTTTTGATACACACACATAATAGGGAAGAGATGTATATATTTATTAGATTCAGAATAGTTGGAGGAGAATAGAATAAGAATAGGTCGAAGGGAGAAGAAATAAATAAAAAATAGATTGGATTCTTACTTGAATTCTATACGGAGTTTCTGCTCTAACTTGGGGAGATAACAATGGCAAAGTTTCACTGAATTCTCCAAAATATTTGTGCATAAAAAGTGAGGATCTAAGGTCTTATTTATAGTGGTTAAAACATACCAGAACCATAGGACGAAAATAGTTTTAGAACGAAGAAATCTGGACCTCTCATATACACAAAACCCTGGCCGCCGGCCCAAGTTGCACAACCAATCGGTCGACTGCCCCCATCTACCGATCGACCGCTATGGTCGACCGATCCCTATCAAAAGGGTTGATCGGTTCGTCTTTTTGGGGAATGTTTTTATCCCGTTGTTTTTTATTTAATTTTTTCTCTATTTAAATCAAATGTTAATTATTAATTAAATGTTTCCTTAACCCCCATTAATCCTACGTTAATTTTTCAAAATTCAAACCCTAAATTTAGATATTCATTTGAATTTGAATTCGAACTAAATTAATTTAAATTTAAAAACTTCAAACGCTCATAACTTCTTCGTTTGAGATCCGTTTTCAGCATATCTCTACTACTAATAATAAAAATACCTTGAACTATTTCAACCGCGTCTTTTGGGAATTCCTAAAATACCCTCCTATCCTTTCACATTTCTCATTTCACGCCAGTAAATAGCCCATCACCTCCAACTTAACATCACGGTCATCATCATCACTAATCCATTATCGGCGCTGACCATTCGCCAAACACTTCGCTAACTGCTAATTGATTAGCCACCCGTTGCTTCGGGATCGAGTTTCGACCATGATTTAGGTAGGTATATTCTAATACTATGGACGGATTTCTAAACAAGAAAGCATCGCCACAACTTAAAATTTAACTGAAGACATGAGCAAATCAGATCTAGATTTGGAGCATCGCGACTTCGATTTTGGGGACGTCGACATTTTTTGTGACAGTTTGCAGTTTACTCAGCACAGGAATTTTGACTGGAGGAGATTTCTGGTAGTATTCTATTTTTGCTTTAGTATCTGCGATTTCAATTTACCTATTGCTTCTCGAATTTAATTTAAGTGTTGCATTCAGTGGAATTTCGGTGGCAATTGCAAAAGAGGATGATTTGTTTACAGCTTGAATGGTATTTATCATATGTTCAATCCTAAGTTTGCTCCACTGCTTTAACTGGAGTTAAAATGCTTCCCTACTTCTAAAGTGTTTGAATAAATGTCAATAAGAATTGGTGGTAAATTAATTATATTGGAGTTGATGGCTGGTGTTGGTACAATACCACTTTGTGATTTACTTTATTCCATTGGCTATTGCATTCTGGGGCACATGTATTTAATTTCAATATACTTCTACCTTCAATTTCAATACACTTTTATGCTTCATTCACAATCATTAAGTGTGTGCGTGCGCGTGTAGAACATCTCAGTTTTGGATATTTTAATCATCATTACATCTTGAATTTTATTGTTAAAAGACACTCATAGGAAATGGAATTTGCACTGGTTGTCAATGCTAGAAAGTAAGAATAGTTAGTATAATGAGTAGTAGTATTTGCACATTTCGACATCCACATGAACTTTCATGTTTAACAATGTAACTGTGTAAATTAGCGATGATCTAACTAATAGGAGGTTGTTCAACGATCTGGCTTTTCAAACAAGAAGTGGATTTGGGAAGGTTATAGTGGTTTACAAATAAATTAACGTTTTGTGGGATAGTTTTTCAAGGTTTAAATAATTGAAAAAAGAGGAACAAGGATGCGTTATTTTGAAATGTGGAGTGAATGTGTGCACATGTAAGCCTGTATGGTTTTTGCTTGCAAGTTTAGCTTTAATTTAAGTAGTTTTAAACAGGAAAGGAACACTTACTGAAACATGAATACAGTATTCTTTTAACAAATTCTAAAGACAATTGGTGATCAAGATCCATTACGTGTGAAACATTGATAATTTATACATGACCGAACACAATTAACAATTGATTAGGAGATATGCAGTAGGATATTTTATAGTAAAGAGAATAGAAATACTTCCCAAAAAAAGAAAAAAAACAACTTGCCTCATAATAAAGAATGTTAAATTCACAAAGATCTCCATTCACTAGTTTACATTTCTGATGTAATGTCCATATTATTGTTATGATCTATGACGTTAAAATAATTATATTACTGATTTCGAGTAATGTAAAACTTCTGCAACATAATCCTTAGTAAATTCCAAACTGCCAGCAATATTGATGATTGACACACTAAAATAAATTTTAATCACAGCAAGTGAAAATACTATACGCATTTGGTACAAAAGAAGGAAAATATTCCTGTAACTTAAGAATATCAAACTCAAACATCTAGAGCAAAAGGCTAATATTGTTCAAAGAAGTTAAGTATAAAAAAAAGTTAAGTTAGAAGAGCATATGAGGTAATAATAGCATAAAAGAAAACATTACCGTGTTGAATGGAGAGAATGTCTTAGTTATCAAGCTTAGAGCATTCCTAACCGAAGGAGGTGGGAGGGGTCGATTCAAGGCAGTCGACCATAAACCCACACCCAATGGTTGGAAAAAAACATAAATTGTGCTTTCCATTAGCCGGCTAAGAGAATGGTTGTAGAGTGCAATTCACAGCGTTCACTTAGCCAACTAAAATTTAGCCGGCTAAGTGCCAACAACTTGAAAATGGTTGTTGGCTTAGCCGGCGAAAATAAAGTCGGCTAAAAAGTGACACTTTGGTTTGCTTTGACAACCTTCCGGGTTGCCAAAGCAACCCAGAAGGCCTCAACCGACCCTCCATTGCTTACCAACCGTGACTGGGAATGCTCTTATAGAGACTATTAAACACATGTTTAATTATTATATAGAGATATAATAATTAGTAATACTAAATTATAAATTACTTTTATATCATAATTATCAGGCTTTATGAGACAGTCTATAACCGAACATGGAAATAACCTCTAACTGACATTCGTGCAATTTATTGTTGGATATAACAGCTTCTTTAAGGCAAGGTGCAACTCATCATGATTTACCCGCATCAAATTAACGTCCAGAAAATATTACAGGCACAACTAATAAAAAGTTACTACCAGTCGTATGTGCTAGAGAGTTCAGAAACTAACGTGTGATTGTAAGGCACGCTTAGATGGCAGATTTTTATATGAAACCTTGGTAATGATAAGAATAATAACTTCATAATAAATGCCAATAAGATGACTATCAAAAGAAAATTTAAAGTCTTGATCACGTGTGTTGTGCTCAATAATTATTTTCCCAATTAGGCAACTCTATAATTTTAAGCTTGCAATGACTGTTGGGTTTCATATCTTCTATATTCTAAAAGCAGTGCTCAAACATAGTAAAAAATAACGTTGTAGGTTTCTACATAAGTTTCACAAATACAAATTAAGGAATAATGCGTTTCTCCAGCATCGGTAAATTCCATAACCAGAACATGTAGCCTGAATAAAAAGGGTGTTGGACACCTTATTCTAAAAGCCTTGACCCTAAGAAAAAACGTTAATATAGTTATTGAGACAATAAATGAGCATGGGATACACAATACATTGATGGAATAATAATTTTACAACTAAGAAAAATAAGGTATAAAGGGGAGAAAGCATGCCGTTATTTTTAGGCATAAGTATTCTTGATTCTGGCATTTCAAGAGAGACATTAATGTGATCGATCTTTTAGCGATTCTTATCAAATGATCTTTCACATAGTAGATATTTTGTGGTAGCAGTCACTCATACAAGACTGTTGCAGGGCACATTTGTTTGACTAATTTCTGATAGACTCTGAAGTAACTACCAACTGCATAAGTTGAGATACAGATTTGGATACAAGGACACCTGCAGTTGTTTAGAGAACTAGCATGAAGCCCAAGAGTTATGTACATGTTATTCACTGTTTCCATTTTATGTTACTATTGTCAGTAAAGATACCGATTATCTAATATAATGTTATATTTAAGTTATCGCATATTGTAGTTGAGATATACGACTTTATACATGATTAGGGATGCACTATGTAGCTGGCCAGTTTGAGATTTATTTCTGTTGTGACATGATATTCATTATTTGCATATTGATTATCCTAGCAACTTTGCTACATAAGAGCACTAACACTCAAACAAAAATGCACAATGTATTCTCTCACTGTAATCCCTCATGGCCCAGGCATTCAAACAAAGAGGCGTAATGCATTCTCTAAATACATTCACACATGACAACAACAAAGGAGAACAACACCCACACGCAATCATCAAAACCAAAAAATACCAAGGCATTGCTAAAAGGGCATTAATTACAAAAGAAGGGCAAAGCTAAATTAGACACCAACTCCCAAACTTGCATAACAAGGGAGTACGCCTTAAGGCCAACCAGTTACATCAATAATCCGGTTTTGATGTGAAAATGCAATTTTTTTCTCTCTTCGCTTAAGTTGTCCTCTTCTTTTTGTTCCTATTTTTTCTTTTATATTGAAAGCCACCTTTCAAATTTCAAAATATAAATATGGTCATATATCAAAATCACCTTTCAATTTTAAAATTTTAAAATTTTTAACAAGCCATAGTGGAAATCATGTTCATTGATTTATCGCTGTTAATAGAATTGTGAATTGATAATGTATTTAGATACATTTTTGCTCACGGCCCATATTAGCTAAAAGAGCATATGCATATTAAAGGACAAGTGTCATTTCCATTTCCATTGGTGTAAAATAAACCAAAACAAAGGAAACGAATGATAAAATTATGAATGCTTTCAAGTTATTGGCTCTACGAATGTTCTTCAATTGTTTCGGTCTTCTCGGTTAGTTCTTCTAGCTCGGTTTATGCTGCCAATGGTTCTATCGAATCTACTTCAACAAGTGCAACTATAAATGCATGCATGTTGTGATTAGATGCAGGCCCATCCGGGCATGCATATATACTCGTTATATATGAAAATCAATTAGAATTTCAACATGAACGCAACAATATAACTTTCATGGTCAAATTCTAACTTTTATAAAATTTCCATTTTCTACCTTATCACCAAAAATTATTTTACTCCATTTATTTATGGTTCATTTTACGGGGTGTTACATATCCCAAGTAGTTTTGGAAGTGAAATGTTTTTGGTATGGTTAACTAATTTTCTTACATCTATGGATATTTTTATCATTCCTTGAATATTTCGTTCTTTTTTTAGAGGGCGACCGCTAATAAATTATTTAAACAAATCAACAAACTTGAGAATAAATAAGCATCTAATTTTTATCAGTTCATGCATGTTTATGACTAGCTATTGTGCATATAAAATGAAAATATTCTCTTCAGAAAACTTTTCAATAAGTTCAGGCAAACATATCTCAAAGTAAAACGCTGAGAGTCGAAAATCAACGTAGGATCCAAAGATGACTTTTTTAGGCCTTAAGGATCCAAAGCAGCAAAAAAGAAGTAGATTATTGGTGCGGGTTAAGCCAAAATGAAAAGACTTTTACTAAAATCGAAGACATGTATAATTGTATGATGGAGTATAGAGATGCTTGATACAAAGAAATAATATTGAAATTGAAATGACTTCTTGCTAGAAAAAAAACATAGAGAATAAGATATACCAATGTTTGTGGACATATCGAATAAGTCTAATGAATAATGAGAGTATACAAAATTTAGATGGAGAGAAGTTATAAAATGCAGGTATGAAGTGGGGCTGCAGTTGTGTTTGTACTTTGTAACTATCGTATCTTTTAATTTTCAGTTGGTGATGCAATGATTTGAACTAAATCAAATATGTTTGCGCTTTTATAACTATTTTAACCAATCAAGTATGTTTCATTTTTTTTAAGACTACTAAATGAAATTGTTATACATTAATGATATGAAATTCAATTGAAATACACTATGCTAACAACAACAACAACTAAAATCCCCTAGAACAACAATGAACTTATACCACAACTGCAATATCAACAACAACAATATCAAAATGACATTTGACTAGTAACGTGAAACTCGAGTTCCAAAGCGCTTTCAATTATATCGTTACGCCATCCAGTGTAGCTTCAACGTTCTTGTAGTCAAAGTCGTCTTCCACGTCTCTCTTATCCTTAATATTCATGTTATGTAAAATGACATAAATATTTTTTTTTTTGCCATTTTATGGGGCAATCGTAGTTTACATGGATTGCTGACTATGGAAAATCTTGATTGAAGAACATCAGATGCTCTTTCAACATCCTTCCACTGTCCTTTTGCACTGCCACAAACTTTGCTTGTTTATTGTTTTATGGATTAGAAATGAGCTTCCATTTAGGTTATATATTATCACCAAGAAAATATTCGCGACCAAATGTGTTTTCTCATAAAGCGAAGGAACACAGGGCTGATCTATCATTCTTAGATCATTAAATAAAGCAGATCGTTCTACTATGTTAATGTCATTGTGGGAAACTGACAATTCGAAAAAAACATGCCAGATTCATAAGTCATACGAAGCTACCGCTTCAAGAATAAATGTCGATCCATGAGAATGTACACATTTTATCCTATCCAACATTCATGACTATCCTCTATTGTCATGCATCCCCATTAATTTTGCCATGTCGGCTTCATTTAGTCCTCGTATGTATTGATTACCGTATATGCCGACATTAGCTTGACAAAAGTGGTTTAAAGCTTCCAATGCCGTCTTTTCCCTCAGTTGCAAGTTCTCATCGAGAGAGTCTGCTGGTCCAGCACATGCAAGCATTCTCAATAAATCAGTTATTTTTTATGACCAGTCAAATGTTGAGTATGAGATGCATTGGGTTTGAAGACAAAAAATTTATCATGTTGTTTAATAGATTATAAAATCCTAAAGAATAAAGGTCGTCGCGTATGAAATCTTCTCTTGAAATCACTATCGTTGTGAGTAGGATTTGGGTCAAAATAATCTTCCATCTGTATTTTATTGTACCAAAAATGATTGCGATTTTTGTAACAAAGCCTAATAATCGGTCCACCGTACCGATCACTATTGTAGTATATACATTGTATAGACATGTCAATGCAACAACATCCCCTCTAACCTCATGCTCTGTCAAAGCCGGTAAATATGCAAAATATGAAACAAACTCCGTATAGGCACTATCAAATGGTACCGACACATGGTCTATTTGACCAACCTCTATACCAGTCAACATACAAAAGTCTAAAGATGTCAATTCAAACTCAAAATCTGAAAAATGTAATGTATGCATAGTTGATCACCATCTCTTTTTAAGAGCCTATACTGTACAACGGTCTACGTCTGCAAACATAGGTAACTGTAGAAAATCATCGAACGGTGATGCATATAGTCTATTCCTAACCAGCTGATGTAATGTGTTGAAGTATTCGGTAATGCACTTATGTCGGCTACCACGCATAGATATGCGACCGACCTATATAGGCAATTATTTAAAGTTAACAGTAAACTAACCAAATTAATAAACATTTATAATCCATGAAAGTCATATTTAGTTGATAATCGTATATTAAAAATACATCTACGACATCGCTAACGTTGCACTTAGTCGACGTGTCATCATTTGTGACAGTTTGTGTAAGCAACAAAGATTATCTACAGTCACCGTAACATTTGAAATGATGTACCAACATTGACATCGCTCATGTAAGTGACAACTCGTCTAGCAATTTCGACGGATCGTGTCGGCATTTCGACGTCCTTTTGAATTTAAAAGGTAAAAATAGATAATTGATGAATGCAGAAAATGAGTGGAAGGTAGAAAAAAGGCCTCATATAAGTACCGTCCGCACGAAAAAATTAGCCCGATTTTGTTGGGACGTGATGCACGTGTCAGACACCTCAACGGCGTAAATCGCATTCCCACCCCATTGTATCATCCACGTCCCATGCTTGACCATTTTAATATTGTTAATTAATAAATTTAAATTTTTATAAATTTAAAAAATTAATAACTTGTGCAAATGAGATCTATTTGAAATGCGGTTTTTTTGCATTGCGACCGTATCGAAGTGCTCTGCATTATGTAGATAGTTGAATTCGAGCACTTTACAATTTATTTATTCAAATTTAAAAATATATTTGTTTATTTCAATGAAATTCTGCAATTTATTTCGTGTCATTTGCAATTTTTAAACACACATTTCATGTTTAAAAACAACAATTAATAGCTATTAATCAATTAAATAAAAATTCACAACTTGAATACCTGTTAAAATACACCTCTCAAATACCTCATTTGTAACCTCAAACACATTTCGTGTCCATTTGATTCCGCGTTCAAATGCCTTGTTTTCTTTCTTCGCAATGGCATAATAGATTGCAGAGCCGTGCCATGTTCAGTTCCCCAATTGGAGAATCACATATGTTACACATCAAAACGTGATATTAACCGCAAAAAATAGTCGGAGGACCAAACAAAATTGAAAGCACTTTTAACATTCAGCCGCTCTTTTTCCCGGTCCTCTCCTTTCCCGCTTATATTACTCTCAAATTATAAACCCTAAATATTTTGGCGGTAATCTATATGAACAACAAATTGGGAGCAATGCTAAGAAGAAGAAACCTCAGACTTCCCAGCTCCTCTGATGAAGACGAAACCCCTCTAAATTCTAACCATAATCCACCGCAACCTGCTCCGCCGCCATCACCGCCGGTCGAGATTTCCGACGATGAAGAACCTTCATTTTTCGATGCTTCCGACGATCTCTCCTTTCCGATCCCTAATAACCTCAGTAACCCTGATTTAGATCTCATGGAGCAGGTTTTGGAAGGATTTGGGTTGAGACTGAGGCGGGAATGGATGATAAAATGCGTCGGTGAGTTGGAGAGAGCTGGATTAGCCTCTGAAAGACAAGATATTAATGCAAAAGCAAAACTTTGTTTTGAACAGGTTTTGTTTAATGATTTGAACTATTGTGGTGCTGGGATTTTGCCTGCGAATGTTAGTGGAATGCATAATGTTGAGCTTCAAGGGCCTTTTGTTCTTCAGGTGAGTTTTTTTGTCTAAAGATATAGAATTAATACCTTTTGGTGTTATCACCGGAAAATCGGCATATGACTTATACTGTTTCAGTTGTGTGATTTGCACAAGTATGATAAGGCTGATATTATAATGAGAATTTTTTTGGAGAATATATCTCAAAAGCAATTGAATATAAGTGCACATGTAGACTATGTCCTAAGCTAGTTTCTTGTGGTCATAACTGTATAGTGATACAACAAATGCACATTTCGTTAGTGATTCCTCTCCATGAAGTGCAAAATGTGGAGCTGTAACTTTGAGCTTCATGAATTGCACTTACACAGGAGTTGCAAAATAAACATTTTCCTTTCCTCGAGGCATGCTGCTATTGGCACCAAAAGAAGGACTCTGGCTATCACGAAAATTTTAATACATATCAGTTTTTTTATATGCTACTCAACATCAAAATTAACTTTTTCATTTGACCTAAACAGCCATGTGTCTTTGATTTTCAACCGTCGTTCACTGCCATATAGTGATAAGCATTATATTTAGTTTTACACTGTATAAAATGCTAGCTATATTTAACATTATCCTTTGGCTTAATTCTTTTCAAAGTTTGTCCTTCAGCCTAAAAATAAAATTTGTTGTCCTTCAATCTAATTTTTTCTTCAAATTTGTCCTTGCGCCTATTTTCCACTTTTTTCCATTTGAAAACAATGGATAATATTTCAAAAAAAGGGGGAAAAAATTAAGAAACTATACGCCACATGGATTGTTCTATTCTAAGCTTCCAAGGATATTTTTTGTTTTCGTGTGCCACAAATAGTGGTATTGTTTCACTCAAAAATAGAATATGAGTGTACCATTTCTCAATAAACTAATACATCTTGCCAACAAATTTATTATTCAGCTTATCAAAAGTGTGCTGTATTGAAATTTGGTACACCTACGTTGCACTTGAATTATGTAGAAAATGAAGAAATACTGTTCGCATCTTTGGTTTGGGTAATGTCTTCTAGGTTGATGAAGTGGTGAATATATGTTCCCCGCTTCGGGAAAGATATCACAAAGCAGTAGCTGGATCCAAGAGGTGTTTGAAACTCTCTTTAACAGATGGTGTTCAGCGTGTATTTGGTATGGAATACCGACCCATTAAAGATCTTGATGTTACTGCTCCTGCTGGATTTAAGGTAAAATTTCATCTAGCTGGCCATATATTCTCAGTGTATTAATATACTTATTCTAAAATATACATTTTTAGGTGTATTTAATGTCAAATTGGATCGTCAAATGGACATTGTAACATTTTATACAATGGGATTACAATCTGTAGGTCATCATCCGAACTATACAAATACGGAGAGGATTAATAATGCTTGTTCCAGAAGTTATGGAGATTCTTGGGGGAATGGTTGATGACTTAGAAGCAGCACATAAGCGGCTTGTCCATGAACTGGATAAGCCGCCACGGGGGAAAAGGTACCCAATTTAATGATTAATTCCACTGACACTGTTTCTTTTTGTACCTTCAAGGTAGTTGTAGCTTCTTGTAACTGTTCATGGACATTTTATAGATGCTATACCAATGGAATTGGATGCACCTCCATTGCTTTAAAAATACTTGCACTAATTTTAGTATTCGGATAGATACCCAGTAGAGTTTTTGTTTGGAGAAGAAGGAAATAATTATCCGATTTTCACAAAGTTGGGTAGTTACTATATTCTATTTCTAACCAGCATAAATTGTTACGTACACATTTCCAAAAAGTTAAAAGTAAACTTATGACTCTCAGAGTAAGTGGTGCACATACCTCTAATTGAGGCATAAACCCACTCTTGTGAATGCTCTTATGTTCTGTTTGTTCAGAAAGTTTTTGGCACTGTGATGTTTTTTGTGCTATAGGGTGAGGTAGCAGAGGCAGAGTTGGAGGAATGAAGTGGGTGCGGTCATAAGTTAGCAGAGTGATCATTATTTTATTTGTGTTATTATGTTAGTTCATTTTATTTGTGATATCAATTTGGTTGGCACTGTTTTTTATGTTCAGTATATCTGCAACCCAAGGTATACCCCTATATGGTGATGCATGTATTTTCTATATTGCTTTACCTGTTTTACACAAATAAGCCGATATAATCACGAGATCATCCACATCCTTGGCTTCCGAAGCCGATTCCAAACTGGTTATAGTAAGAGGAAGGAGGAAGAAAGATTGGTGATGGAGAAGAGTGTGGAAAGGGGTAATTGTGTAGCTGTTTGAAATGACATGTTGGCGTTGGATGTGTCCAATGCATCTGACGCCAACATACTTTTTCCAACGGCTTCCTTCAACAAGCCAAATTTACCTCTTTTTCGTTCCCGTATCCGATGTCTTTGATGCCATGATAATGGCGACAGAGCAAATTTTGGCTATGAGCGCTACCTAAGAGTTGGGCCTTACTCTTCTAACATATAAGCATATATTGGTTTGTGGAGTTTCATACTCAGTGTCCCTAGTCATTCTCTTGGATGGAAGATAGTTTCTAACTCTTCTCTATATGTAACGTGTGGTTACACACTTACACACACTGCATTTATTAATTTTTCCTATTGCTAATTGTTCACCAAACAGCTCCTGTTTTCTTCTTCTTATATTCTGAATTATTTTACTATCTATTATGCATGAAGGAAAAGAGGCAATGATACACTTCCTTTGGCTAAAAGAGCATCAGTTGCTGCTTGGGCATCCACTACTGTAGAAAATGGTTTACATCCTGTGAATATTTCAATACCACGTGTTTCAGATAATGCTCAAGTACCAGCTCAAGGTACCATCTACTTACTGTTTATATTGTCATATCTTAATATTTTATTCCATTTGCAAATCAGCTTCATACTTCGCTATCTAACGTTCCCTCTCTTTCTAGACGGTTCTTGTATTCTTTTGTTACACATTTATTAAATAATAGTAGAACAGAAAAATTTAAAGCTCTTTTATTAATTTAAGGAATTTTCTCCTCTCTCCTTAACTCTCTCTGGATATTTTGTTTTCACATTCTCACAATTTATTGTTAATATAATTATTACATTGTTTCTACCTGTGCTCTCTTCTATTATTAGAATTTAATACTAATTTTTACAATTATATACAGATTTCTTCCAAGTTTTTAATGTCATTTCACATTTAAGTCCATATATATTAAATTTATTAGGTGATCTTAAATTTAAGCTTTTTAAATAAATACAATTAAACAATATTCATTATTTGGTCTAATAAAATTTTAAAAATAACAATCAATATGTGTGCCACATTCATATTGAAAAAAATAATAAAACTAAATTTTCATTCAAATCCAAACAGTTTTAAATTTCTGCAATTATATACAAACTATTACAATGTTCTGCTAATATTTTCTTCTATCATTTTGCATTTAAATGCCAACATTCAATAATATTTACAATTATTTATAGATTTCTCCCAAGTTTTCTTATATTATTTTACTTTCAAGTCCATATGTTTGAATTTATTAATTGATCTTGAATTTAATTTTTTTTAACCAAATCCAATTAATAATTATTTATTTATTAATCTAACAAATCATAAAAAATGATAATTCAATGTGTATATCACATTTGTAAAGTCATAAATGGTAAAGCTATATTTTCACTCGTCCATATAATTTAATATTTTCATAATTATATACAAAATTATATTCGATATTTTTATATTTTTCTACATTTGAGTTCATAAAAAAATTTCTTTCTAAAATTAGTTATCTAACACAAAGAAATATATATTTAATTTTTTCTTTCTAAAATTGGTATTTTATTACAAACAAATATATACACAAAAATTATTTTTAAATTTGGTACATCATTACAAACATATATAATGTTTTTTCTTCATAAAGTTGGTACGTCAAACAGACTTTTTATCATTATTAAATTATATTTTGTGAACAATAGCATTACATTTATTGATAAGTGATGAATGTTGGTATTATGTAGTATATCGAAAAAAGAATAAATATTTTCAATTAGTACGTTTTTGTACAAAAGTTACATTTTAATTATTTATATTCTTAATCTGTGTTAATCAATGGACAAAAATTATACCATATTTTAATTAGGAATATTTTTCTTTCATATTTTATCATTTTTTTACATAAATGTTTAATATTTTTTGAAAAGTTTTATTATAAAATAAGAATAGTAAGGTATGAAACAATGAAGTAAAAATCATTTTTTTACATAATTAAAATGACAATGCGATTTATAACGTTTCAGGCCTTATTTTCACTTAATATTTATTTAGTAGTTAAATAAATATTTTTTTATCACCCTGATGATATCATATAATTATTTTGATAAATATGTGCTCTAAGAACTATAAACGCATACAAATACATTGAGTTTTTGATATTGCACTTCTATTTTTAGGTATTTGTTGTCATTCTCTCAAGTAATATTTGAAATTTAATGTATACATCATTTATCTTTTAGTCAACTGTATCAAAATCTAAATGTCAATTTCAGAATATATGCACATGAATATTTATTTATGAATATTTTATAAAAATATTAATTTTAAAATTTATTAAGATACTTATTTTCGTTTATTTGATTGATAAATAATGAACCTTAAAAGTATAAATAAGTTACGTTTTTATCAACAAAAATGATAATTTAATTTTTATTCAAATATAAAAATATACGAGTCTCATATCAAAAATACACAGTTATAAATATAGTAATTTAAATTTACAAGTTATTTATCTTAACAAAATTCATCGGATATTGCATGATAAATTATATTCTTCAAAAACAGTTATAATATTATTCTTCTATAGCATATCGTGTGAAAACGCACGGGTTACACACTAGTTATTCTAATATTTGATTATATTATTGTACTCCTTTGATATACACGTTGGTGCTTGGCTATCTTTATCATTAGTTGCATTCCCACATTTTTCTTTCTTTGTAACTTGGGTATTTTTAATGCTCACAAGTCAGAATATTTGAATGTTTATATGCAAATCTTTTTCAATCTTCAAATTTATTGAGTTGCTCCCAAAAACTAGCAAAACCAGTACTCGTTTGAAATTGCTAAGTTGGCCCTTAAGGAAAAATATACATTCACATTCTATTCACTTCGTTGCTCAAGTACCATGCAAGAGTTTCAAGTTGTGCTCTCAAGTTGCCACAACCACCTAACTCTTATTACTACGTGGTGCTCTATGTGCTTGTTTCAGTTAACACTTAGGCACCTTATGGGGATATAATTCAAGTTACCACACATGATGACATCTAAATAACTTTTAGGACACTCGTATCCCCTCTTTTGTGAATTTTTAAAAATTTGCTATGTATAAAACTGAAAATAGAAAGGAGAGAAAATCAATTATCTTCTCTAAATGATGTTCTCATCATGTTTTTGAGAAACTTTGAATTTTTTTAACTTAAAATAGGAAGGGGAAGCAACTTAGTTTGATATAAAATGAGTTGATGGGTAAGAAGAATAGAAAGAAGTAATTTTGTCCTGTAATCTTTTTAGAAAAAAGAGAGGTGACAACTCAACAAACTCTGGTTCAAAGGAGAATTTGCTACATTTATTCTGTGTCCATTAGCATTTGAAACAATATACTTTCCCAACCCTTTGCGAGTAACGCTATTTTGGCATTTTTGTAATTCTTAATTTACTTTCTATTGAAACCAATAATTCTTCATTTTATTTGTTTTAGCCAAGGTTTGAGGTTTCAACCAAAGCACCAAGATTCTGATCGTTCCGTTTCAGATTTAGTAAGGGTTGAAATAAAACGAACACGAAATTTGACTCAAAAAAAAAAAGTATTGAACTTCAAATTTTACAGATTTTTTTTAAAAATAACAATTTGAATTGCAAATGTACAAATATTCAAAATTTAAAATTTTAACTTAGGACACAAATAACAAAATATATAAATGTTGTAACTAAAATGTTAAAAACTAAGTAATGAATAGACATTTTTTAATATTATAAATATTTATGATTAATCAGTTTTCTTCCTTTATACCTTATTTTTTAAATTAAAGATAAACCAACATTTAATTTCAAGAAAATAAACAAACATATGTGTAATATTACGAAACCGGAACTTCCAAAATTTACGAATTAGGTTGAAATTCCTAAAATTACAAAAGATTGAAACTGAGGTCTCGAACCTTGGTTATAACTCGAACTCTCAATGAGCAATGAAAAGCTTAAATTAATTGCATATCCTTTTCTGTTCACTACTAGCAAAATTAGATACCTGAATCAGAAACATTTATCTCCGTCCAACGCCTTTAAACTTTGATCACACATGCTTTCGTACATCAGCACATGCATTTTAACTTAACCAGTACTCAAGCACGTGCGATGCACTTGTACATAGAAAAAATATATGCATTTAATGTTTTTTAAATACAGTTTTTGATGGAAAAAGTGGTGAAATTGGTAGCAACATATAGTTAGAACTAATCTCGGATGAAGTTAAACAAACGTCAGTCGCCCCCACTAAGATTGCTATATACACATAAAAAATTGCATCATACATATATTTTATCCTATCAAACCTTTGTGAAAGCAAAAGCCATTCAATCTGCTAAAATGAAAGGAACATATATATCATTTATCACTATAAATGTAATGTAGTAACACAATTCTAAATAAAACTATTACAATTGATATCGATGATTTTATTCAGAAAGTGAACAACTGAAAAAAAGATGACACATTTTGTAGTCCTGCACAAAATTAAGGTACATATAGCATATATGTCTCCAGTACATACATACGTGTGTACGTGTGTGTAATAAAAAACGTAGTCTTTTAGATGTAATGGTGAAACTGGTAGCAACATATAGTTAGAACTAATCTTGGATGAAGTTAAACAAACGTCAGTCGCCCTAACTAAGGTTGCTATATACACATCAAAAATTGCATCATACATATATTTTTTATCCCATCAAACCTTTGTGAAAGGAAAAATCATTCAATCTGCTAAGATGAAAGGAACGTATTTATCATTTATCACTATAAATAATGTAGTAACACAGTTCTAAATAAAACTATTACAATTGATAATTTGATATCAATGATTTTATTCGGAAAGTGAACAATTGAAAAAAAGATGACACATATTTTGTAATCCTGCACAAAACTAAGGTACATGTATCATATATGTCTCCAATACATGCATACGTGTGCATGTGTGTAATAAAAAACGCAGTATTTTAGATGTAGCATATGTTTGATGGTAGCAAAACATTCTGAATGCAATTTTAATTATATAATACATATAACTTATATCTTAACTGAGGTTACTTTTCTATCTTCCAGACTTTTCTGCTTTAAATCTTAGCTGTCAATTAGACATGAAAACACACTCAGGTAAAACAACAAACGAATGATTGCAGTAAAAAATGATTTTCCAACAGGGGAGCTAAGGTAAAACTTAAGATCTAATGAAATATGATGGAAACCATAGGTAAACGCAAAATAATACATACAGAAGGATTACAATTGAGGTAAAATGTTTTGTATCATATCAGAACCTAAGGAAGAGGGTCATACCAATAACATTGGTAAATCACCAAATGCAGCCATAGCTGGAATCTAAACATATCTGCTTGAAATGAAAATTGTTCAAGCCATAATCTGGAGTTATGTGAATGTGCATTTTCTGCTCTGCAGCGAACCATTTGCATTTGTTTTGCCATACCAAACCTATAACAAAATTGAAAGTATGTTAGCATAGGATGAAAGGCCTATAACAAAATGTGATTTTTGTATGCAAATGAGAGAATCGAATGATTTTTGGAGGGACCCGCATAATAAGATGTCAAATTACCACCTCGCTGAATTCAAAAATTTGTACCACACCGCATTATTTGACAGAATGTGCTTCGGTCACTCTACCAAATTTCATTACATATAGATATGTCATTACTTTGCATCACTTTATCTTGTTTGTTCAGGCAGCACATACTGAATTATCTGCATTGTGATACCAGCTGAGTGTAATGCTGTAAATAATCAAGAATCTGTTATGGTTAATGAAGTCAGTGACATGACTACATGAGGAATTATTATCAAGGGTGGTTGAACCACATTTGGAATTGTGGTTTTCTAAAAATTTAATTCAGGATGACATATGTTAAAGACAGATATTATGACAACATTACTCCCTTTGCATAAACTATTTTCACTCCTTAGTTTCAAATGCCCATTCAAGATTCACATAAATCCAGAATCAGTGTTTATATCCTTACCAACAATTTGTCTATACCTGTTTTCAGTTACATCCCCTTCCTCAAGGATTATCACTGAGGCAAGCATAGTCGAAAATCATGATCCAAGTAATGGTACAAATAACATGGTAGAAGCAAATGCTCAATTTATTCAACAAGGCAACAGAGCAGAGCCAGTTGCTTCATATGCTCATGATCATGATCATGTTAGGGAAGATATATTTATTGAGAGAAGAGAGACCACACCATCTAGTTTTGCTTCTAGAGGTGTTCATGATGATATAGTACAAGATATATTTACAGACAGAAGAGAGACCACAGCATCTACTTCTGCCTCTAGATATGTAAATGAAAACAGCACAGCTGAAAAACTGAATAGTGCAGCGCAAACTAGCATTGTACATGAAGTGGATGATCCCAGTGAGTTTGTTGTTAACAGTGATGTGGATGATCCCAGTCAGTTTGTTGCTAACGTTCCAGATGGTAATGCCGACACAGGTATTCAAACTCCTTCATGCGTGATAGAAACTAATGTAATAAATGTAGAGGATGTTGCTACTGAAATGAAGAATCCTCTCATTTTAGATGAAGGTAGAGAGGTCCCTTTCACATATTTAGCATCACTGTTAGCTAAGTGGGTCACAAGAGAAGACAATACACCTTCCATCCAAGGGAAGGTAAAGGTAAATTTTCTGTTTTTAAGACACATATACAAATTTTGCAACTAAAACCGATAAGTCAGATTATTTAAACATCTGTTTTAGCGGTAGTTTGTATGTATTATATAGGAGCTACAATGAATTGAAATTGTAGCGCTTCAAACTCACTAAGTGGTCTGGCTCTGCTATAATGGTGGTCTGGCCCTGCTATAATGGTACTTTGATTGCATAGCTCTTCACCAATGTTGATCATCTTATATTAATTTTAATTTTTCAGTGCACGTTGACTGGTGTGAAAGGATTTCAGTTCAGAAACAAAATCATTTACGAACTTCATGCCTACATAGATGATGGTAGTCTCATTTCCGAGATCATCATTAATCATGATGTGAGTGTTTATAATATCATCCTTATTGTGATTCTTTATTATTCTTTTCAAAAATTAAGTTGTACACTCTTTTATAGGTAGTACAAAAATGTATAGGCTACTCCCCAGAAGAAGTTAATACTGCTTTGGCTTCTACTGACAATCAGGTGGTTATAAACATGAAGGAAACCATGAAAAAATTTCAGCTTTTCTTGACAAAGTTTGAGGTATTCGATATAATGTTGATTTTATGCGTTTAAACTCAATCATAATGCTTTAAGTCCATGGAAACTCAGAGTGATATCTTGATTTTGATTATACGTTTTCCTTCAACATTTTGTTTATTTTTGCTTTTATGCCACTTCGTTATGCTTCAAATTACTTTCAAGGAATCAAATGGTTGTCTTATGATTTCTCCCTAATTTTACCAACACACACATATAATTGTATTTACTTATCTTCTTTATTAATAATTGCAATATGTTGATAATATTTCGGTCCGATCCTGAAGTTCCATGATGCCTTTATTATATATATATGGATGAAGTCACAAGTCCAAATCCCATTAACGTCAAAGATCAACCTATATTTTCATATAAATATTCAAATATATAAATGAGGTTATGAGTTTTAATCTCATTTCCACAACTATATTTATATTGTTGTTCTTTGAAAATTTCAATTTATATTTGTTATAACAAAATACAAAATTAAAATTTAATGATTTAAGAGCAAATTATATCATTATTCAAAGATATTTCTATATGTACATGTATCCTGCTTGACAAAAACTTAACAGTATACAGTTTGTAATATATTTATGGTCAAACTATGATATTATCGGATATTCTTCAAGACAAATTCAACCATCAAACATACATATAGTGAAAAATGAAGTAAATTTGATTTGCTTTTCTGATTGTTGCAAAAAGCTTCATCTCAAACATTAACATGTTAAAATAATGGCTGAGCACATTGAAATTGTTTCAATACTCCAAAATAAATAATTGAGGAAAAACTTTAGTACAGCAGTTTGTCCAGCTATACTATGTACATTTTCATTATTTATGTGATTCCTTACCCCAAAATGGGAAGCTTTACCAAGTGATTTCACATTTTGATCACTTGTATACCTCTATATCTCAATGAATGTAACATTTATGTTCTGGATACAGGGAATGATTCTTCTTGAGTTAAATGACAACTTCCCATGTCCTGTTGCACTCGAGATGAATCAAGGTTGTTCGGTATCTGACGCATGGATGCTACTTCAAAGATTGGAAGGCTTTACTGCAGTACAGAATTTGTCAAGTACTCGTTCCAACACCATTATTTTATCTCCTTGAGTTTAAGGTGATTTCCATAATATATGGGTATATGATGAGTTCAGAAGTAAATATCACTTTAAGTTAACCCAAAATATACTACTAGCTAGTACATCCAGGGTGCAAGACATCAAGATTCTGTATAGCAAACCTCAGAATCGGATACATCCTGTTAGGCATGAATTTTTTTGAGGGTATAGTACTTGAAACCAAAATGTTAGACCCTCCTGAGTCTTAACTGCATTTTTTTATTGCATTGTAGCAAGATTCCTTCAGAATAATATATTAGCAAACAAAATATCCACATTAGAATCATGCAGTTATAATACCATTGATGTAAGATTTTTATTATTAAACACATTCAGAATTTATTTCACCAGAGGCCATTCAATGATATATGATTTTTACAGTATGCCGCGTGCCTTTACTTTGGAAAATAATTTTATTGGTTGGATGGATGGTTTACAATTAGAGATATATGTGATAGTTATTGATAATACGTGAAAAATATGGAGTTTGGCTATATAAATTTTGTATTCTTCTTAACTATTAGATAGATCCAAACATAGACTAAACCATCTGATTTTAAGCCAAAAACTTTTTTGCAAAGGAACTTTGAGTATTAGATTAGATCCTTATTCTCAATGTAATTATAAGAATGAAAAAAAATATTTCTTTTGAATAAGTGATGCATGGAAAATGTGTGTAATGAATGAAAAGAAATACAATTGATGAAAAGATAATCATATATAATTTTTGGTATTATAAATATAAAAATGTAACAAAAATAACCAAAAGGGGATAGAAAATCTTTTGAAAAAGTACCAAACTGGTAGTGTTTTTCAAACTTGGGATATGATTCTAGAATTGAGTTGTGAAAAGATTAAGGGCCTGTTTGGTTTCGTTTTGAGTTTTGTATTTTTTGTTTTCAACCTGCACTACAAAATACAAGAAAAAGTGAGAATTTATTTATAATTCTTAGCCATCGCGATGATAGATGGGCAATGGAGGAGATGAATTGTTTTCCATCCTTTTGTTATGTCTCAAAACACGAAAAATTATTAAACTTGTTTTCTATCTTCTACATTAATTCCGTTTTTCAAAATATAAGAAACGTGTATTTTTGTTTAGACGAAAATACAAAACTAAAAAGGTAAACCAAACAGGGCTTAAAGTTCTTCCCAAAAAGCTGCGGTGTAATCATATGAATTTTTTGTTTCGCTCATTAGATTAAAACATAAAATTCGAAAAAAAGTTAATTTGGATTTGATGAAAAAACCTAGAAAATGTTGATTTGATTTCGATGTAAGAGGAAAGAGAAGAAGATGATATTTAGGGAAATTAAATTATTTGGTAAGGGGAACAATTTTTTTTATATTATATCTTCCTAAAATTCTTCCCAAAAAAGCCGCGGTTTAATCATATGATTTTTTTTGGTTTCACTCATTAGATTAAAACATAAAATTCGAAAAAAAGTTAATTTGGCTTTGATGAAAAAACTTGGAAAATGTTAATTTGATTTCGATGTAAGAGGAAAGAGAAGAAGATGATATTTAGGGAAATTAAATTATCTGGTAAGGGGAATTTTTTATATATTATATCTTCCTTAGTAAGATTTTTGATAATTTTTTTTATATTCCTTTAATAGGTGATGACTTTCTTTTAAATAAACCCCATTGACAATTACAATAAATAAACGTAGCTCTTTGTATACTTATGGAGTATACTTAGTAAATAACGACGTTCCTTTAATGTAGCCCATTGAAAATTACAATACATAACTGTAATTACTTGTATCCTTGTGGAGTATGCTTATTATAAAATAATAAACAACAATGACACACTTTAGTTTTTTCCTTAGTAAATAATGGTGTTCCTTAAGTGGACTCCATTGAAAATTATAACATACAACTCTAGCTACTTGTATTCCTATGGAGTATACTTATGCTAAGATGATCAGAATTGTTATATATATATATATATATATATATATATATATATAGCTATAGTAAATTAATATTATGTTTGTGTGTTGGTGAATTCAATTCGAATTTGATCAACTTCGATTCATGTCCATTTGTATTTTAGAAAATTTGTTCTGTACCTGATTCATTTACTCAACAACTTAAAAGACTAATGAATCCAATACGAGGTCAGTAAAAATTTAATACATCAATGGATATCGTATCCATTACCACTACCCTTTTATGGAACTCACGATTGGACTGTAATTTACTTTATATTGGACTCATAAAATATTCAAACAAAACTATTATCAAATTATTTCGTTAAAACACATCACCAAAAGGAAATCATCAAGAAACAACACAGTTCAAGAATTTGATGAGACGATATTATACTCATGACTACACCTAGTGTTCTATAATGAATACGCTCACATTATAGATAGGTTCAAGGATTGAACTGTTCAAATTCCAAAACACGTAGACTCCATTATGGATATGGTTAGGGAAGCATGAGACAAGGAGGTAACTACAAACCTCATGTACATCTTCATGAAAAAACACAGTAAACATAAAAGGAGCGATGTGTCAACATGTATTTTTGACTGATAGCAAAATGATAGTTTATATATATATATATATATATAAGTATTAGATTTGTATGTGGCAATGATTTCGAGGGTGATCGAATGTGTAGGTTGGTGCTCGAACTAAGGGAGAACAAGTGATGTTGTAACAGTCGACATCGTGGCAGCGTAGGCCAAAGCCCAATGCAACGACCTACCACAATACACAAGCAAGGAATTCAAATTTTGAAATGGAAGGATCAAAATTTGAATTTTGGTGTCAAAATTTGAAGACGCTCATCTCATTCTCCCTCCATTCCTTTCATTTGTCATTTCAGTTTTAACAAAAGAAATTAATGCACGTTTAAGTACAATGCTTACGAGGATTAGATCAAGTGCCCTGGAGCATCTTTGACATAACCATTCAAAATTAGAAAATTATAATTTTATAACCCTTAGTTGAGTTACTTGAGTATCCCTAACAACAAATATAACTACAGCCTGTTTAGTAGGTGCCTATAGTATGACGCATGTTAAACATTTCCTTGATTGTCAGGTTTTTATCAAAAGTTCTTCCCATTTCTTAGCGCTAGTTAAATATGAGTTCGGTATTTGACCTTTTGAACACTATTTCTAGTTTTTAAGTTTATATAATTCTAAATTTTAACATTCAAAAATCTAAATTTTAAATTTTGGTGTAAAGTTTGGAACAAAATTTTAATTTTAAACAAGATTAACATAAAGACATAATAACTGTTAACTTCAAACAAGGTTACGACATTATTCCATTTTAAACAAAGATAGAACATTTCTTAGCTTAAAATATACCATCAATACTTAACATAAATAAAGACAAGAAATTCTTTCTACTATTTATGCATATTTTCATGACTTAATTTTTCATTAACCTCAAATATTCTCATACATATCTCTTGTATCCATGAACAAGATATGATATGCCTCTCTTCAGGTATCAATGCAAGAAATTTTCTCGTTATCCCTCTATTTTCACCAAGGCCAACTCATCTTCCTACCATAATTTGATGGTATCTTTCTCTCACCTCAACGATTAACATATCCACTCTAAATCCTGAACTTTGCTTCTATTTAGCAAATTTTACCCCTCGATGTCTAATCACTTCGTCATCGTTTCCAAGGGTAGACTCATCAGCAGACATCAAAATTTGCTTGAGATTTTCCTAAACTTGAAGTGGACCTCGAATTTTTTGCTTTGCTTTAACATTTATGCTTTCTACTCCATGTAAGGTATTCATAGTTGAAGATTTGTTTGTTGATATTAGCTTAATCAATTATAGTAGTGTATGAATTAGAAAAAAAATGAGGTTTCACACCATTTTCAACAACATGATCTTGCCTACATATTATTTTTTGCGACTCCACTAAGAATACACATTGAATGAATATAAAGATTAAATATACTAAATATGTAGATTAATAAGTACACATATCAAATGTTCATCTCTTAAGCCACTAGGGTTGGATTGTTTAAACTTGTAGATGTGAAATTCGTAACATTGTTTTTTTGATTCGTCTTTCCCAATTGATTCTTTATAGAGAAAAGCAAACACAATCTATTGGGATGCTTGTCAATGAAATTGAAGGCAACCTTTTCTCAAAATGTCTCACCGCATTAATCATAACATGGGTAGAATCCATGGAAAATTGAAGCCAATTGTAACAAAGATCCTTATCTTTCTATTGTTTCCGCAAAGGACTAGTGTAGAACTCGATTACACATGGATTTTGAGAACAATTTTCATTGAAATAAAAAAAGTGGAATTTTGGGCCGTTAGATCAAATCATAAAGCATTTTTATCTTAGTAGTGATATGGATTTTGTTGACTATGGATGAATAAAATGAAGATATGTTTATTAAGTGTATTGTATGGTAGTTTATATAGATTATAAAGAGAGTAATATAGCCGTCGAGCTAGTTGTTAGAAGTTACAACCTTGTTAAATATGCGCTCAATTAATAGATGCGTGTTGAACAAACACCTAAAAGTTGATGCCAATTAAATAAACTTTTATGCTATCGACGCTTATTTGATAAATGCACAACTATTTTTGCTAATTTATTATTGCTTGACTGAATTTTGCATAATATTACATGTTGTAATCAACCATTGGGAGATAATTCTCGGCTTAAATGACATTTTTGTAATATTTGTAATTAATATTGGAGATTCTTTTAGAGTGGGAATAGAATAATACTTAAAGAGGCAAAATCATAAAGGAAATCATAGATGAGATCGAGAGGACCATAAAGCAACGAGTTTTAATAACAACTGAAGATCAACGATAAGGCAAGCTAGGATCATGGAGAGGATCATATTCCAGTGAGTAATTCCTCACTCAAACTACCACCTATGGTGAAGAGTGTTATTTTGATATCATATTTGGGATCATACTGTTGATAGTGTACTAGCTAATAATTGATTAAACGAGTATTTATAGTGGATTTAATGTCAAATTTATGGAGTTTGATTTGATTGTTATTTTGAATTGTGATTGGATTGAGTCAAGGGTGTTTTTGGTTGTGTTTAATGATGGGGAGGACCTTGATGTTGAAATCTCTCGTGATTCCATGTTGATTGGAATGGAGTGTCAATTGTGATTGTTTGGATGCAATTTAGAGGCAAAATCAAGTATGGGTTGGAGATTGAAACTTCGTTGGAGATAGTTGGAAAAGTTGATTGGCAATGATAAATTGGCCTAAGGTGGCAACTTTAGCTATAGATGAAGACATCATAGAGTTATGGTGGAAGATTTCGGTTGAAGGTTGTAGCAATGCTTAGAGATTTGTGCTAGAGCATGTTAAAAGAGCTTTGGGGGTGAGTGTTCAAGTGTTGGAACTTGAATAATCGATAGAACTAATGATTGAGTCAAGAAAAGTGCTCGAGGAGTGCGGTCGACAAAATGGGCATACATAGTGCACTAGAGATAGAAAAGTTTCGATGTGCTCAAAGAAGAACTAAACAAGATGCTTATCACATTACATTAAAGTAAAGTGGCGGGTAGCGGTCATATGTGACTAACAGTGAGTTTGTCGAGCAACATAAGACCTTGAACATATGTTGTTCGATCTGTGCTTGGTGCCGACTCGATGAATATCAAGCAAGTAGAAAGAGTTTACTCAGAGTGCGAGCGTGGAAGTGCTCGAGTGATGTTACTCAAACATTTATGTGATTCTAGTGGGGCGTACTTTAGTGAAATAAGCCGTTAACATGAATGGGAGAAATCTCGAGAGAGTGACCTCAATGAAGAGTAGAATTTGGGTAGAGTGGGGTTTAAAGTTTTAGGGAAGAGCTACAACTTGTGCTAATACTCTTGTTCGTGATAGATGGCAGTTCTCTGTTCAAGTCAGGTTTCTAGTGTTATGATATTGTGTGTTAGATTTATTTTTTGCACTAACATCCAATCAAATTTTGAAGTTCAGACTACTACTTTTGGGTTTGAGAGATTTTTGTATGAAATTCAAAGCATAGATTGTGTATTAGGTTCATAAATGATTAGAGAATTGTTTATTGGGACAACAAACACCTTATGAAAGAGTGTTTGAACTCAAATTTTCATAAATGATATTGAGTATAGCATGTCAATAATAAATTCAAGTTAAGAATCTTTGAGATTGAAATGTTCCAAATGATAGACTGTTGCTGATTCAATGAAAAAGGCTAAGCACATCGCCTTAAATAACGTCGCAATAAAAGAAATGCATATAAATATAATACGATAACAATGTCCTGATATAGTTCGTAACATAACTTAGTGCTCACTGGAAGTCGAGAGACATACTCTGAATTATTTCACATGATAAAACAGTTTATCATCGTCGAAGAGAGTTGATTGACATAGTAGATAAATGAAACATAATAGCATACCCGTTCCCTAAGGGACTGTCTCAATTGGTTTTAAGAAAATAGATTGGAGAAGTTGGAATAAGATTCCATAGTTGACCCCAAGTGCAGGTGTGAGATTGGTAGAGTTAGGAGTATGCCCTAGGGACAATTATGTAATTTGTTACATATGTCTAACTTGATAACTAATCTTGTTAAAACTAAAGGTGTTTTCTTTGTATTATATACTTGATATAATGTGGTATATTACTTAATTAATTTAATTAAGAGTATATTTGATTCAAAAATACATAAATGGTATGTTTTGTGAGAGTAGTTACAAAGTGTTGTAACCGTGAGTAATTTATCACAATTAAAATAAATATACCATTTTAAATATTCGTAGTCTAGATGTATCGAGACTGAATATAGATACTTCCATTGAAACTATAGTATGTAACGCTCTCCGAATGTTGGGCAGTGTATTACTCATGACTGCTTAGGTATCAAGGGGTTACATACTGATTATGTCGATTGTTAAAACTTAGTCAATTTTTACTAAATGATTAAGTCGATGCCGACATGATTATGGCTGGGGGTGGCCTTATGTGTGAAAGGGACAGCGGATTAAGGATCTTAAGGCTAATTTAACACTGGAGGGGGGAGGGTGAATAGCGTTTAATGAATTCTAAGACTTATGTGAACTAACTTAAAAATTATGACACAAACAAATGCAAAACTTAATCACAGAGCAATTACAGGATCAAACACAGATGCATGAAGTAAATAAAACCTGTAAAAGGAAAGAACACATCGGATTTTATACTGGTTTGGAGTTACTGTAACGACCCGGAATTTGGGTCGCTAGATTTGAACATTTAATTCATTTTAAATGTTGGATATGGATTATAATTTGATTTTGAAAAAAAAAAGATTTTCTTTAAATTAATAGAATTAGTTAAATTTCAAATACGGTAATTTAATTGGATTTGAATAATAATAATTTAATATTTGAAAAATGGGATAATTGGTGAATCTGGATATAAATAGATACGAAATTGGTTTCTAAAATTTATTTTACGTTTATTTGGATTTAAACAATGATGTTGTACTTTTGGATGGAATCAAAAGTCGATAAGTTTAAAATTTGGAATTTTATATTAATTTAATAATGGAGTTTAATAATATAATAATGCAAATAATCAGATTTTTGTTCGAAATGAATCAGAATAATTTCTGATGTGAATATAAATTCTGTATGATTTATAATAAAGTTAGTAAAGTTTTAAAAGTGAAATTTTAGATGATTTCGACAATTTTGAAAATCGCTCGAATTAATCGACGAGTTAAAATAGCATTCCGGGGAACAGTCTCGCAATTTGACAAAAGCAGTTCCATTGGATCCGTAATAGTTAGCTATTATCGGTTTTCAATTTTCGTAGCAATCAGAGTTGTCGTTTGACCATGACAACTCAAAACGCATAGAAACTATTTTAATCGATTTAATTTAAAATTGATCGTTTATTTCTGTAACTCGCGTATATGATCAAATTAGCTTCCGAAACACGTTCCATTGTGTTCGGATGCGGGTAAAACCTTATAAACGTCTATCGACACGATTCAATTGGAATTCGTTTAAAAGTTAAGTAGTTTATGAAAATATTATTAAACTAATATATATTAACGTATATATATACACTCAATCAACATAGTAAAACCCTAGTTTTATCGTTCCAGCCGCCGCTTAAGTTTTTAATGGTCGAATTCCTCCGATCTCCCCTCGATCTCTCTTAATCCTCACAGTTTCAAGCTACGACTTCAACTAGGATATTGTCAAGCACCTTGAGGCCACCACATCCAACGGTTATAGTTGGGATTAGCGAAGCAGATTGGAGACAATAAGGGGTTGAAGGCCCGGCTTTCGAGCATGGTTTTCTCTGCCTACGTTGAACCGAGTTCAACGCTGTCCAAGACTTGGGTGCGGCGCATGAGGGGCTTCACCGTGGAGGGTTTGGATGGACGTAGAGATGGCCGTGGTGGGGGCGGTTATCGTGGAAGCTAGCGCGACGTTGGATTTGAACAAACCCTAAAGCGTGCATTCGAACTAAGGAGAAGTAGATTTGCGGCTTGGATCTTGGCTTTGTATCTAACAGTATAGATTAATATGAAAAAACAAAAAGAAATTTGTTTTAAATTTGTAATTGAAACTTATAAATTTCATATCTATTGCATACGTTGTCAGATTTCGACGAAATTGGCAGCGCCGGAATCGCAGCAACACGGTCTATGCTACAGTGCGAATTTGGAGAAGATCAGAACTAGCGAAATTTTGGGTTAAATCGATCGCGGACGATTTAATTCAAAATTTAAAACGCTCGTCGAAACTCAAGGTGAGTTAATCTCACTCATATCTGGAATTTTCAGCTGTTTTAACTAATTAATATTTAAATGATTGGTCGATTAGTTGAATATGAAAATTATTATCAAATTTGGTCGATATTTATTTGTCGTGCTAAAATCTGTGGATGCAGGGAAAAACAAGTTGGAGGCATCCGACCGGATTCCTCACAAATAGAAATTTTATTTATATTCTGTGATATATTTCATTGATATCCTATGATAGATTGATTTGGAATTTTGTTATGCTGGTTATGGTTGGATAATATAATTTGGTATTTTAAAATATCAATACATTGAAATGGGAGTAAAAAGGAGATGAAAAGTAATTTTTAAGTAATGAATTTTAAGGAAATTAAATTCAAGAAATTGGATTGGAATTTGAAGTGTTTTTGAAATTTTGATTTAAACGGAAATGTGAAATGAAAATTTATAAACTGGGTTTATAATTGAAATGGGATATTTATCAAGGGGATAAATTTGAAAGTATAGATTTCCTGTGGAAACTTCTATAAGAAGGTGCAAATTGTTTTAAAAATAATAATGGGATTATTTTTAAAGGATGGAAAGTGTATTTTTCCTTGGAAATGAAGTATATTTCAAAAGAGAAGCTTTCAAAGTATAATCTAGAAAGTTTAAAAATGTGTTTTTAGAATATTTTAGAAAAATTACTATCTTTAATTACTTTTAAGTGAAAAGTAAATATTGTTAGAGTAATTATGGTATTTAATTATTTTAAAGATAAATTAGTATTATGATTTCTAAAGGAAATTTTATTATAAGTACTTGATGTAATAACTTTATATAAAAAGGAAATGATAGCTTAAATATTTGATTAATAACTTTATTTTACAAGGTAATTTTGTTTTAAATTACTTAGAAACTCCTCTACATTTCCTTAAATATTTTTAATTAAGTAATTTCTTGTAGCTTTATTTTAAATATTTCAAGCATATAATTTGAAGGTGGTTTTCCAGGAAATAGAAATGCGCATAAAAGTTTATTTTTAAAGTGTTGGAAGCAATTTACGGGATTTAAACGTAAATTCGAATTGAGATAAATCCAGCAGGGCTTTGGTTTATTTTGAAATGGAAGCGTATTTCCTTGAAAAGCCAAGTACATTTTAAAGTAGATTTTTAAGTAAAAGTTAAAAGCTTAAAATTTGATTTTAAAAGAATGTTTTTTTAAGAAAACTCTTATTTAAGTTGTAAAGATTTCAAAGGTAAATATTTACTAAATTAGTTATAGTAATAATTATTTTAAAGGGTTAATTGGTATTATGTTTTAAAGGAATATTATTAATATTTATATTTATAAAATGGATTTATTTTAAAGATAGTTTGGTTAAAGTTTTATTTAAAAACTTATATAGGATTTCTTAACTTTTTTTTTAAAATTTAGTATGACTTAACTTTTATTTTGGAGAAAAATGGTTTACTGTTATAAAGCAGTTTTATTTGAAACATCTAAAAAGTATGTATATATTTTCAAATAAAGTATGTAAATAGCATTAATTTAAATTATTATAAATCTAAGTATTTGGCTTGGATGTTTTCAGTGGAAATCAATATTTGGGAATTATTCCATAAAGAGTGTGTGGTTTGAAAACTGTTTTCAAGGGGTTGAAAATGGAAATATATCTTGCGAAAATATTTTGAGGTAAATAAATAATTTGGGGAATTTATTTATTGTGTGATGGATGTTTGTGAATGTTAATTGATAGTTAAATCACCGACTATCAATATTGGCCAATGCGTTGATCGTTTCGAAGAGACCGGGATCGGGATTTATTTCTCGAAAACCACTTCGATTCGGTTTATACGTTTCCGTTAGAAAGACGAGTTCGGAGTCGAAGATGGAGCAGTGAAGTGCAAGGGCTAGTCGCTACTAATCCCGAGGATGTTTTCAAAATGGATGTAGTAGGAATAGTGCCTTCGGTTCCGTTCGAACCCGGGACGGACTTGTATGGATGAATGCTTTTGGAACATCGTCAGGTGGACGATGGGCATTCTAAGTGAAACGTTCTTAAGGTAATGCTTAGCCTCAAGCCTCATCAACTGGGAATGACTGAAAATCAGGGGATATGCAGCAGGCTATGTGGGTAGCACCCATTAGGGTGAGGTCATCCCTGTATGGATGTCCCTTTTTATTCGGCTTAGTGGTGCGGTTGCCGATCCCAACCATGGGGTCATCTTACTCGGGATTGTCCAGTAAGGGGTAGTTCCAGTCTTGTATTGCAGGGGATTGAGGGTAATCCTCGATACGGTAATCTAGGCCACGTATTGTGACAGGTGGTACCCCAGTGCCTAGTCATTAGTTGGAAATCCATTCTCCCTACGAGTCTTTTTATGGGTTTTGTTTGTATTACCCACGATTGTGGCTAGTAGCTGGAATTTAATGAATGTAACAATTTCAGCTATTTTAATAGGTATTTGTATATAGACTCTATTATAATATCAGAGGATTTTATAATAAATGTTTCAGCTATCGTAAGGTAAAAACCCGACATGTTTATTTGTGGCGTGGTCTTACGAGATGCTCTTTTGTTTTCGAAAAGATTTTTTTGAAACTTTAATAATCAATTTAGGCGTATTTTTATCAGCTGGTATTCCAGACTGACTCGGGTGTTATTTTATTATAATGCTCGGGTTAGACCGAGTATTATAGATTACAGGAAAGGATGTTGTGGAGCTCAAGAGAGGAGCTGGAGACCGAGACGTATTATCCGTACTTGTTTATATCCGCTGCTGTGATTGTTTGGAATTGTCAAACTGGTAAATGTTGTTTATTTGTGATACTCTGATGATGTAATAAATAAAATAGATATAGTTTTCATTTGTGTAAAGATTAGTTATTGACTATTATATTTTGTTTCGCTGCGATTGTGAGATTCTGATATTGTTTAGTTCCTTCTTTCTTCTATCTTCTTTCTTTTTCCTCAACAATCTGTCTTTTCCGGCACTTGATCGTCAGCATATTATACGTGGACTATTTTGTGTCGATTTTCGAGGGTCGAGAGGGCCGGGTCGTCACACTAACCCTACATCCAGTCCTGTACCAAGGCA
The DNA here is from genome assembly GCA_030765085.1 of Allium cepa. Lineage (NCBI taxonomy): Eukaryota > Viridiplantae > Streptophyta > Magnoliopsida > Asparagales > Amaryllidaceae > Allium > Allium cepa. The sequence continues at coordinate 918,198,780 of CM060931.1, read as the reverse complement.
AACCACCTTATACAGATTTTTATTATTCCAATGTCGAGATTACATTCTCAATTTCTAAAGGCCTTGAGGTACCCTCCTATTTCACGAGGCCGGGGCAAACTTTCTTGATTTACATGCCACAAAATTACCCAATTGATTTCCAGGCACAATCACACGTTATAGAGAGACTCGATAAACTTCTGATACAAATTGATCCTATAACTCTGAATAACACTTTGATCTTCGAGAGAAGGCAAAGAATCAAACAAGAATGAGATTCTAATTTGATTCACTTAAGAATTCGGCAGAATTTTGACACGATCTTAAAAATATGAAAATTATAGAATATGGATTTGTGGAGGAGAAGAAGTGAAGAAAATATGAAATTAGTTGGTTAAAAAATTCGTTTGTAAAGCCTATTTATACAGCATCAACGGTCATAATTATTCGTGAAGAGATTTAAACGAATAAACACTTCTTTTGAAAATTGAAACTTTTGAATTCAACAGCCATCATGTCGACATGGGGTATCCCATGATGTCAACATCCCTATGTAAAAAACAATGTAAAATTTGTTTTTGAAAATGAAGTTTAAAACAAGATTTTATTTTAAAACAAAAATAAATAATATTTTAAGGCTAAAACATCTTTTTAAAAATCATTTGAAAAGATAATTTTAAGGCGAAAACATTATGAAAAACCATTTTGAAGTAGTTTTGCAAGCTTCTTCCTGCAAAATGTCTCATCACATCAGGACTAGAGAACTTGTACAAAAGCAGGATGTTCGTGGGTTTGTTAGCCACTTGCCGTAGGTTTGTAAGCTACTTGTCGTTGGTTTGTAAGTCACTATGAAGGTAGAAATGGGTTCCATCTCAAATGCAATTCAGATGAAAACTTCCATGCTATTATGAAGTTTGAACAAAAACTAGACACATATCTTGAAATCTTTATTTTGATACTCAAGAGTCTTCGAACTTGGTTTCTTCATTCTTGATCTTTATACTGTACAGTCTTCAATAATCAGTACCTGCCTTATATATATCTTGCATAATAATATTCATATATATCTAGACAACGGTGTTGGTATATAAGTTATAATAAGTGGAAATTAGTGATAAGGGCCTCTTTAGCAAGTGCAATTAGTTTTTAGGACACACAACCGATATAATTACTTTTAAGGACAAAATGCAAAATAATTAGTTTCTAAGGTCTAAAAACCTAAGAAATTATGTCTTTGAAAGTAATTGGACTGCTGACTTTGTCCTTAAAAGTAATTATTCTGTTGACTTTGGCCTTGAAATTAATTTTTGCGGACGTGTGTCCTAGAATCTAATTGGACTGCAAAGTTTGTCCTTCTAGTGAAATGCCCCTTATAATAAAATAAGTTACAAAGGTTGTTTTCATCAAAATCACTATCTCCAGTTCTCAACAATGTGGTCCATGGGGGTTTCAAGGTGTATGTCAGAGTTAGTGGCATGCCCCAGGAGCGATTATGTAATTCGTTACATATATCTAACTTGATAACCAATCTTGTTCAAACTAAGGTGTTTTCTTTCTATTATATACCTGATATAATCTGTTATATTACTTAATTAAAATCAATAAATGGTATGTTTTGTGATTGTGGTTACAAAGTGTTGTAACCATAACTAATTTGTCACAATGAAAAAAATGCCATTTAAAATATTTCTAGTCAAGATGTATCGAGATTGGATATCGATATATCCGTTGGGACTAGAGTATGTAACACTCTCCAAATGTTGGACAGTGTATTACTCATCACTACTGGTGGCACCAATGAACTATGTATTGACAGTTATTGGATAACAATGAAATGATCCACTCGATAGTATTTTTTGGTTAATATAACTAATGTTAAGCAAAGAATATCGATGTGACTAATTTATACAGTTCTCTCAACTTGAGAATACTGTTGAGCTTTAATGTGAAAGCTTCGTTTTGACTATAGTTAAATCGTGGTATGACATCCATGGAACGATTATAGTTTGATCGAGTGGATTTATTGGAAGTGAAACACTATTCAGGAGGATTCGTCTCCTCAGTTATATAAGGTTAGTATCATGGCCAACTGAAGTTAACTCAAAGTCAAATTATCTGGTCAGAGCGTTTTGACTAATAATAACTGTTATTATTGAACCAATGACTTTTTGTTTGGACTATAAAGTAGAATTTGGATGATAATGGAATTTTAACCATTAACAAATTCCACAAGTCCTAATGTGCTATAGTTTTTGACGATGATAATTGGTGTAAATAAATGTCACCATCAAGTACCGCTTATAGTAAGTAAAATTAGATTTTACCAAAAGATAAATTCAGCCAAAATGTCATATCACCTTCTAAGTGATGTATGAATGTTAATATTCGAATGGTTTTATATTAATCGCTAACTGAATTCACAACTTTGAGTCACATAACCATAATGATGAACCACATGATTTAATTAATTTATAAAATATTGTATTTTGATTCAACTAATTGATATTGAAGATATATTAATTATTATTTAATTTATTGACGTTTGAAAGTTGTTTTTAATTGTTTTAATGTATTTATAAAAGTTATGTTTGTGTGCGTTGATATACGATATCGGTGTAATTTAAAGATAATTATATGAAATGATTTATGAAAATTTTATGTCATTTGATGACATATAATGTGAAAAAAAGTATTCGAGAGAGAGAGAGAAATAGTTAAGGGAATTAATTAGCGAAGTTATAATTAAATAATGTGAAAGGTTACATTCTTTCAAATAAAATATATTATCTAATTCATTCTGTACGAACAATTCATTCCTTTTCTTTCTCTCCTCCTAACTTTTCATGGCAGAAAAAAAAATTAAATTTTCAAAAAATCTTTCAACTGCAAATAAAATATCAAATGAAATAAAACTAAAGTGGTTCATCTATTTCTTGCAAGAAAAGGATCGGAAGCTTAAAAATATAAGGAAATATCATTATTCAAGGTGTGATTTCTGAGCAACATCCTAAGGCGATCCTCTGATTTATTCTATTTATATGTTTTATCCTTGATATGTTTGGACATGAATGTTTTATTCCATGCTTAATAGATTAATTTTAAACTTGTGAATCAAAACCGTTTTTCTCAATTAATAACTTGCTTATTATTTGATTCAGCTCAGCTTTACACATGTTTTTCATCCTAATTAAGTTAATTATTGTTAATATTGTTTGTGATTTAATTTTTTTATCACATCTCCTTTAATAATATATGTTCAGAATATCAATTGATTTACATCTATTTTGTGCTATTCCATTTTGATTGCATGTCCATATTCTTAGCATTCATGTTGTGAAATATTACATCTTATCTATTTTGTTGTTCATGTTGTTCTTATAGTTCGTATCTGAAATTTTACTATGAATTTACATGTGCTTAAGTTGCCCCCTTTATTCCTGTTTGATACCATTTATTTATATGATTTTATTTATTTCAACTTATATACATTATATATGTTATTTATTTTAAATCATTTGAGAATTGAATATGATTTTACATGATTTGTGTTTGATTTTTTTTATTGTATTCTTTTGTTAAAAAAACATAATTGAACTTTTATGTAAATTTGTTAGCTTCTAATTCTAACACATAAATTAGACTTTTGTGTAAATTTGTTAACTTCTAATTCTAACACATACTAAATCAAAACTTCACATATTCATTTGTTATTTCAATTTTTAAACTAGCTTGTAATTAGTTATACATATGAATGAATGTGTTATTTTAAATCAAGGTTTTAAATTTTACTTTTATGTACAATCACAATTTTAATCTTGAAATTCTTCCTAAATTGAAGCTTGATTATATTTGTTAATTCTAGATTTCAAATTATGATACAGGAAAATAGGCACAGAGAAGAAGTTGCAAAAAATTTAGTTTCAGGGAAAGCGAGTTTGTTTTTCATTCTTAAGGACACTTTATAGTGTAAACAGAAAATGATATTTACAACTACCATTCTGTGATTTACATTACAAATTGTCTTTCAGCCCAAAAAGCAAACTTCTTGTCCCTAAAACTAAATTTTTCTCTAATTTTTCTCTAAGCCTAATAACTCCATTATGATAATTATCAATTTTTATTTTATATGCATATACGTTTTAGAGTTTAATTACTTTGCATTGATATTGATTGAATGAGTAAAGTAAGGATAAAAATGATTCTTCTTTCCTTTTTCATAAATGTCTACCTTAATTCCTTAACTGTCCTTTTCTTTAATAACTTTTGTTTGTTAGTAAAATATTTTTCAATATGTTATGCATTAGTGCAATTGAACTCAAACACACACACTCTTACATAATAGTATCGCGTGCTTGTTTTAAAATAAAATTTGGACAATAAAGACATGTATTATTCTATAGTAAATTTCATTAATTTGTCACTTATCTAATTAAAGAGAGAGAGAGAGAGAAATGAAATGTTTCCCTCTCTACATTTATGGTCCATATTTCTCTAATTAATTATTTATGTTAAGAAAAATAATAAAAGGTTTCTTTGTCTAACCTTTATGTGTTTATTTACATACTTTTATGTGCTACTCATATGCCGCCATATCATTCAAACACATGAATGTATTTGATACATTCATCATATTACATATTTATTTGAATTGAATTCAAATCTCTTTTAGTTGCCAAATAAAATAAAATATTGATTTTATTTTAAAAAAGATTTAGATAAGATCTAAACATATTTAGGCTTCATTGGCCCATTAATGATCTAAAATGGTAATTTTTTTCAAATTCACCCATTTCTCCATTGCGTGCTAGGCCAGTTCCAACAGCGTGAACCTAAGGATTCGTGCCGTAGTCGTTATTCATTCGTTCAACATTTGATTTCTAACTTTACGGTTCTTTGATAGGCGATTTTAGTTGTGAAGCGAGAATGAGATGCTTGAACGTAAAGACTTTGAAATTTTGATACAGAGGCTTTTTGGCCTAGGATATAGTTTCTACAGATGTTCCGTAGATGGCTACTTGACGGTTGGAGTTGCGTTGATGATTTATAAGGATAAGTTCGAGGTCAATGACTTATGAGTGGAATAAGGGATGTATTCTACTATAAAGGTGAATGTAATGAAATGAAGATTGGATTCGACCATGGAAACACATGCAAATGTATCGTTGGCACTCGGAGCTATCTAGTGTGCTCGTAAAGAGGGTCGTCGGATCTGTAAAAGCTGTACTTCGTGGATACGTTGGTCTATTTCATGGCCTTATCATGTGACGTGGATTCGAGCACCGAGAAACCGAGACCTTCCATTAGTCTCTGGTGGAGGGCACGACCATATGGGTTATCGTATATCCAATGCACTTGAGTGATGTGAGAGTTGTTTGATGAATGTTATGTTCGCTATGTGTTGTTATACTTGTTTTATCACCCATAGAATGCCATATTACATAGGTGTTATGGAATTGGATACCTGGACACCTCATAATGTACTTAGATTCGTAGTACATCTATAGGATGATAATGATAGTAGTTTAGTATATATCGTTATGTGCTAACTTTTTTGATGCTAGAGACATGTATGGTATGATTCTCTATACCATATGTCCTACCCCACATCGACTTTATAGTATTATGAGATTATTTTATCATTCATATCAGACTGTTGTCCGACTAGAGATTCTATGTTTTGTTTTTTATTACCTCGGGTAATTTTAAATGAGTAGATTAGGTAGCATGTGTATGATAACATGTGGCATTCTACGGAGGGACTGGTAAGAGGCTATGTTTTCTCATACTTATATTTTGCACTATTATTTCTTATTTCTCTATGTGACACCGTGGAGTTTTGATGGTGTTTGATTTTTATTTGAGGCAGATATTTGAATTTATTTATCGGTTGTAGAAACTTTATAACTACTTTGAATAATTGTATGAACTTGGGCACTCTGATTATATGGTTCATTTAGTTATTACCATCTGGTACGTTTTATATTTGTGATTATTATTATATTTTATTTGATGTGCGACGAGATATATGATATGTATCAATTGTTTTAATATTTTACCACTTGACAATTGTCCTACAACGACCGTATACCGTTAAAGCGCATTATACATGTATATTGGATGCCAGAGGTTTAGGGTTGTCGTCATAATATAAGGCATGACTTAAGTGTGTTCATATCTATGCTACTCTAGAACTTTATGATGTATTTGTTGGATACTCTTGCCTCTATAACAACATTTACACTAACGTTGAGAGGCTGAGTTCGGAAAAACTTTAGAAGATTCCAAAGAAATGCTCATTGTTTAGCTTATTTTATGTCATTGTTTTCGGCGTCACTATCAACATCCACTTCACCTCCTCATGAGCTATAGTGAATCAATGGTGGTTGAATGAATTAATGGTTCTTATAATCTTTATTAATGAGAAAAATAAGGCAAAGAGTATATATTCAATATAATTCTATTCCAACCCAAAATTTTGCTTTGTGGCCCCCCTTTTTTTATTTTTTTTGCATACCCCTTACTTTAATTAGTAGCCCCCCTGTTTTCCAATACCACCCTTCCACTTTCACTTTCACTTTCACGTACGCAGTTTCCCCCTTCTTTTACTCGCGATTCTCCGTTCTTCAAGACGCGACTCCTGTCAGCAGCTAAAGGTACACTCCTCCTCATCTCCTCAATTTTCTATTCTGTTATGTAATTGAACGCGAGTTAGGGTTTGAACGCGAGTTATATATGTTGAACGATGATTTATTCGAGTTTGGATTTGAAGAAACGCGAGTTATACATGTTGAACGATGATTTATATTCGAGTTTGGGTTCGAACAGAAACGCGAGTTATAATTGTTGAATTGAAACGCGAATTTTTTTTTGCTGTATACAGTTTACCACGCAGGGCAAATGCGTGGTAAAAATGCGTACCACGCAGTGCTAATGCGTGGTAAAAATGAAAACAACGCTTTCGAACCGTGGGGTATTCATTTCTACCACGCTGGAACCTTGCGGGGTTATCATTTTTACCACATTGTTTGCCTGCGAGGTAAGTTGTATATAGCAAAAAAAATAGTCCTAATTATAGTAATTAACATCATCGTCATTATAGTCCTAATACATCATAAAAAAATAGATATAATTACCTGCTCAATCTGAATAGTATCCAGGAATATGCGATAATCAATAAAGTATTAATTTTTTTTATGATTTTGTAACTTTAAATCTCATATAAATAAATTATTAAATTTCCTTAAAGTAAATTTTTAATTATATTTTTTTAATCTAGTTAAGAATCACCTAATTTATCATCAAATGATTTCATTTTTCAAACACATTAATTTTCCTTACATACTGTTCCACCCTATATCCTTCAACAACTCTTGCATTCACCTTAACATCACAACTTTCCATTACATTCTCCTTACAAACCACATCCACAACCCTGCACATCTGCTACACTTCAATTGCCATATCAGTGCATCCCCATACCCTTCCTAAACCATTCATCTGCTGCCACAGCATAAAAAAACTGCAACTCACTTCACCAGTATCAACTGCCGCAGATAGCACACTGCCAACACTCTGGTATCACTAACCACATATAACATCAGCAGCTACTGTCCTCATAACACCTTCTCCACAAACAAACACTACCCATACAACCTTCATTGTTCTGAAATCCCCACTCCTACCTCACCATACCACTGCATTAAGTGAAATCATTCTCCATAAACAAACACATTAATTTTTGTTATAAAGTAAATGCAAAAGTGAAAAAGCCAACTACAAACAAGAAAGCCGAAAACCCATGTTGGCCAATATGTTTAATACAAAGAAATGCATTAAGTGAGGCCACTAGTTCTTTTTTTTCAATATATCATTTACAAAGTTGCAAGATATACAAATCAAGTGATAAAACATAGACTATAACAAACCATCATTTATGAATTTGTGTATGTTTATATGTATACATGGAGATATACAAATATACTTACATATATACATACACATACACACTTCTAAAAGCCTCATTTTTTTTGCTATATACAGTTTACCACGCAGGGAAAATGCGTGGTAAAAATGCGTACCACGCATGGCCAGTGCGTGGTAAAAATGAAAACAACGCAGACAATCGGCGTGGTATTCATTTTTACCACGCACTGGCCATGCGTGGTACGCATTTTTACCACACATTTTCCCTACGTGGTAAACTGTATACAGCAAAAAATATATTTGCGAACAAGTTCTTCTATTTACTGTTTACGAATATGGTCGTGCTAAATGGGTTTTCTAAACTTGATTACAAATGGGTAGAGCACGAATGACTGCTTCAAAACGAAAACGGAGAATGATGCAAAGGGCCGGAGGTACTAGTGCAGACACCGTAGTTGAAGCTGGAGATGATACGGTAGAGGAGTAGCAAGGTACAGATGCAGCCGCATATGAAATTGTTGCCCGGGAGCAGAGTGATCAAGGAGATGAGGGAGGTGAGGGAGATGAGGGAGGTGATGAAGGAGAAGGTGGTTCAGACTCGTCTGAAGACGATGGAGATGAAACGGGGGATGATTCACATACCAGTAATGACAACGAGATAGATGACGAGTCCGAGAAAGAGGGTGAAGGCGAGGAAGATGTAAACGAGAAAGGTGGACAGAGAATTGATGATGTGATTATAGAGTTTGTTACTCACGTTGCTTCAATGATATGGATTGGTCAAGTATGTACCTAATATTATTCTACAACATCGATATCGATGGTCTGCATTTACTAATTCTAACGTTTTTTCCTGTAGAAACGATCACCGCTCACTTGTGTTAACCATGTACAAAAGGTGTCCGAGTGGAAGATTCCAGATAATGCTACAAGATTCAAAGCAATCGTTGACGCGTCTGGCTTGTTTTCTATTGTTAGCACTTGCTACAGGAGTGTTAGCAAAAATTTAGTATCAGCTTTTGTAGAATGATGGTATCCTGAGACAAATACCTTTCATTTACCATTCGGTGAGATGACTATAACTCTCGATGATGTTGCTTCTTTATTACGTATACCAGTGGTTGGTAAGCCCATACAGAGCATGGGATATGAAATGGAACAAGCAGTCAATATTGTTTCGAAGTATCTTGGCATTAGCAAAGCAGAAGCTAGGTTGGAAATGAATGAGAGGGTTGGGTATAAAATAAGTTTGTCTAAATTATATGATATATTTGAAAATGTTAGTGATGATTGGACAGATCGAGCAGTTAGGCGTGCTGCTTGTTCTTATCTTCTATTCGTTCTCGGTAACACACTGTTTGCAGATAAAAGCAAGTCTCATGTGCACATTTCACTGTTGGATCCACTAAAACAGTTGGATATTGTCAGTACTTATTCTTGGGGATCAACAACACTCGCATTTCTATACAGGCAGCTTGGGTTAGCGACTCACATGGGTGTGAAACAGATTGCATGATTCTTTTGCTTACTAGAGTCATGGATATTTGAGCACTTTCCATGCTTTCATCCATCCACTAATCTGTACTATGAGACTTTACCCCGTGCAGCTCATTGGAATCCATCTACAGACTGTGGTGCATCAGTCATTGATTATCGCATATTCCTGGATACTATTCAGATTGAGCAGGTAATTATATATACAATTTTTTACGATGTATTAGGACTATAATGATGATGGTGTTAACTATATCTTTGAACATGTTATTTTTGATCCTTACATATTTGCACGTCAGTATCATCCATTTCATCCTATAGCTTGGTATAGTGGCTACATACTCTGCCTCAATGTTGTGGAGCCTTATCATCCCGATGGAGTACTTATACAGTTTGGCAGAGTTCAGAACATTCCAATGCCTCCTATTCCTCCAGTAGCAACAAATGCACGTCGAGGTTCAACTTCAACCACATACACTCGAGTGCGTTATCAATTTCTAGAAAGTATATGGGAGAATTGGTACAATCATGTGATTGCAGAGGCCCGTAGATCCATACCACTTCAACATTCTTTCATGAGTCGCACCGAGGACTATATGGAGTGGTATCGAGAGCATAGTGTTTTGCATGTTCAAAATCCAGCAAGATTACCTGATGATGTACAGATTGGAGCTCCACATTTTCAGCCGACCTATGACCAATTCTACGTGGTATGATTCATCTCATTTAAATTTATGACACTTAGTTTACGCTAGTTTATTTTCAATTCAATTTTTTATTTTGTAGACCCTACATGATGTGCATGGTCTTTTGGATGGAGCTAACCCTCAAGTTGATAATGCCAGAGTCGTCGCATCACGCTACATTCATCGTCAAGTGTAGTTACTTCTGCAAATGTTGTATGGTTAACTGAAATGACTTTTTGGAATGTATGGTTAAATGACTTTTTGGAATAGACTAGTTTAACTTAAAATTGTTGTATGAAATGGTGGACGAATTGTTGTATGAAATGGTGTTAGGAACTGTTGTATGAAATGTATGTTGTATGCATATTTTGAAATGTGTGTTGTTTGCATATTACGAAATGTATGTTGTTTGCGAATGTTGTTTACCTATGCTTTATCATCCCTACATGTTGTTTGCATATGTTGTTTGTACTTCTCGATGTTGCATATGGAAAATGCATTGTGTCAAACAGTTTTTTTTCAGTCTCTGTGTTTACCACGCACTGTAAGTACGTGGTACCAGAGAAACCACGTAGTGATCATATGTGGTTAACCGCTAACCACGTAGAATGTCGACGTTATTTTCGACGAACCACGTAGCGTTTTTCCGAGGTTAAAGCACAAACCACGTTTTTGTTTCCCGTACTGGAACCAAATTCTCGTTTCGGTTATACGTGGTTAGTTTAGACAGGGAAAAAAATATTCTCTCTGGAAAAGTCAACCATTTCGACTGCAATTATACACCATAATCTGTCCAGAACATAAAATATAATTCAATTTCATCCATTCAATGCAATTATACAACCATTCAGCAAATTCATATCAAACGTCAACAACATTAAAGTAAAAAACAACTACATCCATTCAACATATTCATTTCTTTCATCCCACGCTTGTCTTCGGTCGGTGAACACGTCCTTCCATCTACTTGCGTCCACATCACGAGCTGTGAACCATTTCGAATAAATTGGTGGAACCGGGTGTTTGGGCTCCATTTTCACCTACAAGTTAGAATATACAATTTCAGTTCAAGTTTAAGTTAAAATTACGAATGACAGAGTTAATATGTATGTTACGTACCTGCACAAAAATGATCTTGGTTTACAAAAGCTAATCCAATTTCTGTGCGTTGTATCGGCGGGGGCACTTTACCTTTCAACGGTGGTATTGTCAGCATGAGTCTTTCACTAATATTGAACACTACAACATTGTATCTAGTTGCAATGAGACAACCAACATCGGGCATCGACATCCATTTTTCTTGTAATATCCTAATTTTTTTAATTAAAATAAATAATATATTTTAAACTCTTGGGGTTTAACTTGAGAATAAATTAGAAGGAAAATCCAAAACAAATAAAATTAGTGGAAATAATATATGGAATAAATTCTAATTTTATTTTGAGTTGAAAATATTGAAATATAAATGTTTTTAAAAGTCATTTGGATTTAAAATGTTTATATTTCAAGTTTAAAAATTTAAGTTTGAATTTAAATTTGGAATAAATGTTTTAAAATTTAGTAGCATTAAAAATCATTGAGAAATAAAGTATACAATGATGAAAACAACTTTTCTTTTAACAGTGTACATATGCATATATATGCAAACGAATAAAATTATATATATTAGTTTATAAAAGTATATATAATATAGAAAATAAAATCTATAAAACTTTCTTTGGCTTTGTAAACATCAAAAGGATGAAACATACATTCACAATAAAGTTAAATAATTAACAAAATCTAGGGCTTAAGATATCTCCTTACAAATGGCACAAACCATCATTGCCTAAATAAAATATTCAAATAAAAAAAATCAAGAAAACTCTTCACCTTCCAAATTTGAATTTTTAAATCCCCTAACACCTGATGTTCAGTAATCAAAAGATCTTTGAATTTTCTACTTCAACATTCAAGAAGAAAAGTTCAGAAAAAAGGAAAAAAAAAATAAAAGAAAAAAAGGAAACTGTCATCTTCAATTTCAAAGTAAAATCTAAAGTGTTTCAAACAGTATTGTGATACTTTCAGGTAAGTTTTGTTTTAAAGTTTATAGTTTATAGTTTATGAAATTTTGATTTTAAATCAAGTGTTAACAATCAATTCAAAAAAAAAACTGCAGATTTGTGAAGCAGGGAGTCTCTGGATTTCAAGGGCAGTGCAGTTCTTTTCATTTTTCTGGAAATATAATTTAAAAAGGCAAGTAACTTTTTTTATTTATCTATTTTGAATTTAAAGTTGCAATCTAAAATGAAGCAAGAATTAAACAATATCTAATTTTATTGCAGGAAAATCAAGGATTAGAAGCTTTAATTTTTATTTTTATTTTTGTTTCAAGTTTCAGAAAAAAAAAGTTTCTCTGCTATAAATCTCAAATGTAAGTACAATGGAAACCCCTGTTATTGATAATTTAAATGCATGAATACAACTAAAACTAATCATAGATCTGTACCCATCAATTTCAAATCTAAAACCCCAAGAGAATTAAATGTAGAAAAGAAGGGAAGTTGCAGGCCTCACCTCTCTGTTTTGAACTGTCAGGAAGCATTCCTATCTTCTGAAAAAAAAGGTGAGTAGACCTATGTTTATTCAAATTCTTTGTGCTTGAATTCTTGTATGAATGTGATGGCATTGAATTGAATGAATGGTATGCTTGTGTTTGATTTTCCTGGAAAACATTTGTTTTCCTATTCCTGTTTTCTGTAACATTTGGTTACAGGGAACTTAGAATCCTCTCTCCCATATCTTTTGAAAAAGAAAAAAAATTATGAATTGCATAATAAGTTAAAGTATAGTTCAAATTTACACTATGTTTTAGAGATAAATCAAAGCAAAAATTTATAGCTTTCTTCTTCTCTGTAAAATTGTAAAACACTGTCATGCTCAAATCTCTGGTTTTACAGAGTAAACTATACACTAATTCAACATCTTCTTCCTTCTTCCTTCTGAAATAAATTGAAAACAAGTTGAAATTTTGATTTTAAACCAGTACCATGTTTCAGAAAACAAATCAAAGCAGTTTTTTTTTCTTTTGTGAATTTCTTCTTCTAAAAACTGAGTTTCAGGGTTACAAGGTTACCCATATCAAAACTCTAGATCCCTCTTTTTCCTTTTACTTCTGAAAAAAAAAGAATGTAAACAAGTTAAGGTTCCTGCTTAAACCTGGATTTTATTCCAGAAAAGAATTAAAACAAATTGTATCTAGTCTTTCTTCCTTGAAAGTTGAAGCACAGTAAAAATTCAAACACTCAAGAATTTCAAACTTCCCGAATCTTAACTTAGATAACACTATGTGAATCACTTGTAAAAACAATGATTTTAGAAACAAAAATCAATTTTTTTCATTGCATATTGCTCAGGAAAATGGGAGTTGATCGGAAAATGAGTTTTTGACAAAATCTGATGATCTATGTAGTTATGGGTCTTGAATTGGGGGTAGCAGCGAGATTTAATGATCGTGATTACTAGAAAAATATCAATGTATTTTATAAAACCCAAATTTTCGAACACGAGATTGAAATAGGGTTTAAGAACCCACGTGTGTTTGCGAAAAAAATGGGTCGCTGATGATCCTCGGCGCATCGAGTTGGACGAGGGTCTGGGGTTAGCTTCGTGGATCACCGGAGGTGATGTGGCCGCGGTGGTGCGAGGTCAGGTGGTCGACGTCGCATGGTCGGGGTGGTTTCGGTCAAGCAGTTGTTTTCCAGTTCGAGTATAATTGCTTGATTTTGATTTGAGGGGAGATGAGGCACTTCGATGAATGGAAATGATTGCTGGGTTGGGGGTTGACGTGCAGCGATGCTCGCCAGGGGTCGGAATGGCCTCCGGTGCACGTGCACGTGGCTATGGTGGTGTGTCAGTGTGATGGGTTGGGGAGGACGAGGAGTAACTCGAAGAGCAGCAAGGGGAAATCGCGTGGGAACTCGAAGAGAAACCCGAGTGGTTTTAGCGTTCATCGTGTCGTTTTTAAAACCTTAAGAAAATTCGAAAAAAATTTGTAACACGGGTCACTCTGGGGAAAAACCGAAGTTAAGGGACAATTGTCTCGGGATAAACCCGAAGTAAGCCTCGGGTGAATGAATGAAAGCAACAAACCCAGTTTTCAACCAAATTTTGAACACAAGTTAAATTTATTTTCTGAATAAACTAATGATACATGTAAATAGAATATGAAACAAATGGTAATTAGAATTCATGAAATTCAAGAATATTTTAAAATTAATAAAAGTTTGTTTTAAAAGTTAGCTTAATGACAAATTCAAAAGTAAAGCAAATATCCAAGTGTAACTTTAAAAACAAATTTATCTTGAAATCGTAATTAACAATTAATGTTTTATAATGATTTTATAAACAAATAATTTATTAATAGCCAATGAATATAGGTAATTAAACTTAATTAGTTAACCACCAAAAAATTAATAAATTAAAACAATAAACTAAAGAATAATCAACCAATTAAGCCAATCAAATTAATTCATAATAAAAATTAAATTAACATTAATTTAAAGTGATTAATAAAGACAATTATATGGCTAATTCACTTCAATCACAATCACTTGAATCAACGATGATTGACCATCATCAAATATTCTGTATTGGATTGATATTTTTGTTGTGATGCTGTGATCGCTTTGTGATGAACCGTGATTTGTGATTTGTTCCCATATGTTTGTGAAACCCCTTTTGCCCGTAAAACGGCATTTAAACTTCGATGCGACAGGGAGTCGGATTTCAGTTTGTTATCCGAAACCCACATCGGACCTTGAATGTGAACCTTTGTGATTGATATACCCACATGTTTTGAATTTGAGCGCTCACTATTCAGATTAGCCGGGAGAGGACTTTTGTGTCATATAACCCATTCCGAATAGTGATTCGACGAATGGATTGCATTTAAAGACCGGCGGTGAAGACCGGGTGTCTTCGAAAACGATAGGATAACCTATCGATTGTCTCTGCACCGAGTTGCTCCGGTATAGGGATTCCCTAAGTGATGGGAAGTCCGATCGGGATTGTGGACGCCCGGATTTGCAAGGGCTTCTTCCTTTATTGGACGAAGTGCCTTCGGTTCTGCTCGAAGCCGGAATAGACTTGTATGGTCATGTGTCTGACACTACACTTTGAGATATAAAGCCGATTTCTTTCAAATACATATCTGTTGGTGGCGGAGAATTTATTCCCTTAGCTTAACACCCTTCTCTGAGACGTACGAGCTCAGAGGTTATGTAGTTGAAGGTTATCAGCGATATACTCCCAATTTGGTAGTGTGGCATGCTAAGTGCTACTGTATAGTGATGATCATTTGTCGATCATTTGTGATCAAAGCATGGCTTTCATGTAAAGCGTAGCTTTGTGGACGAGACCTCATCGGACCTCACACCCCGGAAATGGTCGAAACAGGAAAGATGCGGCAAGGTTATGAGGGTCGCGCCCTTTAGGGTATGTCATTTCCTTCTGGAAAAAGGTAGTGTCATGGTATGGAGCCCAGATACTTACCTATGTGGTTGCTTCAATCTCATTATTCTGTGTGGTTGTTTCTTTGTGATGGAGGGCCCTCGGATAAAGGTCCCAAAGGACCGGGGAGTGGCATACTCGAGTAGTAGATACCTAGTTACAGAGGTAACCCGACCTTGTGTTGGCAGAGAGCCGGGTAGGTTCTCGGGACGTCCCGCCAGAGGCGTACCCATGTGGCATAGGAAGTTTCTTAGCCTGACCATTTGTTAGAAAACCAATTCCCAATACGAACCCCGTACGGTTTTTGTTGTATAACCTGCCATGGAATGTGGCGGTAACCTGCTATTGAACATGGTAGCTATAGTAGGCATACGACGAAATGTCGTATGTTGGCTAGGATTGATATTATATTTTCGAAATGGCTTTCTACACTATGCACTAGTAATAATATCAAAGAATTTCCCCGTATCAAGCATATTTGAGTATCATAAGAAGAAATCTCCTCCAATTCTGCGATTGCATTGTGTGTGTGGCGTGAGGTCTTATGGTAGTTTCATTTTCCAAAAGCATACCGGTTTTCTTGTATAAATCTGTTTTATTTGAAAGCAATTACCTTTGTTTACTCATACCAGTCCCATGACTGACCCGGAGTTTATTGTTTCCTTTCTAAACTCTGGGTGCCCACCATTTCTACACGGGCAACCTTGTAGCAGGTTTTCTGTATTTTGGCTCTAGCTACATTTTGGAGTATTTTGGTTTGGAGATTTTGGGTTTTTGGAAGCTCACACCTTAGAGACATTTTGGAAGCTTTTGGATGTCGAGGTGCTTAGTTTGGTGTTCACTATCATTCTCTATCCTTTTGAAGACCTTTGTCATATGATATCTAGTTGTTCTATTATGTCATTCTATTTGGAGATGTTATTCATGTATTATGTACTTTGATGTTGTAACAGATATTATTATGATGTTGTATCTGTGATATGATGCATGATATTCATTTAATTTCCGCTGCTCTATATTCATCTAATGTTGTTATAAGCTCCATCCGACTGGAGTTCGATGTTTGAATCATTGACAGCCAAATACAAGTGAGGTATTTGATGTCAATTTTCGAACGTTGAATTTCGGATCGTGGCAGTTGGTATCAGAGCTAAAGATTGAGTAAGTACTTTAGCTACGGAGTATAACACATTAGATGGCTCATTAGAGATAGGGTGAAGTATACCCTAGAATGAGTATAATCGATTAACACCTCAAATTTTTCTTGGTCTATTTCCTTTAATTACCGATATTTCTTAAGATATCTCGTCCAAATATCTAAGCCAATTTTCTTACTAATTACAGATAGTAAGGACGAGCGGCCGAAGATGCAGAGTTAGGGGCGAGGAAATGCCACAGCACCTAGCCAAGTTCCCCTACAACCGACGCAGCTTTACCTATTCAGAATCAGCTGAATCTGGCTGATTTATATTAGAAATTCTCAATGCTTGGGGGTAAGCCATTCACCGGCAAAGAGATGATTGTTGAGGCCCAGGCATGGATTAGATCTTGTGAGAAAATCTTTAAGGGGCTTAAGCTGCAAGATGATCAGATGCGTCTCATAGCTACTTCGCAACTTCAAGATGAAGCTTCAGCATGGTGGGAGACGGTCACTATTGATGAGCCCGAGGACGAGTTCACTTAGGGAAGATTCAAAGAAGTATTTGAGAAGCGCTATATGCCATCAGTTGGGATTTTTCGTATGTACCAGGAGTTCATGGACTTAAAGCAAGGAAGTTTGTCATTCGAGGAGTATCTCAACAAATTCAATGAATTGTCTCGCTTTGGTCCAGAATTAGTGAACATACCTTTGAAGAAGAATGAGAGATTCATTCGTGGGATGAATAAAAAGTTCCACGAAAGGATGACTGGCCACGTCAAAGAATCCTTCTCAGATTTGGTTGATATGGGATACCGTTATGCTACACTAGACATGCAACAAGCACCATGGGAGAAAGGAAACTCAAGCAATCAGAATCGGAAGAAGAGGAAATTTGGAGGCAAGAAACCAATGCAAGGCAAGGAGAGAAAGAAGAGCAATCAAGGGAGCACAATAGAGAATGTCACTTGCTATAATTGCTTGGAGAAGGGACACTATTCTAACAGCTGCAAGAAGCCAAAGAGAAATCAATCCGCTCAAGAAAAGCCCAGAAGTGTTATTATTGTCAGAAGGTGGGACATGAAGTGAAAGACTGCCCAACTATGAAGCAAGCCCAGACAGCTAAACTGTATTCAGTCAAAGACAAGCCTACATCTTCCAAAGCAGAAAAGGGAAAGGGAGTTCTGGAAGGTAATCTTACCATTTATGATAGTATTGTTAGAGTTCTTTTTGATACTGGCGCTAGACACAGTTTTATCTCTCAACAAGCTATTAATGAATTGAATATTGAACCTAATTTTGTGGATGAGCCTATATGTGTAAGGAATCCAATTGGAGGTCCCGCAAACCTCTGTCTTCGATGTAGAGATGTTCCTATCTCATATTCTTGCCATCAATTCCCTATTGGTCTTTTTGTCCTAGACTTCAACGAGTTTGAAGTCTTGCTCGGAATGGATTGGCTAGCAAAATATGAAGCCAAATTGGATTGCAATAATCGGTTGATTCCAGTCAAAACCGAATTTGGGGATTTCATCGAAATTTCTTGTGAGGACCCTAGTCCTAAAAGGGAAGGGTTGATGTATAATTTGGGTTATCCTGAACCCAGCTTGGAGTCTATTCCTATTGTTAGAGATTTTCCAGATGTATTGAAGAAGTGAAATCTCTACCTCCACACCGAGAAATAAAATTCAGAATCGACCTTGCACCCAATGCCCGTCCTGTCGTTCATGCAAGTCACGGGATGGCACCTAGGGAAAGGGTTGAACTAGTCGAGCAAACTAGAGATTTACTAGAAAAAGGGTTGATTCGACCCAGTGTTTCTGAATGAGGCTCAGCCGTCGTATTTGTTGCTAAGTCAGACGGATCTTTGAGGTTGTGTGTTGATTACCGCGATCTCAATAAGCAGACTCTCAAGAGTAAATTCCCACTGCCTAGAATTGATGATTTATTTGATCAGTTGCACGGCGCTTGTTTATTTTCGAAGATGGATCTAGCCCAAGGATTTCACCAATTACGAATCGCCGAAGACTGTGTTCATTTGACAGCTTTCAGGGGTCCCAATATGTTCTACGAATGGTTAGTCATGCCTTTTGGACTAACCAATGCCCCAACATACTTTGTGGACCTTATGACTCGTGTGTTTCGGGATGTATTGAATAAATTTGTGCTAGTATTTATTGATGATATTTTGGTCTATTCCAAGACCGAAGAGGAGCATGCCGAACACCTTAGAATCGTCTTGGAAATATTGAGGAACATTCTATTGCTAAATTTTCCAAATGCCACTTTTGGGTCAAAGAAGTCAAATTTCTTGGCCATATTGTTAATGAAGGAGGGATTTCTGTTGATCCTAGCAAAATTTCCGTCATTCTTGATTGGAGAAGACCTACTACCCCAAAGGAAGTTCGAAGCTTTTTAGGCCTAGCGGGTTATTATCGGAAGTTTGTGCAGGACTTTTCGAAGTTAGCTAGTCCATTGACCAAACTAACAATGAAGAATGCAAAGTTCATTTGGACTCCAAAATGTGAAGAAGCTTTTGAGGAGTTGAAGAAGAGATTAACCACCGCTCCTGTTCTCGCTATTATCAACGGGAATTAGGGTTTATCCGTTTATACCGATGCTTGTGGCGAAGGCTTGGGTGCAGTATTGATGCAAAACGGGAGGGTGATTGCCTACGCGAGTAGACAAGTACGTCCTTATGAAAGAAATTATCCGACCCATGATTTAGAGCTTCTAGCTGTTATCTTCGCTTTAAAAATATGGCGACATTATCTTCTGGGTAAGAATCTTTTCAGCTTTCTTGACAATCTATGAATTTAATTTAATTTAACTTAACAAATATATTTATCGAACTCTCTTTATTTCTAGGTAAAAAATTCGAATTATTCACCGACCATAAATCTTTGAAATATCTCTTCACCCAAAAAGATTTGAATTTGCGACAACAACGTTGGCTGGAATTTCTGGCATCTTATGACCTAGACATTCAATATATGTCCGGAAAAGCCAATGTGGTTGCCGATGCTTTAAGTAGGAGGCATGCTGTTCTTGCATATCTTGTTGTTACTCCTACTCTCCTTGAAAAGATCGCCGACAAGCAAAAAGAAGACCCATTCCGACAAGCAAAAAGAAGACCCATTCCTTCGTGGAATTTGTAAAAGAATCCATCAAGGTGAAGATTCCAGTTTTGAAATTGATGGTGATGAAGTTATAAAGATGAAAGGCAGAATCTGTGTCCCCGACATTCCAGATTTGAAACGAGAAGTGTTAGATGAATGTCACAAATCAAAATTCACCATCCATCCAGGAGTCAACAAGATGTATAGAGATATCAAAAGAACCTTCTGGTGGAAGACGTTGAAGAGAGATATATCTATTTATGTGAGTCGCTGTGCTACTTGCCAAGAAGTCAAGAGCGACCAAAAGAAGATGGCGGGTTTGCTTCAGCCTTTAGAGGTGCCCAAGTGGAAATGGGACCAAGTGTTGATGGATTTCATCGACGGTTTGCCTCGCACTCGAAAGGGCAATGAAGCGATTTGGGTCATCGTAGATCGTTTGACTAAGTCAGCCTACCTCTTTCCAGTAAAAGCTACCCGCATGGCTTCAAGTCTAGCTAATTTGTATGTGAAAGAAATTGTCCGTCTCCATGGCATTCCTAATAGCATAGTGAGTGATCGTGACTCGATCTTCACTAGTAGATTTTGGGAGGCGTTTCAAGACGCATTGGGAACTAAGCTGCATTTCAGTACTGCTTATCACCCACAATCTGATGGGCAGACAGAAAGGATCAGTCGAATCTTGGGGGACCTATTGCGAGCTTGTGTTCTTGATTTTGGTTGTTCTTGGGAGGACCATTTGCATCTGGTCGAGTTCTCCTATGACAACAGCTATTAGGCCAGTATTGAGATGGCTCCTTTTGAGGCTTTATATGGCCGACCGTGTCGATCACCGGCATGCTGGATCAGGGCAGGTGATAGACTCGTTCTTGGGCCGGACATGATTAAAGAAGCCACTGAGAAAGTTGATTTTATTCGGAAAAAATTGAAGACAGCTCAGAGTCGTCAAAAGAGCTATTACGATAGTAGAAGATGGGATTTGGAATTCCAGGTTGGGGATTCTGTTTTTCTTAAAGTATCTCCTATGAGAGGTGTATTGAGATTTGGGAAGACCGGTAAGCTAGAACCACGATATATTGGTCCTTTTCCTATTCTGGAGAGGATTGGTTCTCTAGCCTATCGTGTGCAGTTGCCTAGCTGGTTATCTGGTGTGCATGATGTATTCCACATCTCTAGCCTTCGGAAGTATGTGCACGATCCGGATTGTATTATTGAAGAAGCTGTCCAACAGGATCTCGACATCACTCCCAATCTAACCGTCAAAAGAGAACCGATAAAGATTGTGGATCGTGAAGAGAAGAAATTAAGGAATAAGGTTGTAAAGCTAGTAAAAGTTCAGTGGAGTGGCGTTCCAAAGGACTGCACTTGGGAAACTGAAGATAATATGCAGAAATCTTATCCCAATTGCAGAGTGGATATCTCGGCTTAGCCGGTAAGCCATTTCCTTATTCATTTTGAATTCATATATTCTTCGTTTGTTTATTTTCTCTCTTTTTCAATTTCGAGAACGAAATTTCTTAAGGAGGGGGTATTTGTAACATCCCAAAATTTTTAATTAAAATAAATAATATATTTTAAACTCTTGGGGTTTAACTTGAGAATAAATTGGAAGGAAAATCTAAAACAAATAAAATTAGTGGAAATAATATATGGAATAAATTCTAATTTTATTTTGAGTTGAAAATATTGAAATATAAATGTTTTTAAAAGTCATTTGGATTTAAAATGTTTATATTTCAAGTTTAAAAATTTAAGTTTGAATTTAAATTTGGAATAAATGTTTTAAAATTTAGTACCATTAAAAATCATTGAGAAATAAAGTATACAATGGTGAAAACAACTTTTCTTTTAACAGTGTACATATGCATATATATACAAATGAATAAAATTATATACATTGGTTTATAAAAGTATATACAATATAGAAAATAAAATCTATAAAATTTTCTTTGGCTTTGTAAACATCAAAAGGCTGAAACATACATTCACAATAAAGTTAAATAATTAACAAAATCTAGGGCTTAAGATATCTCCTTACAAATGGCACAAACCATCATTGCCTAAATAAAATATTCAAATAAAAAAATTCAGGAAAACCCTTCACCTTCCAAATTCGAATTTTTAAATCCCCTAACACCTGATGTTCAGTAATCAAAAGATCTTTGAAATTTCTACTTCAACATTCAAGAAAAAAAGTTCAGAAAAAGGGAAAAAAAATAAAAGAAAAAAAGGAAACTGTCTTCTTCAATTTCAAAGTAAAATCTGAAGTGTTTCAAACAGTATTGTGATACTTTCAGGTAAGTTTTGTTTTAAAGTTTATAGTTTATAGTTTATGAAATTTTGATTTTAAATCAAGTGTTAACAATCAATTCAAAAAAAAAACTGCAGATTTGTGAAACAGGGAGTCTCTGGATTTCAAGGGCAGTGCAGTTCTTTTCATTCTTCTGGAAATAAAATTTAAAAAGGCAAGTAACTTTTATTTATTTATTTTGAATTTAAAGTTGCAATCTAAAATGAAGCAAGAATTAAACAATATCTAATTTTATTGCAGGAAAATCAAGGATTAGAAGCTTTAATTTTTATTTTTATTTGGTTTCAAGTTTCAAAAAAAAAAAGTTTCTCTGCTATAGATCTCAAATGTAAGTACAATGGAAACCCCTGTTATTGATAATTTAAATGCATGAATACAACTAAAACTAATCATAGATCTGTACCCATCAATTTCAGATCTAAAACCCCAAGAGAATTAAAGTAGAAAAGAAGGGAAGTTGCAGGCCTCACCTCTCTGTTTTGAACTATCAGGAAGCATTCCTATCTTCTCGAAAAAAAGGTGAGTAGACCTATGTTTATTCAAATTCTTCGTGCTTGAATTCTTGTATGAATGTGATGGCTTTGAATTGAATGAATGGTATGCTTGTGTTTGATTTTCTTGGAAAACATTTGTTTTCCTATTCCTGTTTTCTGTAACATTTAGCTACAGGGAACTTAGAATCCTCTCTCCCGTATCCTTTTGGAAAAAGAAAAAAAATTATGAATTGCAAAATATGTTAAAGTGTAGTTCAAACTTACACTATGTTTTAGAGATAAATCAAAGCAAAAATTTATAGCTTTCTTCTTCTCTGTAAAACTGTAAAACACTGTCATGCTCAAATCTCTGGTTTTACAGAGTAAACTATACACTAATTCAACATCTTCTTCCTTATTCCTTCTGAAATAAATTGAAAACAAGTTGAAATTTTGATTTTAAACCAGTACCATGTTTCAGAAAACAAATCAAAGCAGTTTTTTTTTCTTTTGTGAATTTCTTCTTCTGAAAACTGAGTTACAAGGTTACAAGGTAACCCACATCAAAACTCTAGATCCCTCTTTTTCCTTTTTAGTTCTGAAAAAAAGAGAATGTAAACAAGTTAAGGTTCCTGTTTAAACCTGGATTTTATTCCAGAAAAGAATTAAAACAAATTTTATCTAGTCTTTCTTCCTTGAAAGTTGAAGCACAGTAAAAATTCAAACCCTCAAGAATTTCAAACTTCCCGAATCTTAACTTAGATAACACTATGTGAATCACTTGTAAAAACAATGATTTTAGAAACAAAAATCAATTTTTTTCATTGCATATTGCTCAAGAAAATGGGAGTTGATCGGAAAATGAGTTTTTGACAAAATCTGATGATCTATGTAGTTATGGGTCTCGAATTGGGGGTAGCAGCGAGATTTAATGATCGTGGTTACTAGAAAAATATCAATGTATTTTATAAAACCCAAATTTTCGAACACGAGATTGAAATAGGGTTTAAGAACCCACGTGTGTTCGCGAAAAAAAATGGGTCGCTGGTGATCCTCGGCGCATCGAGTTGGACGAGGGTCTGGGGTTAGCTTCGTGGATCACCGGAGGTGATGTGGCCGCGGTGGTGCGAGGTCAGGTGGTCGACGTCGCATGGTCGGGGTGGTTTCGGTCGAGCAGTTGTTTTCCAGTTCGAGGCTAATTGCTTGATTTTGATTTGAGGGGAGTTGGGGCACTTCGATGAATGGAGATGGTTGCTGGGTTGGGGGTTGACGTGCGGCGATGCTCGCCAGGAGTCGGAATCTCCTCCGGTGCCGGTGCACGTGCACGTGGCTATGTTGGTGTGTCAGTGTGATGGGTTGGGGAGGACGAGGAGTAACTCGAAAAGCAGCAAGGGGAAATCGCGCGGGAACTCGAAGAGAAACCCGAGTGGTTTTAGCGTTCATCGTGTCATTTTTAAAACCTTAAGAAAATTCGAAAAAAAAATTTGCAACACAGGTCACTCTGAGGGAAAACCCGAAGTTAAGGGAAAATTGTCTCGGGATAAACCCGAAGTAAGCCTCGGGTGAATGAATGAAAGCAACAAACCCAGTTTTCAACCAAATTTTGAACACAAGTTAAATTTATTTTCTGAATAAACTAATGATACTTGTAAATAGAATATGAAACAAATGGTAATTAGAATCCATGAAATTCAAGAATACTTTAAAATTAATAAAAGTTTGTTTTAAAAGTTAGCTTAATGACAAATTCAAAAGTAAAGCAAATATCCAAGTGTAACTTTAAAAACAAATTTAGCTTGAAATCGTAAGTAACAATTAATGTTTTATAATGATTTTATAAACAAATAATTTATTAATAGCCAATGAATAAAGGTAATTAAACTTAATTAGTTAACTAAAGAATAATCAACTAATTAAGCCAATCAAATTAATTCATAATAAAAATTAAATTAACATTAATTTAAAGTGATTACTAAAGACAATTATATGGCTAATTCACTTCAATCACAATCACTTGAATCAACGATGATTGACCATCATCAAATATTCTGTATTGGATTGATATTTTTGTTGTGATGCTGTGATCGCTTTGTGATGAACCATGATTTGTGATTTGTTCCCATATGTTTGTGAAACCCCTTTTGCCCGTAAAAAGGCATTTAAACTTCGATGCGACAGGGAGTTGGATTTCAGTTTGTTATCCGAAACCCACATCGAACCTTGAATGTGAACCTTTGTGATTGATATACCCACATGTTTTGAATTTGAGCGCTCACTATTCGGATTAGCCGGGAGAGGATTTTTGTGTCATATAACCCATTACGAATA
The DNA here is from genome assembly GCA_030765085.1 of Allium cepa. Taxonomy (NCBI): domain Eukaryota; kingdom Viridiplantae; phylum Streptophyta; class Magnoliopsida; order Asparagales; family Amaryllidaceae; genus Allium; species Allium cepa. The sequence goes on along the minus strand of CM060931.1, from coordinate 918,173,842 downwards.
GTGATTCGACGAATGGATTACATTTAAAGACCGGCGGTGAAGACCGGGTGTCTTCGAAAACGATAGGATAACCTATCGATTGTCTCTGCACCAAGTTGCTCCGGTATAGGGATTCCCTAAGTGATGGGAAGTCCGATCGGGATTGTGGACGCCCGGATTTGCAAGGGCTTCTTAGTTTATTGGACGAAGTGCCTTCGGTTCTGTTCGAACCCGGAACAGACTTGTATGGTCGTGTGTCTGACACTACACTTTGAGATATAAAGCCGATTTCTTTCAAATACATATCTGTTGGTGGCGGAGAATTTATTCTCTTAGCTTAACACTCTTCTCTGAGATGTACGAGCTCAGAGGTTATGTAGTTGAAGGTTATCAGCGATGTACTCCCAATTTGGTAGTGTGGCATGCTAAGTGTTGCTGTACAGTGATGATCATTTGTTGATCATTTGTGATCAAAGCATGACTTTCGTGTAAAGCGTAGCTTTGTGGACGAGACCTCATCGGACCTCACACCCCAGAAATGGTCGAAACAGGAAAGATGCGACAAGGTTACGAGGGTCGCGCCCTTTAGGGTATGTCATTTCCTTCTGGAAAAAGGTAGTGTCATGGTATGGAGCCCAGATACTTACCTATGTGGTTGCCTCAATCTCATTATTCTGTGTGGTTGTTGCTTTGTGATGGAGGGCCCTCGGATAAAGGTCCCAAAGGACCGGGGAGTGGCATACTTGAGTAGTAGTTACCTAGTTACAGAGGTAACCCGGCTTGTGTTGGCAGAGAGCCGGGTAGGTTCTCGGGACGTCCCACCAGAGGCGTACCCATGTGGCATAGGAAGTTCCTTAGCCTGACCATTTGTTGGAAAACCAATTCCCAATACGAACCCCGTACGGTTTTAGTTGTATAACCTGCCATGGAATGTGGCGATAACCTGCTATTGAACATGGTAGCTATAGTAGGCATACGACGAAATGTCGTATGTTGGCTAGGATTGATATTATATTTTCGAAATGGCTTTCTACACTATGCACTAGTAATAATATCAAAGAATTTTCCCGTATCAAGCATATTTGACTATCGTAAGAAGAAATCTCCTCCAATTCTGCGATTGCATTGTGTGTGTGGCGGGAGGTCTTATGGTAGTTTCATTTTCCAAAAGCATACCGGTTTTCTTGTATAAATCTGTTTTATTTGAAAGCAATTACCTTTGTTTACTCATACTAGTCCAATGACTGACCCGGTGTTTATTGTTTCCTTTCTAAACTCTAGGTGCCCACCATTTCTACACGGGCAGCCTGGTAGCAGGTTTTCTGTATTTTGGCTCTAGCTACATTTTGGAGTATTTTGGTTTGGAGATTTTTGGTTTTTGGAAGCTCACACCTTAGAGACATTTTGGAAGCTTTTGGATCTCGAGGTGCTTAGTTTGGTGTTCACTATCATTCTCTATCCTTTTGAAGACCTTTGGCATATGATATCTAGTTGTTCTATTATGTCATTCTATTTGGAGATGTTATTCATGTATTATGTACTTTGATGTTGTAACAGATATTATTATGATGTTGTATCTGTGATATGATGCATGATATTATTTTATTTCCGCTGCTTTATATTCATCTAATGTTGTTATAAGCTCTATCCAATTGGAGTTCGATGTTTGAATCATTGACAGTCGAATACAAGTGAGGTATTTGATGTCAATTTTCGAACGTTGAATTTCGGATCGTGACATTTCTATCGGCGCAAACCCTTCACCTTCATTTCTAATGCTATTGAGAAGTGTAGTAGTTCTGTCATGCTCAACGAAAACACGAGCGTATAAACTCTGATATTCATATAATTCTTCATACAAATCCCGCCTAATTTGGCCCCAGCTAGATTCACCCATACCAAGCAAAGCCGCGACACACCTATATCCACAGTTACCATCTGATCGGACGTCAATAATATCAGTAACAAATGCCTTCATCGCCAACGGTATTTGGGGCCAATAAGTTTTCATGCCAACGGTTAGTTCTTCTAACTGGGAAATAAGGTGACAAGTAAAGTCAATAATTACATAATATATGTATGAAAATAAAATGCAAGTCTTTTACGTACCTTCTTTGGTTTTCGAATAGGAAGTTTATCGACACGAGCTTTTTTTGAAGTACACGAACTTTGGGAGTACACATTTTGTACAAGCTCAAATGACGAAGGCATTCTTTTAGTTGAATTCTTAGCATTTTTTTGCTTTCTCTTACACGTGTTTTTATTTTTCTTTTCGGTGATGCGAGAGCAGACGTCTGGGGTTCAACAACTTCTAACGTCTTCTTATAAATTTGCATTTGGTATTGGGTATCCATCTTTTTAACATCATTTAAAAGTACCTCCATTTTTTCTTCAACACCAACATCTTTCTTTCCACTAATTTCAACAAGATGAAGTCTTGTCCAATGAACATAAATCATTTCAAGGGATATGACGGTACCAGGCCCAAGACGTGCTAACTCATGCCCACAAGGCAATCCATATGTTCTACGAACGACACATCCACATAGCAATTCATCCTCGCCAACATCTTTTGTTCTCTGTATTTATGAATGAATCAAATCCAGTGCCTTGATAGAAATAAAGCCTCTTAAAATTTTGAATTCCCGCATATGAAATATGTGCTTTACTTTTGTTAAACTTTGCTCGAATGATGCTTTAAGTTCGGTAAATGAGATTTCCAATAGTGAATGCATCTTCATCCAAGCTTGTTCGAGATTACATTGACAACTAGCTAAATGTTTCTTCAATTTTGAATGAGCGGATTCGGCCCTGCATATGACACAACAATATTATTATATAAAAATATGACTATTTGAAATAGATATTAATATTAGTATGAAAGATAAGTACCGATTAGAAGTATAATTTCCAAAATGCTTGTACTCATCCGTCCATGCTAGAACAAATCGGTCTTTGTATGTATCCAACCAAGTCTCGTGAATATGCTTCAGAAGTGAACTATGCTTTGCGTACTTTTCATGTAGCACTTGCAAATTTTCATTGTACACAACTATATTTTTTGTACAAACAAGTTCATTCCAATCAAATAAAAATGACTTCTTCTCCTCAACTTCCATACCTTTCACTTTTTTATGCATATACGTTAGAACATTGTTTTTAATGCGCCACGTGTATAACATATGAGCAGAGTTTGGAAAAACAACACCAATAACATTAACTAGCGCTGTTTCCCTATCAGAAATGAATACCGATGGCAATTCCACTTCACAATCAAGCAAAACAGATTTCAATCGTTCTAGGTCCCATTAAAAATTTTCTTCAGCTTCAGCAACTAAGTAAGCAATCGCGATACAGAATGTAAGATCGGTGCAAGTAACACCAACAACCTCAAGTAACGGCATTCTGTACCGATTGGTCTTATACGTGCAGTCTAATATGATAACTCGGGGAAAGGTGCGTAGAAAATCCACACTGGTTGGATGAGCCCAAAAAACGTCTTTAATAATATTTGTTCCGTCAAGTGTTTTACGGTGCCATTCAAAATAACCAAACTCTTTCAATTTACTAAGCAAATATTGAACTTGAGATCGCCCTGCTCTTTCAATAGCGTTTTGAGCTCGGATAACATTGTATATGGTTTTGATTGTCGTACAATTTGTAGGATCATTTCTTTTGATGGTGTGTAAAATTTCTTTTGCTTTTACCATGTTCCTGTGTATCTCAATAACTAACTTGGTCTCATGTTCATTTAATCGACCAATATACAAATGTCCTTCAGTATTTCTTAATTTCAAATGATTATGAACACCATTAACAACATGCAATCGCCAATCATCTAAAGTAGGAAGTTTCTCACCTCTAAGTCTAAAATGGCAGTTGCATTTTTTCGTCCCGGTCATTCGGAGATTCTTCGGGCTTTTGTCTTTTCTCTTTTTGTACACACCACTTCGTTCACAAGCAAACATAACTCTTGGCTTTTTGGTTGATGCACCTGTATCTGATTTTAGAATAATGATAACAAAACCAAGACGTTTTCCGGTATCACGAACCCAATCAACTAATTTGTTCCTTGAAGGAAATATCTGCAATACAAATGTAAAATGAAATGTAAGTAATGTACAAGGAAAAGTATGACGATTAATTTATACAAAAAATGTTTCATATTACTCTTACATCATATGTCGTAAACTCATTAGAATAATCTAACATTACTTCGTCGCAAGCTTCTTCATCACTTGAAAATGGTACGATCTGCAAAAGGAAGTAGCACACAACAAAAATGTAAGAATTGAAATAAAATTAGACAAAGTCAATTTGCAGAACTGATTCTGACAACCACGCCCTAAAACGCGTGGTTACACAACTAACCACGTAAATGTTCTGCGTGGATTTATAACCAATCACGCAAGTTTTCACATGTTTTTGATCGAAATCTCCTTCCTTTACTACGTGGTTTTAGGAAAATTCTCACTGTTGTTATGCGTGATTACTACCTCAGCCTAGTACGATTCAGGTGGGAATTAATAGCAATCCACTCTATTTCGCAACAGCGACTGTGGAAAAGAAAATCTTAAAAAAATTGATTTCTTGAAAAACCTGCTGTGATTGTGATAGAGTATCTCTTCAAAATTCATCAATTATTTCTTTGAAAATCAAATTTTTTTCAAAAAATTTGTAAATTAGGGTTTTTGGCACTGTTCTAACCCAACTTACGTACTGTTATTAACAGTGGAGAAGGAAGAAAATTTCTCAAGGGTAATTTAGTCATAATAATTTTAATTTTTTGATGGGGGATACAAATCAAAATGTTAGGTTGGAATAGAATTAGCCATTTACCTTTCGGGCTTCAGCCCATTCCTCGCCCAAGCAAGTCAGGGAACGTTTAGCTCATTCTATCTGATTACTTCACCTAAACATTTTCTCCCGCTTCATCGACTTACTCAATAATGGCGGTTGAGTAAAAATCCAAAAAAATATCAAGAAGTAATTATCCGCCCGATGATAATATCTCTCTGACTTCGTTTCTTCAGCTCAACATCATAGCTTACTCTAATCGATAACGAGAAGTAATCAAGTTGGAAACTCTCCTTTATACCAAAGTACTTTAAATCTATTTAGATTGTTTTAGATCTGAACAGATCTGAAAGAAAAACGTTGCATGCAACTTCGAAAGCATTCCTTTGTGCCAGCTTAGACAAGTAAGTGTTTTCTGCTCTGAAAATTAGTCATACATACAAGAATTAGCGGTTTAGACAGTAATATTTTGCAGATCTGTTGATTACAGGATATCAGAAAGCAAACCAGAGGGGATTACGAGCTTAACAGAGAGAATATATTATTTTTCTACCTGTAATATTATTTTAGGTAAAATAAGTTGTAATTAAAATTGGGAACTTCATACCGGAGCTAAGCATAGAGGTGGTTCATATGCACATGATCAGCTCACTGCTTTGGTATAGTCGCCTGTTCCAGGTAGTTTGTTATGTTCACAGCCACTCAGAACAAACTTCATCATTTAAGTTTGCTCCATCTCTTTGAAAACACGACTCTTGCAATATCCCCTCTAATATTGTTCTGATTGAATTTGTAAGTCGTATTTTCAATCTCTTTATGGTGAAATAAATGGTTAATGTTTTCATTTTCTGTAACTTAAAGCACACAAGTAGATTGACATGGATGCACCTTTGAATGAGTATGAATTTTGTGGATAGAATGTTATTAATCTCCTTGTATACACATATTGCCATTTTGGAGCTAAACAAACTTTGCCCATTGAACGTTATCATATGTTTTATGAATGGTATTCCATAATGATTTGAAATTGTGTTTGCCATCTCTTGTGCATGACAAAATCTGGTGGTCTTTCGAATTATCATTGTGTAGTTTAATCGATGATGTGTCATTTTTAAACTACTAAGAAAACCGAATTTCTCACTGTTTCGAATTAACAAGTGTTTTGAAACCAAGTTTAGTGATCAATATACCTTGTAGCCATGTAACGAACCAATGTGATGTTTTGCCGTCGACGATACACTTTTCTGAACATTGAAGAGCTTCTAACCTATTCCCAAGGTTATTCTTTCATACATAAGAGTCGTCATTTTTAAGAAAATTTCCTAAAAAGATTGATCTTTATGTACGTTACTTGCATCCATTTGACATGTCACTAGGACAACATGTTACATGTCAATAAACCTTTGAATTATGCTACGTAAGTTTCGAACTTGTAACCTTTCGCACTAAAGTCGAATCACTTAACCACTGTGACGATGGTGGTTGTCAAATTAGTTTGATATTGGTTGGCAAGTTTAATTCATCTAAATTGCGAGCCTAAGTCCGCTTTTATCTTTTGTTTTGCACACAACGTCCCAAGGGAGTTTACATGTTTTTCCATTCCGTAGGAAGTTCAAGCAAGCATGCTTTAGTTTATGGATTGTAGCCATGGGAAGTTTAAGGCACTGCATCCAATATTGGATGGTGGGATAGATTGTTGATTATATTAACTCTAATCCGCTAGCTACACTTAGTAGTTTTGACTCTCATCCTCCTAACTTTATTTTAATTCTTTCAATAAGGCTTTTGCAATCTTTGTCCTTCAAGTTAGTGCAAGTCGACTGGATACCAAGATAACAAACAGACAAATCTCATTGATTAATATAAATGTTGTGGAGATTTCCATTGCATTCTCTACTCCACCAAAAAACACTTTGGATTTTACGTTTCCTAGTTTTAACCCAAATGTTTTAGCCATAATATTGAAAATGTTTTTAATAGCCCTTAGCAGATAAATCGGCCTTTGTAAAAATCGAAATTTTGTCAACATAAATTAGGTGATTTATTCTAGTTCCAATTGAGATAAGGGATTATGAGTCCATCCTTGAAATTTTGTGCTAGAAGAAGAGAGAAATATTCCTTGGCGATGACAGATAAGAAAGACGAAAGAGGATCTCCTTACCTCAATCTAGACAAGCTTTGAAAGAATCCATATGGGATATCGTTACAAAAAATCAAAAAACAAGGAGATTTAATCATTTCTCTTATCGTCTTTAACCATCTATCAACCATCTATCAGGGAATCTCATTTCTTTCCTCATGTATATTACAAAATGTCTATTTATATAGTCAAAAGCTTTCCATAGATCAATTTTGATGCAATACCTTTGTTATCTTTCTCTTGAAACCTCTTATCACTTCATGTGCAAGTAGAATACCATCGCTTGTTGATCTATTTTGAATGAACGCACATTGGTTTTTTCAAATTCGATCATCCCTTAGCAGCTTCATTTTGTTGCACATGACTTTAGCCGTAATTTTAATATCATGTTGCAATACGATATAGGTCTAAAATGTTGCATTTCTTTCTCGTCTTTATATTTTAGGATCAAGTGGATGAAAGTATGGTTGCACCCTTTAATTAATTTGCCACGAAGAAAAGAGTCGTTTACTGCTTTAAGCCATGAAAACTTTATTTTGTCCTAATGGAATTTGTAAAATTTTGAATTAAATCTCCAAGAGCAATGTTATCTTTAATACTAAAAATTGCTTCTTACAATTCATCAATATCGAATTGATCTTTTAGATAATTTTGCTCATATTTTAATATTATGTTTTTTCTGACAATTTGAGGGAACAACTGATTCCCTTGCCAGTTAAACATTTTTTTAAAATAATCGGTAACGTTCCCTATAAATTCATCTAAATTGGAACATGACTTACCGTTCATCAAAATAGAGCCTTCTCAGTTATTGACACTTATTCTACTTGACATTTTTGCGTAAACAAGGATGTAACTTCTTCGCCTGGCATTAACCAGTCATATTTTGTTTTTTGAGCCGTATCCATGTATTCTTGTTTTAACGTATCTTCCATCGTAGACTTCGTCTCATATAATTCATGGCCTAAACTTTCGTCTCTGTTGGTTTCAAGACTATGTTAAGTTTCTCCACATTTTTCTCTATGGTGTTCCACTTGACATTCTTTTATAGCTTTCTTTTTGTGTAACAAGCAAAATAGTTGATTACCCTTAACTTTTATTCATCCTTCAAACTTTTGATTATAATCTTTGAACATAATCCAATGATTTATGAACTTGAATGGTTTGACTTTTCATTGCGGTTGTTCAACTATAGAGACTAGGATAGACGAGTGATCACTAATGCTCGAAGAGTGAAATTTGGACGACGTGAAGTTAATCTGGTTCATCCATGCTATTTTACTGAAAGCTCTATGAATTTTGGTGAAAATGTTTCATGTAAGTCCAGACAATGATTAATACTGATAGACTTGGACCTGAATTTCTGTTAGCCTAACCTTACATGATTCTCTTGTTCCAACATTTTGCTAAAAGGTACTTAAATTTTGGCTTTTTTTCACTAATCAAACCGATACAATTAAATTCACCAAGTAGGATTCGAGGTCTAAATATACAAATTGCATCATCTATTAAGTTATTCTGTTAATTTTCTCTTAGATAATCGAAATTCTAAACATATATAAGAGAAGCATTACATCTAGCACCTCCATACTTAATCAGGTGTAATGTGATGAGTCACCATACTGATTTGGTTTTGGTCTCATGTAGTATGTTTGATCATTACTAAGATTCTACCTTTGAAATATCAAGATACATCGCTTAATATATCCCATTCCGTGTCTATTTCCTTCCTCATGTTTTCCACAATGTACTTTACGAAAATTAATAATCCTTCTAACTTCTAACATTCTACTGGGTTTATGATAACCCCTTTCATTCGAGCATGCAATAGTCATTATTTGAGTAGTTTGTTACGATTACTCATGAGTTCTCTACCTTGAATGATAACTCTTTGGTCTGTTCTTTTTTATCCTTCATCAAATCATCATATTCTAGGTTTTTCTTGACTAATTATTCCTTTTTGACATCACCTTGTTTGTTAACTGCTTTGGGATGGCCTTGCTCTGGAACATTGACAGTCTTCAACAGTCTTATGATCATGTGTATCCTCATTTCTCCTCCGTTTGCTAGCCTCATCACTCTCAGCATTTTGATTGTCCTATAAAAAAACAATCTCATATCGTTACATCTTTTACTATTATTAAGGATGAGAACGAATATACTACTACAAAATTGGGTAATGCTCGATCAGGTATAGGTAGATTTGGATTCGATGATGCTGCATGCATTTCCACTGATTAAGCTAGAGTAGTTGGTGACTCAACGCTGACCTGGATAGGTCTGGTGGTTCCTTCTGGCAAATGTTCAAGGGTTGGACTGAGTTGGATTGGTTCGGTTAAGTGCTGAATTGCCCACTTTATTTTACTAAACTGAGGATTCTCCTTCTTCATATTCAGAATTTTAACATCATTATTTGTTTCTATGGTGCTTTGTTGTTTGTTCTTCAAAGTTTGATGCTTCTCCATAACCTCTCTAGTAAGCGTCTCCTTAACTTGATTTAATAGACTAATTGCCCCCTTCCACTTCTCTCAATAATTTTGAAGGAATACCTCTTGAATTACTACCTACACCGCTTCTTTTAGCCGACTCCATGTCTTCATTTTCTTCCTCTTTAGAGTCCTTAATGTTTACTGCACTTTCTTTTTGATCAACTTGTATTTCCTCCTCACTTTCTTAATTTTTGTCTTTTTGTGAATCTTTTCTCACTTTAGGCATCATACTTTGCTCATAGGACATTACTTAGCAAGATGTCCAAAACAATAGTAGTTATCACACATAGTTGGTGGATTTTCGTAAATGATCTCTTGTTAAAAAATATTTACTTAAAAAGCCATGTTCATCTTTAATGTTAACTAACACTCTTGCAAAAGAGATTCTTGTTTTCTACTGAGTAGCTTCATCCATTTTCATAGGCTTTCCTATAGGATTGACCAGTGCGCTAATGGTCATAGGGGCCATCGTTGAAACCTTAAACCAGGTAGACATATCCACACTGGCATACAAGTTAATAAATCTCTAATAGTTTTCATGCCAGGATTTATTTTTTTCATAATAATAGAGTTTTTGTCAAAAAACCACACACCACATTCTAATTTTTTTCTATAGTCGATCTCATTTTTGAATCTTGCTATAAAAAAAACCCATTATCTTCGGATTGTAGTGTAAAATTCCTGTCAGTTTTCCATATTCTTTTCAAAAAGGCCCCAATAGCTTTGTATCCATCCCCCTTCAACTTCTTTTAGCGCATCCATTGCTGGAGCGAACCTTTCCTTTTGCCTTCTGTTGTTAGATGTTTGACATACTCAAGATTAGATGAGCAGTCCCCAATATCTCATTGGTCTTGAATTGCATCTGAATAAGATACTTTTTTAGCATTTGATGAGATTAAAAATTTGATTCCTAGGTCGCTTTTCCCCACTAACGCCTGCCCTACTCTTGGTTGATTGAATCTAGACTAATGAGTTTTGCCCTCCTCCTTGATTTCTGACATGATTGGGCTTCACTGGAGCTTTGTTCTTTCACTTAGTTATCTCAACCTAGCCACTTCCCTACCATCTTCACCATTAGCTACCTGCCTCTCTGGCTCCGATGTGGACATTTATTAAATTTTAAAGAAAATTGAGAAGTGGAAAGAAAGAAGAAAAATGGAATAACAATTAGAGAGGATTAGAATTTTAGTGAGAAGAAAAAGGTAAATCAGTGGTTTTTGCAGAAGAAATATCTTTTTCCATTGAAGGAAAAAGTAGAAGTGTGTATCTTTTTCTTGGAGATGAGAAATCATGGAATACATAAAAATAGAGTGCACAAGTGACTTCTACAATGGTTGGATCGATTGTCTACATCTCCTTAAGGAGGAGATACTTTACTTTTCCTTTAACTTTCAAAGTTAGTGCATTACGAAGGCAAGCAGTGTGCTAGGAACTAAAGTCGACATCAAAGAACCACAAGACTAAGATGATGTAGGCAAAGTAACTCTTAGGTTGTTATAAAGATGAGTTGCGAATGTGTTGATCTAATTTTTTCAAAGCGACTTTTTTTTTAGTAGATTGTGAATTTAAAGATTTTCTTAAAAGTGCTCAAATCTGAATGTGGCCACTGCTATTCGTTCGAAGTCATGCTCTGATACCCAAACGATTAAAGCATGGATTTTAGATGGTCAAAAGTAGGGAGTACATTTCGATTCATTTCGACCATTAATGGACTAATGAAATTTATTCTGAATTCCTTTCTGTCAACACCATAATTTCTATCGACGAAAGTTGCAAAGCTCCGAACGAAACATGAAATTTCATTTTTTCGACCAGAGAATTTGATGATGTAGAATATGCTATCCATTACACATTTTATTAAAAGGGCTATAAATAGTTAATTTATTACCAATTTATTAGTTTAAAATTTTGAAATTCAAGATGAAAATCTAAAGAATTTGAAATTTGAATACTAAAAGTTTAGATTTCAATATTCAATGTTAAACAAGAATTCTTATCAACATCCTACGACACTGCTATGGAATGAAGATTATTCTTTAGGCAAGTAGAGTAGAAAGGAAGAAATGTATCCCTCTTGAATTTCCTTTTTGAATAGGCTTCAGCAGGTAGGAATTGCTTTGAAAGACCTTTCGACTGTGTCGAAAGGTTTGGATTCAGTGCTTAATGACCTTCCGACTTTGCTGAGATGGATTGGTCTTCCCTTCGGAAGCCCTCCTTTCGATTCAAATGGGGTACCTTAGAGAGTTATTCCTTTGACGGTTACGACCTTGTCGAATGCTTTAATGGTTGTGTAGCAAGGATTTATTTTGAGAAAGGCAACGTGATTTTAGCGATAAAGCTTGAACCGAGAATCTAAGTTAGGGTTCCGACCTTGTCAAAAGCCGAATCCTCGAACTCCTTACTTTAGTTGAAGGTTTAGGTAAGTTATGACTTGGTTTTGGCCTTGTCGAAAGCTATAACTCGGAGGAAGGTTACTTAAAGTATGTACTTATAGTGGTTTAAATATTACTAGGTTTCGGCTGTGTCAATAATGGCCTTTCGATGAAGTTGAAACCTGCAACACAAGTGTGAAACTGAAAAGAGCTTTGATAAAATTATAGTAATCTAAAATACTTTAAACTTTCCTTTTATAAGCAAAAGATGGCTTTATTGGTTCAAATATCCAATTTGCACTTGTAATTAGGGTTACAACATTTTTTATTAATGAAATACAAGTTTGGAATGGGATGAATTAGATCTCCATTCTGGGCAACTTTTCTTATAAAGAATGCTTCTCCTCCTTCCTCATTCACTTTTCTCCAATCAAAATTTTGAACACGAGTAAAAGAATTTAATAATTTCTCAAACTTTCTATTCACTTCCAGAAATCAAAATAAATAGCAAATCTAAATCGTATGTCTAGATTCATTCTTGTTTTGCTATTTTAATCAAGTTTTTCTTTTCTAGATTCGAAATTGAGATTTGACCTTAAAATATTCGAATTTTGATTTTCTGGGAGTGGGTTTAGTTTGACTTACTAATTTTTTCTTCTTAGATTCAGTCTTATGAATCGATAGATCCTGCTTCTTGTTTTGGATTTCTACTTTGATATTTACAATTTCTATTCTTCGTTAGGAAATCTAGATTTTCATTTTAATAGTAATTTTTATACTTATGAAATCGAAGAAGGTCGGTTCCTATTGAAATCCATATTATTTTATTTTTATCTTGTTTTATTTTTTTATTTTTTAACACCACTTTCTTATTGGGTTTGCTTTACTTGTTTTAATAAATTTGAAATCTTGGATTTGCAATCGGGTTTGGGGAGGGCGATAAAACCTGTTTTCTTTACTCGAAAGTTTCAAATGTACAGGCGAAAAATTAGCACCACAAAATGACCTTTCTACCCATTTGAAAGGAATTGAGGCGACAATTTTAATTTTACTTCTTTAGTCCCTTTCGATGGGGTCGAAAGGTGTTATGGTGCCAATTTGATCAACCTTGTCGAAAGGATATGTAGTTAAGTAGAGTGCAGTCACCCCTTCGAAAGCAAAACGTTTCGATTTAGCCGAAACCTTTGTGATGATTGCAATCCATTCTTTCTAGCTTACCTTTGGAACCATCATACCCTTTCGACCCTTTCGACACCATTTAAATAAAATGAGTAAAAATCCTCTAGAGTTACCTTTCTCTGGCATTGTCGAAACATTCTAAGTATACATAAGCTTAACTTAGGACCTTTCGACCCAATGAATTTGTAAGGTTTCAACAACGTTTGTATTTTTCTTAGAAAACCAAAGTTATTGGGTTCAAAAGCATCGAAGTGTTTTATTACTTTATTTATGAAATGTATGCAGCATACATTTTTGTTCAAGTTTTCAGTTAACATGGACTTCCTCCTTTTAGCAACTTAGCTATTGTGAAGCTTTCGACAAAGTACCATTTTACTTTCTCATATTTTCTTTCAACTATGTTGGAAGCCAGTAATTGTTCATATTTGTGCTTTCAACATTGTCGAAAGGTTAAATGTTTACTTCCTTTTCTTTTGGACTCTGTCGTAAGCTCCATGAACTCTCCTATTTAGTCTTTTGACCTTGTCAATAGGTATTTACTAAATGTTATTGTTGCTTTCCATCGACTTTGTCGAAAGTCCAATACCTTTTATTTTTAACTTAAAATTTCTTTCAAAAACTTAAAGTTTTATGTTTGGCTTTTTGTTTAAGTTATTCAAGCAGGTCCTTGGTTAATTTTGAAATGAATACTATGTTCATATAAACATGGAAATTTTAACCGAAACATTTCCACCAAGCAGAATCATGAGCTCTCCAAAAAAACTTGACACCATCTCGAAGCATTCTTTAGTATCTTCCTAGGACGAGGTTGATGCCATCCTCAAGGACTTTGGAATTACCGGCGTGGAAGCTATTCCACGCAGGGAATTCTTCGCTTACACTGCTATTCATTTATGACATGGATGATTTCTACCTTTCCATGAATTCTTTTCCAGATTTCTTTCCCATCTTGGAGTTGCCCTAATCCAGCTATCTCTAAATGTTTACATCTACCTTCTATATCTAGAGCTGATGGCACTAGAGTCTGGACTTCCTTCTTTGAATGCTGAAGTTTTGAACTACCTGAATTGATTAGTCAAACTTAGTACTCTTTACCATCAATCTTCAGAGCTAACTCCCGAAGAAGCTTATATCGGACGAGGTCAATAAGTTCAAAAAATGGGAAAACCAGTTTTTCTTTGTTTGAGGTTTCCCAAACATCAGTGGGATCTTTTCTTCTCCCTGTAAGTTCAAATTCTGTCTATCCTTCTCCTATTTTAGTTCTTCCCTTGTCTCTAATCTTTATCTTATTCTAGGTTCTCCTGCTAAGGAACTCAATGAAGCAGATAAAAGAACGGTGGAATCTCTTATCGTGGCCTCTATTAAGATAGGAAATCGACTGAAGCTACTGATACCATCAAACTTGAGGAAGTATTCTCTTATTCTCCTTAGCTAAAGGGTTTTGGGGCTACCTTCTTTGATCCAGCATGCTTCAAAGGGAAAATGCTTCCTCTCCTTGGGAGATTCCGAACAATTTTGTCCCATGTAACCCATCTGGCCAGACCACTCCAGTAAATCATCGGCACATCATTTGCTTTCTTTTCCTATTGTTTTCTGAATTATCTCGCTAACTTTTAATTTGTTTGAGACCTTTATAGTTCCTTCTCAGGTTACAATGCCTATCAATGGTGCCGCTTCCCCTCCTACAACCTGTATAGTACCATCTATCATTGAATCTCTAGTCAAATCCAAAAAGCTTTCAAAAGGAATTTCATGGAACCGTCTGAAATTGAGCCACCAAAGAAGGCTGCTAAAGTTATAGATGTAGAGGAACGTTTATCTTTTGATAAAGCTCTAAAGAACCCAACTGTGGAGGCTCCTAAAGACAAATCAATGCAAACTCCTACTAGGATTGATCCCCTATCACGCATTTCCATTTCAGACTCCCCAGCAGCTCTAGCTCAAATGCAACTGACTTTGAATATGCCCTCCACTCCGAAGCGCACTCCTTCTCAACTATCATATTCTTCTCCTTCTTCCATAAATTTCGAAGAGATAGCCGAGCCTATCTTATACTCCGATTCCTTCATTTCTACTCATCCGCCTTCTTCCGTTCCAGATTTGGCAGGGCACTATCGTTCTCTAATTTAGCAACCATTTCTGGTAAGTTCCACTTCAATTGATCTTACCATCATTGGTTTCACTAAATCACTAACTTGCACCGTGTTTTCTTCTTTCAGATTTTCAAAAGTTGGTTAGTCCTGAATGAGAAAGCATCGAAATCCTCCGTCGGGTCATATGAATTCCAAGAGGAAATTTCTGCTCATAAAAACCAAGTGTCCTCTATTTTTGCTTAGAGATGAGGCTACCTCAAAGTTGGAACAACTAAAAGCTTCTCTTGCCTGAATAGAAGCTGATCCCTTGGTAGAAAGAAAGGCTCGTCAGCTCCTTGCTGACGAAAAATTCGCAATGGAGCTTGCTTTAGAAGGTTCTAACAATGAGAAAGCTCACTTAACTACCAAGAATGTTTCTTTGAAGGAAAAGTACAAGAAAACTAGGACTTCACCGAAACTCGCTGCCAATACCATTTCTAATGCTAAGCGGCGAGTTCTCAATTTCTCACTTCAACTCCGGGGCAAATATTGCTGAACTCTTATGAAGAAGCCCTCATGCTCACCTGACAACTTTGATAAGTGCCCTAACTTGGTTTTCCCTCGCTTGACCTTGCCCTAGTTGATAGAGTAATTGGCAAGATCAACCAAATAAAGTAAGGGATTAAGCCTACCAAAGCGGAGGAAATTGACACTTCTAAGATCCTTTCCTTATACGTCCCCTCTTTTGATATTAAATCAGACCGAAGATGAGGGTGATTATGACGCCCCACACGAGGCCCACATTAACAAAGTATTACTTGTAACACTGTCTGCTAATGCGGGGAATATGGCTGGTTAGGAGCGACCATCTATAGCTTTTTCTTAAACATCAATCGAATACATCGATAAATGCTCTAATCTTTTTCCTTTATCTCAAGTAGATCGACGTATTCAATAAAAGCTTAATACAAAACTATAGGTGGCTATGGATCTACCCGAATGAAATACAACAACTAAATGCATATCACATCACAGAACAGCAAACAACAGATATATACAGATACATCCCCCGTGTAATACAAAATGATACACATAAGTGGTATAACGACCACATAATATACAATAAGTCAAAAATGTACATATCAGAGTCTACACAAAAAGCTACATCAAAAAGTCGATAGAAAAATATCCAAGCGGAAGTAGAAAGGCTATGTCCAATGGGTACCTAACCTTAAACTCCTCGGTCTGACCCAATGGGTTGGTCTAGCTAAAGAAATCAGTTAATATGGATAAAAGATAATATGAGTATAAGGATAATGGTGATATTCTTCTCAAAAGAGAAAAACTATTCTAAGTATGGTTACTACAAATGATATAGTATCACTAACATGAGTGTATAATCTCAAAGAGATAAATCAATATCCACAAAACATTAAATATAGCAAGCCTTATATCATTGGCATATCACAAATTATCAAAAATGTTTTAGGGAAAATCATAACTTCTAAAAATGAGAAATCCCAAACCCGCCATATCGGAAAACTCAAAATCATTTCCAAAGAAATCACCATCTCAAAATATGCCATAAAGGTAATACATATATCTCCAAACGAAAGAATATAAGTCCAAAATAAACGCCAAAAGGAAAATCTCAAATGATGCCAGTGTAGGCAACTCAAATCTCAAAGATAGAACTCAAAATAGTTCAAATTCCCATAACGTAATTGCCATATATATATATATATATATATATATATATATTTATATATGTATATCAAACGACTCGAATGACCAACCATGAAAAAGCCGGTACACTTGGGAAATCAAAATAATCAATGAAATCACCTCAAAAGTTTGCACGTGCATATGGTCGAAGCCTGCCAAGTACTGATCTCTCAAATAAGGCACCACGCCCAAGGGCAAATACGTCACAACGACAAATACGCCGCAATAGCAAACATCTCATGGAAAAATACGCTGTAATGGCCAATACGCAGCAATGGAAAACGCAGCAATGGTAGTGACCCGAAGGTCTAGTACTGGCTATACGCCGCAATGGTAAATGTGTTACAAACTCTCAGACTGTAACCCGAAAGTGTCAACGTGCGTCCCATACCAGACGTTCGCACTAAATGGTTTACTAATCGCTAGTAAATTTCACACTCAAAAGCAATAAAATGTTTACCTCGTCTCATCGATAAATACGACCCGAAGATCAAAACGATCAAACAGATAAGTTAGGAATTAACCGATAAGATAAACGCACGTGTCCTATACCATGTGCTTTACCAAATCATTTAATTCTCCTTCTCATTCGCTCGAATAGTGCAAAAACGTGTATTTTATATATAAAATAATTTATTTGCGAAAACAAGCTTTTAAAATCATTTTCTGAAATCAATTTTGAAAACAATATTTGAAAATTCCCTTATTATAGAGAATAAATAAATTTTATAGCTTAAAATAATTTAAAAATATTATATAATAATGCTAAATGCCAATTTACTTTAAAAATTATTTCAAATTTTCTTGAAAAAATCCATGCTAGAAATCAAATAAAAATCCTCGAAAAACAAAAAAACTGACATTCGAAAACATCTAAAAAAATCGATTCGTTTTGAATCACAAATTCCAAATTCTGGCTCGTATATTGATAGGCTTTATGGCCTTCAAAATAGTTAATAAATATCACAAAAACAAGACGCAGGAGTCAGAAAATGGATTAGAAAACAAGACAGAACACAAATGCACGCGCCAAAAACAATATCTAGGTCTGAAATCTTCTCCGTGTTCGACTTTCGGACATAATTTGAGAGGCTTAATTACCTTGGAATAGTCTAAAATTTAATATACACAAAGCGGAACAATTTATCTATGAACTGGAAAATGATTCTCTGAATTCCGATATTAAATGCTAAAGATATGTAATCTCAAACATGTACTTAGGCCATGTTGAATTTTGCCTAGGTCTAAAACCCTCTCGGGTTCAAATCATAGACAAGGAATAGACGTCCAAACGATCTCTAATTAAACTAAAAATTGGTGTACACATAACAGAAAACTATAGCTTTCAAGTAAAAAAAACCAATGAATTCCAGCTAGAAATAAAAAAGTTACTTTGTCTCAAACATGGACTCAGGCGATGTTTGCAACAGTTAAAAAAACAAATGTGCTCAGGCCTGAAAACCATCTTGCGTTCAACCTACAAGTCTGAAACAGAGGACCAAACGACCTCATATTGAGCTGAAAATTGGTATGAACAAATTAGAAAACTTCAGCTTTCAAACAGAAAAAGAATTAATGAATTTCGATAGGAAATGAAAAAGTTACATTGTCTCAAACATGGACTCATGCCATATTTGCAATATTTCAAAAAACAAAAATGTGTTCAGGCTTGAAAAGCATCTTGAGTTCAACTTACATGCATGAAATAGAGGAATAAACGACCTCATATTGATATGAAAATTGGTATGCACATACTAGAAAACTTCATCTTTCTAACAAAAAAAGAATGAATGAATTCCAACAAGAATTTGAAAGAGATATGCTACCTCAAACTTGAACTCAGGCCATGTTTGCAGCAAACCAGAAAACAATATATACATACAAAAATATGTGTTTGTATTGATTTTGCAGCAAAGTTTTTAAGCATCAAAAGAAACATTTTTGCTATGAAATTTTGCTTACTTATGATACAACACATGAACTATCAATAGAAGAAAATCCTACAGCATTTTATTGTCGGAATTGAGAGAAAAAGACATGCAAAACAGCACCCAGACTCAGTTTCATAGAAAACTAAAACATCAATAAAAATGCTATTTTTCAATGATTTATGGAAATTTGAAGCTTTTTCTTCAGCTAGCATTATGTGAGAAGCTACTCACCTGCTGCTGTAGTTGTGCAAAAACTCGTATATTGACAGAAAGTTTGAAGCTTTGGAGGGATTTCTTGCCTTCAAGAACTTGTACAGGAAAAAATAGAGATATGCAACAAAGAAACTTATGGTAATAAGATAATCCACAACTCAAAATCTAGATTTGATGAAATAATTTAGGTTTTGGATTAGATTATCTTTGAATTCCACTTTTGTTTGATAAAATTCTCAACTTGCTTGAAGAAATTGGAATTTTAAAAGCTTGAATTGAGAAATTGGTGTAGTTTGATTTCTTTTTCTATTTTCTTATTTGAGGAAGAAGGTGAGAATAGTTTTCTGTATGTACAGGTAAAATATTTTCCTCTTTTCCTATTTCTAGTTTTAGGCTAATGGGATTGTGGACCCAAAAATTAAAAGAAAAATTAATTTAGCATAAGGTTTTAATTCAACACTTAACAAATATACACTATACACACTATGTTATGAGACAATGCATTTTTCTTTCATGTTTTAATCCAAAAAATTAACGTAACCTACATACATATGAAATAAAACATTTTTCATCATATAAATAGATAATTTTAGTTTAAAAACATTTTTATTATTAAAAACCTCTATTTTACAGCAATAAATGCATAAACCTTAGTTTCTACAAAAAATATTATCTTGCATAAAAAATATCACGAACCATTTTAAACTCAAATATTAACCAAACACATTTTAAAACCAAATTATACCTTTTTATTTAAATACCCCACTTTTTTTTTAAAAAAATACTTCTTTTAAAATAATCAATAAAATTATTACATTTTCACTAAATAAAAACCAATTTCCATTCATTATTAACCCACACAAACAAAATAATGTTTTCAAACTTTATTTTTACATTTTATTTTCAAAATTCATTGTTTATTCCAAATAAATAATTTAAAATCTCTAATTTTTTTAAACCACAATATTAATAAATAATCACCAAAACTAAGGTTGTTACAGACTCTCCCCTTATGAAAATTTCGTCATCATAATTTTTAGAGAAGAGTTTGTATTCAACATAATTATTTCATGAATCAAAAGAAAAAATAAGCTTGAGATAAAATGTTCTCACCATCGCTATGCAAAGAAAGAAAACCAGGGTTGGATCGCTCGATAAACACTTTGGTTTCCCAAGTGCAGTCATTGGGATTTGCAGACCATTGAACTTTAACGAGAAGCATGTCTTTGTTTTGAAGGCATCTCACCTTCGAAGCAAGTATGCGAATAGGCTGCTGTACATATAGGTCCGGTGTGATATCAAGCTCTTGCAAATTAGGAGAATCAATAATAGAATCCGATTCTCGAAGATACTTTCAAAGCCGAGAGACATAAAACACGCCATGAATGCCAGATAGATGAGCTGAAATTGAAACTCTATAAGCCACAGGGGCAATACGTTCAGTAATAGGAAATGGTCCTATAAAGTGAGAAGCCAATTTCCCAGTTATGTTGAAACGTATAACCCTTTCAAAGGAGAAACACGAATAAAGATGAGATTACCAACAGAGAACTCGAGAGGCTTCCTATGGTTGTCCGCATCGGATTTCTGGCGGCTTTATGCCTCTTTCATTCTCTGCCGAATAAGAATAATCTTCTCAAAAGAATCACGAACAGAATCAGGGCTTAGAATAAGTTTCTCCCCAGATTCCAACTAACACAAAGGTGATCGGCACGACCGTCTGTATAAGGCTTCGAAAGAAGCCATGCCGATACTAGATTGAAAGCTATTATTATAGGAGAACTCCACAAGCGGTAGGTAGTCCTCCCAACTACCATCGAAATCCATAATGCAAGCACGAAGAAGATCCTTTGAGATACTATTCACCCATTCAGGCCGTCCATCAGACTGCAGATGATATGCTGTGCTGAAATTAAGCTTTGTCCCCAAAGCTTGTTGAAGACTCTGCCAGAAGTGACTCGTGAAAAGTGGATCACGGTCACAAACAATCGAACATGGAATACCGTGAAGTCTCATGGTTTCCTTGATATAAAGCTTGGTCAGAAGAGAAGCAGTCCTATTAGACTTAATGTGAACGAATTGTGCGGACTTGGTGAGGCGATCAACAATAACCCAAATACTGCAATGGTCCAATCTCGAACGAGGTAGGCCATTAATGAAATCCATCAAAATCTAATCCCATTTCCGTAAAAGAACCTCTAAAGATTGAAAAAGACCAAAAGGACACTGGCTCGGCTTTGATGAGTTGACAAGTCATGCAATTACTCACATAACTTGCACATCACGCTTTATGCCTTTCCAATAATAAATGCGATTCATATCGGCACACATCTTACTACTGTCGGAAAGGATGGTATACTTAGATTGGTGACAGTCATCGAGAATGTCCTGCATTAGTGCAGAATCATAAGGCACGACTAGACGGTTCTTCTTACGAAGACACCCACGAGAATCAATGCTGAAATCTCTCAACTCCTCATTATGGGGCTCGGACTCACAGATCTAGATAAGGTACACAAGATCGGGATGACGCTATTGAGCATCGACAATGCGATCCAATAAGCTGGGTCGAGCTTCCAAATTGAATAATAGAATGGGCGAATTAGAAGATGGAGCTCGATCACAGATATCACAAAGATATAAGGTCTCAAGAACACCCCACTCGACTGACATCATAGAAACGACAGCCGAATGTTTGCGACTAAGCGCATTAACAACACCATTACCCTTTCTAGGGATATACTGGTATCAAAGTCATAGGAGACAAGGAACTCGAGCCAACATTGTTGCCTCATATTGAGCTCCTTCTGAGTGAACGGATACTTCAAAGATTTGTGATTGAATATAGAGAATGAAGCGCTCGCCTAATAGATAATGTCGCCAAATCTTTAAGGCGAAGACTATGGCGGCTAACTCGAGGTGGTGAGTGGCATATGGTACCTCAATCGGTCGTAGTTGCCTAAAAGAATAAGCAACTAGTCGATCTCTCTGCATAAGCACGACATCGATGTCATAATGACTAGCATCAATGTAGACAACAAGATCTTGATTCCCTTCGGGAACCACTAGAATAGGAGCATTAGTGATAAGCTCCTTCAACTGCTGAAAAGAAGCTTCACACTTGTCGGACTAAATAAATCGAGCGCCTTTCCGAGTAAGGTTGGTGAGAGGAAGCACAATGCGAGAGAAATCTTTAATGAACCGACGGTAATAACCAGCCAATCCAAGGTAACTACAAATCTCATGAACATTCTTGGGCCTCTTCCAATTATGGATAGCTACGATCTTTGAAGGATCAATGGAAATGCCCTCGGAAGAAACAACGTGGTTGAAGAACTTAACCTTATTCACTCAAAGTGGCACCTGGAGAATTTGGCTTTGAGTTGATGCGAACAAAGAGTACTCAAAAGAATTCTTACATGATGAGCATGCTCGACTTTAGACTTGGAATAGATAAGGATGTGATCAATAAACACAAGGACGAACTTATTGAGATATTCCCGGAATACTCGATTCATAAGATCAAAAAAGAAAGCAATAGTATTTGTCAAACCGAAAGGCATAACGAGCCAATCGAAAGAACCATAACGGGTGTGAAAAGCTGTGAGGGGAATGCTATACTCCGCAACCCGAAGCTGATGAAAAACAGCGGCAAGGTCGAGTTGAGAAAAGACCTTAGAACCACTTAATTGATCGAATATTGTCGATCCTAGACAACGGATATTTTCTTGATGGTTAACTCGTTAAGCTTGCGATAGTCAATGCAAAGCCTAAGAGTTCCATCAGACTTCTTCACGAATACCACTGCAGCACTCCATATTGATGAACTAGACTGGATGAACTGCTTAGCTTCAATCTCTAAAAGCTGCTTCTTGAGTTCCTCATTTTCCTTGGTAGACATCATCGTTGGAGAAAGACTAACTGGCTGTGCACCTGGAATGAGATCAATGCGGAAATCAGTAGCCTGCTTGGGTGGAAAACCCGAAAATGGCTCAAAGACATCAGAAAAATCACAAACAACAGGAATACGAGATACATCTTTATCATCTCGTGTCTATAGAATATAAAGCTGCTTTGGAATTATCCACGGTCCGAAGAACAAGTGATTGCTGAGCAGAAGAATCAGGATGTCAAAGGTATAAAATCCTCTTAGAACAAATAATCTTGGCATCGTATCGCACTAGCCAGTCCATACCCAAAGTCATATCAAATACCAAATAAGAAATAACACGCAGATTCGCACGGAAAGAAAACCACATAAAACAATCTTAACATTATCATAAAGCATGTTAACGGTTGCGGATCCGCCAATAGGATTCGCAATCCTCAATGAAGTAACCATAGAAGAAGCATCCAAAGAAACAACATCGATGAGCTCCTTCGATACAAATTAATGTGATGCACCCGTATCGAAGAGGACTCGAACAGATCAATCACAAAATAATAAGTAACCTTCAAGGATAGAAGGAGATGTACCTCTGTACTGAGAAGACCCTCCAGAAGCATCCATAACATGCAGCTTGCCAGATTTGGCATTACTGGGAGTAATGAGGCAAGTAGAAATACGATGGCCTTCCTTCTTGCAATAGCGACATAAGAGAGGCTTAGGACAATCTTGAATCATATGGTCGGGAGAGCCATAGTTGAAACACCCCTTCTGAGTAGGAGGTGCTTCACGAGGCTGAGAAGCACCAGAACCAACAGACTTCTTCTTGTTGTGAGGAAAAGACTTCGACTTGTGAAATGGAAATCTCTTCTTATTGGGGTTCTTGCGAACCTCAATCTCATCACTACTATCACGCTCTTTCTTGATGGCTTTGAGATGAAGCGCCGAGTCAAATAACTCCTTAAAAGATAACTTGAGCTGGAGCCTCAAGGACTTCTTCAGATATTTCTTCAAATCAGATACAAACTTCAAATTCTTCTTGTAAGAGGTGCTAATATATTCGAGACCATATTTGGATAAAGCCTCGAATGAAGATACATAATCAAAAACCAAAGATTTTCCTTGCTTCAACTCGAGGAAGCGACGGGCCAAAAAAGCTTTCTCTAATTTGGGGACGAACTTGAGCTCGAATGGTTTCCTAGACTGTGTCCAAGTGAGAGTGGACTCATCGAGCTCGGCAATGAGAAGCTTGTACCAGTCGAGGGCACGCTCTTGCAACATACTCGATGCTACAAGAACTCTCTCATGGTCGGAAAGATCAATACGAGAGAAGAAACGCTCCCACGTGCGAATCCAAGCTTGGACCTCTAGAACAAACTCAGAGTCATTGAACGACTTTCCTCCGAGATGAGAGATACCGATGCACATGCGTGCAAAGACATACTTGCGTGGAGAATATTCTCGAGTAGGAGCTGGAGGCTAATGCTCCTAAATAACTCCATGAACTGATCGGCAGACATGTATATGCCGTTCAGATGCAAGCTGCTGGATTGCTCCGCATCCGAGCGTCATCCTCTGCCTCTTCCAGCCATTAGCAGAAACTTAAGAATGATAGAGATTATTCATAGGGTAGACATCAATAATTAAATTATGGAATACTATGGAATTTAAAATTGCATTCCTACAAGTATTCCCAACTTATCAACCCTAAGGACACGAAAAAGAGATTCGTAACACTTGTATTATACTTAGATGTACCGTAATATATGTTTCTGCTCCGTACTTATCATATTTTGTTCCGAACCTTTCTCTAATACCAAGCTGCGATGCCCCATCCCGAGACCCACATAACAAAGAGTATTACTAGGTAATAGTGTCTGCTAATGCGGAGAATAGGGCTGGTTTGGAGTGACCATCTATAGGTTTGTCTTAAACATCTATTGAATACATCGATAAATGCTTTAATTTTTTTCCTCTATCTCAATTAGATCGACATATCCAATAAACTCTTAATACAAAACTATATGTGGCTATGGATCTATCAGAACAAAATACAACAACTAAATGCATATCACATCACAAAACAAAATACAGCAGATATACACATATATCTACAGATACATCCCCAGTGTAATACAAAATGATACACATAAGTGGTATGACGACCACACAATATAGAATGAGTCAAAAATATACCTATCAGAGTCTATACAAAAAAATACATCAAAAAGGCAATAGAAAAATATCCAAATGAAAGTAGAAAGGCTAAGTCCAATGAGTACCTAACCTGAAACACCTCGTTCTGACCCGAGTATAAAATACACGGGTCAGTTTAGCTAAAACAATTTGTTAATATGGATAAACAGTAATATGAGTATAAGGATAAGGGTGATATTCTTCTCAAACGAGAAGAAACTATTCTAAGTATAAGTATGTTTACTACAAATGATATAATATCACTGGCATGAGTATATAATCTCAAAGAGATAAACCAATATCTACAAAACATTAGATATAGAAAAACTCATATCAGTGGCATATCACAAATCATCAAAAATGTTTAAGGGAAAATCATTACTCCTAAAAAGGAGAAATCCTAAACCCGCCATATCGTCAAACTCAAAAGCATTTCCATAGAAATCACCATCTTAAAATATGCCACAAAGGCAATACATATATCTCCAAATAGGAGAATATAAATCCTAAATAAACACCAAAAGACAAATCTCAAATAACACCAATGTAGGCAACTCAAATCTAAAAGATAGAAATCAAAAGAGTTTAAATTTCCATAAGGTAATCGCCATATATATATATATCAAACGGCTCGAATGGCCAACCATGAAAAAGGCGGTGCACTTAGGAAATCATAATAACCAATGAAATCATCTCAAAAAATTGCATGTGCATGTGGCTGAAGCCTGCCAAGTAGTGATCTCTCAAATAAGGCACCACGCCCGAAGGCAAATATGCCACAACGACAAATATGCCGCAATGTCAAATAGACCACAATGACAAATGTCTCAAGGATAAATATGCCGCAATGACAATGACCCGAAGGTCCAGTACTGGCAATACACCGCAATGGCAAATGTGTCACAAACTTTTAGATAAGAACCAGAAAAGTGTTAATGTGCGTCCCATACCACACGTTCGCACTAAACTGTTTACTAACCGCCAGTAAATTTCACACTCAAAAGCAGCAAAATGTTTACCTCATCTCACCAGTAAACACGACTCAAAGGTAGAAACGGTCAAATAGACAAGTCATAAATTAACCGATAAGATAAACGCACGTGTCCCATACCAAATGTCTTACCAAATCGTTTAATTATCTTTCTCATTTGCTCGAATAGTGCAAAAACATGTATTTTATATAAAAAATAATTTATTTGAGAATACAAGCTTTTAAAACCATTTTTGAAATCAAATTTTGAAAATAATATTTGAAAATTCCCTTATTATGGAGAATAAATAGATTTTATAGCTTAAAATAATTTAAAAATATTATATAATAATTATTTTAAATGCCAATTTATTTCAAAAATTATTTCAAAATTGTTTGGAAAAAACCAGTGCTCGAAATCAAATAAAAATCATCGAAAAACACCAAAAACGACATTCGAAAACATCTCAAAAAACCGATTCATTTTGAATCACAAACTCAAAATTCTAGCTCGCCTATTGATAGGCTTGGCCTTCAAAACAGTTGACAAATATCATAAAAATGAGACGTAGAAGTCGGAAAATGGATTAGAAAACAAGACAGAACACAAATGCACACACCAAAAACAATACCCATGTCTGAAATCTTCTCCGAGTTCGACTTTCAAACATAATTTGAAAGGCTTAATTACCTTGGAACGGTCTAAAATTTGATAAACAAAAAGTAGAACAATTTATCTATGAACTAGTAAAAGATTCACTGAATTTCGATATGAAATGATAAGATATGAAATCTCAAACATGGACTCAGGCCATGTTGAATTCTGCCCAGGTCTAAAACCCTCTCAGGTTCAACTTACAGACATGGAACATGTAGCC
Source organism: Allium cepa (assembly GCA_030765085.1). Lineage (NCBI taxonomy): Eukaryota > Viridiplantae > Streptophyta > Magnoliopsida > Asparagales > Amaryllidaceae > Allium > Allium cepa. Next base: position 918,147,015 of record CM060931.1, on the reverse strand, counting down.
AAACTATCTCTTATTGAACTAAAAATTGGTGCACACATAGTAGAATACTTCAACTTTCAAATAAAAAGAATCAATGAATTATGACTGGAAATGAAAATGTTACGCTGTCCCAAACATGGTCCCAAATATGGACGCAGGCCATGTTTGCAATAATTCAAAAAAAAAACAAAAATATGCCGAGGCTTGAAAACCATCTTAGTTTCAATTTATAGGCCTAAAATAGAGGATCAAACGACCTCATATTAAGCTGAAAATGGGTATGCATATACTAGAAAACTTCAGCTTTCAAACAAAAAACAAATCAATGAATTCCGACTGAAAATGAAAAAGTTACGCCGACTCAAACATGGATTCAGGACATATTTGCAACAGTTCAAAAATAAATGTGCCCAGGCGTGAAAATCATCTCGGATTCAACCTATATGCCTGAAATAGTGGACCAAAGACCTCATATTGAGCTGAGAATTGGTGTGCACATATTAGAAAACTTCAGTTTCAAAAAATAATAAAAAATCAATGAATTCCAGCAAGAAATGAAAGAGATATGCCGTCTCAAACATGGACTCAGGCTATATCTGCGGCAACTCAGAAAACAATGTGTATAGGCAAAAATCTAGGTTTGTATTAATTTTGAGCAAAGTTTTCAGGTATCAAACGAAAGAGTTTTGCTATGAAATTTCACACATTTATGTTACAACACATGAACTATCAATAGAAGGAAATCCGACAACATTTCATTGCCGAGATTGAGAGAAAAAGACTTGCAAAATAGCACCTAGACTTAGTTTCATAGGAAATTAAAACATCAAAAAATGCTATTTTTCAATGATTTTTGGCAATTTGAAGTTTTTTCTTCAACTAGCATTATGTGAGCAGAAACTCACCTACTATTGAAGTTGTGCAAAAACTCAGATATTGGCAGAAAATTTGAAGCTTTGGAGTGATTTCTTGCCATCAAGAACCTGTACACGAAGAAATAGAGAGGTGCAACAAAGAAACTTACAGTAATAAGACAATCCACAACTTAAAATCTAGATTTGATGAAATAGTTTAGGTTATGGATTAGATTACCTTTGAATTCCACTTTTGTTTGACAAAAATCTCAACTTGCTTGAAGAAATTGGAGTTTTAAAAGCTTGAAATGAGAAATAGGTGAGGTTTGGTTTCTTATTCTATCTTTTGATTTGGGGAAGAAGGTGAGAATAGTTTTCTATGCGTATAGGTAAACTATTTTCCTCTTATTTCTGGTTTTAGGCTAATGGGCTTGTGGACCCAAAAGTTAAAATAAAAAATTAATTTAACCCAAGGTTTTGATTTGATACTTAACAAATGTATACATATTCACACTATGTTATGAAACAATGCATTTTTCTTTCAAATTTTAATCCAAACAATTAATGTAAACATACATACATATGAAATAAAATATTTTTCATCGTATACAAAGATAGTTTTAGTTTAAAAACATTTTAATTATTAAAAACCTCTATTTTACATAAATACACTATTTTACACTAATAAATGCATAAAGCCTTATTTTAACTTCAAAAATTGTACAAAAATTATTCTCTTGCATAGAAAAATATCACGAACCATTTTAAACTCAAATTTATAACCAAAGCACATTTTAAAACCAAATTCTACCTTTTTATTTAAATACACAAATCTTAAAAAAATACTTCTTTTAAAAATTATTAAAAGAAGTAATTGGGAATAATTAACAAAATTATTGCATTTTCACTAAATAAAACCAATTTCCATTCATTATTAACCCAAACCAATAAAACAAAGTTTCTAAACTTTATTTTCACATTTTATTTCCAAAATTCATTGTTTATTCCAAATAAACAATTTAAAATCTTTAATTTTCTTTTAGTTTTCATAATATTAAATTATAACTACCGTTATAATTTAATATTAACAGGTCATCACCACCACCAGGGTTGTTACAGTGACAAGGATGATTCCACCGAGGAAGAAGGCGATGATGATGGCAATATCAATGATGATGATAACGATGGTGATGATGATAACCTTGTTGGTGGTCAGGGCCCAGGCACAGATGGCAGAGCTTACCACGAAGCCTTTGATAAGGATGGGGATGATAACACCAAAGCTTCAGAAAAAGAGCCAACTCCTCCTATAGCTACTCCGCCAAAATTTGTTTAGCCTTCCGCTCCTCAAAAGGATGAGCCTGCTCCTGTTAACGTTGATGAGCTGGCTTCACAGACCTCTGTCCCAATGTCACGGGTATGAGATTCTCTGTTTAAATATCTTTCGCTTTGAAGATAATAAATATAGTGCTAATCATTCATTTTAGATAAGAAAGAAGTCCATCCTCCCCTATAAAACAAAACTTGAGAGATAACAAGCTGAAAGTTATACAAGGAGCTAGAAAAACATATAAAGGTGCATAATGTACTCTTCGATAAGTATCATAGGCTCGACATGAGTGCCTTAGTGCTAGCGTCTTTTAAACATTAGAAGGCTTCCCCTTATTAATGAGAGCGTGCCTCCGATATGATGTTCTCTTAAAGAAAAATTGGGAGTTAGTCACTCTATTTTGGATGCTGATTGAGGAGAAGGACGTTCTAATCAATTTTTATATAAAGCTTACTATAGACATTTGATTGTTGATTTTTTTACTTAGGCAAATTTAGTGGGGGCCTACTTAGGCGTTTTCATAAGAGATACTTTGATGAATTCAAAACTGACCTGCACCCTGAGCTTGTTTGAACTTACCACGGGTCAAGTCGATTCCTCATGATCTCCCTCCTCAAAAGCTGAAGTATCATGAGGACAAATTTGTATCTGAATTATATTCTAAGTCTGTTTTGTATGGACCAGATTAGTAGTTGTACATATGTAACAATATACTGATTTGTAAATTTTTGTTTTAGTTTTACTCTTTATTCTTAGCTTTGTTTTATTATATTATCACATAGTGACTGTTCACTAGGTCGACTTGTTTCTAGAGACCACTTAAGCCAATATGTTAAACCGAGGAGGTTTTATCTCGAAAAGGCATGACTTTTAAAATCTTCGAAATTAACACGGTATTGTTTTCTCAAAGATTTACAAAAACTTTACTAGGATTACCCTCAACTTAGGTTTGATTTTCTTGGCGATGAGAAAGAGACATTTCTTAAAGAAATTATGACATTTCATACAAAATTAATTTGCGGCCGTGATAGTCCTCAGGTTAGGAAGTGGGACTATAACAAATGTCCCCTAGTGTTAACCCTAGAAGGACTAAATATTCCCTTTGATTCTACAGTTAATCTTTCCGCCAATTCATTAGACAAATTAAAAAATGTAGTTTCTAAACTTTAGATGTCAATCAATTTTCTATCGTATTTTTTAATTTCTTTGTAGTTTGAATTGTAATCCTTTGTTGCAATAATAAAAATATTTCTCATTCTGATTTTGACTCAGTTTTATTTCTTTTACTTAAATAGGAGCTACAACTATCCACATTTTCTCTTCCCTTTAATTTATCATCAAGCGTCGATGTTCTTAGAGAGAAATTGTTGAAATCAAGTGAAGAGACTGTGCTTAGCGACGATATCTTATTAGAACACTTTGGTGGAAATACCGAAGCTTTGAAATGACACAAAAGATATTTTCTTCAGAAAACCATCGCCAACAATCAAAAGAATCAAATTGCTTACCTTGAGACTGAAGTAAAAGTAAGGATGAAACTATTTCCACACTTAAGCAACAGATGAAGACAAATTCCTCAATCGACTTTGATTACAAGATGTTAGAGCTTATACAACAAATAAGTAACTTGGAATTAATGCTGAAGGATAGTCAGACATAATATGATTCATTGGAATTTATCATGGGGGATAAGGCTTTAGGCATTGATCTACCGATCCCTCACGCTACTCCTTCGGCTACTAAACCTACAAGGTCAACACATCTTGTGGCCTAGTAATTCCTTACTATGCTCAATTCTCCCTTAGGCTTAGACGAGAATGTTGCGGGAAATTGGTGCTGGAAGGTTAAATTCAAAATAGCCAAGTATTTTGATGAGCAACAGAAAGTGAAATATTCTCAAACTATCAATGAGTATGCTGCTAAGAAATAAAAGCTCAAACACTATTATTACTTCCTTCAGCGGTGCATGCCGCAGAGCTAGAAAGAGATAATAAGACCCTTAGGCTGTGAAAAGAGCTTTTAACCATGCTCTAAAGACTAAAGTTGAAGCGATCGATGACGAAGACAGAGAAGGAGGAAGGAAAAGAAGCTCAAAGAAGTTCTCTATGCTGCGATTTGTCATGTAGTGGAACCTTCAGTTGTTGAGACCTTTGACAAGGCTTCTAAAGACTTGTAATTTATTTGTATGTTTGATATGCATAAACTCGTCTTGTACGTATGTGAATAACTTCATAATTTTGTAAATTATCTCATGACATGTGTACATCATATTAATTTTGTAAATATCACCGATTTGTAATCCTTTTCTGTAATGTCACTTCTGAAATGCTTCTTTATTGTTCATTCATTACTTTTGTATTTGCTGAATCTTTCATTTCTCTTTGCTGTACTAATGTCCCTGTAAAGTATGAAGCAAACAATATCTCTAATTGTTAGCTTGAAATTGTCATACCAGTCTATGTATAACATTTGTTTAGGTTAACAAATCATCTTATTAATTGCATGAAAAGTAATTTATAGTAAACTTTTAAATCCTATTTTTAACATGATGAGAGATAATCAAGAATTTAACTTCGACCATTAGGCTGGAATATCTGAAATTTATTGATAGGAAATCCCGCTTTATCACAAGGGTATAAATATTCGATAAAATTCTTCAAGAGATAGTCAATAAGGGGTTGAATCAAAAAATCATTGAATATTTGTAATAGAATCCTGGAGACCCATCCTTGTGTTGATACGCTATATTTTGATCAGTGACAATGTGCTTCAACAAAAAGGAAGAGATATGTGCAAAGCTAAAGGAAGGATTATGAAGACCAAGGATATCATGAGTAATTATTATATATAGGTCTTGTCTTAGTTTTATTGTTAAAATATATCCTCAAGAAACTTGCACAAACACAAAAAACACATAACACAACTTCATATTTCAGTTAAGTGTTCATTGTGCATAATCTACCAGTTCAGTCAACTGAACAGGATATTTCAGTCGACTGAACTTGTTACACATTTTACAACATGCACAGTTCCAATCGACTGAAATCCCTGTTCAGTCGATTGAATTTGAACCTGCGAATTTTTCCTGAAGAGACACCTTCTTCTTCCCAAGAGTTGCAGCCATTCTCCAATGGAAATGGATGCATCTCTTGCCTGCACCTTTTACAAATGGTTACACCTCTTCTACACATATAAAAACATGTTTCTATCATTTGCAAAATCACCAATTCTAATTGCTTTAATGTCTCTATTATATTTTTAGATTACTCAAGTTTTCAAAAGCGTTCACAAACCACTTCAATTGCATGAATCTCTAATTTATTTTTAATACTCTTTTGATTCATAACTACTTATATTTCCTAAATATTCATAATCACATTTTATATTCTTGAGGATTAGATTATAGGAAAGTTCTACTCAATTAGACTCATTAGTGTTATCAAGAACACAACAAGTCAAAAATACTCTTTGTACCTAGTTGAAGTCCTCTTCGCTAGTTGAGGCAAGAAATCCCGTTCGGTTGTTCGGGTAAGTTGTAAACCTATTCTTCCGGGTTAAGTGAGGGTTGTTAGTTAGAATTCCTAAGAGGAGCTTAGGGACTGGACGTAGGACAAGAGGTCCGAACCAGTATAAAGTCTTGGTGTCCACTTTACTTATTGCTTACTGCTATTTACCCATACTATTTCACTATTCCATATTATACGATCCTACCGCATAGCTTCGTTCAATTGGTATCAGAGAAAGGCCGTTCTATAACCATAACACCGTTATTTGACATATTAATAATATGGAAAATAAGGCAAGCACAAACACAATAACTGCCTATAGCTCTACATTTGCAGAAGGACAATCTACCCAAAGACCTACTCTATTCAATGGATTAAACTATAATTATTGGGCTACAAGAACGAGGATTTATATGCAAGCAATAAGTTTTGAAGCCTGGAATGCAACTCAAACAAAGTTCGTTGTACCCACAACTGTTATCCTACATGGACACAAACTCAGAAGAATGAAGTCAGTGCAAATGTCAAAGCTATGAATATTCTATTTTGCTCTTTGGATAGCAATGAGTTCAATCGTGTTAGCATTTGTACTACTACACATCAGATATGGGATACACTTAGAACCATACACGAAGGCACAAACAAGGTCAAACAAATAAATATTTCCATGTTAAAGAACCAGTTCCAAACTTTAGAATGCGACAAAATGAATCTATCAATGACATGTACTCGAGATTTCAAGACATTCATCATGCCTTTATAGGTTTAGGAGAAAAATTTACGGATTTTGATATTGTATCTAAGGTCCCAAATTCACTCACTGATGAATGGGAGAGAAAAGTATTAGCAATCAAGGAAGAAAATGATCTGTCTACAATGAAACCAGAAGAATTAATTGGAAACCTTATGCCTTATGAAGTTAACATGCAAGCTAAGAAAGACCAAGCACAGGAAAGAAAAAAAATGTGGCTTTTCATGCAGAAAAGGAAGAATCGGAGTCTGAAGATGAGGATTTAGCATTTATTGCCAAAAATTTCAAGAAATTCTTAAAATATAGAAAAGGAAATAAAAACGGTTTCAAAAAGAATTTCTTGAACAAACCTTCATCTTCAAATATAGAATGCTTCAATCGTCACAAGAAAGGACATATGCACAAGGATTGTCCATAACAAAAGAAGGAAAATACAAAAAATCTTCAACAACAAAAATAAGAAGGATAAATTCAAAAAGAAGGCGTTTTCTGTAACATGGAACGACTCAGATTCATCTTCATCCGAAAGTGATAGTGATAGCGACAATGAACAAGCAAATGTATGCTTCATGGTTCAAGAATCCGAGGTTTGTGATTTATCTTATGATGATTTAATAGAAGTAAACACTGAATTTTTAAATACTATAAAAATTCTCAAAAAGAAACTTAAAGAGACACGTGAAAATCAGAACAAAGCTGAATTTGAAAGAGATATGTTAAAAGACGAGAAAAAAATATTGGAAGAAGAACTTGAAAAAGTTCAAGAATCTCTCTCAAACTCAGACAGTCAACTTTTACTTTTGAGCCAAGAAATTGATACTCAAAAGACAAAGAATGGTAAAATTATTTCTGAAAATCACAATTTAAAAAATAAAATAAAACAAGATGAATTAGAAAATACTAGTCCTCAAATTAAATTAGACAACATTACTAAAAATGTTTCTAGTTTTAACAAAGGAAGAGAAAATTTATCTAAGATTTTAGAAAATTCTCAATCTTCCTCAAATTAACATGGATTAGGATATAAAAAGGAGTCAAAAATTTCTCAAAAGAAAAATACTAATCTTAAGAAGAATAATGATTCAAAACATAATATATCATTAAGAGCACCTACTAAAACAAAAGTAGAAACTAAGATAATTAAAATTTGGGTTCCAAAAACTAACAATAATTTAATTAGGAACAAATACGTTAAAACATTTATGAATACTGTTCATAACAATAAAAATTATATTTATAAAAGGGATACTAAACCCACTTGGGTTTGGCTTCCTAAGATCTAACTCTTAGGACCCTATTAAAAGGTGGATACCAATGTATTTATTAATATTTTTTGCAGGTCCCACTCAAGAAAAGAAAATGGATTTTGGATAGTGGTTGCTCCAAACACATGACCGGAGACAAAGAAATGCTTACAAATATTTCATACTTTGATGGTGGCTCTGTTACCTTCGGAGATGACTCAAAAGGCTTCATCATTGACAAAGGAGATGTGTGCAACTACGGCATATCAAATTTACCCATTATTACAAATGTTTCTTTAGTTAAAAACTTAAAACATAACTTATTAAGCATAAGTCAACTATGCGACAAATGTTTTAAAATAAATTTTTCTGAAAATAAATGTTGTATATTTGATCAAAATCAAAATCTTATTTTTGAAGGAAAGAGAGATATAAATATTTTTGTTTTAAACATGAAAATTAATAATAACAAAGATACGTGTTTAATGGTCAAAGATAATGATCCTTGGTTATGGCACAAAAGATTTTGTCATATTAATTTTAAGACTATTCAAAAACTTTCAAAAAATGAATTAGTCAAAGGCTTACCAAAAATAAATTTTAAAATAAATAATATTTGCGATGATTGTCAACTAGGTAAATTAACTAAATCATCTTTTAAATCGAAGAAAGTCGTTTCAACTTTACAACCATTAGAATTATTACATATGGATTTATTCGGACCAATAGAGGTTCAATCTATTAACCATAATCGATATGTTTTTTTAATAGTTGATGATTTCTCAAGATATACATGGACGATATTTATGAAAAATAAAAGTGATACTTTTTAATATTTCAAAATTTTTGTCAAAAGAATTCAAAATATTAAGAATTTAAAAATAAAAAATATAAGGAGTGATCATGGAGGCGAATTTGAAAATGAATCATTTGAATTATTTTGTAAAAAGAAAGAAATAAATCATAATTTTTCATTTCCTAGAACTCCACAACAAAATGGAGTTGTAGAAAGGAAAAATAGAACTCTTCAAGAATGCGCAAGAACGTTATTAAATGGGAGTACATTACCAAAACATTTTTGGGCAGAAGCTGTAGCAACTGCGTGCTATGTATTAAATCGTATTTCCATAAGAACTTTAACTAAAAACACGTCATATGAACTTTTTAATGGAAGAAAACCTAATATTTCGTACTTAAAAATCTTTGGATCAAAATGTTTTATTCTTAACACAAAAGACCTACTTGGAAAATTCGATTCAAAAGCTGACCATGGTATTTTTGTAGGTTACTCAGAACGAAGTAAGGCATATCGTGTTTTTAATAAACGAACAAATGTAATAGAAGAAACTTTACATGTATCTTTTGATTAAAATTTTAATAAACATACAATTATCAAAGATGATGAAGAAATTATACCTAACACATAAAATATAAGTTTTGAAAATAATGAAAATATTAATCAAATCGATAATAATCAAATTAGATCTCCTCCTAGAACTCTACGAGATCATCCTACACAAAATATAATTGGAGAAATTGACTCACAAGTTCAAACAAGAAGTCAACTAAATCAAATGGGACATGTTGCCTTTATTTCAACAATAGAACCTAAAAATCCTAAGGAAGCATCAACAGATGACTACTGGATTGTTGCTATGCAAGAAGAATTAAATCAATTTGAACGTAACAATGTTTGGGAATTAGTTCCCCGACCTACTAATTAATCAGTTATAGGAACTAAATGGATTTACAAAAAAAAAGTAGACGAACAAGGAAATATAACTAGAAATAAAGCTAGACTAGTAACACAAGGATATAATCAAGAGGAAAGTATCGACTTTGAAGAAACATTTGCTCTTGTTGCAAGATTAGAAGCAATACGTATTCTATTAGCTTACGCTTGTTTTCACAATTTTAAACTTTATCAAATGGATGTTAAAAGTGCTTTTTTAAATGGTTTTATAAGAGAAAATGTGTATGTAGAACAACCCTCTTTATTCACTTATGAAAATATCCGAATCATGTATATAAATTAAAGAAAGCCTTATATGGTCTCAAACAAGCACCTCGTGCTTGGTATGAGAGACCTAAGAGCTATCTACTAGATTCGGGATTTCAAATTGGAAAAGTAGATCAAACTTTATTCATTAAAAACACTACTAAAGATATTTTAATAATTCAAATATATGTAGATGACATTATATTTGGTTCAACTAATGAAAAATTGTTTAAAGAATTTTCAAATATAATGACTAAAGAGTTCGAAATGTCACATATGAGAGAATTATCTTACTTTCTCGGTCTTCAAATTAAACAATTAACAAACGAAATTTTCTTAAACCAAGAAAAATATTTCACTACTCTAATTAAACGCTTTGGAATGGAAAACACTTCTGGTAAATCTACTCCTATGAGTACCACAACTCATCTCGATCGAGATGAAAATGGCAAGAGTGTAGACCAAAAATTGTTTAGAAGTATGGTAGGCTCTTTACTTTACTTAACCGCTAGTGGACCAGACATAATGATGAGTGTATGTTTATGTGCACGTTTTCAAGCTAATCCAAAAGAATCACATTTAAGAGTCGTAAAACGAATTATGCGATATCTTAGTAATACTAAAGATTTTGGTCTTTTCTATCCAAAAGATTGTCCATTCGAGTTAGTTTCATTTAGTGATGTTGATTTTGATGGATCTCGAATAGATAGAAAAAGTACAAGTGGTACGTGCCATTTCATTGGAATCACTTTTATCATGGTTTAGTAAGAAACAAAATTGTGTCTCGCTTTCAACCTGTGAAGCGGAATATATATCTGCCGCATTAGCTAGTACCCAAGTCATATATATGCAACAAACACTTAAAGATTTTAATATAAATTTAAGAAAATCTACAATATATTGTGATAATACAAGTACAATAAATTTATCTAAAAATCCAGTAAATCACTCTCGTACAAAACATATTGATATTCGTCACCATTTTCTACGTGATAATATCGAAAAAGGAATTATCAATTTAGAATATATTTCTACCGAAAATCAAATTGCTGATATATTTACTAAACCATTACTAGAAAACTCATTCATAAAATTACGACGAGAATTAGGAATAATTTCTTTCAAGGATATTTAATAACAAGAATTATAATGGCAAGGAACCTAATACATGAGTAACATATCTCTTACTTTAATTCACTTCATTTAAAAGGCAGATATTATTTTTTACATAACTATAGGTTTGAAAAACTTAATCATTTATACATTTGAATTAGCTAATATTTCATGCACTAAAACATAACCATCCATTTCAAAGCAAATTATTAACCATTAATTTAATTTCTGGTTCTAAATCCTTAATGATTTTACACCACATTTTGTTTATATAACTCCAAACCTATATATACATGTTAAAATTTTAAACAAAATACAAATTCCTTTTCAAAACGATCAATCTCTGTAGAAAAATGTCTTCCAACAAATCAAACTCTCCCATCATCATAACTTTTTCAACCGATAGCTCAGCTGATTCACCTCAACTTCCTACACCAACACCAACACACGAGCCTGTGTATAAATGAGAAAATTACCGAACCGGGTATACACCGGATTCCAAGAAGGCTAAACGTTCGCTATTTATTTCTCCCGACACGAAGAAAAAGATCGATGAAATTCATCATTATCAACAGCAACAACTAGACCTCCAAGGAGAATTGTATTTTGAACAGAAAGTAACGGCTAAACGCCTAAGCTTTCTTGAACAAATTGGTTTGAAGTTTTGTAGCTCGAAGAAAAAGGATGTGAGTGAACCTTTACCACGACCAGTTAATCCGTATGATCCATGTTCGTCATATCGTACATCAAACGACCCAATACATCCTTGGGTCTCGCCTCAAAGACATCACTATAGTCCAAATTCATGGGACAAAAACTATATGGCAAATGAAAGATATACAATACAAAAGAAGAAGTCTCCATTCCCCAAGACTCCAACTCCCAAGAAATGATATTTTTTAAAGGTTAAAATAATGATGTTGTATTGTAATATTGTTATACAATTGTAAAAATTTCATTAAATAATTTACATATATTTTCAACATAAAACTAAAAGATGCAATATTCAGTCAACTGAATTTTTCTGCTCAGTCAACTGAAATTAACACAGAAACTTTCAGCCAAAAGTTCAGTCGACTACAAATTTCTACTTAGTCAACTGAACTTTACATAGAAACTCCTCATTCACGAATTTAGTCGACTGAATTGTCTGTTCAGTCGACTGAAAAGGTAATTGAGTTCAATTAATTCTTGATGATTTCTTACATTCAATAATGGAAAAACGAGAACAATATACTATGGCGAGTATATCATGCCACTACTCCTCAACGTTTATTCGCCACTACCAGAGTCCGAATCTACAACGGTTCACCAAATCAACCAACGGACTATAAGCCTCATGCAACTCCCAGCAAGACCTCCTCGCATCATGTCTCTAGCCTAATGGGAAGCATGTAATCAACAACCTCACCAATCTCCTCAGGCCCAACAAGAAGAACCTCATATTCAAGATGATGATTCGTCTTGTTCAACCGGATTATACTATAAATCAGTCATTAGGAATTCTATCAAGAAATCAACAAATTCTTGATAATCGCCTCAAAAAGGTTGATCACAAACTTGATAGAATAAAAGGTTTCTTCAACAAGCTATGGGATGCCATCTCATGCACAAGCTCCACTTCTGCTTCGACCTCACGCGGCAAGCGTCCGGCTCCAAAATTCACATGGACATCTTCCGAAGAAAATCCAAGCAGCAGCATTAGTGGTAACAGTGGTGGTCAAGGAAGTAGAGCTTTTCAACAACCAACCGGTGGCCCGGTTATTCGAGAACCAGAGGGAGGACGTGAAGGATCTTATGATTGGGACAAGGATCAATGATCATTTTTATTTGTTTGATTTCCAGAAACTTTATTTATTCTTAAAATTTCTGATAAGGCTTGTATAAATAGCCTTCTTTTATGAAACTCTGTGGTTTGTTTAATTCGTACTATGGTTATGTCTGTGTGAGATTATTTTTTCTCGACAATTATATATATATATATATATATATATATTACTTCCTTTTTGTCGATGACAAAGGGGGAGAAAGGTCACTAACTTTGTTTTATAGGAAAAATAGTGCATATATTGAGGGGGAGGAAACATAAATTACATCTCTACAAACATAGGTTTTGTCATCAATCAAAAAGGGGGAGAATGTTGATATGCTATATTTTGATCAATGACAGTGTGCTTCAACAAAAAGAAAGAGAAATGTGCAAAACTAAAGGAAGGACTATGAAGACCAAGGATATCATGAGTAATTATTATATATAGGTCTTAGTCTTAGTTTTATTGTTAAAATCTATCCTCAAGAAACTTGCACAAACACAAAAAACACATAACACAACTTCATATTTCAGTTAAGTATTCATTGTGCATAATCTACCAGTTCATTCGAATGAACATGATATTTCAGTCGACTGAACCTGTTACTCATTTTACAACATGCACAGTTCCAGTCGATTGAAATCCTTGTTCAGTCGACTGAATTTGAACCTGCGAATTTTTCCTGAAGAGATACCTTCTTCTTCCCAAGAGTTGCAGCCATTCTCCAATGGAAATGGATGCATCTCTTGCCTGCACCTTTTACAAATGGTTACACCTCTTCTACACATATAAAAACATGTTTCTATCATTTGCAAAATCACCAATTCTAATTGCTTTAATGTCTCTATTATATTTTTAGATTACTCAAGTTTTCAAAAGCGTTCACAAACCACTTCAATTGCATGAATCTCTAATTTATTTTTAATACTCTTTTGATTCATAACTACTTATATTTCCTAAATATTCATAATCACGTTTCATATTCTTGAGGATTAGATTATAGGAAAGTTGTACTCAATTAGACTCATTAGCGTTATCAAGAACACAACAAGTCAAAAATACTCTTTGTACCTAGTTGAAGTCCTCTTCGGTAGTTGATGCAAGAAATCTCGTTCGGTTGTTCATGTAAGTTGTAAACCTATTCCTTCGGATTAAGTGAGGGTTGTTAGTTAGAATTTTCAAGAGGAGCTTAGGGACTGGATGTAGGACAAGAGGTTTGAACCAACATAAAGTCTTGGTGTCCACTTTACTTATTGCTTACTGCTATTTACCTATACCATTCCACTATTCCATATTATACGATCCTACCGCATAGCTTCTTTCACCTTGGGCTTTAATGAAATCTGAAAAATTAGAAATTAGAGACCCATATTCGGGTATCATCGAAAACTTATAACAATGATTCTCTCAAGAGTATTAATTTTTGGTTGACCTAGATTTAGGAATCTGTGATAGATAAATAAATTTCCATTATTGAAATTTCAAACCTAGATTAGGGCTCAAACAAGTAATTGTCTCGATACCCAGATTCAGGTATATTAAGATAATCAGTGATCGTAAAGACCCCTAGACCTAAATTCAGGTATTAGTTGACGACATTTAGATATGAAAGATCAAAACCCAGATTCGAGTATTTATAGATGAAATTCTAGTATGAGAGACCCAAGATCTAGATTCGGGTATTAATAAGTGGAGCTCTGTTATACCTCTTTGATGTGTGATCCCTTCCGGTCTTGTATAGAAGTAATTTTTCTAGTTACCTCTTGAGCTTGGACGTCTTAGTCCGTAATTTGAAATGCCTCTTCTTGAGCTTGAATGTCTTAGTTCATGATCTGATGAGACTCTTCTCGAGCTTAGACATCTTAGTCTATTACTGAATGTGCCGCCTCTTAGGCTGGGACGTCTTAGTTCATCATAGAATGAGACTCTTCTCGGGCCTGGATTTCTTAGTCCATTATTTTATAGGTCCCTTCTTGAGCCTGGATGTCTTAATCCATTGTTGTCCGGTGCTCTTGGTTAGCTCATCTTAGAGGCTAGAACCAAAGACTTACCCGACCTCACTCCAGGAGGCGCCCTTCCCTGGCCCTTTTGCGGTGCAGACAGGGGCTTGTTCGATGTTTTAGCCTGCCACTCTTATGGCGAGGTTAAAAGCTTACTCCGTCTTCCCTCCAGGAGTGCCTTATCCTGGCCATAATGTGGCGTGGATAAGGGCTTCTTATTTGATGCTTTAACCTGGCCATCTTATGGTACGACTAAAGGCTTACTCCGTCCTCCATCCATGAGATGCCTTGACCTGACCAGAGGCATGACCAAGGGTGTGTCCAGTGCTTTAACCTGGCCATCTTATGCCACGACTAAAGGCTTATCTGCCTTCCCTCCAGGAGGTGCTCTGCCCTGGCCAACTCGGTGCGGATAGAGACTTTTTTACCATCTTAGGTAGTATTCAAATATAAGAAGCATTTCATTCCCAACCATATAGATTTTCTTTTTATGAAATGTGGTTCTTTATTAATTTTGTCTCAAGTTCTTTTTACAAACACTTGAATTTTTCATTGTCGAAAGAAGTTTATGTTCATCCCTACAGGGCTTTGCAATGGTTGGTTTCATGACTATTCATCATATGGTAGTGGCGGTAGGATTCTTCCAAATTTCTTTCATGTTTCGGTTTCTTTTTCTATGATGGCCAATAGTCGAGCTCATTATTTGTAAGCAAGCAGACGTTGGCAATTGATGTTGTTAAGTTGCACTCCTTTGGAAGTCTAGACTTGAAGTTTGATTCTTAAGGATGGCTTTTTGACTTTTTATTTCTTGGCCTTATTGTTTCATGCTCTTTGATTGCTTTTCTTTTGGCCACCCTTTGTACATCTTGTGTAGGAAGTGTTGTTGTTGTAATTGGTTGCCATTTATATGCAAAGACATTGTAATCATCCATTATCTCTTTCTCAAAGATGGTGCCTTTGGAATATTGTTGGATGGTTCTTCTCATTTGATTGAAGACATTGTCACTTCCATTTGTTTTCTTTCCTAATGCAAAGATAGGGGTGGGACCAACATGAAAGAGATTTATGCTCCATTTTTCAAGATTGCATGATTCCGCTTTCTTCCTGTTTATAATTCAAAGAACTTCTAGCCTTAACCTTTGCTTTTCGTCTTGGTTAGAATCCTTGATGATTACTGAGGAGAATCGTGCCAAATGTGGTTTAGATGACCCTTACTCGGATCTCTTAATTCTTTTGTCCATGATTGGACCAATGAAGTTGAACTTGAGATAGGATTGATAGGGTTAAAGAACAGTAGTATTTGGTGTTTAACCAGGATGGAGGTTCGAGATCTTCTTCTGGCGCCCAAAATGTTAACAAGAATTCTTGTTAACATCCCACGGTAGTGCTATGAAATGAAGATTATTCTTTAGAAAAGTAGAGTAGAAAGGAAGGAATGTATCCCTCTTGAATTTCCTTTTTAAATAGGCTTCAGCAGGTAGGAATTGCTCCGAAAGACCTTTTGACTATGTCGAAAGGTTTAGATTCAGTGCTTAATGACCTTTCGACTTTGCTGAGATGGATTGGTCTTTCCTTTGAAAGCCCTCCTTTCAATTCAAATGGGGTACCTTAGAGAGTTTTTCATTTAATGGTTAAAACCTTATTGAATGCCTTGATGGTTGTGTAGCAAGGGCTTATTTTGAGAATCAGATACTGAGGTTCTGACCCTATCGAAGGCAAGGTGTTTTGGTGATAAAGCTTGAACCAGGAATCTGTGTTAGGGTTCCAACCTTGTCAGAAGGAGTGAGCTTAACCTTCTTGAGTTTGAACAAGTAATCTCAAGTTATAGTGTTTTGGCCAAGGATTTCAATCTTGTCAAAAGACGAATCCTCAAACTCCTTATTTTAGTTGAAGGTTTATGTAAGTTGTGACTTGGTTTCGACCATGTCGAAAGCTAAAACTTGGAGTGGTTTAAATATTACTAGGCTTCGACTATGTCAATAATGGCCTTTCAATGAAGGTGAAACCTGCAACATAAGAGCGAAACTGACAAGAGCTTTGATAAAATTGTAGTAATCTAAGATACTTGAAACTTCCCTTTTATAAGCAAAAGATGGCTTTATTGCTTCAAATCCCTAAATTAAACTTGAATTAGAGTTACAACACTTTCTATTAATGAAACACAAGTTTGGAATGAGATGAATCGAATCCCTAAAACATGACCCCTGGGGTCTAATTTATGGATGCGGGTAGCACATTTCCGCCTTGATGCTTCCGACTTGGTCGAAAGACGGCTGCCGATTGACTTACATATGTTTCGTCTTTGTCGAAAGGAAGAGTTGTGCCTCTCTGCTTCATATTTCCTTGTAACTGCTTTCGACTCTATCGATAGCTATTTTTCAATGGTTTCGATGATTTTGGTTACGCCAGAGTACTTATTTCTAATCTGATGTGAAACCCTTCTGGATCACACTTGTGACGCCCCACCTCTATACCCACGCTAGCCAAGAACACTACGGAGTAATGCTGTCAACTAGCACGGAGAATAAGGCTGTTGAGGAGCGACCATCTGTGTAATATTTTTGTGCGAGTACTGATATGTCAGATAAAATATAACTTGCATGCCTTTCAAGAGGAAATCCGACATATTGACACAAACTCAAAGTTACTACACAGTGGCTATAATGTCTTCGGAAACAAATATAGAAATAAACATAACACAAATCAGTCACAGATAATTCATATCACAAAGGCGGAAGAAGATATGAACATATAACTAACACATGAAAGTGTATATCCGAGTAGTGGTCAAAAAGATCCATAATAATACAGAAGAATAGCAACACGTGCTATACAAAAGAATACAACTATGAGTCTATATCTCAAGTGTATACAACAAAAATGCTAATCTAAATAGTTAGCCAAAAGTCAGAGTAATGAATCCCTAGGGAGAAGTCAAGCAGAAGCACCTGTAACATCTCGGTCTGACTCGAGTATTATTTATAAGAAAATAATAAACGGATCAGTCTAGCTATAAATAGCAGATGACATGATATAAAATAAGAGATATGACATAAACATATGATAACCATATGGGCATACTAAAATAAGTATGTAATTGAAACTCTACATGAGATTAATCAATTTCACAAAAATCTTCACAAAGATCCAAAAAGGGTATCATACCCAAAACTTGTATTCACAACAAGTCAATGACACACGAATTCACCAATGCACAAAAATTGATAAATCATATCAATGAAAATCACTAAAATTGGTGAAGCATAAATTCCAGAATTCAACACACGAAATCCAGAAATCATAAAAAGGGGGAGGCCTATCACACGAACGGGAGCATGAAAACTCACCTACATATGTATCACACGAACGAGACACTATCTCATGGTAGCTAGCCATTAATTTTTGACACACGAATGGCCCGAAGACTATGGGGCGCTACCCCACATGTGTGTGTCGAAATCACACAGAAACGGGGTCTAGTCTAAATCGCAGACAAAGAGACATCGCACAATTGCTAGTCTAAATCACAAAAATGATCGTCATGATCATCAAGAAGTGTCAATTACAGTAAGCTAGTAAATATATGAGCTTAGCCTCATGTCCCATACCCACTAGCTTAACTTAAATATTTACGAACAAATTGTAGATTTCCACTAGAAAATTGTCATAAGAGATTCAATCGAACAAGTCCAAGAATTAACCGACGAAGTAAACGCAAGCGTTTAATACCACTTGTTTTACTAAGTCGTTTAATTAGATTTCTCATACGAGTGAGGAAAAGGTTTGTATATACTAATAGGTTGGAAAACGGTTTAAGGGAACGAGTTTTGTAATAAAATAATGTTGAAATCATTTGATGAAAGAGTTTTGATATTTACTACTAGTATTGAAACCTTTATATTTTTAAAGTGACAAATCATCGAAATGATTGTAGAAAAAATCAATCACTAAAATTCACGTTCGAAGTCGTGAATAAAATCCAAAGAAATCGATATCGAATCCACCAAAATGGATATTCCAAAAATTCCCGAAGAAAAGAAGTCATCAAAGTCAATAACAAATGATAACAACAAATAGGGAAATAACACGAATCGATTAAATTTGAAAACCACGCAAAATAGGCGAAATAGGCAAAACAGCAATAGGTCAGTCGGCCGGCTACAGAGCTCGGTCGACCGGCTACAGAGCTCGGTCGACCGGACCCTGTTCTGAAAAAATTCTTGGGAAGCAGGTCGGTCGGCTGAGCCCTGTAGCCAGTCGACCGGACCAGAGACAGAAAGGTGCCTATGCACTTTAGTAGCAGGTCGGTCGACCGGCCCAGGGGTTCGGTCGGCCGAACCTGATGTTCTGCAAATTGAAACCTATTTCAAATGAGGTGCAAACTTCTTCAATTTGCAATCGGACAAGCACGGACGCTAGGGGATTACGCCCTTCGACTACCCGGTCCTATTGGCTCCTCGATGCATCACCAAAAACATGTTCTAACATCAAAGTTATGATTTTTAAAGATTTGAACTCTAGACACTAAAAATTTGAATATTCACCAAATCAATTCAAACCAAAAGCAAATGCACATGAATAATTGTTAGGAATTCATACCCAACGTTCAAAGATAGTTATAGACTAAGATGTGAGATAAAAATCTCACCTTTGAACCCAAACAAATGAAGAAGAAGCTTGAAAGCAAAGGATAATTAACCACTCTTCAAATCCAACACAAGAAGCTTGATTCTAAGCTTTAAAAGAAGAACATTCCCAAAGTTAGGTTTAGGAATTTCTGAAATTGATAAGAGAATGAGTTGGAGAAGAAGAAGAGAAGGCTTACTAATGGGTTCTCTTGAATTTGGAGCTAGAAGTTGGATTTGCTAATGAAGACTAGGGCGTGGAGTTTTAATTTCCTCTTCCACTCTCCATTGTTATAAAAGCTTGAATATTAGGAAATGAGGAATGAAGTAATGAAGAGGAGAAGGGGTTGGGAATGAATACATAAGTGGGGTTAATGGGCTCAGCCCTAACAAAAGCCCTAAGTGAAAAAGTAGCAAAATTCCACTAGCTCCAAACATATCAAAGCTTATACTCAAAAAGATCGCAAACGGCGTTTTGAACTCAATGGAAGTGGTCTCAAGTCCTAATTCGACTGTTTGCAAAAAGTGGCTTTTCAGACTAAATTTCGAGTATCAATAAAATATTTAAATAAAATATAAAAATATAAAATCGATAAATATGCGGGTTGTTACAGACTCCCCTCCTTAAAGAAATTGCGTCCTCGCAATATTTAAGAAGAAGATATAGAGTAACAACCATAAAAGCATATTAACACAAAAGAATTTCGAAGTAAGAAGTTCACCATAAAGAGCATGGGAAAGTAAGTCAGGATGCGTTCGCTCGATGAACTCTCTAGATTCCCAAGAACAATCCTTAGGATTTGAAGACCATTGAACTTTCACAAGCGGGACATCTTTATTTCGAAGCCGTTTGACCTCCGAAGCAATAATTCGAATAGGATGTTGCTCATAAGTTAAATTAGGCGAAACTTCAATCTCTTCCACAACACCAGGCTCAAGAATAGAATCGGAATCTCGAAGGCACTTCCGTAATTGAGAAACATGAAACACGTCATGCATAGCAGAAAACTGAGCCGGTAATGTAAGGCGATAAGCCATAGAACCAATACGTTCAGTGATAGAAAATGGCCCAATATATCGAGGTGCTAACTTTCCCGACCGACTGAAACGTACAACACCTTTCATTGGTGAAACACGAATAAAAACAAGATCTCCAACAGAAAATTCTAATTTCTTTCTCCGGTTATCGGCATAGGGTTCTTGTCTACTCTGGGATTCTTTCATCCTATGTCGAATAAGTTCAATTTTCTCTGTGGAATCCCGAATAAAATCTGGACCTAAAACCAGCTTCTCACCAGCATCAAGCCAACAAGAAGGAGATCGGCATGGCCTTCCATAGAGTGCCTCGAAAGGTGCCATACCAATACTAGATTGGAAGCCATTATTATAGAAAAATTCAACAAGTGAAATATGATCTTCCCAACTTCCATCAAAATCGAGCACACAGGCACGAAAAAGATCTTCAAGAGTTTGATTCACACGCTCGGTTTGTCCATCGGACTGGGGGTGATAAGCGGTGCTAAAATTAAGCTTCGTTCCTAAAGCTTTTTGAAGACTCTTCCAGAATCCACTAGTAAACAATGGATCGCGATCACTAACAATAGAAGTAGGAACTCCATGTAATTTAACAATCTCTTTAACAAAGAGTTTGGCCAAAAGAGGAACGGTTCGGTTAGACCGAACGGGAATAAAATGGGCGGATTTAGTAAGTCTATCAACTACAACCCATAAGCTATCATCACCCGAACGAGAACGGGGAAGGCCGTCAATAAAATCCATGGAAATTTGATCCCACTTCCAAATTGGAATTTCTAAAGGTTGCAATAACCCACCAGACCTTTGATGTTCGGCCTTAATGAGTTGGCAAGTCATGCAACACTTAACAAAGTTAGCAATATTAGATTTCATTCCCTCCCAATAATAAAGTCGCTTTATATCCGCGTACATTTTACTACTACCGGGATGAATGGTATATTTAGAACGATGTGAATTTTCTAAAATATCTTTACGAAGATCACTAATATTTGGCACGATAAGTCTACCAAATTTTCGAATGCCGCCACAAGAATTGATATCAAAGTCTTTCAAACCATCCATATCAATTTTATCCTTAATATTTTGGCCAAGAAGAGCCAATTCGAAATCTAGCCTTTGAGCTTCAAGAATGCGGTCTAAAAGAGAAGGATGAGCCTCAAGGCTACATAAAATAAGAGATGAACATAAATCGGATATGCGCTCTCGAATCTCATAAGTGGATAAAATCTCGAGATCGTTCTATTCGGATATCATCATGGAAACAACTGCTTGTTGTTTACGGCTAAGAGCATCGGCGACACAAATTACCCTTACCGGGAGTATAAAGGATATCAAGATCATAAGGTGCAAGGAACTCGAGCCAACGTTGTTGACGCAAATTAAGTTCCTTTTGAGAAAATAAATATTTCAAATACTTATGATCCGTGTAAAGAATAAATTTCTCTCCCAATAGATAATGATGCCAAATTCGAAGGGCGAAAACAATAGCTGCGAGTTCTAAATCATGTGTGGCATATCTAGTCTCGGCCGGCTTCAATTGCCTAGAAGCGTAAGCAATAACACGTTCTTTTTGCATAAGAACGACACCCAAACCAATGCGACTAGCATCAGTATAAACAATAAAATCTTGGTTTCCATCAGGAATCACAAGAATAGGAGCATCGGAAAGGAGTTCTTTCAATTTCTGAAAAGAGGCTTCACATTTGTCCGACCAAACGTATTTAACACCTTTCTTTGTTAAGCTAGTGAGAGGGACGACAATTTTAGAAAAATCTTTAATGAAACGACGGTAATAACCCGCCAATCCGAGAAAACTACGAATCTCTGTCACACTCTCCGGTCTCTTACGATCTTGAATCACTTCAATCTTTGAAGGATCCACGGAAATTCCGGATTCGGAAATAATATGACCGAGAAACTTCACACGAGATCGCCAAAAATGGCATTTAGTAAATTTTGCTTTTAAATGATTACTCCTAAGAGTTTCCAACACAATCCGAAGATGCTTCTCATGTTCCTCCTCGGTTCTTGAATACACAAGAATATCATCAATGAAGATGAGAACAAATTGATCGAGAAAATCTTTGAAAACTCGATTCATAAGATCAACGAAATAAGCTGGGGCATTCGTTAAACCAAATGGCATAGTAAGCAATTCATAAGATCCATATCGGGTACGAAACGATGTCAAAGGAATGCTATCCTCTGCGATACGAAGCTGATGAAAACCGCTAGCCAAGTCCAATTGTGAAAAGATTCTAGCACCACTAAGTTGATCGAATAGGTCATCAATCCGAGTTAAAGGATACTTATTTTTGATAGTAAGATCATTAAGCTTGCGATAGTCAACGCAAAGTCTAAGTGTACCATCAGATTTCTTCACAAAAATTGCCGAAGCTCCCCAAGGCGAGGAACTAGAGCGAATAAATTGCTTCGTCTCCAATTCGGTTAATTGTTTGCACATCTCCTCATTTTCCTTATTGGACATGCGATAAGGAGGACGAGTAATAGGTTGAGCTTCAGGGATGAGATTAATTTTGAACTCAATTGCTCGCTTAGGTGGTAATCCTGAAACAGACTCAAATATGTCGGAAAATTCACGAACAACGTGAATAAGAGCAATGACATCTTCCTCATCATCATTATCGTCATCACGAGGATTTAAAGAATATAAAGATGCAGATAAAGTGGAATCCAAATCTTTGAGAATAATAGAAATCTGCTTTACAGATTGCGGGTGTCGGAGATAAATAGTCCGCTCGGGACATAGGATGTGAGCTTCATAACGGTTAAGCCAATCCATTACCAAAATCATTCCAAAGCCTAAATAACGCATGACATGAGAGCCGGCTAGGAAGGGAAAATCACACAAAATAATCTCCACATCTTTACAAAGCAAACTAAGCGTTGCGGACCCACCAACTGGATTCGCAATTCTCAAAGAAGTCATTAAAGCAACAACACTTAAAGAAAAAGTATCAACAAGCTCTTTTGATATAAAAGAATGGGATGCTCTCGTATCAAAAAGAACTCGAATATGTTGATCACGAAATATAATAATACCATCAAGGATAGAATGAGAAATACCTTGACCACGAGATGTGTTGCCAGGGGCTTGAGCAACATTAAGCTTTCCCTCCTTCCTATTTTGAAGTTTAGGACAAGAATATAAATAATGATCTGGGCTTTTGCAATAGCGACAAGTACGAGGCTTTGAACACTTGTTCGCAAAATGGTCTCTGGAACCACAGTTAAAGCATTTTCCTTCAGTAGAGGAAAAAGTCTTCGCAGCAGGAGTTGCCTGTTTACCCTTTTTACTGGGATAAGGACCTTTGAATTTGTTTGGCCTCTTCTTGTTGTTGAAGTTTGGTTTGGAACCCACCACTTCAACATCACTTTCCCTATCCGCCTCTTCAAGACGAAGAGCGATATCAATGAGTTGGTCGAAGGGAACTTCTAATTTTAGAAGTAATGGCTTCTTGAGATTTTTGTTTAAGCCATAGACAAATCTTTGGTTCTTCTTCAATGGGGTGCTGATGTATTCAACCCCATATTTGGAAAGTGACTCGAAGGATGCAACATAATCAGTCACGGAGGCTTCACCCTGAACAAGGTCTATGAAACGCTGAGCCAATGTCACTTTCTCTGCTTCTGGCACGAATTTTAATTCGAAGCGTTCCCGGAATTGCTCACAGGTGAGATCCGCTTCATTAATATCAGAAATAAGAAGTTCGTACCAGTCCAATGCTCTCTCTTGGAGCATACTAGAAGCCACCTGAACACGGTGAAGATCGACGAGATTCATGCGAATGAAGATTCGATCACAGGTCCTCAACCATGCCTGGACCTCGATTACAGTTTCAGAACCTTTAAATGGCTTCCCACCCAGGTTGGTGTAATCGTTGTACAAACGTGCAAACCCAGATTTAGGGTGAGTAGGTTCCGGATTAGAATCAGCTGCTTGAGCATTCGTGACAAGGTCAAGAAGTTGCTGGGTAGTCATAAAAACTCCATCTTGGGGTGGAGCACTAGATGGTCCAGCTCTGGGACGACCTGGTCTAGCCATTTCTCTTCCTTAAGAATGAAAGAATGAAGAAGAAGAAGGTTATTCACAAAATGAATATCAAGCAATCTTGATAGATAAAACAAGGAATCATAAAGAAAATAGGATGAATCGGTACGAAGACTCGAATTAAATCCTAAAGCACGACTCCTAAGATAGACTTAGGATGATGATCCTTGCTAAGTTATTCTACATTGTTCCGAAGTTTGGCTCTGATACCAAGCTGTGACGCCCCAACTCTATATCCACGCTAGCCAAGAGCACTACGGAGTAATGCTGTCAACTAGCACGGAGAATAAGGCTGTTGAGGAGCGACCATCTGTGTAATATCTTTGTGCGAGTACTGATATGTCAGATAAAAGATAACTTGCATGCCTTTCAAGAGGAAATCCGACATACCGACACAAACTCAAAGTTACTACACAGTGGCTATAGTGTCTTCGGAAACAAATATAGAAATAAACATAACACAAATCAGTCACAGATAATTCATATCACAAAGGCGGAAGAAGATATGAACATATAACTAACACATGAAAATGTACATCCGAGTAGTGGTCAAAAAGATTCACAATAATACAGAAGAATAGCAACACGTGCTATACAAAAGAATACAACTATGAGTCTATATCTCAAGTGTATACAACAAAAACTGCTAATCTAAATAGTTAGCCAAAAGTCAGAGTAATGAATCCCTGGGGAGAAGTCAAGCAGAAGCACCTGTAACATCTCGGTCTGACCCGAGTATTATTTATAAGAAAATAATAAACGGATCAATCTAGCTATAAATATCAGATGACATTATATAGAATAAGAGATATGGCATAAACATATGATAACCATACGGGCATACTACAATAAGTATGTAATTGAAACTCTACATGAGATTAATCAATATCACAAAAATCTTCACAAAGATCCAAAAAGGGTATCATACCCAAAACTTGTATTCACAACAAGTCAATGACACACGAATTCACCAATGCACAAAAATTGATAAATCATATCAATGAAAATCACTAAAATTGGTGAAGCATAAATTCCAGAATTCAACACACGAAATCCAGTAATCATGAAAAGGGGGAGGCCTATCACACGAACGGGAGCATGAAGACTCACCTACATATGTATCACACGAACGAGACGCTATCTCATGGTAGCTAGCCATTAATTTTTGACACATGAATGGCCCGAAGACCATGGGGCGCTACCCCACATGTGTGAGTCGAAATCACACAGAAACGGGGTCTAGTCTAAATCGCAGACAAAGAGACATCGCACAATTGCTAGTCTAAATCACAAAAATGATCGTCATGATCATCAAGAAGTGTCAGTTACAGTAATCTAGTAAATATATGAGCTTAGCCACATGTCCCATACCCACTAGCTTAACTTAAATATTTACGAACAAATTGTAGATTTCCACTAGAAAATTGTCACAAGAGATTCAATCGAACAAGTCCAAGAATTAACCGACGAAGTAAACACAAGCGTTTCATACCACTTGTTTTACTAAGTCGTTTAATTAAATTTCTCATACGAGTGAGGAAAAGCTTTGTATATACTAATAGATTGGAAAACAGTTTAAGAGAACGAGTTTTGTAATAAAATAGTGTTGAAATCATTTGATGAAAGAGTTTTGATATTTACTACTAGTATTGAAACCTTTATATTTTTAAGGTGACAAATCATCGAAATGATTGTAGAAAAAATCAATCACTAAAATTCACATTCGAAGTCGTGAATAAAATCCAAAGAAATCGATATTGAATCCACCAAAATGGATATTCCAAAAATTACCGAAGAAAAGAAGTCATCAAAGTCAATAACAAATGATAACAACAAATAGGAAAATAACACGAATCGATTAAATTTGGAAACCATACAAAATAGGCGAAATAGGCAAAACAACAACAGGTCGGTCGGCCGGCTACAGAGCTCGGTCGACCGGACCCTGTTCTGAAAAAATTCTCAGGAAGCAGGTCGGTCGGCTGAGCCCTGTAGCCAGTCGACCGGACCAGAGACAGAAAGGTGCCTATGCACTTTAGTAGCAGGTCAGTCGACCGGCCCAGGGGTTCGATCGGCCAAACCCGATGTTCTGCAAATTGAAACCTATTTCAAATGAGGTGCAAACTTCTTCAGTTTGCAATCGGACAAGCACGGATGCTAGGGGATTACGCCCTTCGGCTACCCAGTCCTATTGGCTCCTCGATGCATCACCAAAAATATGTTCTAACATCAAAGTTATGATTTTTAAAGATTTGAACTCTAGACACTAAAAGTTGAATATTCACCAAATCAATCCAAACCAAAAGCAAATGCACATGAATAATTGTTAGGAATTCATACCCAACGTTCAAAGATAGTTATAGACTAAGATGTGAGATAAAAATCTAACCTTTGAACCCAAACAAATGAAGAAGAAGCTTGAAAGCAAAGGAGAATTAACCACTCTTCAAATCCAACACAAGAAGCTTGATTCTAAGCTTTAAAAGAAGAACATTCCCAAAGTTAGGTTTATGAATTTCTGAAATTGATAAGAGAATGAGTTGGAGAAGAAGAAGAGAAGGCTTACCAATGGGTTCTCTTGAATTTGGAGCTAGAAGTTGGATTTGCTAATGAAGACTAGGGCGTGGAGTTTTAATTTCCTCTTCCACTCTCCATTGTTATAAAAGCTTGAATGTTAGGAAATGAGGAATGAAGTAATGAAGAGGAGAAGGGGTTGGGACTGAATATATAAGTGGGGTTAATGGGCTCAACCCTAACCAAAGCCCTAAGTGAAAAAGTAGCAAAATTCCACTAAATCCAAACATATCAAAGCTTATACTCAAAAAGATCGCAAACGGCGTTTTGAACTCAATGGAAGTGGCCTCGAGTCCTAATTCGACTTTTTTGCAAAAAGCGGTTTTTCAGGCTAAATTCCGAGTATCAATAAAATATTTAAATAAAATATAAAATCGATAAATATGCGGGTTGTTGCAACATTGTTTTCGACCAATTCAAAAGGGTTATCATAGCTTTCGAAGGGTTGTCCTGGACAATGCTTGTTTTCACATAGTTTAACAAAGGCGAAACCTTTGATGTCGGAAGGTTTGGCACTTATGCAAGTAGCCGTTCTCATTGTCTTTGAAAGGTGTTGCTTTGACTCAATCAAAAGTTCATCATGCATATGAAATGACCCAGTCGAAAGGTGTATATTGAAGGCAGAAGGATGCTTTCGACTCTTTTGTCTCCTTCGAAAGGTATGAGCTCACTGGACCTTTGTTATAGAGACCTTCCGACGCCTTCGAAAGGTTTTGACGCTTCCAGACTTCGACGGTAGCATCTCTTCGACACCTTCGAAAGGTATAGCTGGTGTTCTTCTCTTTTTTTCTCTGCTTAAAGGGGTCTCGACTAAGTCGAAAGGTAGATTTTTGGAGTAACATTCATATTTTGATAAATTGAAATTTTTTATTCTAGCGACTAAGCAAAAGTCGCTATTTTTTTGTTCAGACTATGGTAACTTCTTTAAATCGACTCGGAATCAATCTTGATTTTAACCAATAAACTCACATATATATTATAGATAGCATGGAACACTTGAATGCTTCTTAATCTGAATGTAAATTGTTATTCTTCTTGGTGGCTAATAGTTGTACTAGCAAATATCAAGCTACATTCCTACATTTAATCTCTGACTCATACCGTACTTTGATAATTCATTTGTTTCTAAATCACTGAATAGTCATGCGTAAATTTGCTCATTACAATTTAAATTTTGAAAATATATATCGAATGACTAGGGAGAATTCGTTATTTTTTTTTCTCAAACCACAGTAACTTCTTATACTATCTTCAAATTAGGAAAGACTTGGACTAATTAACTCTCATCCGTATTATGAAAATATGTGACACTCAGATACTTCATATTTTGTACGTATGATATCGTTCTTCTAATTGACTGGTAGTTGTACGTAGTAAATAACATGCTGCACCGCCACATCTAAACTTTGATTTGAACAATGCTCCAATGAATAATTTGTCTCTAAATCATTGGACAATCATGCAGAAATTCACCAACAATTTGCATTTGTTAAATTTGAATTTGAAAGTTTGAGTCTATATTCGAGAACTAAGAATTTTGCAATTTTTGGTTGAATTTAAAAATTTTAAATCGAAAATACGAATAATTGAGTATCGTCCTCGAAATAAGGATCGCTCGTATTCTCGAAATAAAAAATGAAATTTGAATATTGATGAAAACTAGAGTATAAATATGAAAATTTAAAATTGAAATTTAAATTATTTTAGAAATTCAACAGGAGAAAAAAAAACAGAATTAAGTTTCTTAAAAACTTTCTAAACTTTTTTTTGTCAAATGGGGTTAACGAGTAACCCATACAATAAGTGGGTTGGGTTAGATTGAACCTTATGTTTAATGATTCAAACGGAATGGATTATAAATGAGTTGGATCAATTTTTACATAACTATTTTGTGATTCGATCTGATCGTTGGACACACTACAAGAAAAAGGCAGAATACCGACAGCCAAGACCGACGGCTTTCGACGGGCCGTCGGAAGCCGTCGGAAATATGCGATTATACCTGCCAGCCGAGACCTTTCTTCCTCCTCCATTCCATACGAAAATAACTCAAAAAAACCCTCAAATTCAACCCCCAAGCTTCCAATCCCTAATTTCTAGCTTCCGGATCTTCCAAGGCTCTCTAATCAAGCTCCATTACTCTTAATCTCAGGTATAATCTCTTATTTTTGTGAAAAATTCAGTTTTTACCCTAATTCTAGATTTGCATAAATTGATAAATTAGGGCGAATTAATGATTGCAATTGTTTCCACTAGCGTAATAACGGTTTATAGCATCACATGGTATACCGATTTCATCTTTTATCGTGAAATTGTGATAAACACGTATAATTTGTGCTTGTTCATGTATATGTAAATTGTTATGTATGCCTTGATTCGACGATTGTATACGTTATTTGGAATAAGATAAAATGATTGAATGAACTAGGAGTATTATATTGTGCATGTATTTACTTATGACAAAAAAATGCATTACTCTAAATTATAATTGTGTGTATTGAAAAATGACAAAAATGTTAAACCAGCCCTAAGTTGATGCGTAATACGTCGAATAAATGTGTGAAATTAATATATAAATGTGAACAGTGAGTAAAACTGTATTTTTTCGTAAAATGCGCGCATGTAACTGACAAATTTCCCTTAGAGAGTTTTTGGCCCCGGCTGACGAGTGTTGTACATGATCGTTGTATAAATAGTCGTTTTTTTCGAAAAACGACCATTTATATTCATCTGGTACAATGTTTGTCGGATTTGTCCCAGTATTGGACAAGTTACGAACACAGTAAGAATTTACATTTTGTATACTATTTCGTCTCAAACGGTTCATAAAATTTCGGCCTAACTTTTCTTTTTTGTTTCCTGCGTACACGCATTTGTGTACAATGCAGGGAACAAAAGAGAAATGCTGCCGAAATTTTATTGAATCGTTTGAGACGAAGTAATATACGAAATGTAAATGCTTACTGTGTTTGTAATGGGAAGTAGGATGTCTGACCAATGAAAAAAAAG
Source organism: Allium cepa (assembly GCA_030765085.1). NCBI lineage: Eukaryota > Viridiplantae > Streptophyta > Magnoliopsida > Asparagales > Amaryllidaceae > Allium > Allium cepa. Next base: position 918,117,113 of record CM060931.1, on the reverse strand, counting down.
TATATATATTTTTAATCGTTACGTACGTTAAAAAATAAAATGTGCCCTATTTGAAAATATTTTTAAATTTGTGAAGTTGTTCTTTAAATTCAAAAAATTATACAACCATGAAAATAATCTTTTTTGAATTTGTATTCTTTAAAATAAATATTAATTTTTGAACTTTTCATTTTGCAAATAGGAAAAATGATTGATTATTTTGTTGATCGGAGGAGATGGATGTACCAAAGAAAAGGACTGAGGGGCTCAATAAAAGAAGATTTTTATAATGGTATAAACGTGTTTGTTGAATTCGCTTTAAGTAATAACGGAAACGATCCAGAAATTCGTTGTCCGTGTAGTAGGTGTAGACATTTGAAGTATTTGTTACCAGATATTGTGAAAGTTCATTTGTGCCAACACAGTTTCGTACCAGAATATTATGTTTGGGATCGGCATGGAGAAGTTGTAGCAAATACTTCTGTAGAGTCTGAAAGTTTCGTTAACGAAATAGTTTCAGCGACCCGTATAGAAAATATGGTCGAAGATGCAGCACGATCAATGTTTCCTATGGTTCAAGTTGACGACGATGATGGAAATGTTGAAGAACCAAATATTAAAGCAATGTTATCTATTTTTAGACAACATGGTCGGCCTTCTGGAAAATGTGTAGAAATATGGCTAGACGATAGAGATCTTCATGTAGCACACACTTATATTCTTCTAAATTGTGCCGAGGTTGCGCCGTTTGTTAGGTAATCTGAAATAATAATTTGTGTTTTATTCTTTTCTTATATGCATGCGCGTGTATAACCTAATGTAACAATTTGTTTATATATACAGTGTTTATGAACGTGAACATCCGAACGGAGATCTCAGTAAAGAATTTTCCGGTTGGTTTTCAAATTACGTTTATGAGCCGAGAAATTGTGTTGTTGACGAAGGGTTGAAACATCTTGCGATGGGACCAAAAAGAGTGGTCAAGACATATCCAATATATTTCGTCAACGGATATAAATTTAACACCAAAGAATACGGTGCAGAAAAATTAACAAATAATACTGGTGTATTTGTTAAAGGTAGTGACGATCCAGAAAATCATTTAAATGATTTTTATGGCGTTCTGACACAAATTTTGCAACTGACATATTTCTCACGACCCGCGGAGGAGGTGTTTCTATTTAGATGCAATTGGTTTAGCAATGTTCCAGGTTCTGTAATTAATGTGCACAAGGATTATAATCTTATCGAAATAAAGCATACATCGCACTATCACAAGTATGATCCTTTTGTACTAGCCAAACAAGCATTGCAAGTTTATTACGCTCCTTATCCGTCTCTAAATAGAGATAAAGCAGATTGGTCTGCAGTTTTAAAAACAAAGGCCAGATTCACATTCGATGGGAAGAATATTCCCGACGAACAAGCTTATCAGGCAGATCTTGAGCAAAATAACGAAATAATTATTACAGACGATCATACAGATTTTGGTCCCTTGATCGATGAATCAAATGTTTTGGTAGAAGCGTTTGACAGTGCAGAGGAAAATATCGTCGAAAACGAGACCGAATCTGAATCAGAAGATGATGATGACTGATACAAATCTGAATCTGTTTTTTTGCAATTGATGTAACTGTGTTAAATTCTTGATGTATTATGAAATTGATGTAACTATGAAACCAAATCCGTTTACTATTGTTCGCATGTTGTATTCTTGATGTATTATTAAATTGATGTAACTATGAAACCAAATCCGTTTACTATTGCATGTTGAATTCTTGATGTATTATGAATCAGGTATAACACACTTCCATTTCTATTTCCATTTCAGTCATTAATTAAGCTGTAATTTGTACCGTTGATGTCATTTTCATATGAAATATATTTCACTATCATGTTTTTATACTCTTATATAATGATGTGTATATGTCACAGGTTTATCAGTATGTCGTATAGAGGTAGGAGCTCTTCCCGATCGTTTGGAGGCGATGGCAGTGGCCCATCGCAAGAGCCACAGCGTGCTGTTGTATCTTTGGTCCCTAGAGCAGAAGGGTAATTAAAATTAAATTTTATTCAGCATCTTATTTTTTCTATGATATACGTACGTACTTATCTATATCGTACTTAAAAACAGAGGGTTCGACCTACTTCCCTCCAAGGTTGTGCTGGACGTCTCTAGAGCAGCATATCGCAGTAGGATGAGTGCGTGCTGGCCGAAGTGGGACTCCATCCCTGCTCACATCGTAGAGTGCATATGGCAGGATGTTCTAGTATGTATAATTTTTTTGTTTTCCATTTTTAATTCGTTTTTGTCGTTTTTCTATTGTTTATCGTTTAAAGTGTAATCTTTTTTTCACACAGGCTGAGATGGATATCCAGACAGACGACATGATGCTGGCACGAGCATACTGGATGAGGAAGATGCGCAAGAACTACAGGGATACGATATCCGAGATTAAGAAATCCGGTAAGAAACCAAAGTGGATGGGAGAGAGCGTGTATCAAGCTTGGTTGAGCTACTGGGAGACGGACGAGGCGAAGGCAAGTATACTATTTTTTTTTTTGAATTATTAATTTGACGTGATTGAAAAATAATGTATCAAAATTTGAATGTACAGGCAGAGTCGGATAGAAACTCTGCAAATAGAAATAAGAATCCCGTCACTCATCGCGGAGGATCGAAGTCGTTTCAGCAGTATCGGCAGGAGTTGGTAAATTTACTGAATAATAAATGTAAATAGTTTATGCTATATGATTCTAAATGTATAATAATTGTATGTAACAATCAAATTCAGGAAGCCGAGGCACAGGGTCCTGTCAGCTATATGGACGTGTTCACCCGTACGCATGCTGTCGAGCATGTTAATCCAGACGGGACTGTTTCGTACACATGGCAGGACGATAAATCCAGCAAAAGCCATGTAAGCATATTTCATTTTATTCACTATTAATAATTGTTAAATTATGATGAAATAAGATATGATATTATTAATTTGTTAATGCAGGAGATGTTTATGGAGCAGCGGCAGAAACTCCTTGCTGATACAGGGCGAGAACAGCTGACGACCAATGAGGAGGACGTTATTTTTGAGTCCGTTATGACTCCAGCTGAGCATGGTCGACGTTACGGCTTTGGCAATTTAGCGGTAAATAATTTACTTTTTATTAAAATACTTAAAATCTGATATTTTTGCCTTTTCAAGACAATAAACTTGGATTTTATTTATTTTTTAATTATTGCAGTCCAGCAGTCATAGTAGGGGACGGCGGAGCAGACCACAGAGCGATTTAGCAAGTATAGAAGAATTGCGGACCAGAGTGTCTCAATTGGAGGAGCAGAACGGCCAACAGGCCTTGCAGGCCACACAGTTGTTAGAGTACATGCAGCAGTTTGGTGGCCGCTTTCCTTCCTCGGCTGGCTCTGGATCTGGAGGAGATTGACTCATTGCTTGCTTGTTCGTCGTTCAGGTATGTTTTTTGTTTGTGTAGAATGATTTGATAGACGGTGCGGATAAATATTGATTTGTATAATTATGTATGATACACTTGGTTTTCTGGTTTTATGAGGACATGTGCATTAGAATATTGAAGAATTTGTGTATTAACAATATGATGGAACAATTATTGTTAATGTTGGGATGGTTATGTATGTTTTTTATCTTATTTTGATTGTATTTTTATTTATTTGTGCGTTTGTTAAGTATGCTGTAGTTTAGGTTTGGATCTTTGATTGGATTATTGCATATTGGGTTGTGAATTATTGATATCAGAGTATTTGGAAGAGAAATGTGGTTGGAAGGCAATGGTGGCAGCGAATACCAAAAAAAAAATTTGCAGATTTCCGACGGCTCCCGACGGCTTATCGGCCAAAATTTCCGACGGCTTCCGGCGTTTTTAGTCGGGCTGTAACTCAGTATTTCCGACGGATTCCGACGGACGTCGGAATCCGTCGGAACCCGTCGGACTCCGTCGGAATAATAGACGGCGGTAGCCGTCGGAAGCCGCCGGAAGTACTGCTCTCCGACGCCGTCTTTTCCGACGGCTTTTTCTGACGGCCGCCGACGGTTTCTGGCCGTCGGAAATGCTGTTTCTCCTTGTAGTGACAAGTCTAGCCCAATCAAACTGATTTGAGCGATATAATTAGAAAGTAAGGAGATTCTATGCAAATTGTAGAAATTTCCAAGATTTTCCATTAATTTCCAGTGGGAGTTCCTTCCAAAACTATTTTAATTTCTTGGTATTTCATGTCGTGTGGGAAATATTCATCGATCCTATCACCAACAGGAAGATTCAATAGGGTTTCCAAGCATAGTTTTCATAACCCGATCCTGCCCGCGGTTGAACCGCAAATAACCCCGAGCCGCGGGGGTCAAAGGCCGGAAACTCAATCAAACCTCCTTCATGCAAGAACCTTGGTTCGACATTTGAATTGACGGTTTAACCCTTCATTTGAAGGTGGTTAAACCCTCTCATATGCGCAATTTCTTCGTTTCAAAATATGTTTTCAAACCTCCGTCCATTTTATGTTTGTAATTAGTGCAGCTGGTGTAATAAATTTTGTTTAATTTTTCATATTTGAATTAATGTGTGGATTATGAATTAATATCGTATATATTTATTGAAGATATTGATTTATTGTGTACTTATGGTTGATATGTTGCATCTAAATGTATTAATTTTCAAAAAAAAAAATACGTGCGGTTCTTGACGGTTCGACCGGTCGAAGGTCGAACCTTCGAAACGTCGAACCTTGAGTCCTCATGGTTTGATTAATGGTCCGGTTATGAAAACATTGTTTCCAAGTGACATTTTGTCCAGTATCGTAAAAGAAGATTTTATATCTCATGAAATTTTCATTTGATTTGGAGAGTGTTTAATAATAGCTCGTCCATTCATAGCCAGTTTACTTGTATATTTTTGGATATATACAATACAAGAATTAATCAAAAACAAAAATTTCTTAAAAGCTGTCTTGTACAAAACGTTTATGTATTACACTGTGCATTTTAGCTAAACTGGGAAATATTTATTCCACATTTTTGGAGGATTTAATGAAATTTTGCATGAAAAAAAACATTGTAAGGCTTAGAGGGCTAGTTATTCAAAGTTCAATCACTAAGTTCAGGCATAACAGTACACATATGAGTTCCTTTTGCAGTTGATTAGTCCACCATAGCCAACGTGGCAACCCCCCTTCCACATTCTGCACCAAACATCCCTCAAACGCATGTGTACAACATCCAACCATCAACCAGACCTACCACACTTCATATAAACAGTAACATGCTCCTTCCTTTCTATTCCACACACTTCACCAACCATATACACTTATTACCCTAATATAAGCACTTGCCTTTTACCACTAAGTTATTCAAGCTCTTACTTCTTCTCCATCTTAATATACGTACCTTCACTACACTTAACTGAACCATGTCAAAGATTGAGGAGATCAGAAGAGCTCAGCGCGCCGAGGGTCCAGCCACGGTGTTAGCTGTCGGCACGGCTGTGCCTAAAAATGTGGTATATCAAAACGAGTATCCGGATTATTACTTCAGGGTCACTAAGAGTGAACATATGACTGATCTTAAAGAGAAGTTTAAGAGAATGTGTAAGTGTTTCTTTTCTTTGTTCCCTTTGCATGCAGCATAATATAATTCTGTATCCTATCATTAACTACATTCCTTGTACATAAAACAATGCTTCATGCACTTTTTGATATGAACTTTTTGAAGAGAAAATTATTTATTTGAAATATATTTTGTTTATATGTATTCAAACTGCTGTTTGAAGTTCAAGGTGTGCTAGTGGAATTGTTCACCTCCAGAGTTTGAATTTTGAGATAGGAAATATCAAATTATGTATTCTTTTGTTTTACAAACTGCGTGAAAAAAGTGATACATTGTGAAGTTTTAAGTGACCTTGGAAAGGTTTATGATAAACTCTTTGATTTGTCGTGAACAGTCATAAAATTTACATTTGAATTTTGTAGTATGAGTTATTTGAAGAGAAAACTGTTTATTCGAATGTATTATTGTTTCAAGTTTTTAAAATTTTCTGTCATCTCTTATTATGTAAGTGCAATACTTCTAAGGTGAAACCTCTTTAAAGTTTCTGCGTGTCCAGCAGTTCTAATATTCTCATACTTTTATTTTATAGACACCAATTGCTATTTTTATTTATTTTGTAGGAAAAAAAAGGAAAACTAGAAAAAGAAATATAATACAAAGATTCACCGTTGAACATTATTATTGTTGTTGTTATATATTTTTCACAGGTGCTGATTGAAAACGTAAACATACTGTAACGCTGTAGCAGTAACTGCCAGCCGAAAAAATGTCCCAAATTTTCTTAGCACGCAAAAAAGGCAGTACAATTAAGTCCCCAGTAACAAGCAGAGTTAGATCACACTCAACGCATGACTTCAGACTATTTGACACCTTACCCTTTCTAACAAAATAACCACTTGATTACATGATTATATGATTTCAAAGAAAGTAAAATATTTAATACAGTTTTTCATTAATTTAGTTAAACGTTACTTTAAATGATTACAATGAAAAAAAATCAAAATTTGAAAGATTTAAAGAGATATTTACGGAGAGAAACAAAATAAATAAATTTAAATAGATTCAAGAAGACATATTCTCTGTTTTATATTCGCTAATCCTATACTAACACAAATTTACATATTTCCATACAGGTGAAAAGTCAATGATAGAGAAACGATACATGCACGTAAACGAACAAATACTGAAATCCAATCCGAACATGACGGCCTACATGGCGCCGTCCCTGGATGCCCGGCAAGACATCGTGGTTGTCGAAATCCCAAAGCTCGGCAAATCCGCGGCCCAAGCCGCCATAAAAGAGTGGGGCCGGCCCAAATCGCACATAACCCACCTCATCTTCTGCACCACGTCCGGGGTTGACATGCCCGGGGCGGACTACCAGCTGACCAAGCTCTTGGGCCTGCGCCCCTCCGTCAACCGCTTCATGATGTACCAGCAGGGATGCTTTGCCGGCGGCACGGTCCTCCGCATGGCCAAAGACTTAGCAGAAAACAACCGCGGCGCGCGCGTGTTGGTCGTCTGCTCCGAGATCACCGCCGTCACCTTCCGCGGCCCCTCCGACACCCACCTCGACAGCATGGTCGGCCAGGCCCTGTTTGGAGATGGCGCCGCCGCCCTCATCGTCGGGTCCGATCCCGACCTATCCGTCGAGCGACCGATCTTCCAAATCGTCTCGGCGGGGCAGACAATTTTGCCGGATTCGGAAGGAGCGATAGACGGCCACCTTCGGGAGGTCGGACTCACGTTTCATCTTCTGAAGGACGTACCCGGGCTGATATCCAAGAACATTGAAAAAAGCTTGAAGGAGGCGTTTGCGCCTTTGGGGATTGAGGACTATAACGAGGTGTTTTGGATAGCGCATCCGGGTGGGCCGGCGATACTGGACCAGGTGGAGGCGAAGGTGGGGTTGAAGCCCGAGAGGATGAGGGCGACGAGGGAGGTTTTGAGGAACTATGGGAATATGTCGAGCGCATGCGTGTTGTTTATAATGGATGAGATGAGGAAGAAGTCGAAGGAGGAAGGGTTGGGGACGACTGGAGAAGGGATGGAGTGGGGGGTGCTGTTCGGGTTTGGCCCGGGCTTGACGGTGGAGACGGTGGTGCTTAGGAGTGTGGCCATTGATGGTTAGGGTGAAGTTGTTTGTTTAAGTTGATTTGTATGTTGTTTGATAATGGTGAGCAGTATATTGTGTAATGTTGAAAATTTGATAATGATGTTTAATTATGTTTAATAAATACAAGTTTAGTTTGCTGTTTGAGTCGTTGATTAAGATGTTTTAAATTCTAACGTATAAATGGAAGCCAACTGAAACAGGCATGTCACCATCGTCGATGACTGCCTTTTGCTCTTCTCTATCTTCTGCTACCGTACAGATCCACCGTTCGTAATTCAACTACCAATTGAGCATCCACCGTCGTACTCAACCACCAGCAAAATCTCTCTTCATGTTCAATTAATTATCTTCAATTAAATGTATACATAACCACCGGATCAGATCCTCAGTCCACTTATTCCGGTAGTCAAAACTTTTGCTTCTATTTGTTTCCAAAACTATTCTTCAAAATTGTTCTAATTTAAACCACTTATTTAAAATTAAGTATGGACACTTTACTCCTTGTTATTAGTTTTGAAAACTAAATGATTCTTTTTCATTTATGCCCTCGGTAACATTTATAAATTATAATAAATTTAAAAGTTCAACATTAAAATTATAATAAATTCGAAATTTTAGAAATAACTTTAGAGATTTTAAAATTTAGAAACTTGTAAAAGCTCCAACTTTTAAAATTCAAAATTTTAAGTATTCAAATTCCTTCTGATTCAAACATTTCATAACTTAACATATTTAAATTGAAATTGTTAGATTTCAAATTCCTTCTTTAATAATCATTATTATTCAAAGAACCATCTAATGAATATAGGTATTATTGTCAAAGAAACCATAGTTTTTATCACTAATCAGAAGTTTTAAAATGCAATCAAACAAATATGCGATTATTCAACATTCAGAATTCAACAATTAGCGTTTAAAACTCAGCATTTGGAATTCGATATTGAATTTTGGCGACACTATATGGAAAAATTGAAGTGGTCGTAAGTAGCTTGATGACGGAGAAAACAGTTCGCAAATCGGAGCTCGGAGGAGGAAGATATGACGATGAAGAGGAGTGCTATGGCCAGCATCAGGCGACAGACGTCTATGACTTCGGGATTTAGAACCCGAGAGTATGGACAAATGTCTGTCACTTTATGACAGACGTCTGTGGTTACAGTGATGATTTCCCGTGATCTATGACAGACATCTGTCACTTGTGACACACGTCCGTGACGACATTGCCTATATTTTAACCCGGGTTTGGTGTGAAGATATGTGATATTCGAAAGGGCGGTTTTGAAATCTTGCCTAGGTTTTCTACTTTATATATAAGTTATTTTATGGATTCAGATATGGAGGCAATGCGAAAAGATTAAGGGTTCAAACAAGGGTTTAAGCCTCCACGAATTAGGGTTTTATTTAAACTTAATTTTATTCAATTCTCTTCTTCAAAATTAATTCTATTAGAATTTTGATCGTTGTAATCACTACAAGAAAATTGTTTATTGATAGCATGTGAGGATTGCATTGAAGCATGACTTGCAATCATTACCTACTTGGTAGATGTTGACATAAAAATTATAGCTCACTAACACGCAATCGATTAAAACCAAAAGTTGGCACGTATAACTTTACTCTTCCGGTCATATTTCAATCTCTACCCTGAATATCCCATTTCACACTTCCCTCCCGAATCCCTAAATTAATCGTCAATCACCGTTCCACAACTTCGTCGCTCGTCGCTCCTCAACTTCCTCAACCTCGCCGCTGCTCCGCTTCGTCAAATTCCTCAACCTTGCCGCTACTCCGATTCCTCAACCTTGCCGTGAACTTCGATCATTTTTTAGGTATATATTTTTCAAATTTTAGGTATATACTCCATGATTGATTTTGCTCCACCTGGATAATTGGTTTTCTGAGCTGAAAGTTAAGTATTCCGTTTGTTATTAGTAGATGGACTATTTTTCAATAGGTGGATTTGCTGCAAGCGGAAAGAAATTAGTTGAATTAGATGCTTTCTAGGCTTCCCGCAATTAATTGACTTCGGTTATACAGAAACGAGGAAATTCATTTTATTGTTTTATGAATTTATATTTCTAGATAGAATTTATTTAAAAAATGCACTTTATTACTGCATCATGTTGCATTCGAAATGTTGAATGTACTAGTTTCCAGTCTGACTGGTTCAATAGAGATAAATTGAGATTTTGATAGACTGTACTTGTTTCAGTATTTGGCGAATAAGTTAGTGGTGATTTTGAATATTAACACCAGATATAAAATGCATATTTATCAGATGCTATTTATCTTATTTATTAACAATAATATTATCGTCCTAAATAGTTTATTTAATGGAGAACTGTATTTTGCAATAGAAAATACTTTGCTTAGGTTTTAAGTCGATCAACCTAAGAACAAATGTAAAAATTACTCAGTTAGAAGTAGTGTCTGTAAGGCAGGCTTATAAAATTATTTATTTGATTTAATGTGTACCATGTAACGTACATGATAGAACTAATGAATAAAACACGACTGGGTTTTTAATGCATGGTTCTGATAAATGATTTGTAGAGCCTAAAACCTAAACTCTGTGGATCTGTATCTTTAATTTGATTATCATCGAATGTTAGGTATTATATTTGTACTCATTTGGTGTGCTATTATAATAGTGTTTAATTTGTATTATAGGCTAAGGACAGAGTTAAAGTTGTTCTTCATGGTCGATTAGTCAATGTCTAATTTTCAACTTGGTTGTCTCCACTATATTTCTTATTGCCAATTGTAGGATGTAAAAAACTTCAATATAAGTTGAAATCTTAATAGATGATGATAATGGGTGTCATTCTGGCATTTATCTTGCAGTAAATCATGAGATGAGCTAAGACATGCCATTTTGATCAGCTGGTCATGTTACTTAGGACTGGATAAGCCCATGGGGTTATCGTGAAAATACGAAATAAGGGGCACACAAGGTGACGTAAAATAAAAAATAAAATCGTGAAGTGCAGATTCGAAGGGTTGTTCGTGTTTGTATGATTGTACATGCTTTTATGTTAGAAATTTGGTTGTAAGTAGGTTATCAAATAAGATACAAGTATGTAACACCATTTGCTCTATTTTGTTCTGTATCTTCAATTAAAGCAGAGGATCCCAACATATTTTTTGATTGGGTTGTTACATTTGGTGAAATCTCCCCTCTTGGTGTTAAGCAGCAGGTAAGCTTTTCACATATTACATACACAGCCTAAGAATGCAATGTTTACTGTCATCCATAATGGTATATTCATGTTGCTTACGTTTTAATTTTATAGGGGATATTGATCAATGGACAATTTCCCGGTCCTGACATCTACTCTGTCACTAATGACAGTCTTATAATCAATGTCCATAATAACTTGACGGGGCCATTTCTACTCTCATGGTAAATATCTTATCTCATTTCTTGGCACCTAAATCTTTGTTGTCGTCATGGATCTTGAATTCAAATGATATATAAACCAGTTATAGTTCCTATAACTGGCAGAAATAAATTAGTGTTCTATATCAAATGTTATCTTTGCCTTAAAGCATTTTCAATACAAATGATAAAAGTGTTTCTAGAAATTTGTTGTGGGCTACAGTGTAAGTTGTCACAGGTGACATGGTTAGTTATGGGTTCTATTAAAGGTGTGATACATAATAAACGGGTTCTCCTTTTACAAAGTGGCATCTCCTTTAAGATCTCTTACTAATTAAGGTTCTTTGGTCACTTCTAGTTTAATGCATGGTATATAGGCTAAAGAAATCAGACCCGTCTCATTCATTTATTGTGCATATATAATTTATTAGCCGCGTATTTTAATCAACTTTGCTCCATGATTTAATTCTCTGGGAACATGCCCGCTGACCACATGCACATCTGCTATAATGGATACCAATCTCATGTAAAGATACATCTAGTATTTTTTGTTATAGTAAATTAAGACGGTATCGTTCAATGTTTCTTGCAAAAACCTGTTTCTTTTCTTTGAGTGTATCCAAAAAATGAACAAATTATAACACCCATGAAAACAACACCATAGGATCAATATATTTATTATCACTTTATTCACAATTTATATGTATTATATTCATGAAACTAAACTGCAGATTATTAAGGAGGAGCTCAAGAAGAAGGAAAAATGTAACTAAAAAGAATAATATATATGCTACTAAAAGTTAAGTGGATATGTTGAATATGAGTGTATATGCTGTGTAAAATTCGGTTAATGTTACACTTACTACCTATTTCTTTTTAGTGTTTATGAGCTGTTTATGGCGGTTAATGCAATATTTAATGTTGCACTAAATACAAGTTATTTAGTTGTTAATGCAAATTTGACTATGTAACATAACGTTCATTTAAATGGCAACAAGAACCGTTTCCATATACATACGTAATATTTATATTCAAATATTTAACACAGTAAATGCATTTTGGTTATGAGGGATAACTATTGCGAATATTGCTAATAATTCAAGTTAAACAGGTTGTAGCAAATCCATCCATCCAATAATCCAATACATCCACTCAGCAACCACATCCTCTCATGTAAAGAAACCAAAATATGGCACTTAATTATTAGAATATAACAAAACAAAAGGAACTTCAACAAATTAATATTTTTAACTAAATTGACTTGTAATATTTTATTTGGACTTAGACTGACCAGTTCCATCCATTTCCAGTTCCCCTCTAATTAACTTCTACTACTTTTTAATGTTGTATTGTTGCTAATTGTCAGTTAGCGTCTACTACTTTTTAGTGTTGTTATTATTGCTAATTGTCAGTTAACTTCTTTAACATTTTATTTTATAAAAAACATAAAATTGTTTAATGGTTTTTGTTGCACAAAAGATATACTATTTGTATGTTCAAAAAACCCTTGCCAGTTACATAATTTATAATATAGATCGACATTCAAGTATCATTTGCATTTTGCTCAACTGCCCATTATTCTTAGTTATTTCACGATTACTTAAGCGTCGGACCCTAATTTGGTCAGCCATGTTGCATTAGTCGGACACTTGCAGCATGGGAAGATGGTTTTCATGGATATGTTAGTGGAGCAGAGACATGAAAAAATTGTTACAGTTGATGTGGAGAGGGAGAGGCATGTGAGCTTTACAGATACAAGGGTGGATGAGCAGGAGAGAAGGATTTCAATCAAGGTAATGTCGATGAGTCTTGGTTTGGAGGATGGGAACGACAAGAGTTATCTTTGTAATATAATGGATACCCCTGGGCATGTTAATTTCTCTGACGAGATAACGGTTGTGCTTAGCTTAGCAAATGGCGCTGTTTTGGTTGTTGATGCGGCTGAAGGAGTCATGGTAATTGTTCAATTGTTTTTCATGCTCAAATTATGATGTAAAATTTGGTATGCATAATCTAGTTCGTCATCACTTCAGTTGGCCATGATTGAAATAAAATCAGTGTAGGTGAGCAAGATATTATGGTTATTTTATTAGCTCAAATTATCTCAGAGACAAATGCTAATGGATCTGATTGGTTTTAATTTTTGATGAAATTTGTATATTAGGAATGAAATTGATCTCTTTGATATTGTTGGCTATATTAACATGAAATTAACCAAGTGGAAGTCCACCTACACTAACCTTCCACTTCTTTTACAACAGACTAACACTCACAATTGCTGGAAACAGCCTTGAAACCTCAATTTTTCAAGTCTGCTATAGACAGTGGCTTCGATGTTGATAGCAGGCTAGCACAATGTCAAATGCACTATAGCTCAGTCTGGTTTGCTTTTATCTTCAATCTCGTCCTGTTGCCGATGCTCAACGCTCATATCTTCACCAATCAAGCTACTATTCAGAGCACTTCAACTCAATCTAGTTTGTTCTAGCCTATGTCCCATCCCGTTGCCTTTGCTCTGGGATCAGATCTTCATCAATTAAGCTTCTATTCAGAGTTAAGACCAGCTCAGTTTAGTTGCTTCTATCTTTATCCCACCGCCTGTTGGGTTTAATTCTGTTTCAGCTCTCATTCAAGCATTAATACTCCTTCCTTTGTTCAAAGATCCAACTATATCTACATCCATCCTGCTCAGTTTCAGTGTGAACTATGTGTAACTTTTTTGATCTCTTTCTTTAGTCAGTTGGCCTTATTTCATACCAGCCAGTCTATCTTGATGCTCGTTCAGATTCTTTCACAGAAGCTTCACCTACGATTGCTCCATGCAACATGCTTCTACTCAGTCTACACGTCAATTCACCATTTCAATTCTGGGTTATTCTATGGACATTCCAGTTCACTGTGTTCCCGCGCTGGTTGCTTCTACCGACTTTATTTATTAAGCAGCCACCCCCATTGTCCGACATTCCAATTCAGGTCAGTACACATTTCAGCCTTCACAGGTTGTAGAGTCAAATGAATATTGTTTGTGATGTATTCGGACCCGCCATTTCATAGCACACTGCATTTCAGTACATCATCTTCAGCAGTTCAGTACTTCATCCGTTGCGGTTCAATGCATCATCTTCAGCAGTTCAGTCTTTCATGCGTTGCGGTTTAGTACATCATCCATTGCAGTGCGCAACACACGTTATTTCTTCTCCTACGTATGTATACTTATCTCTTTTCTTCAATTTATGCTAGCATACTATCACTTTAATATTAGCTCTTTTTTTGTAGTTTTAATTTTCTTCATGTTTCTTTGGTGATCATTGATCTAATGATCAACTTTCATTAAATATACAGTTGTTGCATTCACTTTCATGTTGATATAGTCGTAGGTCTAGAATTCGATCATTACTTTGAAACTGTTTATCACTATAGTTGATGGAGGAATATCATGCTCAGTTTAGCGTAGTCAAATATTAGTAGCACCTGAAGTAATTATTTTTTCCCTTTCAATGAATTTTCTAAAATATCCACTGTCAAATTGATATTCTTTCATTTCTCCACTATTAGAAGCGAAAAATATATACAACAGTAGTTCAATAAGCTTTTACGAGTGGTACCCCTCAACTAGATATGGATAATGAACTAACTAAGTTTAAAATTACTTAAGTTCTATAATAATTAACTAAACTAATTTTTTTAAAATTAAATAAGTTTATAAAATTTCTAAGTTTTATATAAATTAATAAGTTTATAACAATCGAAATGCAATTGTTGAGTAAGGTATTTAAAACCAAATATAACATGAACAAAGTTATCTAAGTTTTATAAAAATCAAATAAATTTATAAAAATTAACCTACTTTATAAAAAGATAACTAATTTTTATAGAAGTAAACTAGGTTTTATAGAAATTAAGTAAGTTTAAGTTTTCAAAATAGAGAAAATTTATAAAATTTAACAAAGTTAATAAAATTTAAGTAAGTTTTATAAAACTTAACCAAGTTTTATAAACATCCGATTATTAAGTTCGTAAAATTTAACCAAGTTTTATAAAAAGCTAACTATGTTTTATAAAAAGCTAACTAATTTCTAGATAAAGTTAACTAAGTTTTATACAAATTAAGAAAATCTATAAAAAATAACTAAGTTTATAAACTTTAATTAAGTTTTTAGAATAAATTAAGTTTATAAAAATAACAAGTTAATAATATTTAACTAATTATTATAAATTTAACCAAGTTTTATAAACATCTGACTTATATTTGTAAAATTTATCCAAGTTTAATATGTAAAAAAAAAAATAGTTGCGTTTTATAAAAATTTGACTAAATTAACAAAGTTTCTATAGAATTTATTATGTATCATAATGATTTAGCTAAGTTAGTTAAGTTGCCAAAAATAAAACTGGTATTATGGAAATAAATAAAGTTTTATAAAAATTAAATAAGTTTTACAAAATTAATGGTATCTGTACTCATTTAAATACAATAGTGGTTTAGAATTGAATAAGTTCATAAGCGTCATATATTGTTGTTTAAAAGTCACTTTATATGCATATTTTTCATGAATCATGTCTATTACGACTAATTATGGAACTTTTTCTTTACAGGTAACTAATACATTTGGTGCTAGCAAGTAGAAACAAGGTGATTTGAAGTAATATATAGTGTCGTGTGCATCTTTAGTGTTTTGAATACTTCTATGTATCGTTTTGATAAGAATGCTTATGTATAATATTAGTTTTTTTTACTTGCATTTGTAATCTTCATACATAGTTATGGAATATAATGAACACATATTGTTTTGGTGTAATTTTATTTATTAAGATATAACATATTTGCAGTCAAATGTGATCTTAGTGATATTTAAATCGTAATACATATATGCAATGAAACGTCAAAAAGAAGTACAAAAAAATCTTACGTAATAAGATATAAAAAATGCTGTAAAAGGTAACAATAGTGTTTTTAAAGCACTATAATATGCAATTGTTAACAGCAGTCAAAAAACGCTATTGTTAAGAGAGTTTTCATAGCATTGGTAACACGCTATTATTTAGAACTTTTTATAGCGTTTTATTCTTGCTATCTAAAACCCTTCCTATTTGTAACATGTTTTTTATCGCGTGTGCAAAAACGTCATTAAAATTTTTTATAGCACTTTTCAAACGCTGTTAAAAGATCTCATTTACAGCGTTTTTTGTGTTGCTATTGTAAGTTACAGACTTATAACTGCATGTTGATATACAACGTTCATAAAAACGCTATAAAAGCCTTTAATAGCGTTTTTTAAATGCTATTAAAAGTCCAAGCCGTGGTAGTGAATCAATTTATTGTACTTTTCTAATTGGTATGAATAAAAGCTCTCTCTTAAAGTGGATGTACACTAATAAGACGTTAGTGGAACCACTATAAATCGATGTGTTTTATTTTATCGTTATTGCTTTGATTATCTATTGCTTATTCGGAGATTGTGATTATGTTTGGATTGGATTGAGATGTTAGAAATGCGGATTACGGATCTTAAGGCTGGAATAAAACTAGAGGGTGGGTGAATAGTGTTTTGTGGATTTTCTAAATCTTTTTGAAACTTGTGTAATTTAATCACCAACAAATGCAATTCACAGACACATATATAATCATAGAATCAGACACAGATGCAGATACTAAATAAAAGCAGTAAAGGAAAGAACACACCAGGATTTTGTATTAGTTCGGGTTACCCTACATCTAGTCCCGTGCAAGCATACCGATTTCTTTTCAAAATAATCTCCCAGAATACACCCTCACTTTCAAGGCTACGAGGTACACCCATCTGTATTCATGTCCGGGCAACTCTCTTGATGTAATTTGGCTACAAGATCAACAATTTGATTTCTAGGGCTATAATCACACCCAATTGATTTCAAGGCTCAACCGAACCTTTTACTCAACAGTTTAATTTATAAAAGATCCTATAACTTTGAATAGCACTGAGATCTTATGGAGAGAGTGGCAGAGAATCAAACAAGAGATAATCAAGTTTGATTTACTTGGTATTTCGGCAGAATATAGTTTGGAATTCTTTAGAATAAATGTGAAGATGAAGAGGAAAGAAAACAAGTGAAACTCATAAAAAATTTGGTTAGAACTACTAGTACATATTGAAGATTAAAAGCCATATCTATTTGTGAAAGGATACGACGAATAGACACTTCTTTTGAAAATTCAAATTTTGAATTTAACGGGTGCCGTGTCGACATGGGAGGTTGAAGGATGTCGACATGCTCTAGGAAAAATTGGCAATTTTGATTTTCTTATTCAAATTGGTTTCTATGTTTTGTTAAAACAATTTCTAAACTTTGTAAATATATTTGAATATAGTTTAAACATATAAAAGTAATTTTTAATATATATAATCTTAATCTATAAAGTGATTTAAAAACTGAGTATATAAATATTTAAAAGCTAAAATTTTGAAACAAGAGATAGTTTAAAATCAAGGACAATTTTGGAATCAAAATATTAAAAATGATAAAGATAATTTTAAGGCTAAAATATTTCAAACAAGAGAGATATCTTTTTGAAAAGAAGGTTTTGAAAACATTTAAAATAAGAGATATATTTTTGAAAAGCATTTTCATAAAATTAGTGGATAACAAAATAAGACCACTATATGTTCCACTAGATATTATCGTGGGTTCCATCCCACTTGGGTTCCATCCCTTTAACAGGCTCGAATTGGATTCCATTTCACGAATAAATTTCGAATAAAGATGTAAGTGCATTCAAGAAGTTTTAACATAATTCTACACTCAATACTTATCTTGTATTCTTGAAATCTTGAACTCTTGATATCTTGATACTCATGAGTCTTCAATCTTGATATCTTCAGTCTTGGATCTTTATGCTATACAGTCTTCATTCTTGGTACCTGCATGGTTATATCGTGCATATGCATATATATCTAAACTATAATGTTAGTATTTATATTTTATAACAAGTCCTAAGGTTGTTGTCATCAAAACCGTCATATCAAGGACTAACATGAGATACTGATTAGTTGTTTTTACACTTCTTACCACGATCTCATTTTCCGTTGTGCTTTGGGTTTTTGATTCTAGTGGTCTCGAGTTAGAATATTCCAAAACATTCAACACTTCAAATAAAAATAACCTTTGCTTTGTACTTATAATATTCCATGAAAAATTTCCTAGTTTCATTACAAATCCTAAGACCGAGATATAGAAAGGTAGAAGATAGAAAGAGCACAATAATGAAAGTATATTATGTAGAACATCACATTACAGAAAATACTAAATTAACATGATCACCGTAACACAAAGCATTCATAACAACATGGAATAAACTTAAAAATTGGGCCCAACATTCTATTTGTTGAACTTTAAAATGTTAAAAGTTGTAATGATTTTTCATAGGATTCTCTACTCTAATTATATATAAAAAAATTTAAATGAAAAATATGGTTTTAAATTAAACTGGATAAAATAAGGTTTGTTGAATTCAAAATTTGGTGCTTGAATATAGAATCACTCACGTGTTGTGAAGTAATTTTAAAATATATTAGATAAGCGAGGTTAATGATATTGAGATGCAGATCTTCTTCAAAATAGACTGAGATAAGAAGAGTTGAATATTTTAGTTTTAAACTAGGAAAATATACATTAAAATATTAAGAAAGATCCAAATTTAATAAAATATATATAGAATATTAAAACTAATAGAGGATTGAGATAGATTGATCCTCTTTTCCCCTATCTTCTTACTAGAGTTGTGGATTAACTAATAGAGGACTGAGATAGACTGATCATATTTCCCCTACCTTCTTACTACGGTTGTGGATTATATTTCAGTAATGTTTGAATATGACACTCTTAATGCTAACATCTCACCCATTTGTAAAGCCGAACCAATGATAAATCATCTAGATATGTCAAATTTTTATTAGTTTCATCTAAAGCTCGTATAGTAAGATGCTAACACTGTTATAGAAATCATGGCTCCAAACAAAGATATTGCTAATTTATATATGAATGATCAAAAAATTAAGCTTTTTTAAGCAAGGCTACTAAAATGAAAGATAAAATTGTTGACATCAACAATGTGAAATTGCTACCTTCCCACTCACTTATTTACTCATACTACTATCATTTATAAATTGAAGAGAAAAAATAATTTGATCCGTTAATGGAAAAAATCAGCAGTAGGTGGTTGGAGTGGAAAATTAGTAAACACAAGTGTAGACTAAAATTGGTTAGGTCAATACTTTACTCTATTTCTATTTCTATTGAATATTTATGACATTCCAAAATTAACCATTGATAAACTTGAAGTACTAGCTCAAACTTTTCATAGGATGACAAAACTCACAAATTAAGTTGGGAGGGTATTTGCAAGCCTAAAAGAGAAGGTGGTTCATGTCTGAGAAGATTAAATGATCTTTGCAAAGTTCTTTTCGAAACTAGAGATGGTTTTTTGTCACACAAACATCCAAGATCAATTTGAGAAGAGCACTAGTTTTGTAATGTAAATGGATTGTTATAAATGAGGAATTTTTATGATCTTAAATTAAAAAATTAGAAGGTTGATAGAAAAAAAATTAGTATTTCAACATAAAGTAATTAACTACACATTTTTATAGTTGCTCGGCCATTACTTATGCATATGCGCAATTTGTTTCTCATTTTAGATCATATTTGGGAAGAGTACAAGTACAAAATGAAGTGTTTTGATCAATGCATAAAACAATATTGTTCGTGGTTTCACTCAAAATCTCAAGATAAGCGTCGAACGAAGCTTTTAAATAGGATCAGATATGATGACTTGCGTATGTGGATATTAAATGAGATATAATAATAAGAAAAATATAATTTTCTTCTCTTTGCATTTGCTTGCCTATTTATAGTACCAAACATAAATTATTCGTCTCCTCCTTGAAAAGTTCTTGGTTATGGTAAAGGTGTGGGGATTATGGCTCAGACTCTACTAGCATTAAGTTCTTGCAATCAGAATTAGAATGATAATGATCGAAAAAGGCGGTCACAACGATCGTTAGTTATTTACATCCTGCCTTTTATTAACAATTATTGTTTGTCATGCTTTCTTGATTTTCTTACATTTGTAGTGTTCTTTAGAATTTAATTAACAAGTGAATTCTCTTTTGAACGTTGCATCATGACGAATGACTTAGTTGAGTGAAATTTAGCCCATTGAATTGCCTCCCAAATTTCGTTTTATGTGAATGAAATGTGCTTTTAAATTTCATGGCAATTCATGAATAACTTAAATTTCAATCGGCCAATCGTTCCACCTTTTCAAATAGCCATTGTCTTTATTGGAATGTCAAAAGTTGTTCCATCTGTGATGCTGGTCACATCTCTCTAACTCTTTCTTGGTTTGTCACTATGTTCAGAAGTACCATTTAGTCTGAATGCACCGAAAATTAAAATGGTAAAAAGTATGGTAGAATATTCGACTAAAAATAATTTTTTGACCCCAACTTTTCATCTTCCCACTTCTTCATATGCATGCCTCAGTTGAAAGTTTCATTCTTTTCTTCCACTTATTTTTTAATTGAGTTTTCTTTTCTAGTAACCTTCAAATCTTCTTGATTTCAAATCCTTTCCTACACCCACTTAGGTAATATGAATCACCTACATCAATCAACATCATAAACTAAGCATAATTTTTAACTCTTTGTTTACGTTGAATCCCATTGTCGAATCATTGTCTTATTTCAATCATCATTTTGTGTTCGATTATAGATCGAAGATGGACCATTTTATCTATTGTTTTGATTAAATAATTAACGAATTTTCCATGTTGTATTACATGATAAACTAGTATGAACCCATGCTTCGCATACAGATTGCACTATATCTTTCTGGAATGTTGATTGCACTACATTTTCATTCAATTATCATAGAATATATATTTATTTTATAGAAGAAATATTACTATGATGAAATTTGACTTTAGCATTTCATTCAATCCGTTTCTTCGCAAAATATTTTTACAATTTCAAACAACGTTGTTTTATTTGAACATTTATTTTCAAAATATTGAACCCAGAGTTAATTTTTTTTTAAATATCGAACCAAATTTTTTTGATTAAGGGCATCAATTTCATAAGCTTCTTCGCCTGTAATAAGCATGTCAAATATGTCTATCACCTTTCGTTATTTTTATGCCATCATCCACCATCCGAAAAATGTTGATCTTGTAATCCTTCAAAAATTTATAGAAATAAGATAAGCTCACAATAATGATAGAAAAGTTAAAGTATATATCTAACTCATACTTGGCTTGAGATTAGACACAATTACTTCATCTACATATTAAATATACTTCACAAACTGAAAATAATAAAGGAATATTCAAAGTTAATCAGATTAAACAAAAGTATACATAAACATTAGACTGTTGAAAACCATGCATAGTAGCTTCAGACTTTAGTGCTTTCTTCATGCTTCCTTCAATTCTTTATTAGCATCTTCAGCCTTTATAACACCCCTAATTTTGATCAACATTATTTGAGAGATTTAATTAGATAAATTAAATAAAATAATATGATGTATGGTAAGATAAGGAGGATAAGATTTGATAATTAACAAGGTCGGGCCTTAATTAATCAATTATTAAGATTGTTTTAAAACTTAACATATAAATAATGCATGAAAAGGAAAAATTAGGAACATATCTCTCTTAACCCTCTCTCTCTCTCTCATATCATTCTCATTTTTTACAAATGCAAAATAATCAAAGTAAAAGAACAAGAGGTTGGCCATTAAACAAGAAGAAAGCTAAGGAGATTTCAAGGAGAAATGCTGAGGAATTTTTTTCCATCAAATCTCAACTCCTTTCTTCAATTCAAGGTGAATAATAATAAACCATCTCATTTATATGCTTGTTTGGTTTTGGATCTGATTGGTTTTTATTCGTTGATGATGTTATTATGTGCCATGTTAGATTTTTACCATTGTTTGGTTAAATAATTAATTATTGGAATTTTTATGAAATTATAATGATAAGTTTATGGTCGAAACCTTAGTTTATGATCTCCAAACGATCTAAATTTTTTGAACGCTGTGTAAGATATAATTTTGAAGATGATTTTTTAATTTCATAATTTTTCAAATTAATGAGAGTATTTTATGAATTTCCTAAGAAAGAAAGGACATTTATTTCAGGTTTTAATTATAAAAAATATATTTTAATACAGATTTTAGTCCTAAAATTTTAAATGTTAAAGAATACGTTCATCCTATTTTTTAGTGAATTTTTTGGATTTTTCCCATGTAATTATGATTTATTATGAATTTAATAAGCTAGAAAAGCTTATAATTATTATTATATAATTAATATTGATTAAGGGGTGCGAAATGAATTTTTGAGAAGATAAATAGGTTACGGCTGTTTTTTGAAAAGAAATTTGATAAAGATTGTTATTAACCAATAGAAAGTTGTCAAGGGTTAAGAGTTAGTGAAAAGTAATTGCTTTTAATAGAAACAAAACAGTTTTTATGATATTTACAATATTACCATGTTGCCAATGTTTATGCTGAACCCCAGCCGCATTAACGTGAATAGATGCGTACAATATCAACTAAGCTGGTATGGAATGAATTTGTTTAGGTTGAAGTCTTATATCATAAGAGGCCTGCAACATTGAATCAATGTCAACATAGGTAATCTCGTAACATATTAAAACTATACCAACCTCCCTTGTTTCTTTTGTTTTGAAATCTATAACGCATGGCATTGATACCGTAGTTTTTCATCATGGTTTTAAAAAATACCTCGTACTTCCTCTTTAAATCCATAGCTTAAGGCAGTAATGCCGCAAAGTATTATTTTCGACATTAATTACTTTAGGCCGTGATGCCGCTAGTATTACTTATGAGATAGAAGTATTGTGGCAATGATGTCTCTTATACCTACATACTTTTGACATCGATATAAAATGGCAATGATGCCGCATGTTATCAATTTCGGCATTATTATTATAGCGATATAGAAGCCCAGTTTTACGAATTCAATGTCAATTATTTTACGACATTGATGTCTTAAATCATCAATGTCGACCTTACTGTTTTGAAGCATCTGATATCAATAGTTTTATGATTTCGATGTCGCATGCCATCAATGTCGGCTTCTATGTATTTTATGTACAAAAGGCTATATCTAATAAGTTCGACAACCTATAAATTTCTATGTTATGACAACAATGATTTCAGCTTTATAGCCTTCTATTTTCATAAAATCGAAATTATTTTTAAAAGCTTTGATATGAAGGGATACAACATCCCATGTTGGCCATATTAATGCCATAAGTTTTCAATGATGAATATATTCTAATTTATGGCATTATGTCCTATAATAAGAGGTGCGGTATCTGCATATTAAAACCAAAGGTATACGTGGCGGTATTAAAATGGATTATAAATTAGCAAGAGAAATTAGTAAAGTATATGGGCCATATTTTCCTTGTTTTAAATATGAATTAAGGGAATTAATCATATATAATGGTAAATGTTTTCGAGGAATAAATTATTACTTAGCCCATGTGTTGATATGAAATTACCAAAGAGAGTTATTACATAAGGTTAAATAATTATAAAACACCAATTGATTGAACATATTCGAGTGATGGATACTATATGTACTTATTATTATTTAGTCAGTTATTTTACACGATTATTGCTGTCATACTCACATTGTCATCACCCACAAATGCATTTTTGGATATTTAAGGGAAGAATAACCAGTTAGGTTGACCCATTAGCGAGTATAGCCAAATTTAACTCTTTAGTGAGTAGAATTGCATCTAGAAGATCAAGTAGATCAAAGGTGTAGGATGCCCAGACTAATCAAAAGAGTATAATCTAAGATATGATATTAGTGGAAGCTAATAGGTTTATTGTGATCCTATGAAAACTATGATATGAAAGTGTTATTAGTGGAAGCCAATAGGTTCTTAGTGATCCCATGAAAACTATGATTTAGAATAGGTAGTCCTTAAGAATTTTGAGAGGTTATTAGTCAGTCCATGAAAAATAATAGGTTCATAGTGACCCTAGAAAAACTATTAGTTGAGACGGATAGTCAGTTTTGTGAAAATAGGTGAACTTAAGGTAGATATAACCTATGTTGACAGGTAATCAGACTTACCACATTGCATACTTGCATATGATTATGTTATTATATTTTAACCATTGTGGATGCAGGGGCATAATATATGGTTAGTATGTTAGTTAAGATACTAGTAAGGAGAAAACATGTTGTTCAACGGTGTGATCTCACTAGATATCTATTTGATTTGAGGTGGCAGATTATTATTCACACTAGATTGTTTGTCCGACCTAAAGTTTTTGTTTTTCCCTTAAACTCTTGGGTACTCATTTGAGTAGGTTGGGTGTAGGAATTTTCATGTTAGGCGAATAAGCTTCCGGATACAAGAGTAAGTTATTACTAGGAGTTTTTATTTTATGCTGTGTCATTTATCTACTTGAATGGCTGTAATGGAAAATTTTATAAGTGCTAAGTATTAGATTCCAATCAACCAATGTGGCATCTTCATATGTCGCTCTTGGAGTATTTTTTTAATAGTTATATTTTCTTTAAACTTGGGATCAAATGGGATTATGTAATGAATATGAAATCTTATTTGTGAAATAAAATGTGAAAACTTATTATTAAATTGTATTTAAAAAATTTCATATTCATGTGCTTTTGATTATTGATATGATTAATATAGCCATATTTGGTCGGAAATTAATACTATGGATGATTGAGCATCCGTAACACTTACAAAATGAGAAATGTTACAGCCTTCAGCTACAACCACTCATTCGGTCAAAATGTTTATCTTTGATATCTTCGTTATTTATTTATTTTTTGTTAACTGAACATGAACATTTTGGTGAATGGATTTAAAAAATCACCTATGAACTTCACTTGAAAGCTTCCTATAAAAGAGATACCACTAAGCTATGCTTTAAATCTCATTTATTTATTGGCTAAAGAATCGCTTTATTTTATATAGGATCCTATTAGTAAATAAGAAAATGGTCCACCGCAATTTTTTTTCCAAAGTGAAAATGAAAACACTAATTGCCGCGGGTTTCATACGTTGAGTAGAATATATTTTTTCATTATTCAATATAAACAATAAACATTATACAAAACATACACTACTAGGAAAAAATGTATAGGAAAATGAATTAAATCTCTTAAAGGCGATTAATAATTTTATATAGTTTTCATTTCCTTGTTAATCATTAAAGAAAGCAATAAAAAGTAGTAGTGCTATTAAACTTAAAATCAACCAGTCAAATGTGTAAGTCATGCTTGTTTATTCTATTGTAACCATGAATTTTTTTTTAATGAAGGTAGGTCTCACCAACATAATGAAAGAATAAAAATGCACTTCTATTTAATGGCAAGACAGTTAGATGGTAGAGAGTTACAATATTTTTATTGGAGGTTTATTATAAAAAAAATACCAAATACAACTATTCAAGGTAAAATGCACTTTCAAAATTTCACATAATTTGCTACATAAGATTTAGTTTTTGACAAATTTTTTGAAAAACTGTAAAATGGACGTCTCATGTTACATTTAGCTAACTAAACCAAATAAATTACATGATAACCAATTTATATAAGAAAAACAACTAAAATTGAATGATAAAATAACTTTAGTAGGTAATAGTTCCTAGATCTCATCTACATAACAATTGGCATTCATTTGGATGAGGTGTGGCAAGAAATTGAAATAAGTGGTAGAAATAGTTTATTAAGGAAAAGGTCGTTAGATTTCGATGATACAATATTTCCATATTAAAGAAGTTGTGGAAGATATTTGAGTCAAGGTGGAATTGTTACTCAAATTTATTACTCCTTTTAATACATTAAAGAAGGTAAGAAATTATTTTAATGAGAAAGAGTTATTTTGAGATATTGAATAATCAATCAATTCTATAATCAACTGATTAAAAAAGATATTTTATCAGGCATATGCATATTGGAGGAAACTGAAAAATTGAGTGAAAGTCTTTAAATAATGACTTATAATGCAGAAATGATCTATAATATGGGATATATATATATATATAACTATAGCTAAGTAATTAATATAAATAATTGCGGTAAAGTAAATCGAAATCGATATTCTATCTAGGTTCGGACACCGTTGTACTTCAGTCCTAGAGCTTCCCGTCTGGATTTTCACTAACACAAAAGCCCTCACTTTACTTGAAGAAACATGCTTACAATCGCAAGAACAACTGAATCAGATTTCGACCAACTGCTTGAAGATCGCCAATAGGACTTCACAAACTTTTAAGGTAAAAGATTCTTTTTGCAACTATGTGTCTCGAACACAAATTTTGCTTTTGACTTATGTACAAAATCCTATAACCACTTTATCGATAAAAGAATGGAAGAGCAGAGTTTAGGATTGTAATTTCGACAAAGTATATAGAATTGAAAGCTTCAGAATTATTGCTAGGATTTTGAATTTGAAAGTGCAAATCACAGCATAAGAATAAGAGATTTAGAAAGTGCAAAAGTTGATTTGCACGAGTGGAAGTGCTAGGATTTTATAGAGGATGAATAGGTTCAATCAAAGGTAGCTTCTCTTGAGTTTGAGGCTATTGAGGAAGAGACACGACCGTACGATAAAGAAGAGATGTGACCGAAATTCAAAATGGGGGAAAACAACTTTTCAGCGCCTACGGTTTACTATGTCGATGACACGTCAACTAGTTGACCGGTGGGCCTGTTACAAGGCCTGAAAGCCTCAAATTCGTAGTTTTTCAAGCCTCTGAAAATTCTAAAAAGTCATGAAAATACTAGAATATGTGATGGAGGTTATGGCCAAGTTTCAAGAAGTTTGGATATGTCTGAGTGGTTTTAACAAATTTCTACTATAAGACTCTATAAATCGATATGCGTAACACATACTTATTTTGTCTTTGAAGCATGTCTTTGAGTGTTGCCGCAATTTGTTGAAATTTGTTAACACCATATTGATCTTCTGAGAAATATCGCCATGCTTCCATGAAGTGTATAATTTCTTTTGTTAGCTTCTTTGTTTCTTTGATACTTCAATAATTATTTTTAAGAACCTAAACACAACTTGATAAAATCATTAATAACACTGTCATACGGTTGTTATCATTAAAACATAAGATATGTATTCCGAAAAATCTCTCCATTTTTGATGATGAAAACCTTACGATTTTATAAATAATTTATAAGTGGAAAATAGGCATAAGGACAAACTTTGAAAAAATTTAGGCTAAAGGAAAACAAGTTTCATTTTTGGGCTGAAGGAGAAACTTTAAAAATAATTTGGTTGAAGGACAATGCTAGTTAGAACTAGCATTTTGTATAGTGTAAAAACTGAATAAAATTAGTTAGAACTAGCATTTTGTATAGTGTAAAAGCTAAATATAATGCTAGTTAGACTAGCATTGCCCTTCGGCTTAATTTTTCCCAAAGTTTGTCCTACAGCCAAAAAATGAATCTTGGTATCCTTGAGACAAATTTTTTTATCAAAGTTTTTCATTTTTCCTAATTCCCTCTAATTTATAATATATCTTGTTTCTCCCCCTTACTAATTTATCGCTTTTACATATATTCTCCCTCTTACGTATATACTTCCCTTATCAATGAGCTCAATTCTCTTACCCTTTTTCATCACTAAAAAGAGTGAAAAAAATACTATATAGAATAAGATATATATATATATATATATCATAATTTTTATTTTTATTTTCCCTTTAGATTATCATATTTATTTGCAAAAGGTGAAATCTTGATAAACAGATTTTATTTTCAATGGACAAGGCTCTTATTATTAATTAAGCATAGCTTTATATGATTTCAAACTCATTTTTTAAAGCAATGACATTATATATATTTAGAATGTCTTAATAAAAAGTAGTACTTAGAGATACGCTAAAGATACTAACCTAGAATTAAAAAGGCAAAAAATAAGTTAGATATACCAATTTAGCTGTAGTTCCATTTTCCATTAACATTCTCTTTTCTTTCACATATGGAACATTTGCTGTAGTTCCATTTTCCATTAACAAACTCTTTTCTTTCAAAATATATGGGACATTTGCTTTTCGAAATCCTTCTTATCCTTTTGCCTTTTTTTAGGTACATGCAAATAAAAAATTTGTATTTTGGTGCCCATTTCCTACGTTAAAGTCCGGTGGTTTGTCGAAAGGTAGCATAACCATATGGGTTTGGAACATTTAAAACTATAATTGCTATTATTATGAATATTACAAATGAAATCATTTATATATTTACTTCTGATTAAATGATTATTTGTTTTTCAAACTAAGATTTAGATAATTTGTACTATTTGTCAATTTTTCATGACTATTTTGATTAACGGGTTTCCTAAATTTAGTGTACAAAGACGCATATTTTATCATAGAACCCGATTTACTAACTTTAGAATTTTTAAAACCCAAACCGTTTTTATTAAGGTCATCTTTTGAAATATTTATTAAATTAGTCAAAATTCCCTTGCCTTTATTAAATTCTAAAATATTATGTGATAAATCATTTATTTTAGTTCTAAAGTAATTACTTGATTTTTAGAAAAATCAAGAGATGATTGTAAATCACAATATTCGTTTGAAAATTTAACATTTTCATTAGATAAATTTTTAGCACTTTTTCTAAAGATAAATATGAGAATTTAAATTTTCATTAGACTCTTGTGATTTTCGTAATTCTTCTTCAAAAATAGCTTTTCATCTTTTAACATATCCATTTCTAAATTTTCTCTATCAAACTTAGCAACAGCTTCTTTTCTTAAATTTGTCTCATTTTTGTTTTCTTCTAAAATGACTATATTGATTTTAAGTAAATCATCATAAGATTAAATTTGGCGTCAATTGCCATAAAACAAACATTTCCTTGCTCGGAGTCACTTTTCTCATCAGGTGAAGAAGAACCGTCCCAAGCGGCTTGAAATGCCTTTCTCTTTGGTTTTCATTCTTGTTGTTTTTTGAACTTGTTTTTTTCACCATTCTTTGGATAATCTTTTCTCATATGGACCGTTTTTCCACAATCAATGCATGATATTGTTGATGAGTTGTTGTTTTGTAACATCTTGGAAAAATATAGATAACTTATATTTAAATATAGGTTTATTTAAATATTTGAATTATGAATTAAATATTAATTAAATGGATTTAATAGCCATATTTAAGTCCATTTAATTAATATTAATAATAAACACATTTTGTAAATTTATTTACATTAATAAATAGTTTGGTGAAAAACTGAAAATGTGACCGAAATTCATTTTTTTGAATTTTTGACTTTTTACCGAACGATAGTTGTTGCACTCATATGTACACATTTATAA
Source organism: Allium cepa (assembly GCA_030765085.1). Lineage (NCBI taxonomy): Eukaryota > Viridiplantae > Streptophyta > Magnoliopsida > Asparagales > Amaryllidaceae > Allium > Allium cepa. The sequence goes on along the minus strand of CM060931.1, from coordinate 918,087,686 downwards.
CACATATAATAAATAACAAGAAAATTAATTTTTGGTAAAACGACTTGATTTTTAATGACGTATTTTAAATGAATTTATAGGATTTTTCCATAATTTTTAGTTTGGAAAATATCTAAATTACCGTTTGATATAATTTTTGACAAACATTGGTATTTTTAAAACTTCACGGAATATGATAAGCAGTGTATTTTATTATTGTTCTGAGATCATATTTCATTGTTTACGTGACGATATTTTTATTTCTGTCGTTCGCGGTTCGTATGTGGGCATGAAACTGTGTAGCGAAGTGCTGGAAATCGTAAAATAAACAAACCCCCGCACGTATACTTTTCTCCACTTCTACATTTTCATCTTTTACTTTTCATCTTTTGTCTTTTAGTTATCCATTTCGTAAACACTAAAAACCAAGCCACCTCTTTTAAAAATCAAAGTCAAATGGTTCGATTAACGAAAAATTATTAAATTTGATACATTGGACTCGTGTCATCGAGAGCTTCAAATATATATAGCGATTGAAAGGTGTGGCTGCTATTAGGGATTATCAACATGGTGAGGTGAAACTAGGGTTAGAGATTTTGGAGATTTAGGTGGAGATAGGCGATGGCGTTGGTTTCATCGCGTTTGTTGTGTCGAGATGCATGGGTGGTGGTCGAATGGAGGCGTACTGCTCGCCGTAGAAAATCACAACATTTTTGTTGTAGCAAGGTGTGGTTACATTCAATTTTTGATAAAGGAGGTTGAGTTGCGTATGGGTGTGTGCATTGCGGAGCTCGCACGAAGAGGGACACGTTGGCGAAAGCGATTTTTCATTTTGTGGAACATAGGGGGAGAAAGGTGAAGAGAGGTGAACGACATAAGCTGGATATACGTGTTTGTGTATGTTGATGTCGGGGGAGTGAATAGAGAAGGGGAAAACGGATTTGGATGGTAATTAGTGGACTAAATTGGAATTAATTAATATAATTAAATCTCAAAACATATAAAATTAATAACTTTTTCATACGAGGTCCAATTAAGATGCGGTCTTTTGCATTGCGCTCATGGGAGAGTTATCTACGCACTGGATTTATTTCATCAAGTTTAGAACAAGTGGAATTTTGAGTTAAAATCGAACATCGTTTGATTTTAGATTGAGCAGGAATGCTTAACTGATAAGTGGAACAAAAGTGAGTTAACTTACCTTTAAATGAACTTTATAATATATATATATATATATATATATATATTAATATAAATTATTGTTTGTGTGGTTGAATGATTTCTTTGTTTGGTTTGGTTCTATTCTTGTTTGAAAAGCGGAAGACATAAATGTGATTTATATGGGACATTGTAGAGAAACCTTAAGGGATTTCTTATCATTATTTATTTACTTTTATATGCATCTTGCTTTTATAAATGTTTGGATGTTTTTTGAGATGTTAAATTAGCAAAATTGTTGAATAGTGGAATTGTCGTGTTTTTGTGCTTTGAAATCACATTATTACACTATGAAATATCATCTCTTTAAATCTTGTGTTTACGATCTTGAGCTTGAGTTTGCATCACTAAATATTTGGTCATGATTTTGCAGTTCGAAATTCAAGTTTTAAAACAACTTTCAAATTGGTACTATTGACTTCAAAATTCTCCAAATTTTAGTGAATACATACTAGACTCATAATATGTTGTTCTAAAATTAAATTATAATTGTTACACTTTGCAAAAATATGAAGAAAATTCTAATTTGTAAAGCTGATTTAAAAGAATTTCCCATACTCTTTTTAAGAGCAGTTTGTGGCACTATTTCCAACTTTAACAAAATGGTTTTGAACTTGATTTTTCTTCTTCAATTCTTTCAGAGAACTTTTTCACACATATATTTTTTAAAGTGGTTTGAAATATGTGTGTGTGTGTGTGTATCAAATGATTCAATATAAATTGTTGAAGAATAAGTTTTATTTCAAAATAAGGAAAGGAAATGGTTTTGAATTTTTAATCTATTTTGAACTTGAAATTTTCCAAGTAATATTTGAAATTGGTGTTTTTAAAACTATATTTCAAGTATTTTTTAGTTTATTGAAAAGTGAAAAAGGAGCATGGATTACAACACCATTGTTGTAATAAATGTTTTCCAAGAATTGAGAAAGAATTCATGGATTGTAACACTTTTGTTATAATAAATGATTTCGTAAAGTTATTAAGAAAACTTGTTACTTGATTTAGTAACTATTGATGTTCTTAAATCCTTGGAGAGGTTTTGTTTGAAGATGATAATAAATTGGTTTATAAATGATATTTTATAAATGAAAAATGTCTAAAAAGATTTAGATTAAAGACGAAGCTACTTGTAATTGGTTTTTAGGTTTATAGGAAACAATTTTTTAATGACATTTGTTTTTAACCCTTCCTTTCGATACACTTAGAATATAATTAGTTCTTTAAAGGAATATTTTAAAGAGCGTGTTTAAAGTGTCTACAAATAGCATTGATGTGAAAATTAAACGCAAGTGTGAGTCGAATGTTTTAAAAGTTTGATTCGTTTCTAAAAAATACTTAGTTTTACACTTAGCACTAAACGTTGAAGGAACTCTTACTATTCTTAAAGTTAAGAATATATGTCGAGTCAAGGTAGAAAGCAATACTACCTTTACTTATCCGACTTCATTGTTTTCTTGGGGTATTATTAGTTTGGGATCGACAAATGATGATAAGTGTAAGAGATTTAATTTCTATAACTGATATCACTTATGTGGGAATGATTTAGGCATACACTTAGCACTAAACATAGAGGTATGGAAACTCATCTCTATTTCGAAGGCTAAGAATGTACCTCAAGGCAAGGCTTAGAGATGACACTGCCTCAACTTGTCCAACTTCATTGTTAACAGAGGGATAGTATAAGTTTGAAATTGGCGAGTGGTGATAAGGGTATGGGATAATTTCCATATACGATCATTTTGTTATTCCCAATAGTTGATTTATTGACTATCGATCTGCTATCTTCTTTGTGTTTCGTCAATCTAAGAAGATTTGCTGCTAATTTGAGCATTGATATTCTTTGTCGAAAATGACTAAAACTAAAGAGCAAGTAGACGTCAAGCTATGCAGGGTTGCTCCAATTAGGGAATCTTCACATCTATTTTAGATTGGATTCGGTTGTATGCACATGGAGATGTGAAACATTTGGATTCTCGGTAAGGTTGGCGGGGTCCGGCTTGTACGTTTCCGAGAGGATCATAGAGTATATGACCCTCTTAAGTATATTTTCTAGAGGTATACTTTCGATAAGGGGGTGCACCCTTCTATCATTGTTGGAAAAATTCCTTTTCCTTATTTGATTCAAATCTTTGAATTATTTTCTTAATTGCATCAAGAAAAGTCTAGTGGTCTTCTCGATGTTTAATTATTTGTATGGATGTTGTTCATGTGAAGCAAAACCTATTTCGTGTTTAGCAGTGTGGTCTCACAGATTATTATATATTCATCATATTTCTTGAGTTTTCTCATGCTAGTCTTCCAAACTGATTCGGGTGTTATTTATTATAATGCTCAAGTCAGATCAAGTTTTTTCAAGTTTTCGTTGGTGGGTCATGGTGCTCATAGAGTAGAGCTAGATGTTCACCTACCGCGGTATTTTTATTTTCCGCTATATTATTATATGTACCCATCAGCAATTGTAAGGTCGAGAAGTTATAACCGTCCAAGTTGATGAGGCTTGTTCTTAACTCTAATATACCATGTATTTTAGAGGACAACTTTTACAATCTATCTTATATTATATATGATCCTTCCGCTATGAGATTCTATTTTCCATATTATTTATTCTTTATTTTACCCTAACAATCTGCCTTTTCTACACTTGGACGCTCAGCATTCTAATACCGTGGATGCATTAAATGTCGACATTCGAGGATCAAAAAGGCGGATCGTTACAGGTATCAAAGCTGAAGGTTAAGCATGAACCTTGGCTTTAGTGGGGTTAACTCATTTGAGATAGGGTAAGCGACACCCTAGAATGAGTTGAGAGTAATATATATATATATATATATATATATATAAGAGTGTATTTGTTATTACTGTAAAATAATATTGCGTTAATTAATCTATTGACTTTTTTATGAATTTTTGTTAAGACATGGGACGCCATGGTGTCGCTAGGGATTTCTAAACACTTGAATAAGGCAAACAGACATGATATTGATTTTTGAAATTTTGGTAAATGGAATATTTTAGTTAGGATTTTATATTTATATACAGGAAAATAGCATAAGGACAAACCTAGAAAAAATTTTAGGCTAAAGGACAACAGTTTTTGTTTGGTTAAAGGACAATGCTAGTTAAAAATAGTATTTTATATAGTGTAAAACTAAATATAATGCTAGTTATAACTAGCAATTTGTATTGCGTAAATGTTGAATATAATGCTAATTATAATTAGCATTTGTCCTTCAGCCTAAAATAAAAATTTATGTCATTCGGCCTAATTTTTTTCAAAGTTTGTCATTTTTCCTAGTTCCACCTTTTATGTATAAGAAATAATTTTTAAATTTATATTGTTATTTATGGTGTATTTGTTTGTTAGAAAATGATAATATTTCTTTATTACCATTATTGTTTGATTTGTCATGCTCATGTAGTTTAGGAGCATTAACTATTGTTTGTTAATTGTTGAGTATGCTTGACCAGTTTTTGAGCATTTATTGTTTGATAATTATGAGTTCATTAAAACAAATCCATTGTGAATTAAGTTTCACGGTTTGACTATAAGATATTCATCACAATTGTTAAGTTAAAGTCATCTTTCAATCAAGCTGTTTAATATAATCTAAATGGAAAGACAAAAAATTTTGTGGATAAAATTTTGTGAAAAGCTATTGTGATATAAGATGATTTTAAAGGTGAATTTTATATGAGTATGGTATATGAAGTCATTTATATGATTTATAAAGGGAGTATTATTAGTAAAATTGGTTTTGGAGAATTTAAATCACGGTATTACTTGAACGGATTTCAAAAAGGTTTTGAGAAAAGCAATGCTAGTATTAATTAGAAGTATGTAATGATCGAAAATTTTGATCATTTGATTTTGAATATTTAATTAATTTTAAATATTAACATATAGTTAGGGTTTTAGACCTTAATTCAAATATAGGGATTGATTAAAATGTTTTAATTGGGAATTAAAATAGTGTTTCAAATATCTGGATTTTTAATTGAATATTTATTTAATGTATTTAATAGCTTACGTAGCTCATTTTACTAATAAATACTAACAGTGAATTCATTGGTAAATTTATATGTAATAATTAATGGTTTAAATAATTAATAAGAAAAATTATTTTTATTTTGATGACTCGATTTTTATTAACGCATTTATAATTTAATTTATTTGATTTTTTTCATAAATCTTAATTTGGAAAATATTTAAATTATTCATTTGATGATTTTCGGCAAACGCTAGTGCTTTATGATTTTATAGAATCAGTAAACCTGTGTGTATTACTTTTGTTTTGAGGTCGCACCGCTATTCTAAATGCAATCGATATTTGTTTTATCATTCAAAGTCCTTACGTGAAACGAAAACCTACGATCAAGTTGCCGAAATTTACAAGTTATAGTTATATAATACTTAACCTCTAACCCACCACACATTCTTCCATTTGAATACTTTACCATTTCATTGTTTTTTACACCAAATATAGAAAAACCTTTTTCCACTTCTTCAAAAATAAAAACAAATAGTTTAGAAATTCAAAAAAATAAAAAGGTGAAATCTTTGAGTGTAGGTAGCATTAGTCTTGGTTTATGAAGGTTGCGACATCCAAATTAGGGGTTCGATTGTTTTTTTGGGAAAATTAGCGTTTAGTAATCTGAGAAATCTAGGCGCCAGGAGACTACGCGGTTTGCTTCATTGAGTTCTCTTGTTGAAAAGGCATCTCCGGGGTGAGTCATGTGATGCGTAGTAGAGGGTGGATGGATAAGAACATTTTTCCTTTAGCACTGAGAGCATCCAGGTCACGATCGTGCTCTATGGTGCGTGTTCGATATGGTGGTATCCGGGAAGTAATGTTCGCGGAGAGAGGGAGGATGGCGTCGGTCATTTGTCATTCAGCAGACTGTGAGAGGAGATATAGGCGGTCAAAGCGATCGCCATGGTGAAGTGTTCTAGTTTTTAAGTGGGAAGATGAACGAGGAGTTGGATTTAAGAAGGATTAAGGTTGTTAAATATAAATTAGTTGACAATTAACTATATTGGTTTATATTTATATAATCGAAATCTTATACATTGAATAACTTGTTCATACGAGGTACGAACGAGATGAAACTTTTTGTGTTACGCTCGTAATAGCGAAGACATCATGATGGAACTAATTTGGTTGAATTTGGAGCAAGTTGAAATTTGGGCTAAAATCTGACATAGTTCGATTTTAGTCCAAACTGGATTGCTTCGACGCCAACTGAAATGTCGGTGAGTATAACTCATCTCTTTGGATAAATCGGTTTGTTTTATAGTAGATTAAATTTACGGTTTGTCTTTAGTTGAAATTATTGGCTTTTTGGTTAAAATGTTCGCTTTTACATGCAACATGCATTTAAAGTTGAAATACAGGAAAATTTGTTGAGAAATCTGGATTTCTCACCGTAGTGATTTAAAATTACCAGTTATTTACCTGTTCATTTATTTCAATCACGTATGATTTAATTTGTTAAATGCTAAAATTTGACTGTTTGGCCATTTTGAATGTGACATAGACATTGTGAAAAATTGAACCTTTTTGTAGAAAATGGTAGTTGTAACATTTATTAAGTGTTATAGTGACCATGGATCTCGATTTAATATTTAGGTATACTTTTAACTTTTGATTCGGGTTCGGGATTTGTGTAGGTTGGAAATTGATTTTAAAGCTGACTGTTTTGGAATTTCTATGATATTTTAATTTAAATGGTTTTTTTTAAACTTTTCTATTCGATTCCAATTTTCTTTATTTATTCTTCTAATATTTACGTTTAAGTAAATATTTTGAATTAATTGTTTTTGAATATTGGTTTTTATTGAAAATATTATAAAAATAAATATTTCTTTTTAAAATCAAATTTGAAAAGGATTGTGTTTATAGAAAAAGAAATTTTTGCGGGTTTAAAGAAGATTGGAATATTTGAAATAATATTTGTAAATTGTTTGTATAAAATGTTGTAGATTTATGAACATTATTTTATAAGTGGAGAATAGATTTATAAAAAGTTTTTTATAAAATAAAAGAATGGTTTTGACGTAATATCGTATAAAAATGAAATTAATATCATTTTGGAAAAGGGGAAAATAAATTCCATTTGGAAGTTTGTTGAAAATTTATGAAAACTATATGAGTTTTATGATTATATTTTAGGATTTTTTATATTTAGAGTTTTGTTTCAAAAAAAAAGGTTTTGCAATTATATTTAGAAAATTAAAAAAGGAACTTTATAAAAGAACTTAGTGTTTATAAAAGAGATGCAAAGAAGTTGGAAATTTTCAAATGAATTATAAATGATATTTTATAAAAGAAGGCTTAGAAAAGAGTTTATAAAAATATAAGGGATTTTATAAAGGATTTAGTTATATAAATGTCAGGATTTAGGAAAAGGAAGTTGAAATTATGTTTAAATATTTATAAAAGAATTTATGAACAATATTTTATGGAATAAATTTCATAATGAATAGCTCATATTTATGAAAAGAAATTTTATAATAAAAGGTTATATATAATAGAGTTTTGATTTCCACGAATCAACCTTCTTAATTTATGGCAGTAGGGAATATTCTTTCCCTACTTAACACCGAAAGAATAGTGTTTAAGGTTATGATTATCCCTGTTTTAAAGATTTTTCTTTAATCCAAATTTAAGTGCGATTTGAAATAAAAATCTTTCTTAAGATTTATAGGTATATCTCTACCATTGAGATAAGTATATGAATATTTCAAAGTAGTTTTAAATTAATTAAAAGATTAATTTAACAGGCTAGAGCTTCTTTGTGCTTAAATAGTGTTATTTCCCTTGGGAAATTTAATCTATGGATGAAGTTTTTAATTATTTGATAGTTAAACAGCCGACTATCAAATCTGGACCAAAACCTAACTATGAAAATTTCTGGGGGAAATACGTGAGTTATATGGCACAGTCATATTCGATGATGTGGCATTATGCATATAAATCTCATTTGGTTCTCCTAAGACAAATGATAGGGAGATTCGCCCACTTAAATGGTTCGGGGATAATCCCTGTTTCTATCTATTATCTATTTATTTTCGGAAAAATTGGATCGAGTTTACAGGAAACTACCAAATGTTGTTTCGAAGAGACTGGGATCAGATAAATATGAATTATTCGAAAACCACTTCGATCCAACTCAAGCAGCATATTGAAGACATCCTAAAGAGCATGGAATTGAAAATAGAGCTTTTGGAATGCAAGGGCTATTTGTTACTAGTTCTGTGGGTGATGCCAAATGGATGTAGTAGAAGTAGTGCCTTTGTTTTGTTCATATCCTGTACAATTTGTATGGATGAATACCGGCGCTGCATTGCTGCCTAGATGGCAGTGTTAGTATTCCAAATAGGTTTGCTGTCTAAAAGGTCAAACATGACCTCTAGCCTCATCGACCGGGAATGACTAAAACATGGGATATGTAGCAAGGCTAAATGACTAAACAGAAGATTTCCTATGAAATATTTTGGTTATCATAAGGTAAAAACATATCCGTGTTTATCTGCGGCGTGGTCTCATAAAATGCCTTTGTTTTGAAAATGTTTATATAACTTCAAAATCCATTTAGGTGTGTTTTCTCACGCTGGTTTACCAAGTTGATCCGGGTGTTGTTTCTTATAATGCTCGAGTCAGACCCATCATATTTATAGATTCAAATACAGACGCTATGGAGCTTCAGGAGACGTGCCGGAGGACTTCAAGATGTATTCACGTACATGTTTATTTTCCGCTGCCTTTATTGTTCATACTCATTAGCATTTGTGAGGATAGGTTGTTATAACTGTCCAGACTAATAAATTATTTAGTGTACTCTAATGGATGTATGTATATTATAATTTTTTTTTTGTAGAGATCATTATTGTATTATAGATTATTCGTTACATTATGAGATTATGTACTGTTTAGTTTCTTCTTGTCTTCTTTCTTTTCCCCAACAATTTGTTTTTTCTGCACTAGATTTTTCGGCATGTGAATACCGTGGATGTATTTATGTCGACTTCTGAGGACCGAAAAGGGAGGTCGATACAGTTGGTATCAGAGCTTAAGTTGAGCGTACACATAGGCATTGGTAGGAATTAACTCATTTGGGATCAGGTAAATGAGACCTAGGATGATTTTGAGTGTATATATATGAGTGTGTATTTGTTAGTAATACTTTTTTTATATTATGTTGATTTATCAGTTGAGTGGTTATTATGGTCAATACAAAGGGGACACTGTATGAATAGGGGTTTCTAAACACTTGAACATGGTAAACCGACACCATCTTGTTTTGAAATTTGGTAAATGAAATAATTTTACCCAGATTATATTTTATATATTAATAGAATAACTTTTTAGAAGTTATTATAGTTACATAAGGTGCATTTGGTTGTTAGGAAATGATAATATTCATAAGATGTTCGACGAATTAGTTATGTCTGAAGTTAAAACTTAATTTAATTAAGATGTTGGTTATAAACTTAGCAAGATAAACATTATCGAAATATTTTATGAGAATTAACTATATATAATATTAATTTATAAAGGTAAACTTTTAAATAAAAAAAGATTTAAATTGAGAAGTTGAGAATTTAAATCCCGATGTTTGAAATTGTTTTCAAAGATTTGGAGAAACAAATAATAGTATTATTTTGGAAATATTTTCGACAAGAAATGTTTTAAAAGGGATTTTAAAATAGATAAAAAGCATTCAACTCACTTCTGTCATTGAAGATTAATTCTGGTGATGACTACAACATCATCAGTATTCATTTTCGATTTTCTATGAGACGAATTGCTACCATAGTGGTTTACCATAGAAATTTTATTTTGGAAAGACAAATTTGTTTCAAAATTTCAGAAAGTATGAATTGATATTTAAAAAAGGGATACTTATATTATTATTTCAAAAGGATTTGAAATAAAAATCGGGTGTTTAATTCTTGAATTTTCAGTTAAGTGATCCTATAGACTCTTGTAACCTATCCATTAGAATAATTTAGTCGATGTATCTTATTTTGATGTATTGAGTGATAGTTCTCATTTATTAAAAACAAAATGGAATATTTGATGATTTTGGATAGTCAGAAACATTCAGGTTAATTGAAAAACTTAAGCTAAGTGCATTAAGAAATCATAAGAAAATAAGTTTTTAAAACTTAAGAATTTGAGAATAGTAAGTAAAACAAATTTAAATTTGTTAAGCGTTTTGGATATGTAAACAAATCTGAATATTGCATATATACTCGTAGGGTATAGAAGAGTGCTATATGGATATAAACTTTAATTTGTAAAGTGATTAGTGAAGCATAAGTATAATTGTAGGATGTGCATGAGCTTAAGTAAGGGTTTTAGGAAGCAGTTAAAAAGTAGATGATTTGGAATTAAAGGAAATATTCTAAGAAAATATTAAATGCAAATAAAAGAATAAGTTAGATTTAGAAACCAATTAGAATAAGTATGTAAGAGGTTTGTAAATCATTTTGTTCATATAATTGTTCGCGTAACTGTTTGATCCTGTTTCGAGTGCACAATTTCAAGGGGATTTACACCGGTTCAAGTTAGGATTTTTCACTCAATTCTTGACGGCAAACACTTGAAATAGTTTTTTGATTGATTCTGAAGTTAGCTATCATAGTATATAGCTATGCAAGGAAAATGGAGGTTTCCAATCAAAGAACTGGATTAGAATCCGTAATAGAGTGGTCGAGTGAACAATGCTAGTTCAGAAGTGAAATTGTCATTGAGCGGGCGATCGGGATCGGTATTGTATACGGATGATATATGTACATCATAAAGACTTTATTGAAATCATATGTTTTTTTAATTAGAAATGAAAATTTATATAGTTGGATATTATTGTAAGTTAGATGCAGGTTCATGAAAGCAAAGGCTGGTTGACGCTTTTGGTTTCATGAGTAGTGTTTGTTGCCTGACAAGCAGGTGCATGTTTATATCGTTATTTGGCTGGATGACTTTATGCTCAACATGGAAGGCCACTTGGTTTTTGTTTTCTTTTGTTGGTTTGGATCCGTAGTAGCGAGTTGTAGTTGTTTCATCGAGCCATGCAAAGGAGACGCTGTCGAAATTTTTCGTAAATTTAAGGACTTAGAAATTTCAATAACCTATTCTAACTAATTGATTTTGAAAAGTTAATGGGTTTGGAAGCATTTTTCTTACCTTGAAAATTTTAGGGAAAATAATGTAACGACTTAAATTTTGGTCGTTTGATTTTGCATATTTAATTAATATAAATATTCAGCTATGGGATTTTAAGGGTTTAGACCTGAATTCAAATATACGGATTGATTAAAATATTTGAATTGGGAATTAACATTGAATAGTGTTTTAAATATCTGGAGTTTTAATTGAATATTTATTTAATGGATTCAATAGCCTATCTAACTCATTTTATTAATAAATATTAACGGTGAATTCATTGGTAAATTTATTTGAAATAATTAATGGTTCAAATAATTTATAAGAAAACTTATTTTTATTCTTACGACTTGATTTTTGTTGACGTATTTTTTATCCAATATATTTGATTTTCCATAATTGTTTATTTGAAAAATATTTAAATCATTTGTTTGACGCTTTATTGGCAAATGACAGTGTTTTTGTGATTTTATAGAATCAGTAAACCAGTGTAGATTAAATTTTTTTGAGGTCGCCGTCACTATTCTGAGCACGACTGTATTTTTGTTTTGTCACTCAAAGTCCATACCTGAAACGAAGATCCACGCGGCTAGTTGCCAGAATTTACATGTTATAAATAAATCAGTACTTAACCTCTAATCCACCACACATTCTTCCGCTTGAATACTTCACTATTTCATTGTTTTTTTCACCAAACAAAGAAAACCCTCTTTTCCTCTTCTTTCAAGATAAAAACAAATAGTTTGAAAATTGAAAAAAAATAAAAAGGTGAAATCTTTGAGTGTAGGAAGCATGGATCTACTTATAGTTTGGTTTATGAAGCCTATAACATCCAAATTAGGGGTTCCACAATTTTCTAACAAAACTAGGGTTTAGAAATTCGAGAAATCTAGGCGTCGAGAGGCTATGAGGTTTGCTTTGTTGAGTTCATCTTGTTAAAAGGCATCTCCAGGGTGAGTCGTGTGATGCATGGTTGAGGGTGGATGGATGCAACCATTTTTCTCGCAACGTTGAGAGCTTCTAGGTTGCGATCGTGCTCTAAGGTGTGGGTTCGATATGGTGGTATCCGGGAAGTAGTGTTCGCAGAGAGAGGGAGGATGGTGTCGTTGTTCGTCATTTAGTGGATGGTGGGAGGAGATGTAGGCGGTCAAAGTGATGACCATGGTGAAGTGCTCCAGTTGTTAAGCGAGAAGATGAAAGAGGAGTTGGATTTAAAAAGGATTAAGGTTGTTAAATATAAATTATTTGATAATCAATACCATTAATTTATATGTATAAAATCAAAATCTTATATATTAAATAACTTATTCATATGAGGTCCTATTGAGACAAAACTTTTTGCGTTGCACGTGTAATGGTGATGGCTTCACAATGAAACTAGTTTGGTTGAATTTGGAGCAAGTTAAAATTCGAACTAAAATTCGAAAACCCTTCAGCGCCAACTGAAATTTCAGTGAGTATAACTCACTTCTTTGGATAAATCAGTTTGTTTTATAGTAAATTAAATTTATTATTTATGTTTGGTTGAAATTATTGGCCGTTTAGTTAAAATGATTGCTTTTACAAGCAATAGGCATTTATAATTGAAATACAGGAAAATTTTCAAGAAATTCGAATTTATCGCCGCAGTGATTTAAAATTCCCAATTATTTACCTGTTCACTTATTTCAGTTATACATCTGTGATTTAGTTTGTTAAATGCTGAAATTTGACTGTCTGACCATTTTGAATGTGACACCGACATTATGAAGAATTGAACATTTTTAGTAGAAAATGGTAGTTCTAGAATTTTTTAAGTGCTGTAGCGACTATGGGTCTCGATTTAGTATTCTGGAATACATTTAACTTTTGACTCGATTTTGGGAGACTTGGTATGAAATTGATTTTAAAGCTAACCATTTGGGAATTTCTGTGACATTTTAATTTAAACGAGCTTTTAAAACTTTTCTATTCTATTCCAAATTTCTTTATTTATTCTTCTAATATTTACCTTTAAGTAAGTGTTTTAAATTAATAACTTTTGAAGTATTGATTTTTGTAGAAAATATTATAATAATAAATATTATTTTTAAAAGAAAATTTAAAAAAGATTATGTTTGTAGAAAAAAAAAATTGCGGATTTAAAGAAGATTGGAATATTTAACATAATATATGTGAATTGTTTGTATTAAATGTTGTGGATTTATAACATTATTTTATAAGTGGAGAATAGGTTTATAAAAAGTGTTTTATAAAATAAAAAAAATGGATTTTAGGTAAAGAAATTAATTTCATTTTGGATAAGGGAAAAATAAATTCCATTTGGAAATTTGTTGAAAATTTATGAAAACTATACGAGTTTTATATTTATATTTTAGGATTTTTTGTATTTAGAGTTTTATTTTAAAAAGGGTTTTGAAATTATATTTAGAAAATTATAAAAAGAATTTTATAAAAGAACTTGGTGTTTATAAAAGAGATGAAAAGAAGTTGGAAATTATCAAATTAGTTTATGAATGATATTTTATAAAAGGTGATTTAGAAAAGAGTTTATAAAAAATACAGGGGATTTTATAAAGGAGTTAGTTAAACAAATGTGGGGATTTATGAAAAGGAAGTCGAAATCATGTTTAAATATCTATAAAAGAATTTATGAATAATATTTTATGAAATAAATTTCATAAATGAATTTTTAGCTCATAATTATAATTTTTTTTATAAAAGAGTTATTTATAATAGAGATTTGATTTCCCCGAATTGACCTTCTTAATTTATGGTGGTGGGGAATATTCTCTCCCTACTTAACATCGAAAGAATAGCGTTTGAGGTTATGATTATCTCTGTTTGAATTGATTTTGCTATAACCCAAACTTAAGTGCGATTTTAAATGAAAATCTTTCTTAAGATTTATATGTATACATACTTATACCATTGAAATATGTATATGGATGTATCAAAGTAGTTTTAAATTAATAAAAGAATAATTAGCAGGCCAGTGTTGCTTTGTGCTTAACCATAGTTATTTCTCTTAGGAAATTAAATCTATGGATGAATTGTTTGATTATTTGATAACGAAATAACCAACTTTCAAATCTGACTAAAACATTACTCTAGAAATCATTATGGGAAATACGTGAGTTATATGGCACAATCATCTTCGGTGATGCTGTATGTGCATGTAAATCTCGTCTAATTCTCCTAGGATAAATGATAGGGAGACCCGTTCACCTAAACGGTTAGAGGGTGATCCCTACTTCTATCTATTGTCCTTTTATTTTCAAAAGAACTAGGTTAAGTTTACCAAAAACTATTGAATGTTGTTTCGAAGAGATTGGGATCGGATAATTATGATTATCCAAAAACCACTTCGATCCAATTCAAGTGACGTATTGAAGACATCTTGAAGAGTATGGAATCAAAGATAGAGTTTTTGAAATGCAAGGTCTATTTGCTACTAATCCTGTAGGTGATGCTAAATGGATGTAGTAGAATTAGTGCCTTCGGTTTGTTCATATCCTAAACAACTTGTATGGATGAATGGTGACACTGCATTGTTGCCTAAATGGCAGTGTTAGTGTCCAAGTAAGTTTGCTATTTAAAAGGTAACGTAATCTCTAACTCATCAACCGAGAATGACTAAAACAAGGATATGCAGTAGGGCTAAGTGGGTCGCTCCTAATTGGGATGTATCGTCGCCTTTCTAGATATGCATTCATTTTATGGATTTGATTAGAGCTGTCAGTAAATTTTCCAAGCAACCGGGACCTTTGAGAAAGGGTGCAAGACGTTCTTATTGACCTCGGTACATTTTTCTAGAGGTGTGTTATGACAGGCGGTACCCTAATATCCTTATCAGTAATGGAATCCAATCTTCAATACATGCCTTTTTGTTTGTAGTTGTAAACCTATTATGATGGAATTCAATTAATGTAACAATTTCGACTATGATTAATAAGTATTTGTATCCTCGACACTATTCTAATATTAGAGGATTTCCTATGAATTTTTTGTTATCATAATGTAAAAACATATCCGTGTTTATGTGCGGTATGGTCTTGCGGGATGCCATTGATTTGAAAAGATTTTTATAATTTTAAAATTCATTTGAGTATGTTTTCTCATGCTGGTTTACCAGAGATCCAAGCGATGTTTCTTATAATACTCGGGTCAGACCAAGCATATTTACATATTCAGATATAGATACTTTGGGGCATCAAGATGCAAACTGGAGGACTTCGAGATGTATTCACTTACATGTTTATTTTTTGCTGCCTTTATTGTTTATGCACATTAGCATTTATGAGGATAGGTTGTTACAACTGTCTAGGCTAATAAATTGTTTAGTGTATTCTAATGAATGTATGTATATTATAGTTTTGCTTTTGTAAAGATCATTATTGTATTATAGATTATTCATTACGATGTGAGAGGTTGGTGCTATTTAGTTTCTTCTTGTTTTCTTTCTTCTTTCTTTTTCCTGACAATCAATCTTTCTGGCACTTGGTTGTTCGGCATGTAAATACCGTGGACGTATCAGTGTCGACTTTTAAGGACCGAAAAAGCAGGTCATTACAATTTATAAGTATAAATATTTCAAAGACAACTTTTAATAAAGATACATTTTCTTTGGACAGTTAGGAGAAAACATCTCAATTAGTTTTGTAATCTGAATAATCTTTCTAAATAACAATGTGAATGTTTGCTTGAGCGAATGTTGTGGTGCACTTAGTAAATTATTCTCTTTAATACTATGCGACCAAAACGAGTTCGAATCTGAACGAACCCAAATCGAGTGTTGGTGAATAAATTATTAAAATGAAAAAAGTGTATACACACACACACACAGACACATATCAAAATATATGTAGTATGATTTCAAAAGGGATTTTTAAATAAAAAAATGTGTATTTAGTTCTTAAATTTCCTTAAAGGAAACTGATTTAAAATAAAAGATATTTTGATAAAAGAATGTTTCAACAAATGAAAATTTCAGACTCTTAGATAGAAAAGAGATAATTTAACTCAAGTTTTTAAATGAGTTGAATTGGATATGAAGGTTTTAATAAGCATTGTTTTATTAAAACCGTAGTTTTTGTTTAAACATCCAAGTCTAAGGAATAATTTGATGTTATTTGGTCGACTAGTAAACATCTTTACCTTAGGGATGTCTAAGGAAAAGTAGACTCTAGGGTTGAGTTTGGATATCCATATCCTACTCTTCTTAGTTGCTTGCTAGATCGAATAGGTAAAGAGGCCGAAGTAGTCGACTTAGCTTTAAAACCCATATTATGTTTGGGCCTCCATTTGACGTTTGAAAAGTTAAAATTAAATTGAGAGTTTGTATATACTCTTAGGATGTAGAAGAATATTTATAAGTAAACAAGGGTAGAGTAAGTTTTTAATTTAATGTTTTGTAAAGATGTGTCTTTATAAAATATTTATAAACTTAAGTGGAAATTTGTGAAATGATTCATAAATAATTTTAGCATTAAATGAAATATTATAAATAAAAATGAAAGTGATTTAGAAAAAAATTATTTAGGAAACCAATAAGATTAAGTTTGTAAGTTATATATAGATCATTTTATTCGCACAGTTCTTTTTCCTTTGTCCAGGATTCGAGTACATAACTTCAAGGTGATTTATACCAGCCCGAAAAAAGTTTTCTCATTTGATTCTTAACAACGAACACTTGATTCGGATCTTTATACGATATTGAGGTTTTCTATCATAGCATATGGCTATATAATGAGAATGGAGGTTTCTAATAATAGAACCTGATCGGAGTCCACATTAGGGAGGACGAGTGAGCAATACTAGTTTGGAAGTAAAGTATATATATATCCGAGCAAGTGGTCGGATCAGATATTGCGTATGAATGACTTATGTACATCACACGGCTTAAGTATATTTATACAGTGTGTTTTATGGCTTAAAAAAGTTTAGGAGTGACGTTCAATTATGTTCTAAGGTAGCTTAGATAATCTTCTAAGTAATAACCAAAGGCTGATGAGCATAATGGTGTGCTTAGGAAATTATCTATTTTCTTAGACGATTGAGAAAGTTGTGAACATAAGAAAAATTCTAAATCTTGTTTATTAGTTGCTTAATATTTTAAATAATGTTAAATCTTAGTTTATTCCTTTGTGGAATTTGATTTGATTGATATTGTGATTTTATATACTATAATTTATAAAGTATGATTTTATAAGCAAAGGATTTTAAAGTGTTTATTAGGACTTAAATCCTGTTGCATTTGAAAAAGTGACTTCAAAAAAATTGGTGATAGGAATAATAATATTATTATTTTGAAAATTTTGGTGAAGTGTTATTCTTTCAGCATATTGAAAATGTGGTTTTTTCAAATATTTTTGGTTATGACTAAAGTTGGACTACTGGGGGTTTTCTTATTTGGAAGACTTGCCAAGTACATTTATTTACTCTAGTTATTATTTTAGGAGGAACTGGAATACCACTGGAAGCTCCACGTTGTTTTGATTTTAGAGTCATACCATGCTTCGGTAAGAGAAGTCCCATCCATGTCATTATTGATTTTGGTTTCGATATATTTCTCTTCGGTGGAATTTGAAAATTATACTTTGGAAAAAAACCCGGGCATTTATTTCTAAATGTATCTTTTGAAAAGATTGGATGCTCGGCAGTTTATTACAGAATATTCTCTATACTTTTGTTGCATATGGTTGTTATATTGCTTTTGGTTTCACGTGGCTTTATGTCACACAAGAGTTGCATATAGATTTATATCGTGCTAGTTTTCCACGTGTATAGTTGCATTATTATTATTAGTTGCTTCATATTACCTTGTTGCATATGGTTGTTAAATTATTTATGTTTCTTGTGCTTATGATAAAAATAGCTAGTGTATTGCTCTTTTGTCAGCATGATTCTCTTTTGGATTATGTGAGTACAAGACAGGTACAAGGAAGTAATATATTACTATTTGATTGCTTGCGCACCTGCATTCGCATCAAGATTGTAAGTTTCTTGCCAAAAATAATATGAAAAAGGTATGCAGTAGATTTTGAGATCGGTGATTGATTTATGAATTTATGCCCCATATATGTTAGACCACTTTTGGAATTTTGTTTTCTTTTTTTGATTTGGGCCAGTTATGGCGAATGGTAGTTTTTCTGGATCAAGTCATGCAAAGGAGGTGATGTCAAAATTTTCTTTAACATAAGAAATTTTATAAGCTTAAGGGTGAGAAGGCATGTTCTTCCTTTGGTAATTTTGAGGAAGAAATTCTTTTAAGGAGAGAGAATGTAACATATTGGAAAAATAAAAATAAGTTATATTCAAATGTAGGGATTATTTAAATATTTGAATTATGAATAAATATTAATTAAGTGGACGTAAGAGCCATATTTAAGTCCTTTTAATTAAAAAATAATAATATTAAACTCGTTTTATAAAATTTTTTGCATAAACAAATAGTTCAGTGAAAAATTGAAAATGCGATCAAAATTTGTTTTTGGGTTTTTTGACTTTTTAACAAACGAAAGTTATTGTAACGTTATTGCAGTCTTATCTATATATTTATAACCATATAATAAATAATAAACTCATATTATCGTTTGACATATTTTTCGGCAAACGTTTGTATTTTTGAAACTTCAGAGATTAAGATAATAGAGTATTTTATTGTTGTTTTGAGTTCGTGTCACATTATTGTACGTAATTGTATTTTTATTTCTATCGTACGCAGACGTAATACTACACAGTGAAGTGCTTGAAATTGCAAAATAAATAAACATCTGCCCTTATACTATTCTTCACCTTTTCATTTTCCCACTTTTACTTTTCTTCCTTTCTATTTTAATTATCCATTTCCTGTAAACACTAAAAACCAAGCCTCCTCTTTTAAAAATCAAAATCAAATGATTCGGTTAATAAAAACTTATAAAATTTGAATCGTTGGACTCGTGCCGTCAAGTGCTTCAAATCTATAGAGGGATTCAAAAAGTGCGACTGTCGTTAGGGATGATCGACTTGGTGATGTGAAACTACGGTTAGAGATTTTTGTAGATTTAGGTGGAGATAGGCGATGGTGTTGGTTTCATCACGTTTCTTGTGTCGAGGAACATGGGTGATGGTCGAATGGAGGCGTGAGACTTGACGTAATAAATCATGACAGTTTTGCTATAGCAAGACATTACTACAACCACTTTCTTTAGGGGAGTCGAGTTGCATATGGGGTGTGTGCATTGTGGAACTCGCATGAAGGGAGACACGTTGGCGAAAGTGGTTCGCCATTTTGTGAAGCGTGGAGGGATAAAAGAGGAGAGAGGGGATAAACATAGGATGGTGTGCATGTCTATGTATGTTCATGCATAGGGAGTGATTAGAGAAGGGGAAATGTATTAGGATGGTAATTAGTGGATTAAATCGTAATTAATTAACATAATTTTATTTCAAAAATTATAAAATCAATACCTCCTTCATACGAGGTCCAATCGAGATGCAGTCTTTTGCGTTATGCTCATGGAAGTGTTATTTACGTACTGAAATTGATTTTATCAAGTTTGGAGCAAGTGGAATTTTGAGCTAAAATCAAATGCCATTTGATTTTAGATCGAGCAGGAATGTTTTAGCGATAGTTGGAATAAAAGTGAGTTAACTTGCCTTTAACTGAACTCTATATAATTTATATGCATTGATATAAACTATTATTTGCTCGCTTGAATGATTTCTTTGTTTAGTTTGGTTGAATTCCAGTTGAATTCCAGTTTTGAAAAGCGGATGACATATATGTGATTTGCTGGGGACTTTGTAGAGAGGCCCTTAGGAGTTTCTTGCCATTATTGATTTACTTCTATATGCATCTTGCTTATATAAATGTGTGGATGTTGTTTGAGATGGTAAATTAGTAAAATCGTTGAGTAGTGGAATAGTCGCATTTTTGCATTTTTAAATTGCATTATTGAACTTTGAAATCCCATCTCTTTAAATTTTGGGCTTACAATCTTGTGCTTGAGTTTGCGTCACTAAATATTTGGTCAAGGTTTTGCAGTTCAAAAGTCAAGTTTTAAAAAACCTATCAAATGGATTCTGTTGAGTTCAAAATTCTCTAAATTGTAGTGAATACGTACTAGACTCATAGTATGTTGTTCTAAAAATAAATTATAATATTTATAATTTGCCCAAATAAGGAGAATTCCAATTTTTAAAAAAAACCGATTCAAAGAAATTTTCCATACTCTTTTTAGCGACAATTTGCGACATTATTTCCAATCTTCATAAAATGGTTTTAAACTTGAATTTTCTTCTTCAGTTCTTTCCGTGAACATTTTCTAACATATATTTAAGTGTATTAAAAGTGATTCAAAATTTATATATATTTTAAATGATTTTGTGACGACCCGTCTTTCTCTCCACAGAAAGACGCATCATCTTGAGGAAAGAAAGGGATAGAAAAGAGAAAGATAGAGAAGAAAGAAAGAAACAACAACAGAATCTCAACAGCGGAACGAAAAAACTATATTAATCACATAAGTATTTACATAGCATACAACATCTATCAAAGTTACATAGCTTATACAACACATACTAGATAGTTATAAACACCTGTCTAATTATACAACTCAACATAATGACTCACAGAACACAAAGCGGAACACTATATATATATATATATATATATATATATATATCTACAAACACTGAAGCCTCCTGCTCTATTGCTTCTCCAGAATTCGTCAAAGCTAACCTGAATCCTTTGGCTACTCGTAAAAATTTGAGTACCCAAGAGTTTAAGGAAACAGAAGATAAACTCCGGGTCAGACATGGGTCTGGTGTGAGTAACAGGTTTAGGTTGATTAACTTTGGAAATCTTTTGAAAACAAAGGTATCACGTAAGACTTCCCACACATAAACATGAATAAGTTTTTATCTTGCACTAGACAAAGCATTTGATAGGCAGCATACATAAGTTTACAATCAAATCCGAGGGCGCTTATTGGAGTTTGGGTTTTCATATAATGGCAGGGCTACTGGAGTACCGTCCGTCACAGTACGTAGCCTAGATCACCGTAACGAGGATCCACCCTAAATCCCCTACAACATAAGGCCGGAACCATCCCTTACTGGACAGTCCCAAACAAGACAACCCCGGCAGTTGTTGCAATCAACTGCCTCACATAGCCGAATATAAAGGAACTTCTAGACAATGGTAAATCTCGTCCTACCTGGGCATGACCCACTTAGCCTTGCTGCACCTCCCCTGTTTTAGCCATTCCCGGTTGATGAGGCTGCGATTACCTTTAGAGAACACATCTCTTAGAATGCTCATCATCCACCTGACGATGTTATGAAAGCATTCAATCCGTACAAGTTCGTTCCGGGTTCGAACGAAACCGAAGGCATTATCTCGTTACACTCATTTTGGAATCACCTTCAGAGTTAACGACGACAACCCTTGCACTCTGAATCTTCATCTTCACTTGAGACTCACGACCTATCATTAATTTGGATCGACGTGGTTTGCAGATATCCAAATCTGGAAAACTGATCCCTGTCTCATCGAAATCCAAAACGCCATCTTTTAGGTCCAAGTTGTTTTAAAGTTAAAACAATTCAATTCATTTTCTATATACATACAGATAGATAATTCACAATCCCATAATAGATAATCTACATTATCATCACAAATAGATAATTCACATTATCATCACAAATAGACAATTCACATTATCACCACAATTCAACCAAAGCATCCATATCACAAATCATCACATATCTTATATCAGAGATATCAAACAAAGCAAAGCATTCAATATCATTCAGCATCCATAAGCAATGATTTATTAATCACAAATGAATTAAATTAATTACTTCATCTCTAATTAATTTAAAATAAAATAAATTAATTATCTTCATCACATAAATCTTGCTTACATAACCATTAATTAATTACAAATCAATTAACTAATGATTCTCTAATTATCCACCTTAATTGATCACCCTTAATTAATCATTCTTTAATTACTTTAAAGTAATTAGTCTTTAAATTAGTTACACAAATTAATTATCCTCAAACAATTTCAGTAATTAACCTTTAATTACTTCATTAATTAATTACCTATAATTAATAACATTAATCCTTAATTAATTACATTAATTAATTACTTCATTGATTAATTATTCCTTAATTAATCAACCCTTAATTACATCATTAATTATATTAATTAATGATCCTTAATTACTCCCTTAATTAATTATTAATCATATTTAATAATTAATCTTTACTTAATCTTCATTTATTAATCCACCTTAATTAATCACAATTAGTAATTAATTATCCTTAATTACATCATTAAATAAATTAATTACTCCTTAATTAATTACATTTAATAATTAATCTTTAATTAATTATATTTATTAACCACCCTTGATTAATCCAATTCAGTAATTAATTACCCTTAATTAATTACATCACTTAATTAACTTCAAATAACATTATTAATCAATTCTCAAATTAATTACACTAAGTAACTGATTATTAATTACTTTCACGAAGTAATTATCCTTCATAATAATTACACCAAGTAATTAATCCCAAATCTCTATCATTAATTAATTATTCTTCAATTAATTACACAAAGTAATTAACCCAAATTACTTCCATACTTCATTTAATTACATCCAGTAATTACCCATCTTAATTACTTCACTAAGTAATTATTCTTCATTAATTACATTAATTATGCTTAACAAATCATCCGGTGATTGTCTTAAATTAATTAAACTTAATTAATTAACTTAAACTAATCACATTACTTTAATTAATTACATTAAGTAATTAATTCCTTTAATTACTTTCATTAAGTGATTATGCTTAAACAATTCCACAGATGATTATCTTAAATTAATTAATATAATTAATTATTAAAATTCATCACATTAATTAATTATTTAATAATCCCTAGTTAATGATCTTCATTAACTATTAACAACTCTTTAATTACATTCCTTAAGTAATTAAACTTAGATTAATCATTATTAAATACAAGTTAATTTATCTTGAATAACCCATTAATTAATCCTTAATGATTTAATTAATTAGGTGTTTAGTTGTAACTTAATTAATCTTTAATTACTTGATTAATTAATTCCTAATCATCACTTAATAAATCTTAAACCTTAATTAATTCATTTAAACTCTTAATTATTAATTAATTAATCCAAATCATTAATTAAATAAATAAATTAATTATCCACTTTAATTATCTTAATAATTTTAATGAATCAAAAATCATTAAATTCTATTTTACTTTAAGATAAAACTTCAATCTTATTAGTGATTAAATTATCATTAACAAAACATTTAAAAACAATTTACTTTTAAATTTACTTTTAAATTTCCTTTCAAATTTAAGATTTGAAATGAATACTAATTTAACTTTAACAAACTTTAAAATTTAAAAACTTTTAAATCATATGTTAAAGAAATACTTGTCTTATAAAAGAAATTTAAAGGAGTTTAAACCAAATTCACTTTAAATTCAAACCATTTTAAAAATATATTTTAACATTTAAACTTGTTTAAGTATTTAAATTTATAAAACTTATTTATTTCAGAATTAGAATACAAAAGTAAATTTGAATCCAAACTTTAACATTAGATTTTAAAATTAGTTTGAATTTTGCTTTCAAATTCAAATTTCATTTTAAAGTTTAAACCTGACAGGTTTTAAAAAAAAACTGTAACTAACAATTTGACCCAAACCCTCATATCAAAACCCCGAGCCAAGTCACCCCTTACGAGAAATTCACGAAATAACTCGAGTAAATACTCGAGTACAAATCCACTGCTCAACTCATCTTCACCAGGAAACAAAACTGCACCATGCACGTGCACGGTGGCTCCGACCACTACTGGTCGATGTCGCGTCTCTCCCTAGGTCCGTGATGACACACTCAAACCATCCAAACTCCAATTCCATCAATACCTACTCGAAATCAAATTCGAGTACTCTGAACTAATACTCGAACAAAACACTCAATCCTGGAACTACCCCAATCTCGTGCCTTCGACCACCAGCATGATTGAGATTTCGGCCTCACCTTCGCCAACACTCCAGCTATCATCTCCCTGAGTATTGATGAACTCGATCTTCCAGGGACGTCGTGCCGATCAAATTAGCCGGGCAAAACAAATCTAAGGCTACAGACTTTAATCCTTCACCGCCGCTACCACGATGATCTATCCACCTTTCTGATAATTTTTCCGAAGTCCCCAATCACACAACTACCATCAGAAGGAAACCCGAACTTCCAGACCATCGAGATCACTAGAAACCACTCAGAATTCAAATTCTGATAAACTCCACCATATTCGTTCAGTCCCAAACTAAAAATTATGGCTTTAGTTTTAAAAATCATGTTTTTATATAAGGTTTCAGATCACAAGCCTGAAACATTGAATTAATATGTTTGAAAGTTTCACTTATCATAAATTTTCTCTGTTCTTTAGTTTCCAGAGTAATATCTAACTTATTTTTACTTAAATAAATTTTTAAGCTTCAATCAATGATAAGACAAACAATTTATGTTTGAAACTTAAACCCTAACAAAGATTGGTCCAAGGGATAGTGAATTTTGAACAAATCTTGGGTCTAGAAAACTAAAAACAGGATAACACCTAAATACAATAACATGCAAACCCATTTATTCATTCATATATATATATATATATATATATATATATGCATGAACTTTACAATACATATTCACACAAAAACTCATTCTTCCAGATCTCATCTTGCAACCATATTTATATTTAAGCTTTAGAAAAGATGTTACTCACTAAGAAAGATGATGAACAGAGCTTTTCTTGTTTGAACTTTAAAATTTTAGTTGCTTGAATTTATCTCTGATTTTAAAACTTGCATGCTAATGAAACTTGTGGAGATGACTGAAGACTTGAATTTGAACTTGCTTGCTTCATACAAATTCCAGGTTTCAAGAAAATGATATTCAGTCTTTTGTTGTTCTCAGGCTTTGAAAAATGCAGATGTTCAGGTTGTTAATTTTGGTTTGAATCTTGAAAATGGGTTGCAATTTATTGATTTGAAGAGGATTAACAGGTTTGTTTGTTTTTGAAATTGAACATGCATGCTAGAGTTGTTCTCAGGTTTTGAAAGAATTTATTTCAGGCTTTTGAAAATGAAAGTGGTTTGCATGCCTTTGATTTTGATAGTGGATTACAGGTTTGAGGAAGGTGATTCTCAGATTTGAAGAAAAATGTTTCAGGTTATTGTTCTTTTGATTCTGGTTTGTGGAGTTTTATTACTGATTTTGTTTTGTTGAAAGATTTTGCAGCTGAAGTTTTTCATAAGTTTTGAAAAAGAATTGAAAAAGGAGAAAGGAAAGTGAGAAGCAAATGTTTATATAAGTAAAATATGGTTTATTAAAAACAAAACAAGAAGAAAAAAAATTTAAGGTGACACTTGTTTTAAAATTCAACACTTGTCAATTTATAATGTTTATTTACTAACACTTGTTATATGAAGCCTTAATATAAGCACACTTGTCTATTAAGTATTTTCTTTTTATTTAAAATGTTAATAAAGGTTTTTAACTTAATTTATAAATTTACAGATACTTATTTTTATAAATATAGATAACTTTAAAGAAAATAAAATCAATTATACTTATAAATAAAAGCACATACAAATATCTTTAAAATCCAAAATATTTTAAATATCTATCTTTTGAATTTCAAAATTTAAAACTCAAATTAAAATTTAAAATCCAATTTAAAAATCAAGTTATACATATACATATATACTATACATTAAATTTTGAAAAAAAAAACAAATCTATTTATTTAAAATAATACATTATTAATATTATTTGAAAATAACAAATTTAACAATTTTAAATAATTTATAAAAGTGATTATCTTATTATTTATTTTCAAATCATGTTTATCAAGAAATATTTAAAATGAAAATAAAACAAACCTTATAAACATTTATCTTAAGTATTTTAAAACTATACAGTTATTTATTTAAATAGCTTCGAAAAGCTTTATATTAAATTTAAATGAAATTTCCAAATTACCAAAATGTATATTAGAATTTGAAAACAATATTTATTTATTAAATTTCAAACCAAAGCTTATCTATTTACAGTATATACAAATATATATACATTAAATAGAAAAAAATTATTAGCTTTTAAAAGATAAAATTCACCAATCAAATATTTATTTAAAAAGATTATTAAACCAATTCAAATTGAATTAACAAAGATTATCAAATCAATTTAATTTTTTAAACACGGATTATTAAATTGATATTGCCCAAAATTCCGGGTCATTACATTCCTCCCTCCTTAAAAGAATTTCGTCCCTGAAATTTAAAAGCAAAGGTAATTTAATAATCTGTTTAAGATTTTAATTTAAATCATAAGTATATATTAACCACCATAGCAACCAATTCACCCAATCGAACAAATCTAACTATCTAGACAAAATTCTGGTTAGAACTTCCAAGAGTTTCCAAGTATTAATACTGGGATACTCGCTTTACTGAATCCAAACAATCAACAATACTAAGCTACAGAGCTCCTACTTATCTAGACCTACACAACTGAACAGGATATCAGACCAAAATCAAGTCCTGCTCAACAACCAAATCCTCCAGAACTGCTGGTTCTAAAACCAAAGATGGATCATACACGTACTCCCTCAGAGATATGTGGAACACATCGAATCCCAGTCTTCCAACTGGCAATTCAATCCCAAAGACCCAAACACTTATCTTAAGCAGAACACAGAAGAGATCCAATACACCTTGGAGCTGGCCTCCCAAACTAACCAAAACTTATAGCTTCTTTGATCGGAGAAAACTTATCCAAAATCAAATCTCCGACTTGGGAATCCAAATTCCTCCATCTCTTATTCAAAAAACTCTTCTGACGATCCTGGGCCGCCTTCGTCCTTCCAGATCAGCTCAACCTTCACTGATGCCTCTCGATACAAATTGGACCAGAAACAATCCAACAAAATGATCCCCTTACGATCAATCTAAAATCAAGAACAAACTCTACTACCCTCAGTAGACATCAACCTCTCCTATCCGGAAAGAACAAAACAAAAGCACTCCCAAACTGCTTCCGCTGCACAACTCTGATCTGGAGTAGATGAGAATGCTGATGATGAGCACAAGCACAAACTAGACATCACATCCCGGAGATATGGTTCCACAGATCCATAAAGAGAAAACTCAAAAGTACCACCAAAGCTTCTCTCTAGGAGCCATCCTTTTATTAAGCTGTACCACCGGTACCGGTTTTGGAATTCTAGTCGATAAGAAAACTCAATCTCCAGATGCCTCAAGCAAAAGATAACCCAAGAGAACACTCAAACTATCGCAAGTCACTTTTGCGATCAATCCAGACAAATGTCCAAAAATACTGTTCTCCCTTTACCAGTCAGAACAGCTTAAGCTTATTAAGCCAATCCATCGAAGGAATGGATCTACTCAGCTGCTTCAGAACTCCACCTCCAGAAAACTACTAAGCCAGATGACCTTCCTGTAGTCATACAGAGCACTTCGAGCTACAAAGCTAACACAGATGCCAAAGTCTTCCTATCCAGAAGCTCCTCGAGAAACTCAGGCCTCAAATCCAAACACAAGCATCCTGCTGGACCTAGCTTCATCACCGATGCAGACGCGCTTCCTTAAAACTTGTTCCAAAGAAAACATCTTTAGAAACACCCATAGTCACTGCATCTCACCACGCAGTTACTATTTCCTGAAGTACCAAGATACCATCACATGCTTCTGCTCAACCGACAGATCCAAACCCTACTCATCCAATCTGCACTTCAAAGATAAATCTCCGAACCTTTTAAAGGTTTCCTTCATAGATCGATGATATCCTTCACCACAGCAAAGCTCGTTCGAGATGGAATTGGGTCTACAGTCTCGACATATACACCTCCAACCTCAACACTCGGACTCCATCCATTGGTAGTAGTGTTACACACACCACTACCCTATCTACCTCTAGAACTTATATTGGAAGACCCGAACAGGTAATCCAATCAAATAGGTATATATATATATATATATATATATATATATAGACACAAATACGCTCGCTCAAGAAAGAAATCACTTCAAAGCCTAGGTATTAACTCAACCTAACGCTCTGATACCAACTGTGACGACCCGTCTTTCTCTCCACAGAAAGACGCATCATCTTGAAGAAAGAAAGGGATAGAAAAGAGAAAGATAGAGAAGAAAAAAAGAAACAACAACAGAATATCAACAGCGGAACAAATAAATTATATTAATCACATAAGTATTTACATAGTATACAACATCTATCAGAGTTACACAGCTTATACAACGCATACTAGACAGTTATAAACACCTGTCTAGTTATACAACTCAAATACAACTCAACATAATGACTCAGAGAACATACAGCGGAACACTATATATATCTACAAACGCTGAAGCCTCCTGCTCCATTGCCCCTCCAGAATTCGTCAAAGCTAACTTGAATCCCTTGGCTACTCGTAAAAATTTGAGTACCCAAGAGTTTAAGGAAATAGAAGATAAACTCCAGGTCAGACATGGGTCTGGTGTGAGTAACAGTTTTAGGTTGCTTAACTTTGAAAATCTTTTGAAAACAAAGGTATCATGTAAGACTTCCCGCATATAAACATGGGTAAGTTTTTACCTTACGCTAACCAAAACATTTGATAGGAAATCCAAAGATATTATAATAGGGTCTAGGGTTTTCAAATAAATAAGAAATAGCCGAAATTGTTACATTTATTAAATTACAGCATACATAAATTTACAATCAAATCCAAGGGCGCTTATTGGAGTTTGGTTTCCATACAATGGCAGGGCTACTGGGGTACCGCCCGTCATAGTACGGGGTCTAGATCACCGTTTCGAGGATCCACCCTAAATCCCCTACAACATAAGGCCGGAACCATCCCTTACTGGACAATCCCGAACAAGATAACCCCGCCAGTTGTTGCAATCAACTACCCCACACAGCCGAATATAAAGGGACTTCTAGACAGGGGTAAATCTCGTCCTACTTGGGCATAACCTACATAGCCTTGCTGCACCTCCCCTGTTTTAGCCATTCCCGGTTAATGAGGCTTGAGGCTACGATTACCTTTAGAGAACACATCTCTTAGAATGCTCATCATCCACTTGAAGATGTTCTGAAAGCGTTCAATCCATACAAGTTCATTCCGGGTTCGAACGAAACCGAAGGTATTACTCGTTACACTAATTTTGGAATCACCCTCAGAGTTAACGACGATAACCCTTGCGCTCTGAATCTTCATCTCCACTTGAGATTCACGGCCTATCGTTAATTTGGATCGATGTAGTTTTCGAATATCCAAATCTGAAAACCCGATCTCAGTCTCATAGAAATCCAAAACGCCATCTTCTAGGTCCAAGTTGTTTTAAAGTTAAAACAATTCAATTCATTATCTATATACATACAGATAGATAATTCACAATCTCACAATAGATAATCTACATTATCATCACAGATAGATAATTCACATTATCATCACAAGTAGATAATTCATATTATCATCACAATTCAACCAAAGCATCCATATCACAAATCAGCACATATCTCATATCAGAGATATCAAAAAATGCAAAGCATTCAATATCATTCAGCATCCATAAGCAATGATTTATTAATCACATCTATAATTAATTTAAAATGAATTAAATTAATTACTTCATCTCTAATTAATTTAAAATAAATTAAACTAATTATTTTCATCACATAAATCTTGCTTATATAACCATTAATTAATTACAAATAAATTAATTTATCATTCTAATAATTATCAACCTTAATCACCCTTGATTAATCATTCTTTAACCACTTTAAGTAATTAGTCTTTAAATTAATTACACAAATTAATTATCCTCAAACAATTTCAATAACTAACCTTTAATTACTTCATTAATTAATTAACAATAATTAATTACATTAATCCTTAATTAATTACATTAATTAATTACTTCATTGATTAATTATTCCTTAATTAATCAACCCTTAATTACATCATTAATTATATTAACTAATGATCCTTACTTACTTCATTAATTAATTATTAATAATATTTATTAATTAATCTTTATTCATTAATCCACCTTAATTAATCACAATTAGTAATTAATTATCCTTAATTACTTCATTAAATAAATTAATTACTCCTTAATTAATTACATTTAATAATTAATCTTTAATTAATTATATATATTAATCACCCTTGATTAATCTCGTTCAGTAATTAATTACCCTTAATTAATTACATCACTTAATTATCTTCAAATAACATTATGAATCAATTCTTAAATTAATTACACTAAGTAATTGATTATTAATTACTTTCACTAAGTAATTATCCTTCATATTAATTACACCAAGTAATTAATCCTAAATCTCTATCATTAATTAATTATTCTTCAATTAATTACACAAAGTAATTAACCCTAATTACTTCCATACTTCATTTAATTACATCCAGTAATCACCCATCTTAATTACTTCACTAAGTAATTATTCTTCATTAATTACATTAATTATGCTTCACAAATCATCCGGTGATTGTCTTAAATTAATTAAACTTGATTAATTTACTTAAACTAATCACATTACTTTAATTAATTACATTAAGTAATTAATTCCTTTAATTACTTTCATTAAGTCATTATACTTAAACAATTCCACAAATGATTATCTTAAACTAATTATTAAAATTAATCACATTAATTAATTATTTAATAATCCCTAGTTAATGATCTTCGTTAACTATTAACAATTCTTCAATTACTTTCCTTAAGTAATTAAACTTAGATTAATCATTATTAATTACAAGTTAATTTATCTTGAATAACCCATTAATTAATCCTTAATTATTTAATTAAGTAGGTGTTTAACTGTAACTAAATTAATCTTTAATTACTTAATTAATTAATTCTAATCATTACTTAATAAATCTTAAACCTTAATTAATTCATTTAGACTCTTAATTATTAATTAATTCATCCAAATTATTAATTAATTAAATAAATTAATTATCCACTTTAATTATCATAATAATTTTAATGAATCAAAAATCATAAATTCTATTTTACTTTAAGATAAAAATTTAGTCTTATTAATGATTAAATTATCATTAACAAAACATTTAAAAACAATTAACTTTTAAATTTACTTTTAAATTTCCTTTCAAATTTAAGATTTGAAATGAATACAAATTTAACTTTAACAAGGTTTATAATTTAAAAACTTTTAAATCATATGTTAAAGAAATACTTTTCTTATAAAAGAAATTTAAAGGAGTTTAAACCAATTTCACTTTAAATTCAAACCATTTTAAAAATATACTGTAACATTTAAACTTGTTTAAGTATTTAAGCTTATAAAACTTATTTATTTCAGAATTAGAATACAAAAGTAAATTTGAATCCAAACTTTAACATTTGATTTTAAACTTAGTTTGAATCTTGCTTTCAAATTCAAATTTCATTTTAAAGTTTAAACCTGACAGTTTTAAAAAAAACTGTAACTAACAATTTGACCCGAGCCCTCATATCAAAACCCTAAGCCAAGTCACCCTTTACTTCGAGAAATTCACGAAACAACTCGAGTAAATACTCGAGTACAAATCCACTGCTCAACTAATCTTCACCAGGAAACAAAACTGCACCGTGCACGTGCACGGTGGCTCCGACCACCACTGGTCGACGTCGCGTCTCTCCCTAGGTCGTTGACGACACACTCAAACTATCCAAACTCCAATTCCATCAATACCTACTCAAAATAAAATTCGAGTACTCTGAACTAATATTGGCACAATACACTCAAGCCTGGAACCAACCCAATCTCGTGCCTCCAACCACCAGCATGACTGAGATTCCGACCTCACCTTCGCCAACACTCCAACTATCATCTCCCTGAGTATTGATGAACTCGATCGTCCAGGGACGTCGTGCCAATCGAATAAGCCGATCAAAACAAATCTAGGGCTATAGACTTCAATCCTTCACCGTCGCTACCACGATGATCTATCCACCTTCCTGATAATTTTGCGAAAGTCCCCGATCACTCAACTACCATCAGAAGGAAACCCGAACTTCCAGACCATCGAGATCACTAGAAACCACACAGAATTCCAATTCTGATCAACCCCACCATACTCATTCAATCCCAAACTAAAAATTATGGCTTTAGTTTTAAAAATCATGTTTTTATATAAGGTTTCAGATAACAAGCCTGAATCATTGAATAAATATATTTGAAAGTTTCACTTACCATAAATTTGCTCTGTTCTTTAGTTTCCAGAGTAATATCTAACTTATTTTTACTTAAATAAATTTTTAAACTTCAATCAATGATAAGACAAATAATTTATGTTTGAAACTTAAACCCTAACAAGGATTGGTTCAAGGGATAGTGAATTATGAACAAATCTTGGGTCTGGAAAACTAAAAATAGGATAACACCTAAATACAATAGCATGCACACCCATTTATTCATTCATATATATATATATGTGTGTGTGTGTGTGTGTGTGTGTGTGTGTGTGCATGAACTTTACAATACATATTCACATAAAAACTCATTCATTCCAGATCTCAACTTGTAACCAGATTTATTTTTAAGCTTAACAAAAGATGTTACTCACTAAGAAAGATGATGAACAGAGCTTTTCTTGTTTGAACTTTAAAATTTTAGTTGCTTGAATTTGTCTCTGATTTTAAAACTTGCATGCTAATGAAACTTGTAGAGATGACTGAAGACTTGAATTTGAGCTTGCTTGCTTCAGACAAATTCCAAGTTTGAAGAAAATGATCTGCAGTCTTTTGTTGTTCTCAGGCTTTGAAAAATGCAGATGTTCAGGTTGTTAATTTTGGTTTGAATCTTGAAAATGGGTTGCAATTTATTGATTTGAAGAGGATTAACATGTTTATTCGTTTTTGAAATTGAACTTGCATGCTTGAATTGCTCTCAGGTTTTAAAAGAATTTATTTCAGGCTTTTGAAAATGAAAATGGTTTGCATGCCTTTGATTTTGATAGTGGATTATAGGTTTGAGGAAGATGATTCTCAGATTTGAAGAATAATGTTTCAGGTTATTGATCTCTTGATTTTGGTTTGAGGAGTTTTATTACTTATTTTGTTTTGTTGAAAGACTCTGTAGCTGAAGTTTTTCTTAAGTTTTGAAAAAGAATTGAAAAATAAGAAAGGAAAGTGTGAAGAAAATGTTTATATAAGTAAAATATGGTTTATTGAAAATAAAACAAGAAAAATAAAAATTTAAGGTGACACTTGTTTTAAAATTCAACACTTGTCAATTTATAATGTTTATTTACTAACACTTGTTATATAAAGCCTTAATATAATTACACTTGTCTATTAAGTATTTTCTTTTTATTTAAAATGTTAATAAAGGTTTTTAACTTAATTTATAAATTTACAAATACTTATTTTTATAAATATAGATAACTTTAAAGAAAATAAAATCAATTATACTTATAAATAAAAGCTTATACAAATATCTTTAAAATCCAAAATATTTTAAATATCTATCTTTTGAATTTCAAAATTTTAAATTCAAATTCAAATTAAATTTTAAAAATCAAGTTATACATATACATATACATATATACTATATATTAAATTTTGAAAAAAAGAACAAATTTATTTATTTAAAATAATACATTATTAATATTGTTTGAAAATAACAAATTTGACAATTTTAAATAATTTGTAAAAGAGATTATCTTATTATTTATTTTCAAATCATATTTATTAAGAAATATTTAAAATGAAAATAAAACAAAGCTTATAAACATTTATCTTAAGTATTTTAAAACTATGTAGTTATTTATTTAAACAGCTTCAAAAAGCTTTATATTAAATTTAAATCAAATTTCCAAGTTACCAAAATGTATATTAGAATTTGAAAACAAGATTTATTTATTTATTTATTAAATTTCAAACCAAAGCTTTTCTACTTACAATATATACAAATATATATACATTATAAGTAGAAACATTTTTGTGAGCTTTTAAAAGATAAAATTCACCAATTAAATATTTATTTAAAAGAAGATTATTAAACCAATTCAAATTTATTTAACAAATATTAGATTATTAAATTGATATTGCCCAAAATTCCGGGTCATCACAGATTTACTATAAATTATTGATGAAGAAGTTTTATTTTGAAATGAGGAAAGGAAATGGTTTTGAGTTTTTAATATATTCTAAACATTATATTTTCCAAGTAATATTTGAAATTGGTGTTTTTAGAACTATATTTCCAATATTTTTGAGCTTACTGAAAAGTGAAAAGGGAGCATGAATTACAATACCATTGTTGTAATAAATGTTTTCATAGAATTGAGAAAGAATTCATGGATTATAACATTTTTGTTGTAATAAATGATTTCGTAAAGTTATTAAGAAAATTTGTGATTTGATAAGAGTTGATATTTTTAAATCTTTAGAGGGGTTTTGTTTTGAAGACGATAATAAGTTGATTTATAAATGAAAAAGTTTTTAAAAGATTGTTTTAAAGATAAAGCTAAGTGTGACTGGTTTTGGGTTTATAGTAAACAATGTTTTAATGATATTTGTTTTTAATCCTTTGTTTTGATACGCTTAAAAATATAATTATCACTTTAAATAAATATTTTGAAAGAGTGTTTTTAAAGTGTTCTAAAAATACCGACGATGTGAAAATCAAGCACAAGTATGAGTCGAATGTTTTAAAAGTTTGATTCGTCTGTAGAAAATATTTAGTACTACACTTAGCACTAAAAGTTGAAGGAACTCTTACTATTCTTAAAGTTGAGAATGTATGTCGACTCATAGTAGAAAGCAACATTTCCCTTACTTATCCATCTTCATTGCTTTCCCCGACGGTATTACTAGTTTAGGATTGACAAGTGATGTAGTGTAAGAGATTTGATTTCTATAATTGATATCACTTAATGGAAAGGATTTAGGCATATACTTAGCACTAAACACCGAGATATGAAAAGTAGTCTCTATCTCGAAACCTAAGAATGTATGTTAAGGTATGGCACAGAGGTAACACTACATTAATTTGTCCAGCTCTATTGTTAACCGAGGGATAATACAAGTTTTGTTTGAACCAAAAATGGAACAAACATCCAGAAGTTGAATAATATATGAAGAAATGCAAATGAAAAATGAGAAATTAACAAGACACAATCATTTATAATGGTTTGGTAAAGCAAGGTCTACGTCCACTTTAAAATTTAATTAATTATGTCTGTCTTGGAGACAGAAGTTCATATAAGTTGGTATATCTTCAACATTTAGATTTTTAGAATTACCAGAATATGGAGAATAATAGAACTAGATCCAGAAAAATGAGCCCCACTTTCCTATCTATAAAGGTAGGGGTCCTAATATCTCGTACAAAATACCTTCTAGACATTGTACACGATTTAGATCAATTCTCCCAAGAAAACATGTGCCACAACGTCAATTGTTAGGAGTCGATACCTATCCATAGGTAGGGATCGGTACCGGTCCCTAAATTTTCCAAAATGGCCATCTTTGAATCCTCATCTTAGATTGTTTTGTGGTTAGCTTCATGATTTGGTAGCTATTTACAGCAAATTTAGCTTGTTTCTGAGTCCAAATGATGGAGTTATGGACGAACAAGGCCGTAGTTTCAAGTGTTTGTGGAGGTTGAAGGAGAATTGTATTGAATCAATAAACAAACATTAGAAATATGCTAAAGGCATCATATAGGAGGCATAGGAAGAAGATGGAGTCCACTTGAGGTGGAGGTATGACTCGGTACCGACCTATATGGTGGAGTCGGTACCGACCCCTAAACTTGGTGAATTGGAGGTTGCCTTGATTTGGGTTGCTTTGGCCTTTGCCTTATGATTCTATTTGTGCTTGGTTTCTAGACTGCTGGGTTATCTCTCTAGACTTCCTGCCTCGATAACTCCAAGTTTGGTTCATCCAATCTGTCCGAATATTGCCTGATTAAAAGGCTGGATAACACTTGCCCTCCAAAGTACATCTCATTTCAAACGTGATATGCTTTGAATCAAGACAAGCTAGAATCACCGTGAAGGACTCCATTCTATGTTTTGAAAGACCGTTATCCTTCTTGTGAATTGTTTCTATGAAGATTTGTGTCCACAACAATCTGTCATGACATTGAACTAGCATCTGAGATTATAAATCTGGAACGTATCTTTGTGATTCGTCATTCTTAGTTTGATGATTTTAACTGATTCCATCCATAGATTTTTTAGGATTGAACTCGATTTCCCTTTGACTCTGGTTATCGGGTAATATATACATGCACACGCATTCATGCACTTTCTCGAGTGGATAGGAATACATGTGCATGGTCAATCACATGCATATGCACTAGAATATTCTTCCATATGTATACAAGTATATACATATATGTTTTTATGTTTTTTTGTTTGGGACTCATTACCGATCCCTGATCCAGGAGTCGGTACCAGTGTTGGATAATTTTCCAAGTTTCTGTGGTCAAAACTATTGGGTCTGGGTTATAAAACCCTCTCAACTTCGTTTCTTCCTTCACTTTATTTCTCCGATCTAAAAATATTGTGTTCTCACCATTAAAAGCTTCCAACCTCTGACCTTCCAAATAAGTCTTGCCGCCACCTTAGCTAGGACCGCCACCATTCACCTTCATCCAAAACTGCCGTCACGACAACTGCCCTGAGGCCATTTCCAGAAACCTAATCCACCTCATTCGCGACCAAAGCCCTAATTTTGAGAACCTATTCCTAGGTCTTAATTTTATTTGCATAGGTAGGTGTTGGACTTGAAGGTGGAAGGATGGATGTGGATAGGCCACCATGGATGGCCGTGAATGCGGTAAATCCACCGTGGTTAGCCATGATTTAGGAGTCGGTTGTAACGACCCGTTAAATTAATAATATTAAATGAGTTAAATTAATATAATTTCTAACCTGATTTAGAAAAGAAAAAAAGCTTCAAGATTTATTTGAGAAAATGTAGTAATTAATTTGTTATAGTAATTGGAATTTAATGTAACAATTTAATTTTTATGACAATAGTTTTGGATAATGTAATTGTCACACTTTGTTAAAAGTTAGTGTTAAGAAACCAATAAATGTTGAATTAGTGAATATTAATAAAATATTTACTAGAATGGGATTCATTTAATATTAAAATAAATAGTATGATTGTTTCATTTGGTGACCGTTGAATAAACCAATGCAATAAGTGTAGATAAAATTTTTATGAATATTGTTCGATAATGAATGTACTTAAAAACGGTAATAAACTTAATATAAGAAAACAAAGGCAAATTGTGTATTAATTAATGAATTCATGAATCAGTGTATGGACTTAGTGTAACTATACGTAAATGTACGCAATAAGGTTGTGAAATACCAATGATTTGGATTTCCAATTTATATTAAACATAATGTTGGTAGAAATTGGAATTCACTGTTGTGTGAAATATATGAGAAATCAGGTCAAATGTAAATTATACCGTAGATGATATACTCTTTTAAACAGTAGGATTTTTAAATAAATAAACGTTTCACTTAGGTTTCAATTGGATAACTTATGTAGTTTAATGGAGAATCAATTGCAATTAATTGCCATAAATTAGTGATGATAGGGTAGTTTGATTTGGCCTTTAAGAAGCAAAGAAAAAGAAAGCCAAGATTTATGAATTCATTTGCAATGTGAAATGCAAATCTTGTGGATTGTTTTTTTTTCAAATGGAATTAATATTTAACCATTACGTTAGTGGAGTCTGATAAGTTAAGGTAGATAATCAATGGTAATTTACCTAATTCAAAGGATATATTAATATAAATATGGGTAAAATGAGGTTAGACCAAGGATATAATATTAATTGATTTTTAAGGCTTAATTAATACGTGAAATAGACAAGATTCTACATTCAAACATTTATACAAAGCTAAGTTGTAAATAGAAGTACCAATGTAATATAATGTAAATAGATGGGAATCAACATTTATTTATTTATTTAATGGAATTTAATTTCTATAGTATGATAATCGCAATTAAATGAAATTGAAATAGCTAATTTATACGTTAGTTGAAATTTAGCTGGAATATGAGGATTTTTAATGAAATAGTGAAATCAAATGGAAATAAGGTTTCAATTATACATTGGAATTTATATTCACCATAAAAGGTTAATTGAAAACCAAAGGAGTTAATAAAGGAATCAAGCTTTATCTATTAATTTGGATTTAAGATATGGTAAATTGGATTTATTGCAATAATTAATTCTATAAAATGAGGTTAATACTTATTCTATTTATAATTAGACCAAATTGTTGATATAGATTTTTTGAAAGCAGAATCTATAAATCAATTTGAGTATCAAATTCAATAATTGCGCTTATTGCATAAATAAAGGGAATTTAACGTTAAATATTACGTTACTGAAATTTAAAATGAACTTTAAGAATAATATTGTGAATCATGAACCAAAGTATGTGGCATCCCTATTTGGATAAAGAATGAGTATATAAAAGTTAAAATCTAATATACGGGGTTTTGAGCATTTAATTTTATAATTCTTAAATGTAGGAAAGTGCAGAAATTAACACTGCAAATTGATATACTTATAATTTTAATTCACATCCAAGCTTGTTAAATCATTTGAAATTGATTAAATTATATAAGTAATAAAATTTGGACAATTTTAGAATATAATATAAAATTTGGATTTTTGTAATTTATTTTGATTTATTTAATGAATATAAAAATAGCCTTTTTTTTCACGGACTCGGATTTCGATGAAACTAGTTTCATCGGATCCGTATCGGTGAATTATTATAGGGTTTCAAGTTTCGTATCGATCGGACGTGTCGTTTGATCGTACGGGCGTGAAACGCCTTGAAATCAAATTTAACTAAAATCAATTTGAATCAATTTGGAAATTTTGTTTTCAGCATAACTTCTTCATACGATCAAATTTGGACGTGAAACTTTTTCCATCGCGTTCAGAATATTTTAAATTACCTATTTGGATATATAGATTTAATAAATTCGGTTCCGGAGGCATAGCGGGTTTTTTGGGCCATAGTTTGTTCCGCACGTTCATTCTACGGTCTATCTACTCTATCTCTAACCCCTCTATGTAAACCTAGCTACAAGCCCTAGCCTCCACCTAATTTCTTTTCATCCGAGCGTATACTTTCTTCAAGCTTCTCTTCTTCTTCAATGGGTGCTAACCCTAGATCCAGTCAGTTCAAAAAAAAAAATTCAAATTTAAAAAAAAAAAAAAATTCGGATCTGCAGCAGATTCTGGTCGCGCTTCGGGTTTCAGGGGAGAAAACCCTAGAGCAACTTCGGGTCAGGAAGAAAATGACTCGGGTCGCTCCGGGTCATTTTGGCGAAAACTCAAAGCAAGCACCGGGGAATTGAGGCGGCGCACCGAAGTCGAACCCGAAGTCGACCCAGGACCAGAATTTTTCCATTTTTCAAATTTCCATAACTTTTGCATACGAGCTCGGATTCACGCGCGGTTTGTTTTGCTGGGATCGTATCGGAATTTCTGACGTTTTGACGCTGGTTTGGATGGATTTGGAGATCGTCAAAATTTTGAGTTTAAATTGAATTTAAATTCGATTTAAATTCCAAAGGTGAGTGTTTAAAACCCACTCACAACTACTAGAAGTTTTTATGTTTGCTAAATTAATTTTAGAAATGAATAGCAATTTATTTATGAGTATTTGGCATGTTTATTTCACTCATATTTGTTGAATTGCATTTATTAAGTTTAACTGTTAATTTAATTTATTTATTGCGTATTAATTGATAGTTAGAATTTATTTGTTTGCCTATAAACTGATAGTTAACAGTTATATAGATTATTACTGAATATAAACTGTTAGATTAATAGTTGTTAAATTTTATCTGAATAAAATTGCCAGTTATTACCTCTTATATATTATCAAATATAAATTGTTATTGATTGATATTGCTTGATGATTGTGATTGGAGGATGGGTGATGTTGATGGATGTTTTATTGTATTTCATAAAATTTCAAATTATCATGCATATTTCCTTTCATTCGGGATTGTGGTTTGAAATGATATACAACCGCAAAATTTTATATCTTTTAAATTGCGGATTGAAATGATAAATATCCGTATCACTTGACCATAGGATAGAAAATTATATACAGGCACCGCGGTCTAT
The DNA here is from genome assembly GCA_030765085.1 of Allium cepa. Lineage (NCBI taxonomy): Eukaryota > Viridiplantae > Streptophyta > Magnoliopsida > Asparagales > Amaryllidaceae > Allium > Allium cepa. The sequence goes on along the minus strand of CM060931.1, from coordinate 918,047,052 downwards.
ATATAACTATTTTTATGTGATTTTTATGGTTTGGATGGAATACGGTTTATAATAATCTTAAATTTTATATTGTATAAATATTTTCTTCCATATATATATACATATGAAGTTGAAAATTTTGAAATTAAAAGGTGTATAAAAATCTTTATTAAAAATGGAAGAAAATTAAGAAAATGGAGTTTAATAATTTATATCATATGTTTAAATGTTAAGTTTGGAAATTTTAAGATATGATATTTACAATTGGATTTTTCCCAAAATAAATTGAAATGAATATTCTAGTATAATTTGAATTGGGAAAATATATATATTTTATTACTAGAAACTGAAGTCTTATTATTTATGGATTTTATGTGAATATTCAAGACTAATTAATAGAACAATTGATCTGTTGAAAGAAAAAAATCCAATTTTAGTTTGAAATATTGTTACTCAAAATGGATATACGTATATATATATAAATTGAAGTGGTTTTGGAACTTGAGAGAGATAATACAAATTTTGGTTTAGACTTTAATAAAGAAATGTATTTGTAAAGCCATGAGAACTATTTTCTTTACAAAGTAACATTTAAGTTAAACCTTTTAATTCATATACCGTTGAATATCCAAACCATTCAAGTTTTAAAAGTTATGGTTTTTAAATTATGAATTTTGAAATATTATGCTTTGAAAGGATATTTGGCTTTCAGACGTTATAAATTTTAAAGCATTTGAATTTTTGAAAAGGTTTATATTTGGGATAAAGGATATCATATTTTTTTGGGTTTTAAAATGATATCGTATTCATAATTTTAAAATGGAAATGTTTATTCTGGTTTTAAAGTATGAGCTATTTTTAAATGATCGCGGTGTTATAATAACGATGGGTTGGCAAAGAGACTGGGATCGGATATGGACATACTCTCTGTCGATACCGAAAACCACTTTGACTAACCGTGTACGCGGTGGAGATTCCAGAATGAAGTAGGTGGTGGCGACGTTTCCTGTAAGGTAAATACGTGGACCCGACTCCCGTGAGTTGGCATAAGGTGGCTAAAACAGGAGCGATTCTCAGGCCAATGAGGTCATTCCTCTGATCGGACCCTCCTCTTCGATATTATACTTTGATTTTGGATTGATTCAGTGGCCACTTCTATATTTTGATTTTGGGGAGTTAGTCCGAGGTGGGCGGTAACTGCGACTACGCGTTTCCACCAGCCTGGATAGCAATTGGTATATCTACCCTGGCATTGCCTAGTTGTGCCGTGTCACCTACCATACCGAGCCTTTACTACGAGTTTCTATTTGTGTCGTACCTATAGAGTATCCTCTAGTAGCTTCCCGATCAGGAGGTATTACGGTACTGTATAGACTATTGGCATTATTTGTGTTAAGGGCTATATGGGTAACCCCTTAACGCTATTAAAAAGTAAGTTTACTTTATAAATAGACACTATTATAATAGCGCAATATACTACATAGTAAATAGTTTAACGGATCCTTAGGAGATGTAAATCCCGAACATCTCTTGAGTTACTGTACTCATATTTATTTCTGTTAATTTAACTCACATAAGATCTTTTAGTTCTGACTCGAGTGTTTTTGTCTTTTCAAATTCGCTCGGGTCAGTCCGAGCGTTTCAGGATCGAAGACTTTAGCTTTGAAGGACGAAGACGAAGGAGTCGTATTATTATTATCTATAGTATTGCACCACACTCATACTGTTCCGCTGCATTGATTGTATTGGTATGTGTAACTCTGATATTTATTGTATAAAGCAAATCAAGTGTTTGTAAACTGTTTTGAACTGTATATTTATTATTATATTTCATCCTTCCGCTGTGAGATTCTGTTTTGTTTTTACTTCTTCTCTGTTTTTCTTATTTACCCCATAACAATCCGCCCTTGCGTATGCTTTGAATTGGCACGTGTGTCGGTTTAAACTGTGCGAAAAGGCGGGATGTTACAGTTGGTATCAGAGCTTTGGTTTAGCGATAAACCTTGGCTTTGTGGGGTTTGACTCTTTGTTTATAGGGTAGTAATACCCTATGGGAGTCACTGAGTGTATATATATGAGAGAGCGTATTTGTTAGTGTTAATAAAAGATTTTGATATTGTGTTAATCTGTTCCGCTTTGTATTTATAAATTCTGGTTGATGCATGGGACGCTATGTCATCAATAGGGATTTCTAAACACTTAATAGGACAGACCGACATAATATTTGTTTTTAATATAGGTGAATGAAATAATTTTGCCTATTATATTTTCTATATATAAAAATATATATATATATATATATATATATATGGTTGCTATAGATTGGGTGTTAGGAAATAAAAATATTTATAACAATTGAAGCTAAGTTGAAACTATAATAAATCAAATTGGAGATTTTAGAACTTAAGTCCGGGATTTTTGAAAATCTTCTTTCAAAGGATTTATGAAATATAATGATTTGGTTTATAAATATTTTCTTATATAAATATTTAGTATAATCCGAAAGAATTGGTTTAAGAGGATTTTGAAGAAAATAAGTTTGTACTTTCCTCTCTGTCGCTGGAAAATAATTTCGGTGATGACGGCCGCATCATCGACTTTCATTTTCGAGTTTCCTAGGGGAAAGGCCACTGTAGTAAATTCTACTGCAGATTTATTTTGAAATTATCTAAAATTTTAAATTGTTTTAAATATAAAGTGAGATATAAGTTGTAAGAACTCATCTATCTATTATTTTTAAAATAAAATTGAAATTTGACCCGGTATTTAATTCTAAAATTTTCCACTAATTAATGGTTTAAATTATTTTTAGGGAAATATAAAGTAAGTAATAAATGGATTGAAACCTCTAATTTAAGTAAGAAAATTAATGCTAGGTATAAAGGAAGTTAAAATTTTTACTGATAAATAATGGTAAAGATTTATTGAAAATCAACGAATTAAAAGGGTTGAGATTAAACTTGTATAAGTTCTTTTGCTTTTTCTTTAACATAAATAACTTACCAAGTATAAAAAGTTGAAATGTGAATTAAGAGTGGAATAGAATATTATGCAAGTAGAATTTTTGGAAATAATGAAGTATTCAATAAATTACTGTTATAAATAAGAATTTAATGGTATTAACTTAAGTGATGATTGGAATTTTACTAAAATTAAAGGTTGTATTATTAATAGGTGATTTTAACCTTAAGAAAGTAAAAATGAAATTCCTTAATTTATAAAGTTTGATTGTAGGGTTATTAACTTAAGTACGCCTTAATTTCCCCCTATTCTAATATAATAGAAAGTAAGTAATATATAAATGACTGTAAACCCTAAGTAATTAATTAATAAAATTCCTTATTTTTAAGAATGAAGGTTAAAGGGTTAATAATTTAAGTGTAATTAAAAAGGGTTACTGTAATTAAATATAATAGAAAGTGGGTAATTAAATTGTTACTACTATTAAATATAATAGAAACTTCAACATTAAATAAATGAATGAAATTAAAGGTAAGTTGAAATTGTAATTTATAAAACAAATATATATTAATTTAAGGAATTGAGAAGAAACTTGTAAATTTTCACTTACATTCTTAAAACATACATAACTTACCATATAATAAAAGTTGCAATGTTAGTAAGAAAATGTAAGGGGAAATCTTACAAGTGAAGCTTGAGGTAATAAAGGTATTCAATAAATTTGCTGTTATTAATGAGAATTAATTGTATAAACTTAAGTTAAATTGGAAATTTTACTATATAAGTAAAGGTAAGTAGTATAAATAGATGATATAAACTTTAGTCAATAAATTAGAATGCAAATATAATGAATTTTGTAATAAATGGAAAACGAAAATTGTAAGAAATAAAGAAATCCCTCCATAAATGAAAGAAAGAAAAGCAAACCACTGAAGCATGAAATAAATGTATAATAAGTTAATTTGGTTGTTGGTTTGAATTGTATTGTTTGATTTATGATTGTGGGGTAAAGAACTTGAAGTTGTTGGATGAATAAATAATCTATCTTTGTTCCATCTAAGACTGTTGAGTAAAGGATGCACTTGATAGTTAATTTCATTTCATACAAATTTCAAGTTTGAACCCAAACAACTATTTGTTTGATGGATTAAATGATTGCTTTGTGTGTGTATGTATGTTGTTTGTAAGGTTGATGGTTGTTGAATTGTTTGGTTGATTAATGATTGAATCCACTTGAATAGTTCACTTTAAAATAAATATTTAACCTTTTAGATTTTATAAGTGAAATGCAGGCTATGGAAGCCACTGCTACTGCTCTGGTTCCCTAATAATAAGCGTATTGCCCGACAAATAGGTACGTTTTCGGATTACGTTTAAAGCACTATTTTATAATTTTGCCCGTGTTGGGATAATATTTTGATAATATATGTAATATATTTGTATATTTTGATATTATATTTTCTCCAGAGTCTCTCCGTACAAAGGAGACTCTGCGAAAATTTTTCGTAAATTTTGGACTTAGAATTTTGTTGAATATTTTCCAAACTTTAATGATTTAAGTATAAAAGGTTATAATGACTATAAAACGGGCATATCTCATTTAAGGAAATTAATTTAGTAAATTATTGTTTATAAGTTAATATTTGAAATAAGATGTAATGTTTTATTCTTCCTTCTCCCTTCTTTTTCCTTTTCGGGGACGAAAAGTTTTGAGTGGGGGAGATTGTAACGACCCGTTAAATTAATAATATTAAATGAGTTAAATTAATATAATTTCTAACCTGATTTAGAAAAAAAAAAGCTTTAAGATTTATTTGAGAAAATGTAGTAATTTGTTATAGTAATTGGAATTTAATGTAACAATTTAATTTTTATGACAATAGTTTTGGATAATGTAATTGTCACACTTTGTTAAAAGTTAATGTTAAGAAACCAATAAATGTTGAATTAGTGAATATTAATAAAATATTTACTAGAATGGGATTCATTTAATATTAAAATAAATAGTAGGATTGTTTCATTTGGTGACCGTTGAATAAACCAATGCAATAAGTGTAGATAAAATTTTTATGAATATTGTTCGATAATGAATGTACTTAAAAACGGTAATAAACTTAATATAAGAAAACAAAGGCAAATTGTGTATTAATTAATGAATTCATGAATCAGTGTATGGACTTAGTGTAACTATACGTAAATGTACGCAATAAGGTTGTGAAATACCAATGATTTGGATTTCCAATTTATATTAAACATAATGTTGGTAGAAATTGGAATTCACTGTTGTGTGAAATATATGAGAAATCAGGTCAAATGTAAATTATACCGTAGATGATATACTCTTTTAAACAGTAGGATTTTTAAATAAATAAACGTTTCACTTAGGTTTCAATTGGATAACTTATGTAGTTTAATGGAGAATCAATTGCAATTAATTGCCATAAATTAGTGATGATAGGGTAGTTTGATTTGGCCTTTAAGAAGCAAAGAAAAAGAAAGCCAAGATTTATGAATTCATTTGCAATGTGAAATGCAAATCTTGTGGATTGTTTTTTTTTCAAATGGAATTAATATTTAACCATTACGTTAGTGGAGTCTGATAAGTTAAGGTAGATAATCAATGGTAATTTACCTAATTCAAAGGATATATTAATATAAATATGGGTAAAATGAGGTTAGACCAAGGATATAATATTAATTGATTTTTAAGGCTTAATTAATACGTGAAATATACAAGATTCTACATTCAAACATTTATACAAAGCTAAGTTGTAAATAGAAGTACCAATGTAATATAATGTAAATAGATGGGAATCAACATTTATTTATTTATTTAATGGAATTTAATTTCTATAGTATGATAATCGCAATTAAATGAAATTGAAATAGCTAATTTATACGTTAGTTGAAATTTAGCTGGAATATGAGGATTTTTAATGAAATAGTGAAATCAAATGGAAATAAGGTTTCAATTATACATTGGAATTTATATTCACCATAAAAGGTTAATTGAAAACCAAAGGAGTTAATAAAGGAATCAAGCTTTATCTATTAATTTGGATTTAAGATATGGTAAATTGGATTTATTGCAATAATTAATTCTATAAAATGAGGTTAATACTTATTCTATTTATAATTAGACCAAATTGTTGATATAGATTTTTTGAAAGCAGAATCTATAAATCAATTTGAGTATCAAATTCAATAATTGCGCTTATTGCATAAATAAAGGGAATTTAACGTTAAATATTACGTTATTGAAATTTAAAATGAACTTTAAGAATAATATTGTGAATCATGAACCAAAGTATGTGGCATCCCTATTTGGATAAAGAATGAGTATATAAAAGTTAAAATCTAATATACGGGGTTTTGAGCATTTAATTTTATAATTCTTAAATATAGGAAAGTGCAGAAATTAACACTGCAAATTGATATACTTATAATTTTAATTCACATCCAAGCTTGTTAAATCATTTGAAATTGATTAAATTATATAAGTAATAAAATTTGGACAATTTTAGAATATAATATAAAATTTGGATTTTTGTAATTTATTTTGATTTATTTAATGAATATAAAAATAGCCTTTTTTTTTCACGGACTCGGATTTCGATGAAACTAGTTTCATCGGATCCGTATCGGTGAATTATTATAGGGTTTCAAGTTTCGTATCGATCGGACTTGTCGTTTGATCGTACGGGCGTGAAACGCCTTGAAATCAAATTTAATTAAAATCAATTTGAATCAATTTGGAAATTTTGTTTTCAGCATAACTTCTTCATACGATCAAATTTGGACGTGAAACTTTTTCCATCGCGTTCAGAATATTTTAAATTACCTATTTGGATATATAGATTTAATAAATTCGGTTCCGGAGGCATAGCGGGTTTTTTGGGCCATAGTTTGTTCCGCACGTTCATTCTACGGTCTATCTACTCTATCTCTAACCCCTCTATATAAACCTAGCTACAAGCCCTAGCCTCCACCTAATTTCTTTTCATCTGAGCGTATACTTTCTTCAAGCTCCTCTTCTTCTTCAATGGGTGCTAACCCTAGATCCAGTCAGTTCAAAAAAAAAAAATTCAAATTTAAAAAAAAAAAAAAAATCGGATCTGCAGCAGATTCTGGTCGCGCTTCGGGTTTCAGGGGAGAAAACCCTAGAGCAACTTCGGGTCAGGAAGAAAATGACTCGGGTCGCTCCGGGTCGTTTTGGCGAAAACTCCAAGCAAGCACCGAGGAATTGAGGCGGCGCACCGAAGTCGAACCCGAAGTCGACCCAGGACCAGAATTTTTCCATTTTTCAAATTTCCATAACTTTTGCATACGAGCTCGGATTCACGCGCGGTTTGTTTTGCTGGGATCGTATCAGAATTTGTGACGTTTTTACGTTGGTTTGGATGGATTTGGAGACCGTCAAAATTTTGAGTTTAAATTGAATTTAAATTCGATTTAAATTCCAAAGGTGAGTGTTTAAAACCCACTCATAACTACTAGAAGCTTTTATGTTTGCTAAATTAATTTTAGAAATGAATAGCAATTTATTTATGAGTATTTGGCATGTTTATTTCACTCATATTTGTTGAATTGCATTTATTAAGTTTAACTGTTAATTTAATTTATTTATTGCGTATTAATTGATAGTTAGAATTTATTTGTTTGCCTATAAACTGATAGTTAACAGTTATATAGATTATTACTGAATATAAACTGTTAGATTAATAGTTGTTAAATTTTATCTGAATAAAATTGCCAGTTATTACCTCTTATATATTATCAAATATAAATTGTTATTGATTGATATTGCTTGATGATTGTGATTGGATGATGGGTGATGTTGATGGATGTTTTATTGTATTTCATAAAATTTCAAATTATCATGCATATTTCCTTTCATTCGGGATTGTGGTTTGAAATGATATACAACCGCAAAATTTTATATCTTTTAAATTGCGGATTGAAATGATAAATATCCGTATCACTTGACCATAGGATAGAAAATTATATACAGGCACCGCGGTCTATATATAACTATTTTTATGTGATTTTTATGGTTTGGATGGAATACGGTTTATAATAATCTTAAATTTTATATTGTATAAATATTTTCTTCCATATATATATACATATGAAGTTGAAAATTTTGAAATTAAAAGGTGTATAAAAATCTTTATTAAAAATGGAAGAAAATTAAGAAAATGGAGTTTAATAATTTATATCATATGTTTAAATGTTAAGTTTGGAAATTTTAAGATATGATATTTACAATTGGATTTTTCCCAAAATAAATTGAAATGAATATTCTAGTATAATTTGAATTGGGAAAATATATATATTTTATTACTAGAAACTGAAGTCTTATTATTTATGGATTTTATGTGAATATTCAAGACTAATTAATAGAACAATTGATCTGTTGAAAGAAAAAAATCCAATTTTAGTTTGAAATATTGTTACTCAAAATGGATATACGTATATATATATAAATTGAAGTGGTTTTGGAACTTGAGAGAGATAATACAAATTTTGGTTTAGACTTTAATAAAGAAATGTATTTGTAAAGCCATGAGAACTATTTTCTTTACAAAGTAACATTTAAGTTAAACCTTTTAATTTATATACCGTTGAATATCCAAACCATTCAAATTTTAAAAGTTATGGTTTTTAAATTATGAATTTCGAAATATTATGCTTTGAAAGGATATTTGGCTTTCAGACGTTATAAATTTTAAAGCATTTGGATTTTTGAAAAGGTTTATATTTGGGATAAAGGATATCATATTTTTTTGGGTTTTAAAATGATATCGTATTCATAATTTTAAAATGGAAATGTTTATTCTGGTTTTAAAGTATGAGCTATTTTTAAATGACCGCGGTGTTATAATAACGATGGGTTGGCAAAGAGACCGGGATCGGATATGGACATACTCTCTGTCGATACCGAAAACCACTTTGACTAACCGTGTACGCGGTGGAGATTCCAGAATGAAGTAGGTGGTGGCGACGTTTCCTGTAAGGTAAATACGTGGACCCGACTCCCGTGAGTTGGCATAAGGTGGCTAAAACAGGAGCGATTCTCAGGCCAATGAGGTCATTCCTCTGATCGGACCCTCCTCTTCGATATTATACTTTGATTTTGGATTGATTCAGTGGCCACTTCTATATTTTGATTTTGGGGAGTTAGTCCGAGGTGGGCGGTAACTGCGGCTACGCGTTTCCACCAGCCTGGATAGCAATTGGTATATCTACCCTGGCATTGCCTAGTTGTGCCGTGTCACCTACCATACCGAGCCTTTACTACGAGTTTCTATTTGTGTCGTACCTATGGAGTATCCTCTGGTAGCTTCCCGATCAGGAGGTATTACGGTACTGTATAGACTATTGGCATTATTTGTGTTAAGGGCTATATGGGTAACCCCTTAACGCTATTAAAAAGTAAGTTTACTTTATAAATAGACACTATTATAATAGCGCAATATACTACATAGTAAATAGTTTAACGGATCCTTAGGAGATGTAAATCCCGAACATCTCTTGAGTTACTGTACTCATATTTATTTCTGTTAATTTAACTCACATAAGATCTTTTAGTTCTGACTCGAGTGTTTTTGTCTTTTCAAATTTGCTCGGGTCAGTCCGAGCGTTTCAGGATCGAAGACTTTAGCTTTGAAGGACGAAGACGAAGGAGTCGTATTATTATTATCTATAGTATTGCACCACACTCATACTGTTCCGCTGCATTGATTGTATTGGTATGTGTAACTCTGATATTTATTGTATAAAGCAAATCAAGTGTTTGTAAACTGTTTTGAACTGTATATTTATTATTATATTTTATCCTTCCGCTGTGAGATTCTGTTTTGTTTTTACTTCTTCTCTGTTTTTCTTATTTACCCCATAACAATCCGCCCTTGCGTATGCTTTGAATTGGCACGTGTGTCGGTTTAAACTGTGCGAAAAGGCGGGATGTTACATCGGTAGGGGCTGAAGGAAGAGGGATGCAATTTCTTTGAGTTTTAAAGTCGTTCAACTCTGACACTTAACCGAATTTTCTAAATTTATTGTTCATATGGTTCATTCTGAATTTGCGATAACTTTTCGACCTCGAATCTTCTCTAAAGCACAGCCAATGATGTAAAACTTGTCAGTACTATCGGCGATGACGGTCACGTTGGGTGATCTCCAGAACTTAAGATGAACTGCTAAAAATGAACTTTTAAACAATATAAAAAATCTGAAGTGCACAACACTGCACGACACCGCATTAGAATCCACTTTGGCATGCAGGATACGACTTGTAGTTAATCTTTTATTGTTGATTATTTTCAAGTTTTTTATAGAAAAGGACAAGACGTTCCATACATCTTGCTTCTCAGACCATAGATATATCAACTTTGAGATATATCGAATCTGATGGAGTCAATCTCAGCCACAGCCCCACATACGTAGCAAACTCTATGAGAAATGCGGATTACGGATCTTAAGGCTAAGATTAACACTAAAAGGGGGGTGAATAGTGTTAATAAAGAATTACTAAATCTTTTTCGATTTATGTTAATGTAGACACAAAAGTATGCAATATACAGACACATATATGATCACGGAAACAATCACAGATACAGAAATAAAATAAAAGCAGTAAAGGAAAGAACACACCGGATTTTATACTTGTTCGGAGTTACCCTACATCCAGTCCCGCAACACAAGTACGGATTTCCTTCCGACAGCAATCGTACAATTACACCCTCGGTTTCAAGGCTACGAGGTACACCCTCCAGAATTTCGATCCTCTGGGTAGAGATACTTGATTTCCGAGCCACAAGTTTACCCAATTGATTTACCAAGGCTACAATCACACCTTTTCCCTTTTGATTGATTTCCAAGGCTACAATCACACCTTTTCTCACTTAATATATTACAAAGAAGTCTATAACTCTGAATAGCACTGAGAATCTTGTAGAGATAGTGATAGAAAACCAAACTAGAAGTAATCAAGTATGATTCAATGTTGATTTCGGCAGAGTAATGATAAGAATATGTATTAAGAAAAGAGGAAGAAGAAGAGGAGTGAAAACCAGAAAAAAGTGATTAAAAATTCGTTAAAACTGACCCCTATTTATAGAAGAACAACAGCCATGTCCATTCATGAAGAGTTATGGCGAATAGACACTTATTTTGAAATTTGAATTTTTGAATCAAACTGTCACAATGTCGACATGGTACCCATAAGCATGTCGACATCCCAAAGCTTTTTATGATGTTTTGAATTTCTTTGAAAATAACCTTTATTTTTTATAGAAACTAATTTAAACTTTTAAATATACTTGACTATAGTTGAAATTCATAAGTAAATATAAAGAATAATATATATAGAATTTAAACGTAATTTTATATTTAAATCTAAGTATAAATATTTAAAAGTTAAATATATTATTTAAAAAGATAGTTTAAAATCAAGAGTAATTTGACTTTGAAAATAAAGATGTTTTGAGGCTAAAATTATTTAAAATCAGGATCGAGGGTTTTGAATCTTTTAAAAGGAAAGTTTTGAAAACATTTTGAAAATAGGATATCATTTTGAAAAATCATTTTGAATAAAAGTTAGCGGATACAAAACAATGTTCCACTAAATTTTTCGTAGGTTCCATCCTACTTAGGGTTCCATCCCTTTAACAGGCTCGAAGTGGATTCCATTCCATGAATAAATTAGATTTTAAGATGCCAGTGCTTTTCTACGAGTTTTAAAAAAAAATCCTAATAATAATAAAAAAATACTTATCCTTGAAATCTTAAACTCTTGATAGTCTCGATACTCATGAGTCTTCTATCTTGATATTTTATCTTGATATCTTGAATCTCTATACTGTACAGTCTTCATTCTTAGTACCTGCATTTTAAATCCTGCATATACATATATATCTAAACTTATAATGTTAGTATTTATATTTTATAATCTATTTTAAGGTTGTTGTCATCAAAAACATCATCTCACGGACTAACAATCTCCCCCTTTTTGATGATGACAACCTTTGTTTATAAAATATTATTTCTATCCTAATAACCCCCCCTAAAAACTAACAACTCCCCCTTAATCTATACCTAACTATCTTATTTTATATTTCTCCCCCTTTGACATCAACAAAAACTCACTCCCCCTCATTCTTGGACTTCAGTACCTGCATTGTTAAACTATACAACGGAATATGTATAGAGTAGGAAATAATTATACTTCTAAGCATGATAACTAATTTAATGTATATATATATATATATATATATATATGTTTTACACACCAATCTTAAAATTAATAAGAAATCAATCCACACAAAGTATTAATTCGAACCAAATCCATTTAAACAAATCAAAAAGTAAATAAAAAATCAAACGTTACGTGGAACTTCTACCCATTCTTCTTCTCCAAAGATTGGGCCTGCCTTAATAGCATCCCAATTATCATTGTCATTGGTGAGAGAGATAGGAGGATGTGCTTCGTTATCATCCTTGTGCAGAGAGGAGATCATCCATCGTATCGCATCGAAGTGCCTTTCTTGTTCCTTTATCATCTGCATTTGACTTAATTCTAAATGACGCTGGTTTCATAGAATAAATGAGAGAATATTCTTGAACGAATTAAGAGTTTCTTCAAGATTTTCGGATAAATTATGAATAGGATTAGCCATAGTTGAATTTGTGAAAGATATGGAGGATATAGATGATAAGAAATAAATTTCAATGAAGAATTCTGGAAGAAACAGGTATATATATAGGTGTAGAAATTCGTTTGAATTGAATAGACATGTGGTAGTTATTCAAATTTCAAATTCAAAATCAATTACCATTTCTGACCAGTACATGTCGACATGGTCACATAGGGGATGTCGACACGGGTTATTGAAATGTTATGACAAATTTGATTTTGTGAATAATTTTGTGTGTGTGTGTATAATATACTAACATTTATTCTAGAGATAAGATAAGGTAGATAACAGAAAGGAAATTTCATTTCATTGCATACTACGATAATACAATGATTAAGCACACAACAAATTACATGAACATTCGAAATAAAGCAAACTAAAACAAATACAACAAGATATGAAAAGATAAAACTAGTTAGAGGATGAAGATGATGAAGATAGTCCAAGTTTCTTGCTGACTTTTGAAAAGAACTTGTTCATCTTCGAAGAAATGTTATCCAACTATTTACTAACGGATCGTTTTAGAATCCGTTGATTCTCCACAATTATCTTTTGGTTTTTGAGAAGGATTTCGTTGGATGGGTTGGAAGGATATTCAATACTTTTCAAAGATGTTTCACCTTCTTCTTCTTCTTCAATTTCCATTTCATCCCCTTCTTCTTCTTCTTCAACTTCCTCTTCTTCCATTTCCTCATGAACCAACCACTCTTCCTTTTCGGTAAGTGTCTCATAAGGTTGAAAAACAAATGGAATTTTCATAAGCGAAATGTTGGAATGATTGAAAACTTTTCTAGAAACAAATTCCTCGCCTTTGAAATCCACTCCAAAATAGTTAAAAATCCGAGTGAGATAAATTCCATGGTATAACGTATTCTCACCCGTTTCAAGATTTTTAGGATGAAATTCATCCAAAATAACTTGCGCCCAATTTATGTCATAGTTTTCGAAATTAGCAAAAAGAGCATTGCAAACTTTTGAAGTAGGATTGTTAAAATTTCCCGATCTTGGGGTCAAAGTAGGTTGCAAAAGAATATTAACAATTCTTGCTTTTGGTCGAAAATTTCTATTTTTAAAATCAAAATCATCATCTCTTTCGAAAATGTGATGAAATGTTTCACGATCATGTTCATCGATTTTAAAGTTAGAAAGGTCCATTCCCGAACTCTTGCAATTGATAATGGTACCCAAAAGATCACAATTCAAAAAAATTCGGGTACCTTCGACACTACTCCAAATTTAATCTTCATTTCCAACAAAAAATCCGCGATTTAAATTCGCATAGAAAATTTTGACAAGATTACGATAGCAAACAAAATCATTTTAAGAAGCATTAATAAGACTAAGAACACCATTGTTTGCAAAAAGAGAATCAATTTCATAAGAAGAAAAATCTTGAAAAATAGCAAATTTTCTGGGATGGACTTTGGCATAGTTAGCATAATTGATGTATGCTTTAATTGCCTCCGGATCATTGAATAATTGCTCTTTGATTTTTCTGGAAATTCTCATGGTTGAGGGGTTGCTTGAAGAAGCCATTAGAGTAGAGAGCAGAGAGCTTGAAGTTATGAAGAGAGAGTTTGAATTTGAAAATGAAAGTGAAAAGATATGATGAAAGATAGTGAATAAATAGATTCTCAAAGGACATATTCTTTGGTCAAAAGTTATCTTTTCAGAGAATTGAATGAAGTGAAAAGGTGGAGGAAAATTCAAACATTTGAATTCAAATTTTGAAATTCAAATTCAGGTGGCCATGTCGACATCATGGTAGGGACCATGTCGACATGTGCTTTTGAATTTTCATGAATTTATTTTTTCTAAGATCTCTAATATATATTATTATTATTATTACTATTAATGTCTATTATATATTTTTGAAATATTATTATACTTATAACATATTTCAGAAAGTATTAAAAATAATAAAAATAATAATAAAATAATAAAAGAATAAAAAATAGAAAATAAATTTTAAAATTCAAACAACACACCAATTCAAAAATCAATCAATCAAACAATCAAGCAACTAATTCTAAGCAATCAATTTTAACCAATTGTATTGTAAACGTGTACCTTTTTCTGAGTCTGTTTCTCTGAATTCGTCGGAGTCGTCAACTGCTGTGAAACACAAATTCGAATTATCTGTCTTCTGATCATCATCACTTGAGGACGAGTCTGAGTCATCTACAGTAGCAGTAAATGCACGCTTCCGTTTCTTTGCTGGTTCATTGTTCATAGGAGGATTCTGCCTTTCTGGATACGGACGGTCTCTTTTGAAGTGGCCTGGTTTATCACAGTTGTAACACTTGTCATTATTTGTCACTATATTCTGATTTCAAGAATTCTTATAGTTGTTTCTCTTGAGATTATTCATCTTTCTGTATTTTAGGAATCTCCTAAAATTTCTAGTCATAAAGGCTACTTCTTCATCATTATCGCTGTTTGAGTCTGATCCATTGGTCAATGCATTGAATGCCATTAATTTCTTTTTAGATGCTTTACTTTCTCTTCTCCCGATCATTTGAACTTCATACGACATTAGATTTTCAATTAATTATTCTATCTTCAAAATACTGATGTCATTTACCTCTTCGGTCGCAAGTGTCTTTTGATCTCATTCTGGAGTTAGAGAATTTAAAAAATTTCTGACTTCATCTTCTTCAGAAAATTCCTTTCCCAAAGATATTAGAGAATGCACAATATCCTGAAATCTACTATACATATCGGAAATAGACTCATTAGCATTCATTTTAAGTAATTGAAACTGATTTGTGAGCATGGAAATTTTGGTCTGTTTAACTTTGTTTGTTCTTTCGTGAGTAACTTGCAAAGTTTTTCAGATTTCATATGAAGACTTACAAACTGACACTCTATTGAATTCATTTACCAAAACATAATATTCATTGCCTTAGAATTATTTTGTGCAACAGTCTTTTGCTCAGCGGTCCACAATGCAAAATCAATTATGGGTTCAGTATATTCAGTTTTTGTGATATTCCGAGTGTCTAATCCTATAGATTGTAAATATATTTTCAGCCTACATGCCCAATATGCATAGTTACTGCCATTAAAAAGTGGTGGTCTGACAGTAGACTGACCCTCTACAAATGAATTAGTGACAGGGATACTAGTGTTAATAACAGTACCAGTGTTGGTAGCAATTTTGAAAACTTTTTAAAAATCAGATTATGTAACTTTGAAAATCTTGCTCTGATACCAATTGTGAGAAATGCGGAATACAGATCTTAAGGCTAAGATTAACACTAGAGGGGGGGGTGAATAGTGTTAATAAAGAATTACTAATTTTTTTTTGGATTTATGTTAATGTAGAGACAAAACTATGCAATATACAGACACAGATATGATCACAGAAACAATCACAGATACAGAAATAAAATAAAAGCAGTAAAGTAAAGAACACACCAGATTTTATACAGGTTCAGAGTTACCCTACATCCAGTCCCGCAACACAAGTATGGATTTCCTATCAATAGCAATCGTACAATTACACCCTCGGTATCAAGGCTATGAGGTACACCCTCCAGAATTTCGATCCTCTGGGTAGAGAAACTTGATTTCCGGGCACAAGTTTACCTAATTGATTTACCAAGGCTACAATCACACGTTTTCCCTTTTGATTGATTTCCAAGGCTACAATCATACATTTTCTCTCTTAATAGATTACAAAGAAGTCTATAACTCTGAATAGCACTGAGAATCTTGTAGAGATGGTGATAGAGAATCAAACTAGAAGTAATCAAGTATGATTCAATGTTGATTTCGGCAGAGTAATGATAAGAATATGTATTAAGAAAAGAGGAAGAAGAAGAGGAGTGAAAACCAGAAAAAAGTGATTAAAAATTCATTGAAACTGACCCCTATTTATAGAAGAACAACAGCCATGTCCATTCATGAAGAGTTATGGCGAATAGACACTTCTTTTGAAATTTGAACTTTGAATCAAACTTTCACCATGGTACCCATAGGCATGTCGACATCCCAAAGCTTTTTATAATGTTTTGAATTTCTTTGAAAATAACCTTTATCTTTTATAAAAACTAATTTAAACTTTATAAATATACTTGACTATAGTTGAAATTCATAAGTAAATATAAAGAATAATATATGTAGAATTTAACCATAATTTTATATTTAAATCTAAGTATAAATATTTAAAAGTTAAATATATTATTTAAAAAGATAGTTTAAAATCAGGAGTAATTTGACTTTGAAAATAAAGATGTTTTTTAGGCTAAAATTATTTAAAAGCAGGATCGAGGGTTTTGAATCTTTTAAATGGAAAGTTTTGAAAACATTTTGAAAACAGGATATAATTTTGAAAAATTATTTTGAATAAAAGTTAACGGATACAAAACAATGTTCCACTAGATTTTTCGTAGGTTCCATCCTACTTAGGGTTCCATCCCTTTAACGGGCTCGAAGTGGATTCCATTCCACGAATAAATTGGATTTTAAGATGCCAGTGCTTTTCTACGAGTTTTAACAAAAATTCCTAATAATAATAAAAAATACTTATCCTTGAAATCTTGAACTCTTGATAGTCTCAATACTCATGAGTCTTCTATCTCGGTATTTTATCTTGATATCTTGAATCTCTATACTGTACGGTCTTCATTCTTAGTACCTGCATGGTTAAATCCTGCATATACATATATATATCTAAACTTATAATGTTAGTATTTATATTTTATAATCTATTCTAAGGTTGTTGTCATCCAAACCATCATCTCACGGACTAACAAACTCTAGTTCCGTAAGAACAAAAATTAGTAAATCCATAAAATAGAATGGCAAATTCCAGAGAATCAGGTTGAGCCAGTAGATGGGCTAGAAGTAGACCCGCACCCGACACCTTTGAGGATGTCGTAATTTTAAACGATCCTTTCAATTCTGTTGCCTCGAAAATCGACCAAGGATCCCTTCGGAGAATATGCAACAAGCACAGAATTCCATTTGATAATGTCTCGGTCCCGTCTCATGATCAAAGAGCTCATAATCCTTCGAAGGGTTATATTGCTTGCAATAGGTATATATGCTCGGCGAGCTGCATCCCACCATTCAACCAACTTGTCTATCGAGTTTTGAATTTTATGAGCCATGCTCCAACACAGTTTCACCCAAATAGCTATGCCTTTCTCCTCAATAGATATATAGTCTTCACTGAAAACTTACATTGAGCGCCCCGCGACGAAGAGATTCAATATACATAGTTTCAAAAGCCGTAAAGAAAGTTCATCTTTCGTCTACTTGGAACCAATCAGGGGTTGTAGAGTGGTCATTAGGGCATGGAACAAGTTGAGCTACTTCAAAATCGAATGGTTCTATGTCCATTGTCTGCTTGGGTTTGCACACAGATGATTGTCCGGACGTAAATTCCTCTCCATATGCATTATATGAATTTGTTTAATAATATGTAGACTTAACTCTTGTCCTTGCTTTGCTATTTAGATATTCCAGCAAGACGCAGTAGCTTGACACTTTCAGATGCTGTCAACACTCTTATGGAAGCTCCAGTAGGAGACAAAGATATCAAAACTCTCCCGTTGGATGAAAATCTTCTCGCCTACGTCTTGTTAGAGAAAGCCGTAGTACTAGCATCGATAGCTTCCACTAGTGACAATAACAATGATGATGATAATCTGCTCAAGGGAGGTGAGGCTGATCAAGATTTTCGCCCAGTCCCAAGTCTTGGGGATGGAGTTGAAGAAAACATTGAATAAGCATCAGAATATGTCGAGGAAGGCTAAATTATTGGTGAAAATAGCGAGCCTAGCTAAGGTAACATCGATGCAAATCATGAGTCTCAGCCTGAACAATCTAGGGACGACCAATCATCTGCTCTAGAGAGCGGTTAGTCGTGAAAATATCCAAGGCACGGACTTCTACCCAACCCAAACTAGTCACAAATGTAGAGAAAACTCAATCTTTTCCTTTGATAGGCACATTCACTGCCCTAGGGCCAATTCCTATCGAGTTTGGTTTTTTCATTGTCGATAATATTAGTATTAAAGGCATCAACTCCCCTATCTGTGTCGATAAGGACTTCATCTTTACTAATATAGGAGAGGTTAAACCCATGAGCAAAGCTCCAGCTTATGGTCCGTCGGAGGGACACTAACTCACTCATGTGCATGTGCACTTCATAACAATCGCACTTAACTTGTGTCTTGGCTTGTTGGATCTAACTCATTCTCGTTTCCCTTGCAGGATCCATTGAGAAATGGAAATACATTTATCGATCTTTGAAGGAGAAAGCATCCCTAAGCACAAAGGCCTCAGTCAAGCTCATACTGCTGAGGAACCAGTCGCGATTATGAATCAATTTTTCATTCTAATGGAGACAGAGATGATCGAGGTAGAAGCAATTACGATAGAGATCGCTCATTACATGACACTGCTTCAAAACATCGCCCAAGGTCTAGATCGCCTCCTCCTAGAGGTCTAAACAGGTTGCTTGATTTCCACGATGACATCCTACCTAGTGACGCTTCTCGTGCTCCGCCTCCGACTTTCATCCCTATGCATCCTTCGGTGCCTTCTTATTCTAGTCAGTCCTTCGACTGTAGACATCGTAAGAGCGGCCCTGAAACTTTGTAGCACAGGCCTGGCAAAGAAACCGCTATAGTCCCACCTATCTTTATGGAGGAAGGCTTGCGGCCAATGCTCAAATAGGAAAACCAAAAGAAGAATTTTCAAATGTTTGCTTTGATGGTCTTATATTTGTGCCAAGCTAAAAAGAATCTCGGCTGACATACAAAAGATGACCATTGACTACATGATCGATGTTCACAATCAGCATAACGAATGGTTGAAGTTAGCTGAGAAAATTTCCAAAGTCTCTACGAATAGGCAGCTAGAGATCGACAATTAGAAACTCATCGAATCTAACAATAAAAGAATTATCGCTATCTCGATGCCGAGGTCGAGAAACTAAGAAAATCCCAGGCCAAATTGGAGAAGAAGGCCGAGGAGCACACCAAGGCACTCGAAGAGGAGTGGATTATGCATCGAGATGAAATAGAGAAGGCTTTCCATCAAAATCATGCTCTGGTAATGGAGAGGGGCACCGCAAAAATAAATGCATTGGAGATAAAAACCAAGCTAGAGCATGAAATAAGAGAAGAAGATGAAGCGCTTCAACAAGCTCAGACTTATTTTGATGAGTTGCTCCATGCCAGGGAGGAAAGAGACGAAGCACTTGAGCATGTTAAAGATGTTTGTGCATTCGATAAAAGAAAAGTCAAGGCCACGAAACAGGGGGCTAAAGAGCATGTGATGGAGAAGTGTGAATTTGAACCAATACAACGCCAACATGCTCAAAATCAAAAATTTGGAGTGGTTCAAAGATGACTATCCCATAATCCTTATAGTTGCCTAAAAGTGGATTGTTGAAGGAGAAAAAATATTCCTCGAAGGTAGCGAGGTGGATTTGGAGCAACTGGGGAAAGAAGTCTTATAGGGTATGAGTCTAATATTCTAAAAAATGGCTGGATTATTCTTCATCCGAAGCTTTCCTTAACAGTGCCTAAAAACTTAGGCGAAGGCTTCGGATCGGTGCCACATGATGCTACTACCAGTCGAACACATGGGTCCCAAGCCACTTCGACCCTTGGGTAAGATCGCAAGAGGTTTGAGATCCACAGGTCTAACATTCTCTCTCCGATTCTCAAGGGAAACTCAGACAGCACTCTGGCTCGCACAGAGTTCCAAGGCGAAGAAGGTATCTCATTGACTTCTCTTATATTTCAAAAAGTTGACATGCTGCCAATTAACATAGCTAATCTCTCTCTCTCTTTGTATCTCAAGCCTTAAGTTAGCCTCACGTTGCTTCGCTTCCCGACAAGGACTCTTAACGGGGACTACAAGCGCCTGTAATAGAATCTGTTACAGTTACCACCTCAACAACAATTTCAACCATCCCGGTTGACAATACTCCCTACCTTAACAAGAGGATGATCGATGCTTTATTGGATGAAGGAGCTGGTAAGACTCAGGGAACTCAAATCGATGAAGACGTTATTACTGGGCTCCAAGCCCCTTTCAGGTCCCACCATGCACAATCTAGAGCAAGAACTTGAGAAAGATATCCTCCTTTCCACAGAGGTCGAGCATGAGAAACTTGAAGTTACTATTCCTCCTCTGTCCATTGCCTTACCCAGGAAAAATATCTTCGCTCCAATCCGTGTTCCTCCACCTTGTGACGCTCAAAGCATTCTTGCTGGATCGTTGTAGAGCACTCCGTCCAAGGGCAAAGGAAGTGAAGGAAGTGGGGGAAAAACAAAGTGGAAGCTTGACCGATGTTTCTCCTAACTCTAAGAAGAAACAAAGGAGAACGAAATCGAAGAAGTGAGCACCGGTTTCTTTGGCATAAATAAGTTTACTTTTTAATGGTATTTGCAGTCCATTTTGGTTTTTAGTCTGCTTCGTGCGGATTCGGTCCCCACTTGTGCTTTTTGTTTCCAATGTCAATAACTTTTGTATTTAGCTTTCCAAGATTTCATGTGAATAAAAAAAGGTTTTCGTTTCATTAACTCCTTGTATGGATTTGTCTAAGTACTTAAGAAATGCACTTTCCATTCAACGCACTTGCAATCTATTCCTTTTAATTATTATTGTCAGACCGAATCCATTAACCTATTTGGTAATTTACTGATCTTTCATTATTCTTACGTATGCAAAGTAATTCTCAAAGTGCCAAATCCAAGGCATTAGTTGGGGTTAACCACTTAGAACTGCGGTTTGGGTATCCTTTTCCAGGATCACAATATCTGATTACGTCGAACTCTGGGCACTAATCTGAATTAACTTATCATAGTTTGCACATCCTCGTCTAGGATGTACACTTCCAATTGCGTCTAATTCTGGGTGTCGATTTGAAGTTCATAGGCAAGATCACACCTTACGCTAGGCGTGGACCTTTGGCTCTGCCTACTCCAGGCAGACTGCTAAGAGTTGGACAATCTTATCATGTCCATTTTAGTTTATACTCCTGCCCCCAATGTGAGCATAAGAGTTAAGCAAGTGAATGTTCATATCATGTTCGTTTTGGTTTATACCCTTGCCCCCACATCAAGGGTAAGAGTTTGCGCATGGGTGGTCATGTCATATCTAGTTTGGGTTCATACTTTGACCCCAAATATGAGGACAAGAGTTGGCCGATGGATGGTCGGGTCGCGTCCATTTAGTTAAAATCATACCCAAAATCCGAGGAAAAAATTTATTTGACGGACGGTCGGGTCACATCCACTTTAGTTTATACTGCTGCCCCTACACTGGGAGCTAGAGTTATCTGGTATCTATCTTTGAATACCGAGAAAAACGTCGAGGGTTCTATCACGAACTGTAGAAGTTTGGGTTGGCACCTAACTATGGGCATTTGTACTCCTGCATTATTCACAGGCCGAATCATTCGGGTCGGTCAAGTCATAACTCTTAAGTAATGGAAAGACAGAGTCTTGGAATCGAGAAACCATTTTATTCCATAAAAGATGGGAAATGACAGAGTCTGTCTTATTACACGGTTCTAGCCAATTATTTTGAATTTATTTCTAGGTGAAGTAGCATCGTAAGTGCTCGTTATTCCATGCACTCGGGAGTGGAATATCGTCTGCCATCACAAGCCTTAAAGTTCCATTTCTAACCTTCTACTCTATTGCGTACGGACCTTCCCAGGTCAGGCCTAAGTTTCCAGGGCCTAAGAAGATTCCTTGAGAACTAGGTCATCGATTTCTGATTTCTGACCTTAGTGTTGTAATATCATGCGACTTGGTGTCAGTTTGCAGCTGCCCTCAACTCAACTGCATCGCCCTTCTCATCGATCATATCAAGAGACTCTCGCAGGAGTTGCTCATTAGCTCTTCAATTGTAGTGAATCACACGATAAGAAGGTATTTGTAACGACCCGGAATTTTCGAACCCGAAAATTCCAGATAGTCATGAAAAAGAAGAAAGAGATAGAAGAAGAAGAACAGAAACACCAAACATCTCACATTCGCAGCGGATTAAATATAAATATAAATAATAACAGTCTACAAAAGAATATTATATCTATCGAATACATTTTAGTACAACAGAGTTTCACATATATACAGTCACAGGATATATACAATTATCATGTCTCAGATTAACAATAATATATATACAGCGGAAATACTCTATACGCTATTGCCATCCAGCTCGCCTTCTGAGCTCCAGAACGCCCCTACCTGAAAATCTGTAATACTCGGTCTGACCCGAGCATTACACCAAAGTAACACCCGGGTCAGGCTGGAAACCAGCGTGAGTAAACCCATCTAACATGGAATACAAAAGTATACAACTCATATAAACCTGGGGTAACTTGTATCAATTTACAACTTCACAAGCTGTTATAAACATTACTTATATCACACATTAATTTCTAAATACCAAACTTAGATTAAATGGTCCAATTTACTTTAATTATTCTATTTCATTCTATTGATTCCACATATCAATTTATAAAGAATCGAAGTGGTTTCGGACATTGACTAATACATCCAATTAAATTCAACTTTAGTTGTTGAATAACACTTTTACACAGCAATTCATAATTGATTGATAATCATATTATCATCGTTCGTCCAACATATCGTATCACAAAGCAATTCCTATCAGGGATACCAGCCAATTCAAAGCACCCTTCATCATTTAATCGTTAATAAGCAAGATTGATCACCTTCATTAATTACATTAATTAATTATCCTCTAATTATTTTCACTAGTTAATTATTCTTAAATTTTACATAATAATTAACCTTTAACTTAATTATATTTATTAATCAATCTTAATTAATCACAATCAGAAATTTACTATCCTTAATTACTTCATCAATTAAACCAACTCCTTGATTAATTATATAAATTAATCCTTCAATTACATTGAGTAATCATTACTTAATTTCTTCCATTAAGTAATTATCTTTTAATTACTACCCAACAAGTAATTTCCTTAACCTAATTACATCTGGTAATTCAACTAATTACTTCACTAAGTAATTATACCTCATTAATTACCTTAAGTAATTAAACTTAACCCAATACCAGCTGATTACCTTTAATTAATTAAACTTAATTAATTAACTAAAATTAACCACATCAACTTAATTAATTACACTGAGTAATTAATTCCTGATTAATCACTCTATAATTATTAATTAATTATCTTTTTATTTATCACATTCATAAGTAAACTAATCTTTTAATTAATTCCTAATCTAATAATCATTTAACTAATTACAACAAGTGGTAACTTTCCCTTAATTGCTTTAATTAATCATTCTATAATTTTCCTTTAATTTAATTAATTAATCACTAATTAATTAACTACCATTCATTTACTTATATTCATTTATTTACCCTTTAATTAATCAACTTGGTTAATTATCCATTTATTCATCACGTCCTATTTAGGATAACCATTATCTGAACTAGCTACTTACTTTTCAGTTATAAATTTCATTTGATAACACTTAAGAATATAACTAGTTAATTATCTTATTAGAAATCAAACAAATCGTATTTCAAGTTCATTTGACTTACAATAAATTTGATAAATATTTTACTTGGAATCTCATTGAATAATTAGCGTAAACATTGTTATTCAAAATTACCATCAAAACCCAATCAAGTTTTCTTTAACAACTTGATTTATATTTTGATTTAAATCCAAAGCTTACCCAAGTTAAATAAAAGAAAGGTTAACCAAAACACCAAGCCTAAAACCCCAATTTGAGAATGACACGGCCCAAAACCCAAATTCCTGATCCAACCTTCGTTCCAGTCCCCATGACTACGTCTCCACCAAACAAGCATCAACCCCAAAAACATTATGCACAAATTGTGCACGCCGTGCACATAAACATCGCCGATGACCATCGCCTATGGTCACTGGTTATCCTCACCTATCCCCCACGTCTTCCTTTTTCCGTCCATCAACTTGAAACCCCATTCTAGACTCTAGTTCGAAATCGAACTACTCACCCCTCCCTGATTCGAAAACGTCAGTGACATAACCTCCTCGTCACACCACCATGGTCCACCATCCACCACCAGACCCAATCCCTGCCTTTGCCCTAACCTTCTTACTCGTTTCCCCCACATGCGCACCCTTCTTCCTTCCTCTTCTCGACTCAGCACGACCGCGAAAGGAGCCCCACAAAGCAATGGCTTAAACCCTAATTTCCGATCGTTCTGCCCTCACGATCATCTAGAAACTCCATTGATATTTTTCTAGCGTCCCTCAAGTCTCGAGCCTTTTCCAGACCAAAAACCAAAGGAAAACTCGTCGCCGATCATCAGTACTCGACGATAATCCAAATTTCGAACAATTCAGCATAACTCGATTTGCAGCAAACTAAAAATTATGATTAAACTGCCTAAATTCATCTCTTGCCATGACAATTCACGCCATATAACCTAAACTTGTAATTAAAACATTTGAATTTCCAGATTTAACAGGTTTCCACTGTGGAAAACTTAATTTCGAAATATTAACAAATAGTTTTACCAATTTTTTTTTAAAATGGATTCACCTTATTATAATCATATTCTATTCTATGATCATAGCTTAAATTTACTTGGGTATGGAGATATAGAATTTTTTTCTTCTTCTATCTGTGAATACAACAGTCAACAGATGCCACTGTATATGCATACAGACATATATCATATATACAGAGAAGTTTAAACTATATTTTAAACTTAGAAACATCCATACACACCATATATTCATCATCACTACACATATCTATTACATGAAATAATTGATAAAAGATTTTAGAGTTACTCACATTTTTTTTTTCCAAAATGAACAGAGCTGCTTTTTATTGGACAGCCTTGTGAAAATGCAAGTCGAAATATCCTCTTGATTCTCAAGCTTGAACTGATTGATTGTTTTGAATTGTTGTTTTTAATTGAAGTTTGTTTAAGTAGGAGATAATGGTTACTTTAAATTTACATAGTTGAATGAACGAAACAGAGATGAAGTGGATTGATATATGTACAGAAGTTTTGCAGGGTGATGTATCTTTTTATTTTATTTTTATTTTGTACACATAAGTCAGAGATATTTCCTTTTTGTTCTTTTAACTAGCAGACTTTTCTTTTTGTTTTGGTGGCTGAAAAATCTTGCTTTGTATTCTAGAGATACTAGCATTAATTTCTATTGTTTGTTTCCTCAAGTCTACACTTATCTTCCTTTGTTTAAATGTTAATATATAACTGTCTTCCTTTGCAAGCCCATCCATATATACTTTTCTGCAAGTGTTCATACAGATCATACTTGAATATATTTTGTTTTCTTTTCTTTCTTTTCAGGTGTACATACTTATCGCATTTGTATACAGATTTGAATGTACTTTGTTTCTTGTTTCATTTTCATGTCTATCATTTATTTGCCATTACATGAATATTTATATTTTCTGTTGCTTTATTATTAGACTAGCAGATTTTATTTCTTCTTGTTGTTCAAGCCTACATATTTGAATATATTTCTTTGCTTTGGTCCTATTAGTTTATAATATAAATGAATTTCTATAGTTATCATGTTTTTAGAATTTTCTATGTGTTTCTTTATACTATCTAATTTATCTTATATATATCCATTTATATTTCTAACTTACATACTTATTTTTAACTTAAATATTTATTTTAACTTCAATATTTATTGTCTTGTACTTTTACATATACATATATTTTCTTATTTATTTTATAGGCACATTTTGTTTGTTTTATTATATATATATATATATGTTTTTATATTTATTTCTATTTTCAACTTAAATATTATTTCTAAAATTTTTATATGTTCATTTCATATATTGCAATTAAATGTTTATTAAAATAATACTGACAAAATTTTTGGGATGTCACATCCCTCCCCCCTTAAAACTTATCGTCCTCGAAAAGGAACGAAGTCAGAATTTATGAAAATGCTTAAAATCAGATAAATATTCTTTAATTAATTTTAAAATTCCTTTTAAATATCTATATAATATTATTCCAATGTCGTTTTTATAAAAATACTTTTATAACTCGATGTTTCGACAAGTCCATCCTTATTCTCACAGAAATTCGGTCATACGTTGATCAGGCGTACGACTGAAAATCTATAAGTACTTAGCAGACTCGTTTTCAACACCTAGTGAAAATACTTAGAAAATAATTCTATTGAAAATATAGAAAACATTTTGAAATAGAAGAAATATCTTTGGTGAGAATGCTCTGGAAATCATCACCCCAATCCATGGTCGCAGTTAACCCGATGGTTACGTTGCCATCCCGACAAAATCCACAGATAACTATAGGCCCCAGCGCCCCTCGATTACACCATGGAACCCACGACAGACCGCAGCTACAACTGGGGTTACGTAGCTATCACATCAAAAGCCCATATAACTGTAGGCATCAGCGCCATCGAATTTCGCTGCCAAAAATGAAACTTCTCCACTCCACTTGACCATAGATCGCAGTCTACCGATGTTGCATTGCCTTCCCGGCAAAATCAAGTGTAGACCGTTGACACTCATCCTCCACACGATTTCCGCTATGGTCCCCACAGTAGATCGCAGCGACATCGAGCTACACCGTCGTCACAGCATAACCCAAATGCCCATGTAGGCATCAGCGCCATCGACTTTCGCTACCCAATAATCCTTAGGAACTAGTTTTGTCCGGACTCCTCACAGGACCAACTTTAGAACCCCCCTGGGGCTCAAGGCAGCACCACCCAGTGGCACTCCTGAGAAGTTCATTTCAAGGGAGCGCCTTTTCCCCAGAGCCATCATCAAAATATTTTATACTATACACATATAGTATCTTCAAATCATACACCTAGTATGATATCATACAAAGCTCCTTTACACAAAATCGATTATCCCAAAATCGATAATTCTCAAACTAGGCTTTCCAAATTCCAATATCGATTTTACCCAAAAATCAAAGTATTTTCAAATCCAAAGGTTCCCAAAACCTTTTTCCAAAATCTTCATAAGATCCTTTATACATATAAATACATACATACATACATATATATATATATATATATATAATTTTTTTTTAAAAACTTTGGATCATTTTACACTCGTATAAAATTCCTTTTATACTTCGAACACTTTCAAAATCCTTTTCTTCCAGCAATAGATTCAACAAGGGGAGATTTGTTTTATATAACAAAGATATAAAGCTTTGTTTATTAAAAAAAATATTCAAATTTAATTACTCTTTCCAATATCAATTTCATTCAAATCCGTACGATGTATCTCTATCATTCGTACGCTATACCAATCTGATCGCTCACTCGATCACACAATTTCACTTCCGAACTAGTATCGTCCACCCGACTTCCTAGTGCGGACTCAGATCTGGTTTCTTGATTAGAAACCGTCATTCCCCTTACATAGCCATAACTATGATAAAGAATATCCAGAACCAATCAACAATCCATATCCAGGTTCGCCGTCGAAAATCGAGTGAAAAATCCCAACTCGTATCGATATAACTATCTCGAAATTCTATGCTCGAATCTGGATCAAATCACTATGCGCATAGAATAATATACGTACATCTTACGTAATTATCTTCATTGTTTATTAGCCAAATCAATTTCTTTTCTATTCACAATTCCTTATTCACATTTACATTAATCCCCATTTGGATTATCACTTCAATTCTTATCTCAGTTGGGTATTTAACCAATAACAGTTTGAACTCCGGCCAGTTTATATTTAGAAAATAGCTTGAAAATTTTAAAAATAGATAAATAGTTGAAAAATAATTATTAGTTTTCAAAATAGCTGTAAAATAGTTAACTAATTGTAAAATAGTTAGAAATAGTTAAATAGTTTCAGAAATTTTAAATAATTGCAAAATAGTTGTAAAATAGTGATTAGTTTATAAAACAGTTGAAAATGGTAAATAGTTCCAAAAATAATTGTAAAACAATATCAAATAATTTGGCTTTGAAAAAGAAAGGCTGGATATATTAAATAGCTTGGAAAAATAAGTTCATATTAAAACAATTTATATTGAAAATAGTCCAGAGTCAAAACTATTCACTTCCCAACAATTCAATTTAAATTTCCACTTCCATTTAATTGACACAACTCCTATTTGAAGAACTTCAATTCCCATCGAAATTTATTTAGCCCTAATTCAAGTTAAATCAATCTTGATTTCTTTCCTAATCCAAATCAAATTCCATTTGATTTTAATTTTGTTCAACTTTAATTATAATTTCAAATTATTCCAATCAATTTGGACTTATATCAATTGAACCTACTTCAATTTCAAATCATTCCATTTGAATCCAATCTAAATTTTTCATTTACATTTTTAAACTTATATACCTTCAGTCTCAAATCCAATTAATTCAAATCATATTCAATTTCAACTAATTCAATTTCAATCTAATGGTAAACCATCTCAAATTATATAAATTCGAGTTAAATTCTCTAACGTTGTTTTAACCCTTTAAACCAAGTTAACCTTTATTAAAATCTTTTAAACAATTTAATTTCTGAGCTCAAATTCTAGAATCTCATTTTAAATTATCTTTACTTACTTATTTCAAAGTTTACATAACAATTCAAAACAATTTTATCTTAAAAATTTAATTTAGTACCTAATTTTATCTTCTAGTTTGAAACCAATTCTTAAACAAGTTTAATTTACAAATTCAATTATTCAAATTTTCAGTTCAAAGTAATCCCATATCCTTAATTTCAAATTAACGTTAGATTTTCCTTTTATCTCAATAATGAATATATTACCACACTTTATTTCTTATTCATTTAAACAAAAACCGATCCACAATTTAAAGATTATTAATAACAATTGGATGATATCATCCAATTTATCTTAAAACATCCATTCATTTTAAATTTTTCAGATCTCAAACCCATTTTGAGATCACACAAATTCCTAATTCAAATTAACCATTTAACTTTCCAAGTTAAATTCCAATTTCATCTTGAAATTTTCCATTTCAGGTTGTTTGTTCTACATTTGTTTCACGTTCCCAAAGTTATATTCAATTTACTTAATCCAGTCAACTCTACCCAAATTCGAATTCCCACTTCAAATTTCAAAATTCTTTCCCTCTTATAAGTTCAAAACTTATATCACTTTGGGTTTTACATCACACTTCAGTATAAATCAAAACTCAACACCTAAGAGTTTATTTCAAATTTTCCTTGATACCATATATATCCAAACAGATATACATATTTATTTCTTGGCCCTCCCAGCCACATTTTAAAATTTTAAACCACCTTTGGTTTTAAATTCACGTCCAATCTTCAAACAATCCATTGTTTGCAACAAGTCTCTTTTATTCAAATAATACTTATGTATTATTTCTTTTAGCCCTTTGAAACTAGTTTCAAATTTCTAGATCTAGATTTAAAATTTCACAATTTAAGTATTTTCAATTTACAAGTCATACTTTACTTAAATGTTTTAGTCCTTTAAAACATTTCATCTTGTTTACTCATTTATACACATCACAATATTCATTTATGATAATAACTAGAATTATCATATCTAAAACCATCCATTATCATCTTATTCTGAAATATTTCTCCAATTCAAGACTTCAATTTTAGTTTGAATCCTTGTCAAACTTAATATTTAATTTCAGTTTGGTGGTATTATATTACTACTTAATTTAGTTCCAATGATTTAACAACCAATGACCTGATTCTTTTATTAGAGGGAAATACTGCTTTATATATCAAAATATATTTTTATATGTAATCATTTAAAAATCCTTATATAAGAAAATAACAAGTACGCTCTCTCATATATATATACACACACACTCAACTCATTCTAGGGTACTATTGACCCTATCCTTAATGAGTATACCCAACAGAGCCAAGGTTCTTACTTAACCTTCTGCTCTGATACCAACTGTAACGACCCGGAATTTTCGAACCCGAAAAATCCAGATAGTTATGAAAAAGAAGAAAGAGATAGAAGAAGAAGAACAGAAACACCAAACATCTCACATTCGCAGCGGATAAAATATAAATATAAATAATAACAGTCTACAAAAGAATATTATATCTATCGAATACATTTTAGTACATCAGAGTTTCACATATATACAGTCATAGGATATATACAATTATCATGTCTCAGATTAACAATAATATATTTACAGCGGAAATACTCTATATGCTATTGCCATCCAGCTCGCCTTCTGAGCTCCAGAACGCCCCTACCTGAAAATCTGTAATACTCGGTCTGACCCGAGCATTACACCAAAGTAACACCCGGGTCAGGCTGGAAACCAGCGTGAGTAAACCCATCTAACATGGAATACAAAAGTATACAACTCATATAAACCTGGGGTAACTTGTATCAATTTACAACTTCACAAGCTGTAATAAACATTACTTATATCACACATTAATTTCTAAATACCAAACTTAGATTAAATGGTCCAATTTACTTTAATTATTCTATTTCATTCTATTGATTCCACACATCAATTTATAAAGAATCGAAGTGGTTTCGAACATTGACTAATACATCCAATTAAATTCAACTTTAATTGTTGAATAACACTTTTACACAGCAATTCATAATTGATTGATAATCATATTATCATCGTTCATCCAACATATCGTATCACAAAGCAATTCCTATCAGGGATACCAGCCAATTCAAAGCACCCTCATCATTTAATCATTAATAAGCAAGATTGATCACCTTCATTAATTACATTAATTAATCATCCTCTAATTACTTTCACTAGTTAATTATTCTTAAATTTTATATAATAATTAAACTTTAACTTAATTATATTTATTAGTCAATCTTAATTAATCACAATTAGAAATTTACTATCCTTAATTACTTCATCAATTAAACCAACTCCTTGATTAATTATATAAATTAATCCTTCTATTACATTGAGTAATCATTACTTAATTTCTTCCATTAAGTAATTATCCTTTAATTACTACCCAACAAGTAATTTCCTTAACCTAATTACATCTGGTAATTCAACCAATTACTTCATTAAGTAATTACACCTCATTAATTACCTTAAGTATTATACTTAACCCAATACCAGCTGATTACCTTTAATTAATTAAACTTAATTAATTAACTAAAATTAACCACATCAACTTAATTAATTACACTGAGTAATTAATTCCTGATTAATCACTCTATAATTATTAATTAATTATCTTTTTATTTATCACATTCATAGGTAAACTAATCTTTTAATTAATTCCTAATCTAATAATCCTTTAACTAATTACAACAAGTAGTAACTTTCCCTTAATTGCTTTAATTAATCATTCTATAATTTTCCTTTAATTTGATTAATTAATCACTAATTAATTAACTACCATTCATTTACTTATATTCATTTGTTTACCCTTTAATTAATCAACTTGGTTAATTATCCATTAATTCATCACGTCCTATTTAGGATAACCATTATCTGAACTAGCTACTTACTTTTCAGTTATAAATTTCATTTGATAACACTTAAGAATATAACTAGTTAATTATCTTATTAGAAATCAAACAAATCGTATTTCAAGTTCATCTGACTTACAATAAATTTGATAAATATTTTACTTGGAATCTCGTTGAATAATTAGTGTAAACATTGTTATTCAAAATTACATTCAAAACCCAATCAAGTTTTCTTTAACAACTTGATTTATATTTTGATTTAAATCCAAAGCTTATCCAAGTTAAATAAAAGAAAGGTGAACCAAAACACCAAGCCTAAAACCCCAATTTGAGAACGACACGGCCTAAAACCCAAATTCCTGATCCAACCTTCGTTCCAGTCCCCATGACTTCGTCTCCACCAAACAAGCACCAACCCCAAAAACATTAAACATCGCCGATGACCATCGCCTATGGTCACTGGTCATCCTCACCTATCCCCCACGTCTTCCTTTCTCCGTCCATCAACTTGAAACCCCATTCTAAACTCTAGTTCGAAATCGAACTACTCACCCCTCCCTGATTCGAAAACGTCAGTGACAAAACCTCCTCGTCACACCACCATGGTCCACCATCCACCACCAGACCCAATCCCTGCCTTTTCCCTAACCTTCTTACTCATTTCCCCCACATGCGCACCCTTCTTCCTTCCTCTTCTCGACTCAGCACAACCGCGAAAGGAGCCCCACAAAGCAATGGCTTGAACCCTAATTTCCAATCATTCTGCCCTCACGATCATCTAGAAACTCCATTGATATTTTTCTAGCGTCCCTCAAGTCTCGAGCCTTTTCCAGACCAAAACCCAAAGGAAAACTCGTCGCCGATCATCAGTACTCGACGATAATCCCAATTTCGAACAATTCAGCATAATCGATTTACAACAAACTAAAAATTATGATTAAAGTGCCTAAATTCATCTCTTGCCATGACAATTCACATCATATAACCTAAACTTGTAATTAAAACATTTGAATTTCCAGATTTAACAGGTTTCCACTGTGGAAAACTTAATTTCGAAATATTAACAAATAGTTTTACCAATTTTTTTTAAAATGGATTCACCTTATTATAATCATATTCTATTCTATGATCATAGCTTAAATTTACTTGGGTATGGAGATATAGATTTTTTTCTTCTTCTATCTGTGAATACAACAGTCAACAGATGCCACTGTATACGCATACAGACATATATCATATATACAGAGAAGTTTAAACTATATTTTAAACTTAGAAACATCCATACACACCATATATTCATCATCACTACACATATCTATTACATGAAATAATTGATAAAAGATTTCAGAATTACTCACATTTTTTTTCCAAAATGAACAGAGCTGCTTTTTATTGAATAGCCTTGTGAAAATGCAAGTCGAAATCTCCTCTTGATTCTCAAGCTTGAACTGATTGATTGTTTTGAATTGTTGTTTTGAATTGAAGTTTGTTTAATAGGAGATAATGGTTACTTTAAATTTACACAGTTGAATGAACGAAACAGAGATGAAGTAGATTGATATATGTACAGAAGTTTTACAGGGTGATGTATATTTTTATTTTTTTATTTTGTACACATAAGTCAGAGATATTTCCTTTTTGTTCTTTTAACTAGCACACTTTTCTTTTTGTTTTGGTGGCTGAAAAATCTTGCTTTGTATTCTAGAGATACTAGCATTAATTACTATAGTTTGTTTCCTCACGTCTACACTTATCTTCCTTTGTTTAAATGTAAATATATAACTGTCTTCCTTTGCAAGCCCATCCATATATACTTTTCTGCAAGTGTTCATACAGATCATACTTGAATATATTTTGTTTTCTTTTCTTTCTTTTCAGGTGTACATACTTATCGCATTTGTATACAGATTTGAATGTACTTTGTTTCTTGTTTCATTTTTATGTCTATCATTTATTTGCCTTTACATCAATATTTATATTTTCTGTTGCTTTATTATTAGACTAGCAGATTTTATTTCTTCTTGTTGTTCAAGCCTACATATTTGAATATATTTCTTTGCTTTGGTCCTTTTACTTTATAATATAAATGAATTTCTATAGTTATTATGTTGTTAGAATTTTCTATGTGTTTCTTTATACTGTCTAATTTATCTTATATATATCCATTTATATTTCTAACTTACATACTTATTTTTAACTTAAATATTTATTTTAACTTCAATATTTATTGTCTTGTACTTTTACATATATATATTTTCTTATTTATTTTATAGGTACATTTTTTTTGTTTTATTATATATATATTTATATATGTTTTTATATTTATTTCTATTTTCAACTTAAATATTATTTCTAAAAATTTTATATGTTCATTTCATATATTGTAAATTAAATATTTATTAAAATAATACTGACAAAAATTTCGGGATGTCACAGTATTTTTAGTTTAACAAGAATCATAGCCTTTGATCTGTCAGCCAGGGAAAATGGAGTGTGGCTAGTTGTTGATTAGTGAGATGTTGATATGCCCATAATACTAGTGGAAGTTCATCAATCCACTTGACCTTGACCTTTTCCATCCACTTCTTAAGAATGGACTTGATTATCTTATTCACAGCTTCAACCTATCCATTCGTCTGAGGATGTTTCACCACGGCAAATCTCTTCTCCATGCGATATTGACGGCAGAAATATTTAAACTCGGTACTTTCGAATTGGGTCCCCTTATCAGTAACGTTTGCTTATGTAACTCCAAAACGATAAATGATATTTCAGACAACAAAATTAATTACTTTCTTTACGGTGATCGTAGCTAAAAGCCCTGCCTTAGCCCACTTAGTGAAGTAATCAGCTGCAACGATGGCGTACTTCACGCCACCTTTAGATATCAACAACACATTGATGATATCAATCCTACAGATTACAAACGGCCAAGGACCGACCATTTGTGTAATCTCCATCGCTGGAGCTCTTAGTATTTTAGAAAATCTCTAACACTTGTCACATTTTGGAGTGTAATCAGTTGGGTCTCAGATGATAGTTGGCTAGAAGTATCTACAGTGGAGAATCTTCTTTGCTAGGGTTTGCCCCTTAGTATGGTCACCACAAGCCCTTTCGTGAACCTCTCTTAGGACTCTCTTGGCCTTGTTGTGAGCGATACACTAAAGCATAGGGACAGAGAAACCGTTCATGTACAATACTCCTTCTTGCATGATACATCTCGAAGCATGTCGAAGGATTTTTCGTCATTCATTCCTTCTATTCGGATGAATTCCTCTCTACAAATAATTCTGAATCAGAGTCATCCACGACTCCCTTTTAGTTCTGGTCTCTAAGATCCAATCGACATCCATCTGGTCATTGCTCGAAGCTGAAAATACTTCCACTGGAACCAAGCCCATGAGTTGCACATCTCTGGAACTGGCTAGTTTAGCTAGTGAATTGGCCTTTCATTCTCCTCTCTAGGAATATGAGTGAGAAGCTCAAGGACTTGGTTTAGATAAGGAGCTAGTCTCGCTCTTTTTTCTTGAAATTCTTTTAGAACTTGGAAAACCACCAGCGGGAGTTGTAGAAAATGTGCAAAGTCTTTATCGCCAGTTTCTTGGCGATTTTAAGTTATGCAATCAAGGTTTCACGTTTAGCTTCATTGCTCGTCGTCGAAAAGTTGAGTTTCAAGGCCTAAAAAATCGAGCATTCTTCAGGAGTAACAAGTATGACTCCAGCATCGGACCACCGTTCACTAGATGCACCAGCCGTGTACATCTTCCATCTAATATCTTTCTGACCACTGTTCTTTGTAGGATCATCTCGTGTAGTGAATTTCGCTACAAAATCCACCAAGGTCTAACCATGAATTGCTCTCCAAGGGGGATAAATTATGTCATATTGGCTACATTCAATGTTTCATTTCAACGGTCCTTCAGAAGTCTCAAGTTGCTGCAAGACTTGTCGCAAAGGCTGGTCGGTAAGAACTTTGATCGGATGAGCCTAAAAATAAGGGTTGAGCTTTCTCGAAGCGATCAAAAGGTAGTATACGAGATTCTCCAACTTTGCATAGTTTCGCTTTGCACATTTCAACTACTTGCTTATGTAATAGACAGATCATTGGATGCAAGATTTCTCACGCACAAGTGCGACGCTCAATGCATGCACCGACACGACCAAGTATACAAACAAGTCCTCATCATCCACCGGCTTCGAAAGGATGGGGGTTCCTTCAATGTGATTTGCCAGAGCTTGGAATGGGTCTTTACACTCGTGATTCCATTCGAAGTTCCTTTTTCCCTTCTTAATCACCTCGAAGAAAGGGATGTATTTATCTGTGGATAATGGAAATGAATCAACTCAGGGCGGCGACCTTCCCGTTTAGGATTTGGACCTTCTTGATCGACTTTGAGGCTTCAATTTTTCTCGGTTCCTTGATCTTCTCTAGGTTGGCTTTAATCCTATGGGAGTTTACAATGAAACCCAAGAATTTCCCTAATGCAGCACCAAAAGAGCATTTTAAGGGATTGTGCTTCATTCCGTACTTTCGGAGGATAGAAACCTTCTCTGCCAAATCGTCAACATGGTTTCCTAAATGTCATGACTTCATGAGCATGTGATCTACATAGACTTGCATCGAGCGTCTAATATGGTCTTTGAACATCCGGTTAATAAGCCTCTGGTAAGTTGCTCCTGCGTTCTTCAATCCAAAGGGCATGAGAAGATAACAATAAAGTCCAAGGTTAGTTATGAAGCTAGTGTGTTCCTGATCTAGGAAGTGCATCGAGATTTGGTCGTATCCCGAGTATGCATCCATGAATGAAAGTAGCTTATGTCCAATTGTCGAATCCACCAACTAATCGATCCATAAGAGTAGGAAGCTGCCTTTTGGGGATGCCTTATTCAAATCAGAATATTCGATGCATTCCACCAATTTTCGTTTGCTTTCCTCATCAAGATAGGGTTAGATACCCACTCCTGGTATAAGGTGTCGTAGATGAAGTTGTTGTACTTCAGCTTATCCACCTCTTCTTTAAATGCAGTGGATCTCTCCATACCCAAGCTTCGGCGTTCCTATTTCACAAGAACACATTTGGGATTTATATTTAATGCATGGCTCCCTATCTCCTATGAGATCCAACACGTATCCGAGTGTGTCCAGGAAAACACATCCAGGTTTCCTCGAAGAAAACCAACTAATTCCTTCATCACGCTGGCATCGAGCTACAATCCGACCTTTAGGATGCGATTCGAATCATCCTGGCTGACCGGAATAGCGATCGTCTACTCGACGGGAGCTGCTCTTCCACCTTTTGTCTCTTTACGTCCGTCCATGTCATCGTAGAATCAATTAGGCTACTCGAGTCAGGGTTCGGACTGTAGTTGTTATGCGTCTAAAGCTTTAATGCAAAGGGTCCCCTCTATATTTTTTCCTTTCTCTTTTCGCCTTGCCTCTTTTGGCTTGGCGACGTAGCATTCGCAGTCAACCACCTGATCTACTTGCATGATTCCCACTCTATTCTCTATAGGGAACTTCAAGTCAAACATCAAGGTATTGTAGCCGCTCTGAAGTCAGCCAAGGTGATCAGCCCAGAAATGCATTGTAAGCGGAATAAATTTCCAACACTAAAAAAGGTACAACTTACAGTCGCTTGTGATCGCTCTCGCCTAGTACCACCGGTAATTCTACATATCCAATCGGTTTAGTTGCCGTTCCGTTGAACCCCTGTATTTGAGATTTACAAGGTTTCAATTCCTTCTCCTCTAACATCATTTGATTGTAAGCTCTCTTGAACAAGATATTGACTGAACTCCCACAGTCAACCTACACCTTCTGAACGATAACAGGACCAATCATGGCTGTGATCATTAGTGGATCAATCGTTGGAGCTTCCACTCCATCAGCATCTCTATTCTAGAAAATAATATCGTTCTGTTGAAGTTCCATTCTCAAATGCGTGGTAACATTCACTTTCTGCATGTCTAATAGCACCAACATATCTGTCCATCTCTGCTTGACTTTTATAAAAAGGGTGTGGCCCACCGATGATAGTATTAATCACCAATCATTTTTCTGACGCCCAAACACATTAGTACTAGGCTCAACATGCCCCTGTTGGGGAGACAGACATGGGCGTTAAAGTTTTCTTGCCTACCATCCTGCAAGGCTTTCACATATTGTGGTAACTTTTTCTTATGAATCAACTCCTCAATCATATCCGCAAGTGTCTGCACTCGTTGGTATTGTGAACGCAGGTTTCATGGAGTCTACAGAACTTGTCGGACTTTCTTTCCTTCTCAATCGATTCCCTTGGAGCTGGCTTTCTGTACTACTCAGTGTTTTGAATCGTCGGGTAGATATTTTCCATTGAGTTGTTCAGTTCAGTACAGCTATCGTATTTAGGAGTCCTAATACGATTCTGGTTATTTGGCTTCTTCTCTTAGCCCCATCATCATTTCATTCTCGATTATTGTTTTAATTACCAACATTCACATCCACACTCATAGAGCATCCTTCGGATTGTTTTACGGCTGCTTTGTATTACTTCATTCGAATTTCTAGTACCGGTCCTCCATAGAAGTTTCTATTGAAGAATGATTCAAAATAAGCAGTCTTTGTTTTTAGTAAATAAATCCTAGTCTTTTGCTATTTTCTTGCATATGTATGCGTTCCAGTAGTTAGTTGTTTACATGGATACTTTATTGCATGTTTTTTAGTTTGCCGTAAGCCTATACATAGGCATGTTGAAGTAAACAATAAAGTGCAGTTTTCATGTACTTGTCTTCCTTTTTATATAAAATTTTGTCTGTACTCTTCTGTTCTCAACAAAAGTGTTATCAGAGCATTAAAATATCCTGGTGAGTGGCATGACTACCAATGGCACTAAATGGTAGTAGCAGTTCTATGAGCATCTCTCAACCTCTCATTCCCATTTTCAAGGGAGAATGCTATGAATTCTGGTGCATAAAATGAAAACTTTATTCAAATCTCAGGACCTTTGGGATCTAGTGAAGACTGGCTATCACAACATCGATACAGATGTAGGCCGGCTACGGGAAACAAGAAGAAGGATTCAATGGCATTGTTCTTTCTTCAACAAGCGGTCCACGACATGATTTTCTCCAGAATAGCAATGGCATCCACTTCAAAGGAGGCATGGGATATACTGTATAAAGAGTTTATGGGTTCATCAAAGGTAATAGAAGTGAAACTTCAAACTCTTAGACAAGAGTTTGAGGCCTTGCTTATGAAGGGTAATGAGACTTTACAAGATTATTTATCTAGAGTAATTTCAATTATTAGTCAAATGCGATCTTATGGACAGAAAATTTCAGATGCAACTATTATGTCTAAAACTCTACAAACTCTGTCTCCTAAGTATGATTATATAGTAACAACAATTAAAGAAACTAAGGGCCCGTTTGGTTTCTTTTTGTATTTTGAGTTTTGTGTTTTCAACTTGCACTAAGAAATAGCAAGAAATAAGAGAAGAAGATTTATAATTCTTAGTCATTGCGACGACCAACGGACAACGAAAGAGTTGGATTGTTCTCCGTGCTTATGTTATCTCTTGAAACATGAAAAACAAAATAATCTTGGTTTCTAGTTTACATGTTAATTTTATTTTCAAAATTGTTTTTTTTTCAATAATACATGCAATGGACACGCTTTTGTATAGACGTAAACACAAAATTAAAAAAGACAAGCCAAACGGGGCCTAAAAATCTCTCGGTTTTTCCTTCGATGAACTAATGAGTTCTTTGTAAGCACATGAGGCAAGGCGAAACCGATCAGCTGAGAACAGTAAAGAAAAGGCATTTCAACTTCTCAAGTGAAGGGGGAGGCAGACAAAAACAAAACTTTGTCGGAAGAGGATGTGAAAGAGATAGTTTTAGTGGAAGAGGACGTGGTAGAGTTAGAGCAAGAGATCATTTTCACGGGCAAGAAAGGCAATCCATTAGAGAGAAACGATGGAAAAAAGTGTTATTCAATGTCAAAATTGCAAGAAGTCTGGGCATGTAAAGGCAAATTGCTGGGAAGGCTCACAAACAAATTATGTGGAAAATAGGAACGATGAAAGTAAGTTGTTTCTGGTTCATTCTTCTTCGAACGTTGTTCAAAATGATGTTTGGTTTTTGGATAGTGGTTGTTCGAACCATATAACTGGCAATAAATCTATATTTAAAGAGCTTGATGAGTCACAGAAGGATAGGTTAGGCTTAGAGATGACAAGCAGATGCAAGTAGAAGATAAAGGCACAGTTGCCGTCAAGACTGGTAAGGGTAAAGAAAAATTAATTTATAATGTTTTCTTTGTCCCTAATTTAGCTCATAGTTTATTGAGTATTGGGCAGTTGATGGCTAGTGGCTATACATGTTTATTTAATGATAGAGCATATGTTGTTAGTGACATAAAATCTGGGCAGTCTATAGTTAGTGTGCAAATGACAGAAAAAAAGATGTTTCCACTTAGAATATCTGAAGTTGAAAATCAAGCACTTGTTGTCAAAGAAAAAAATGAATCCAAAATGTGGCATTTTAGATACGGGCATCTCAATATCAAAGGCTTGCAGATCCTAAGCAATAAAGATATGATTCTTGCGCTACCAAAAAATAGTTCACTTGGCTTATATGAAGCGTGTATTTATGGAAAACATACAAGAAAGTCATTTCCAAGCGGGCAATCATGGAGTGGATCTGAATGCCTAGAGTTGTTCCATGCTCATTTGTGTGGGCCTATGAGAACTACATCACTTGACGGTTGTAAGTATTTCTTACCTTTTACAGATGATTATAGTCAAATGAATTGGGTGTATTTTTTAGCAGAAAAGTCACAAGCATTTGAGAACTTCAAAATTTTCCAAGCTCTGGTGGAAGAAAGGCACTTTTAGAAAGACCCTTCGCACAGATCGAGGTGGTGAGTTCTTATCTAAAGAATTTAACTACTTTTGTGAAGAACATGTCATTCGAAGAGAGTTGACGACACCGTATACACCACAACAAAATGGCATTGCCGAACGAAAGAATCGGACGGTAGTAGAAATGGCTAGAAGTTTACTTAATACTAAAGGACTTCCTAATCAGTTTTGGGCTGAAGCGGTGGCAACATCCATGTACTTGTAAAATATATCTCCTACAAGGGCAGTTTTAAATCAAACACCATTTGCAGCTTGGCATGATAGAAAACCATTGATAAATCACTTAAGAATTTTTGGGTATATTGCTTATGCTTTGGTAAATTCTCAATTTTGTCATAAACTTGAGAATAAATCTGAAAAATGTATATTTGTTGGATATTGCAACCAATACAAAGCATATAAATTATATAATCCTCTTAGTTGCAAAGTAATCATCAGAAGGGATGTAGTATTTGACGAAGATGCAATATGGAAGTGGGAAGAGAAGAATGATGCAACTCAAGGTCCAATCTTAACAGAAAGGGAGACTACAACATTACATGATGCTGAACCAGGTTTTGAGAATACTCTTATTCCTCTACAAACACCAACTTCATCATCGTCAACTACAAGAAGTAGCAATCCATCTTTACATGAGTCCATTGATGAAACACCTCCTTTGGAAGTTAGATCATTCAGAGAGACCTATGAGTCTTGTAAATTTTCTCTTTTTGTTACAAACCTGTAACTTTTGAAGAAGCATCATCAAAATAAGAATGGAGGAATGCAATGAAAGAAGAATTGATGGCAATTCAGAAAAATAAGACATGGGAGATGACTGATCTACCCCGAGGAAAGAATGCAATATGTCTTAAATGAATCTTTAAGACAAAATAACATGTGAATGGAACCATCGAAAACACAAGGCGTGGCTTGTGGTAAAAGGTTATTTGCAACAAAAAGGCATTGATTATGTAGAAATCTTTTCTCCAGTTGCTCGTTTTGAAACGGTGAGAATTGTCCTATCTTTGGCTGCACAACTACATTTGCCCGTTTCCATTTTGATGTCAAGTCGGCATTTTTAAATGGAGACTTGCAAGAGGAGGTTTATGTCACACAACCCGAAGGATTTATCGCCGAAGGTAAGGAGACAAAGGTGTACGTGTTGTAAAAGGCACTTTATGGGCTAAAACAGGCTCCACGGGCACAACAAGATCGATGGCTATTTCCACCGAAATGGGTTCTTAAGAAGTGAAAATGAGCCCACTCTTTATGTAAAGAAGGAAGGTAAAGATGATTTTATCATTGTTTGTCTTTATGTTGATAATATTATATACATGAGTTCCTCTAATTCTCTTCTGGCTGAATTTAAGTCCAACATGATGAAGAAGTTTGAGATGTCTGACATGGGTTTATTGCACTATTTTCTTGGTCTTGAGGCGAAGCAAGAAGTTGATAGAATTTTCATTTCACAAAGAAAATATGCAATGGATACTCTTAAAATATTCAACTTGCTTAATTGTAAACCAGCTACTACACCCGTGAATATGAATGAGAAGCTTCAACTTAAAGATGGAACGAAGAAGGCCGATGCAAAAGAATTTAGAAGCTTAGTTGGAGGGTTGATTTACTTAACTCATACTAGGCCAGACATTGCTTTATCCGTTGGTGTAATTTCCAAGTTTACGCAAAATCCCACAACGCATCATTTTGGAGCTGCAAAAAGAATCTTGAAGTACATTGCTGGAACATCATATTATGGGATTTAGTATACTCAAGTTTCTAATTTTAAACTTTGTGGGTTTACTGATAGTGATTGGGCAAGTTGTTTAGATGATCGGAGAAGCGCATCAGCTAGTGTTTTAAGTCTTGGGTCAAGAGCAATCACATGGAGTTTAAAGAAGCAAGCTACGACAACATTATCTTCTTTGGAAGCTGAGTACGTTGCTGCAACTTCCACGACTTGTCAAGCAATTTGGCTCAGAAGAATGCTTACAGATCCTTACCAAAAAAAGGCGCAACTGATACTTTCTACGATAATAAGGCAGCAATTGCAATAGCAAAAAATCCATCTTTCCATGGGATGACGAAGCACATCGACATTCGTTTACATTTCATTCGAGAATTGGTTGCAAAGGATGAAATTAAGTTGCAGCAATGCAGTACACACGAGCAAGTGGCTGATATTCTTACAAAATTTCTTGCAAGAGATAAGCTCATCTACTTCAGAAAATGCCTCGGAGTCTGCGGTTTTGAATCAAGGGGGAATGTTGAAGAATGATTCAAAATAAGTAGTCCTTGTTTTTAGTAATCCTAGTTTTTGCTATTTTCTTGCATATGTATACGTTCCAGTAGTTGGTTGTTTACGTGGCTACTTTAGTGCATGTTTTTTAGTTCGCTGTAAGCCTATACATAGGGGTGTTGAAGTAAATAATAAAGCGCAGTTTTCATGTACTTGTCTTCCTTTTTATATAAATTTTTTATCTGTACTCCTCTTCTCAATAGTTTCTTCACTTCCTCCAAGTGTAAGTATTATTTAGCCTTTTTATATAAAGCATTCATTGTT
Source organism: Allium cepa (assembly GCA_030765085.1). Lineage (NCBI taxonomy): Eukaryota > Viridiplantae > Streptophyta > Magnoliopsida > Asparagales > Amaryllidaceae > Allium > Allium cepa. The sequence goes on along the minus strand of CM060931.1, from coordinate 918,003,493 downwards.
GATTGGAGCTTCCTTTCCAACCGTTCTCTGAACTCTGTATTGGGATGAATCCCCTTATCATTGCCATTGGTACTATCTCATCCTTAGAATTTGTAACTTCTGTCACTGCTGTATGGAATCAATTCAAGAAACCCTTCAACGACTCTCATTCGGCTTAGAAGAGGTTTGTCAAAGACATCATATGCTTTGGACGTGCAGTTTGTAAATGGATTTTTTCCATAAACTTCTTAGATAACTCAGTGAATGACAATATAGACCTCGATGAAGTCGAGTGAACCACATCGCAGTTGCTCCTTCTAAGAAAATCAGGAAACAATGACACTTCATGACACCGAAAGGCTGAGTCCATATGCCATTCATATTTCATTAAGTGCTGCCTATGGTCCATTGTTCCTCCGTACAATGGCATATTTGACATTGCAAATCTCTAGGGGTATCTCCCACATAGAATGTTCTTTGTAATTGGATTCTGATTGGGAGAGGTACCCCATTCATCGTTACTCGTAAGATGATTCTCGCTAACAAGTCTCCTGACTATATCCTCCAAGTAGTCCGGACAACAGGTTCGACTAAATGGCGGTGGTCGGGCTCTATTTGTTTGGCCCAACGAACGCTCTCGATTTGGCTCTCGATACCGAGGTTCTCTAGCCTTTGGGAGATCCATTTGTCCAACGGTCCCCCTTGTTTGATCTTCGTTTACAATATCATTAACCGCAACATGATTCTCCAGATTTTGACCACCACTAGTGCATCCGAAGCCAAGTCTACACCAACTTTCGGATGATGGGATCTAGGCCTACCATTGGAGGGGTCGATACCGACCACTAACCTTGGGTCGGTACCGATCCCCAAACTTAAGTCTGGGGATTATGCTCTTCCTTCGTATTATGTTTCAACAGCGTTTCAAGTTCTCTTCTTCTTTCCATCCCTCCATCTTTGCTCGAACGATGAGGAACTTTCAGTTGAATAATTAGAGCCTCTTCTGCTTTTTCTATGACTGTTTTGAGTTAGCTCATTTAATGGTCTCAAGCTCTACAGCATTATCCTATTCATCTCATTTTGACTAGCCTGGATTATATCTTCCATCCGCTTCATCATCCTATCCATTTCCATTCTGGTCAGGGTGTCAATTGGAGTTTGGATCTCCATTTGAGCAAGTTGGACAACTCCATCTCCTTATTGAGAATTTTGATTCTCGGCTTCAGTAGTAGCTTTAGAGTTGGTAGAACGGTCTCTTCTTGATAGGGCCATGGCAGAAAGCTTCTAGTATATCTTTGCAAATATGAATTGTTGAATTAAAAAGGTAGAGAAATTAGACTTATCTCTTGGATATGGAAAATCCAATGGTATATGATGGATCTAAGAAGCCTGAGAATCTAGCACTCAATGAACGCACCAAAATGTTTGAACAAAAAATGGAAAAAAAAACCCAGGAGTATATTTAGAGAATAAAATATGAAGATATATACATATATATATGTATGAAATGAGAAATTAATAAGACATGATTATTTCTAGTGGTTTGGCAAAGCAAGGCCTACGTCCACTTTAAGATTTTATTGATTATGTCCGATTTAGAGGTAGAAGTTCTTAAGGGTCGGTACAACTCCGACATTTAGATTTTCAGAATTATGAGAATATGGAGAATAATAGAACTAGAGCCAAAAAATCCTTAAAATGAGCCATACCTTCCTATTTATAGAGGTAGGGAGACTAAAATCTCGCATAAAATATCTCCTAGCCGTTGTACACGATTTAGACCAATTCTCCCAAGAAACCAGGTGCCACATCATCAGTTGTTAGGAGTCGGTACCAATCCATAGGTAGGGGTCGGTACCGATTGCCAAGTTTTCCAAAATGGCCATCTTAAACTCTTCAACGTGGATCATCTTGTGGTTAGCTTCATGATTTCATAGTTGTTTACATCAATTTTAGCCTGTTTCTGAGTCCAAATGATGGAGTTGTGGAAGAACAATGCTGCAGTTTTAAGTGTTCAAGGAGATCGAAGGAGAATTATATTGAATCACCATTGGAAATAGGATCAAGGCATCATATATGAGGTATAAACAGAAGATGTGGTCCATCTAAGGTGGAGGTAGGACTCGGTACCGACCCATAGGGCGGAGTCGGCACTGACCCCTAAACTTGATGAAATGGTGGATGCATTAGTTTGGGTTACTTTGGCTTTTGCCTTGCGATTCAATGTGTGCTTGGTTTCTGGACTCCGGGCTTTCTGCCTTAATAACTCTAGGTTCGGTTCGTCTAATCTGTATGAATATTGCTTGGTCAAAAGGCTGGATGACAAGTTTGAAATCAGTGAGTGGTGATGAGGATATCCGATTTAATTTCCATATACCATCATTTTGTTATTCTCGATAGTTGATTTATTGAGTATCGATTCACCTAATTTCTTTATGTTTCGTCAATCTAAGATGATTTATTGCTCATTAAGCATTTATATCCTTTGTCGGAAATGACTTAAACCAAAAAGTGAGTGGACATTAAGCTATATGGCGTTGCTTCCATTAGCATATCTTCACAACTCTAAATTGGATTTGGTTGTGTGTAGGTGGACATGTGAAATACTTAGATTCTCGTTATGGTTGGCGGGGTTCGTCTTGTACATTTCCTAGAGGATCATAGATTATATGACGCTCTTAAGTATATTTTCTAGAGATATAATTTCGGTAAGGGAGGCATACCCTCCTAGCCATTGTTGGAAAAATTCGTTTTCCTTATTTGATTCAAATCTTTGAATTGTTTTCTTAATTGCATTGAGAAGTGCCTGGTGCTCTTCTCGATGTTTAATTATTTGTGTACACTCTTTAAGTTTGGATTTTGATTTTGTTTGTGTTCATCCTTTCTTGTTTAGATTTTTGTTCTTACTTATTTCCGCTCTTTCATGTATGGATGTTGTTCTTGTGAGGTAAAACACATTCCATGTTTAGCGGTGTGGTCTCACAGATTATTAGATGTTCATTATTTTTCTTGAGTTTTCTTATGCTAGTTTTCCAACCTGATCCGGATGTTATATTATTATAATGGTCAGGTCAGACCCAGTTTTTCCAGGTTGTCGTTGGTAGAACTAGGAGCTCATGGAGTACAACTGGATGTTCACTGCCGTAATATTTTTATTTTCCACTATATTGTTATGCGTACCCGTCAGCATTGAAGGTCAGGAAGTTATAACTATCCAGACTGATGGGGTTTGTTTTAAATCATGTTATTCCATGTATTTTAGAGTGACAACTTTTACTGTCTTTATTATATTTTATTTGATCATTCCACTGTGAGATTATGTTTTTCCTATTCTTTGTTCTTTATTTTATCCTAACAACATGCCTTTTCGACACTTGGATGCTAAGCATTCTAATACTGTGGATGTATCAAGTGCTGATTTTATAGGGCCGAAAAGGCGGGTCGTTACTTGCTTTTTGGGTAGTTGTTGATTTTAAGTATTTTTTGAAACCTTTAGCAAGGAAGGCTAAATCATTGAAATCAACATCTAAATCATCATCGGCTTGAAAAGCAATTGATTTCTTTTCTGTTTCCCATTGTTTTCTTACCTGCAAGTTCACTTCATAGGACATAAGATTTCTGATTAACTCTTCAACTTTGAATTTGAAGAGTTCATTTACTTCTTCGATTGCATGTACCTATTTGAACTAGACCAGCCCTTAATGGAAGAAATGGGTGATTTTTTTTTTACTATATTCGATTTTTATTGGGCCTATGAAGTCTAATTTATTTAGAACGTTTCTAAATATCCTTTTAAATTATTTTATTTGAATTTGTAATATAGTTTTATGTTATGTAATTAATATTATATTTCATACAAATGTGTATTATACACGCATATTTGTGTACCTGCATGTGCCATATAGCAATCCGTGCTAGGTATAATATGTATGTATATATGTGTTGTGATTTAAACCGCAACAGACGTGCTAGCTCATTTAGTATACGGTTATACCATCCGAATGGATGTATGTATGTATTATTTATGTATTCTACATACTACATATATATATATATTATTTTTAAAATTATTTAACCGCAAATGTATGTATATATATGGAATTACAATATATATAATATGTATGTATGTATGTATGTATGTACATGTACATGTATATATTTAAAATTATATTAAATTATGTCAAAATTATATTTATTTATTTTAATAGAAATTCGAAATCGAAATCATTTTTTATTAAACATACACACATCCTATAAATAGTTTAATAATAAATTATAGAGATATACTTAAATGAAATACATACATGTATATAAAGTTTATAAATAAAATATATTCCTATTGAAATACTATATATATTTATGTATGTATGTATGTATTATAATTTAAAATTAATTTTGAAATTCAATTTTAATTTTTGGCTATTATTCAAAAATTTAAATTATATAAAAACCTTTTTCTTTTTTATCTTGTTGTCGAAATCAAGTCATGCACTAATTTAATTTTATAAAATATAAAGCATATTTTATATAGTTTCATATATATATATATATATATATATATATATATATTAATATAATTAGTTTATGTAATTAATCATGTTTGCGCCATAATTGGTCACAAACACCCAATTGCCGGTGAAAGCACTCCTTCACAACCACGGATCAAGATAGCAAGTATGTAGAAAATATAAATGTGAAGAACACTCAAAATTAAAGGGAAGCAGTAAAGACACATGGTTTATAGTGGTTCGGCTATCTCCGGCCTACGTCCACTTTGAAGGGTTGCTGCTTTATTAGTTATCACTCGCTGGTTACAATTAGTTACAATTGATTACAACAGTACAATTGAAGTAATGATGATTCCGGCAGAATCTGGACGTAGAAGAGCCAAAAAGTACCCTTTCAGTAGGTCCTGGGCTGCTATTTATAGGCATAGACTAAAAATATCTCGCTCGGATCTCGAAAGACCTCTTCTCTCACGTGGGTGGGCCCACATGATCGATCCCTGGTTGTTTGAACTCGATCCGTGATCGATACGAATAGATTTCGCATTGATCAAGATTTGGTCCAATTAAGTCGAGATCGATCATGAACATTCCTGAGGTTGTATGCAAGCTCCTGCGCAAATTTGGTGGCATTTGGACTTATAGACTTTGAGTTATGATCGATGCAAGTTTGGATTTTTTGAAGGCTGCTGAATTCGCATCGCTTCTGGACACGTGATGTTTGATGATGTGGCACTAACTTTTTGGATCGATCCGCTTTTCATGCCAAGTGACCGAGTCTTCTACATTTACATGCTTTGTTCGTATTGATCTGGAGTATCCCTTTCGTATCAATGGTTCACACTTCTTCATATCGTTGCTTTGTAACCACTTTGTATCGATACAAACCAATGCATTTCGTACTGATGACCTGGATAGTGTTTCATATCGATCATTCCTCACATCCTTCGTATCGATGATTTTAGTGGTGTTTCGTATCGATCGTTGGTTGATCGATACGAATTGAGTTGGCGACCGATACGAAGTACATATGGATATCGATACGAAGCGTTGCTTACCTGATGGATACGAAGTAGAATGAGCGTAAGTGGATCGATTCGAATAAGCTGGTAGATGATGGATGCGAAGTGGGATATGCTTGGATGGATACGAACAAGACTTCTTTCCATGGATACGAACCACCACTTACCTTGATTTGCATCAATCATATTTTGAGCATACGAACCCCGATTGACCTGAAATTTAAAACGTAGCCTTTCCAAGCCTTATTCATCATTACCAATTAATCCCCTCTTGATAGGAGCTCGGTCATATTTCGACGATATCGATCATAGCCTTGTTTTCAATCGATCTTTAATACTGATCCTGTCCTTTTTAGCCTACTTGTTGATATCCTGGCCTTGACCAAAAGGAGGGATAACATTTTCCCCCTAAAACATGCCTTGTGGTAAGAAGGCGTATTTTGAACAGCTCTGAATCCATCATCCAAACCCATATTCCATCCATAGCCATACCATCCGATCCATAATCTAGTCTGTTACCAAGTCATCATATCCAAGTGCCATAGCCATATCCAGGTCTACGATGCTATGAGTCGATGTCCAATTCAAAATCCTGTAACCAAATCCTCTACCAATTCCATAGGTATCTGAACCCATCAAAGGAGCTTTAATCTATCAACACTCAATAGCCAAATCTATGACCTTTCTAGGTCGATATCCAAATTTGGGACCACTCCGGGCCCTTTGCCAAATCCAGGAACTCACTGGATCTATCTATCCTAAGCCGAAATCTGAATCCATAACCTCTTCATGTTTAACTTTGAATTCGTAGACCTCCCTGGGTCGCATTATCCTGTTCCAGCCTCGACTCTCTGGTCAAGGGCTTGTATGTTCTTCGGCCTTGACTATCCAATCGAGGACTTTTATATTCTCCGGTCTCGACTCTCCGGCCGAGGACTTTTATATTCTTCGGCCTCGGCTCTTCGGCCAAGGACTTTTATATTCTTTGGCCTCGGCTCTTCGGCCGAGGACTTTTATATTCTCTGGCCTCGGCTCTCCGGCCGAGGACTTTTATATTCTCGAGCTTCGGCTCTCCAGCCAATGGCTTATGTTCTTCAGCCTCGGTTCTCCAATCGAGGACTTTTATATAGTGTTCGAACCCATTCCATCGCTCTCTGATGAAGGGACTTATAATCTACGATCACTGCCTCATCTCTCCGATCGGGACCATGATCGCGGGACCTATATTATTTGTTACATTAATGCAAATCCAATCATTTAAATAATTTTACGGCCAGGGAAAGCCAAATAAATGTCTGTACATACAAGGGAGAAACCAAAGTTTTCAAAAAAAGTGAAAAGAAAAACAAGATTTCATAGACTTGAGCAACACGGTTTATCATCGTCTCGGAGCATGCGTAGGAACCGTCCTCGATCCCGTATATATGTAAGTGACTTAGCCGTATTACTTCGAGTTCTATTACTTATTCAAAGTCATAAATCCAATTAGTTGATGACAAGCTGACGATTCCTAGATCCAGTTTCATCCTCATTCGAGGTGGGTGGTGGCCGCTTTTGTCCCACTGCCATAGCTTGGATCCTTACACATTGTTGTAGATGACCATTCCTTATATGCTCCTCAATGATATCCATCAAATGCCTGCAGTCATTCCTGTTGTGCCTACCCAGCTCATGGAATAGGCAATGTTGTCCTGATGCCCGCCCATATTCAAAAGGTTCCCTTTTTGCCGACCTTCGATACTGAAGGCGCCCTCGAGTATCCAAGTAAATCCTTTCCATAATCACGGTCAAATCCGTATAGGAATTAAACTTTGAATTCCTCCGTGGCCTTTTTTAAGTGTCACCATTATCATTCATTTTCCTTTTTCCTTTATCATCTTTGTTTAGATCCTCCCTGGATGGACCTCCGCCCCTTACTGCATAAGCTTCATCCTCTCACCCTTCTCTCTCAGCCTGCGCATCTTCCTGTCTTAGAAACCTTCTTGCTTCATGGTAGAACTCCGCAGATCCATCATGTGTCTCGCTCCAACGATATCTTAAAATCCGATGCAATTCCTGAAACTACCGCCATCAAAACCATCGATGGATCAGGAAGATCCACCCGAAGCCACTGCAGCATTGAATCTGGTTAAGAAATCCCTGAGTGACTCTCCTTTCCATTGTTTCATCGATGTCAAAGTCATCACATTCTTAGGTCGGACTATGTGGACCCGAAAGTGCCTCATAAACCTTTCGATTAGCCCCATCCATGTGCCAATAGAGCCATTCTCCAGCTGTATAAACCATAATGTTGCTATATCCGTCAAATAAAAAGGAAAGCATCATGCCATGACCTCTTCCGATGCTCCCAGTACCTCCATATGTCTCATGTACCTCATCAAGTGAACAGCAAGATCCGTTCTCCCGTCATACATATCCAATGTTGATAGTTTGAAACCCGGTGGGTTCCTAGCTTGCCTGATCATTGGAGCAAATGGACTTCTATTCACATCCTCTAAGTACCTATTCACCGATCCACCTCTCATTGCTCACCTAACCATCTCTGCCAATCTATCGCTATCGCCAAGCTGCAGTCCTTGTCTATTTCCTCCAATCCACCCCCCGAGTTCATGAGGGGTTTATGGAATCTGCTCTCCTAGACAAGCATCCATTCCTCTAGCAACGCCGTATTGCTCAGCTCCACCTAGTACTCTGCTCGGAATTGGATCTACATGCTCCAGGTGAGTGCCCCTAGTTCAGGTGCTGCTCCTGATGGTCCTGCTCTATTCTAAATTCTGGTTGCTCCGTGCTCCCGATCGCTATCTCCAACATCTCCTGCATTTGCGTTCCTTTGATTCTGCACTCCAACTTGTCCAACTTATCGAAGTAGATTCTACATCATCTCCTCTTGCCCCTTCAGCATTGTTTCCATCTCATCTCTGGTAATGAAGATCGAGGCCGGATTCACTCTCGAGGAAGCCTCCTGACTCCCTTCATGCTGACTCTTTTCATCTCTTTATCTTCTTATCGATTGCCTTGCCATAGATTTCCATATCCAAGTCCTTAAGCTTTCAAATCCGAAATCCAATCTTTAGAATCCCTGAGTGCTAGCCTTCTTAGTGAAAGCATCAAAATGTTTACGCCAAAATTGGTCACAAACACCCAATTGCTAATGAAAGCACCCGTTCACAACCACAGATCACAGATAGCAAGTATGTAGAAAATATAACTGTAAAGAAGACTCAAAATTAAAAGGGAAGCGGTAAAGACACAAGGCTTATAGTGGTTCAGCTATTTCCTCCCTACGTCCACTTTGAAGGGTTGCTGCTTTATTACTTATTACTCGTTGGTTACAATAAGTTACAACTCATTACAACACTACAATTGAAGTGCAGTGATGATTCTGGCAGAGTTTGGGCGTAGAAAATCCAAAAAGTCCCTTTTTAGAAGGTCCTGGGCTACTATTTATAGGCGTAGGCTGCAAATATCTCGCTTAGATCTCGGACGACCTCTTCTCTCACGTGGGTGGGCCCACGTGATCGATCCTTGGTCATTTGAAATCGATCCGTGATTGATACGAATGGATTTTGCATCAATCAAGATTTGGTCCAATCGAGTTGAGATCGATCATGAACATTTTTGAGGTTGTACGCAAGCTCTTGTGCTAATTTTGTGGAATTTGGACTTAAAGATTTTGAGTTATGATCGATGCAAGTTTGGATTTGTTGAAGGCTGCTGAATTTGCATCGCTTCCTATGTGCATCGCTTTTGGACATATGATGTCTAATGACGTGGTGCTAACTTTTTGGATCGATCCACTTTTCACGCCGAGTGACCGAATCTTCTACATTTACATGCTTTGTTCGTATCGATCTAGAGTATCCCTTTCGTATCGATGATTCTCAATTCTTTGTATCGATGCTTTATAACAATTTTGTATCGATAAAAACCAATGCATTTCGTATCGATGACCTGGATGTTTTTGTATCAATCATTCCTCACACCCTTCGCATCGATAGTTGGTTGATCGATACGAATTGAGTTGGCTTGATACGAAGTACATATGGATATTGATACGAAGCGTTGCTTACTTGATGGATATGAAGTAGAATGAGCGTAAGTGGATCGATACGAATAAGCTGGTAGATGATGGATGTGAAGTAGGATATGCCTGGACGGATATGAACAAGACCTCTTTCCATGGATATGAACCACCACTTACCTTGATTTGCATCGATCAAATCTTGAGCATACGAACCCCAATTGACTTGAAATTTGAAGTATAGCCTTTCCAAGCCTTGTTCATCATTAACAATCGATCCTGTCTTGATTGGAGATCGGTCAAATTTCGAAGATATCGATCATAGCCTTATTTCCAATCGATCTTTAGTACCGATTCTTGTCCTTTTTAGCCTATTTGTTGATATCCCGGGCTTGACCAATAGAGGGGATAACAAATCAGTATAAATAATATTTAAAATAATAATAAATGTATAAAATTTATTTTATTTATGTCGAATATATTTTGACTATGAAACCAAATAAATTCAATTATAAAATCATATTTTGTATGGCATAGGGTGTTGTATTTAACTTATACTATTTGCATTATTTAAATAATGAACATGAAATTAAATAAATAATAAAAATTATTTTTTTATTTTTTTGTGCCGAGAGCATTATTAGTAGGAGTGTTGCAAAATTTTTCGTATAAACATATACGTATAATCATACAACCAATCTAGATGTAATGGTATATCGATATGATAGAATTGTCTCCTAACTAACAAAGCAATAGATAGTATATCAATTATTAAGAAATTAAATTATAATTGTAAATAAGATATTGTCATATCTCCAAAGCCTATTGGAACACCTCGAAACGATGAGATTTATTCATTGAGCTTACTTCCAATCTAGTAGAGTGCTAGTCCCTGAACCGATGACCACCGGCTATTGAATATAGTTCGTTTTACTTTGATTTGTGTTTGGAAATGGAAGGATGGGAGTGGATTATTTTCGGTCATAAAAGATGTAGATGGAGGCTCAAAAATTATCAAAATGAGAGTGGGTTGAGATGATTTTATAGAGGTAGGAATATAGAGGTGGTACATTTATTTTCATTGTGATAAATTACTTACGGTTACAACACTTTATAAGTAGTGTCGCAAAAACACACAATTTATGGATTTTCTATTAAATATACTTTTAATTAAATTAATTAATTGATGTAACACATTATATCATGTATATAATAGGAAGAAAACACCTTTTATTAACAAGATTGGTTGTCAAGGTAGATATATGTAACAATTACATAACCGTCTATACCCTTAACTTTATCAATCTCACACTTGCACTTGGGCTCAATTATGCAATCTTATTTCAACTTCTCCAATCAATTTCCTCAAAAATGATCAGGTCAGTCCCTTCGTGAAATTAAATGCTATTATGTTTTAATTATCTACTTTATCAATCAAATCTCCCAAATGCTGACAAATTGTTTTTATCATGTAGAACAATTCAAAGTATGTCTCTCAACTTTTAGGGAGATTTAAGTTCTATTACGAACTATATTACGACATTGTTATCGTATAACAATGTTATGGGATTCTTAAATTTGGAATCATCCTTGGCTCAGTTATAAATCTATGCATTAAATATGTAAATATTATTGTATGTATGTATGTATGTATATATGTATTATTTTTATTGTGGCTCTATTCAAGTCAAATGTACTTATCCTTTTCATTAAATCAGTCATAATCTCTTCTATTTGGAACATTTCCAACTTAAAGATTCTTAGCTTGAATTGGTCATTGACGTATTATTCTCAGTAATTATATATGTATATTCTGCAATAAACATTTAATAAGGTGTCCTTGCATATCATTTAAGACATTCCCGATATCTCTTATACTTACTATAAAATACATCATTTCCAAATCCAACATTACTATTTGATATTCCTATCAAAATTCTTGTTTAATTTTGATGCTTTTCGAACGACACTTTCATCTTTGTTCTTGAATCATATCCAAAAACTCACAAACTCAGACATCGCTCTAATTGACTTTAAGACACTTTGGTTATGTGTAAATAGTTTATTATAAACCATTATTTAGAAATCTATATTTCAACACATATATACCAAAACATAAAGTTATACCATGTGACTATTTTGTGAGTAAAGTTCGAACCAACATGAGTAAATCGAATGTGAACCTATTACGTTAATTTCAACAATTGAAATTAATGATTTTATTCTTAACAATGTTGCCCATTATATTCCAACTACATTAGTCTTTCTCTTGAAAGAAATATTTATGGCCAATGGATCATATCCCTTCAAGTACAACTATCAAAATCATTTAACTCAAGTTCACTCATCATTAACCGCGCTTTGTGTGACAAAGTTCGATTACTCCATATTGATACATCATTATGTATTATAAGGAGGAGTGACCTTTGAGACTGAATCTTTATTCATATTAGGTATATACATAACTCTTTCCAATATACTCACTCATTCAATCAAATCGAATCATTTTTATCCCATGCTATATTATTTACTTCCTTTTTTATATCTAATGAACTTATCAATGTGACAACCCACGCCTCAGTGGGCTCGAATTTTTGCTAAGTCGAAAACCTAAATCCACCAAATTATGTACCGTTGGAATTTGGTATCCTGCAATTAACAAAAGTATATCAGAGCACAATCGATATAAACTCACAATGGAGTAGTAAAGTTTAATCTAACATATGATTACTGACTAAGGTTGACATCGTTAATCTTTAGTGTCCTTGTTAGTGTCGAGCATGCATAAGGAAATATGTCATCCCGCTATTTCTGCCTTGTTCCAGTACCTTTCTCTCTGAAGCTATCATGTGGGTTGTAATGAGGAAGGGGTCAGAACAACGTTCTGGTGGCTAGTAAATTACATACTTTATACATAACACTATTTTATGTCGATTGCTTCCATCACATGTTACGTCTACTATTTTTACTTAGTCGTCATGACTTCACTTACACGTACAATATGCCGCATCTACTCACGGCAGGCTATAACTACAAAAGTATACGCGTGTTTATAAGTACCACGGTCCCCTTTGGACCAAAATACTTTTCTTGCTAGTATCCATAACCCAGCAACAGCTTATCAGGATACGTCATCAACGCAGTATCATGTCTTCGCAGCCATGCATACCAAGGAACTCCCGTAGTGCCTAATAATGGCGTTACAATTGTTTATCCATATGCTATTTGTTTTTGAAAGACCTCCATAAAAGGATTATCTAGCCTTGCCTCCAAATAACAAACAATCTAGCAAAAAATTATGAGGCGATGCAAGTCTTAAACGTAAGCTACACTAGTAGGAGGTGTATTTTGTTTAAGTGCAACCCCCATCTTTCCACTGACCGCTTAGGACCGATGACGATCTCGACCTATGTAAACAGCTCCTACTTCTCATATTTGGTACCAATCTCACTATCATAGTGTCGAGCCTATCTCACTGTCCCATTTAGATTACCCAATGCAATCTAGGAAATGCCGGTTTAGTTACTTAAAACATACACCCTAAAAGGTTGAAGTAGACTCTACTTGTCCTTTGACACTTCAACTGAGGCAAACTATCCTAATTTGGGTATTCCCTTCACCTATACGCAAATGTATAACTCCATGAATCCTACAATTGTATATGTCCCACATCAGAATAATGTATACATAACTACTAGCAGCCCCTTGCGGTAGGCAAACTTTTGTTGTGTAACACGATTAATCTCGCTTTTCAACCCATTTAATGACTGTCATTTCTAATTAATCTAAGTTATTGTCAAGATTCAATAATTCACACCCATCATATGTGCATACTTGAGGCTATATAAGCTTATTTAATTACTACACCTCCTATGTTCAACTGTTGCCTTTAGTTATTTTTACACAATTTATATCTTGTCTCCTTTATATAATTTTAATATAATTTACCGCTTGCTTCTAATTAAATAGATTAAATTACCCTTTTTTCTTAACTTCTGCTTGGTACTATCTAGTATGTTCTAATGTGGCCTTTTTAACTATTAATAACTTCGTTGATTACCATAATCTTCTTACTTGATCATTTTGTTGTTTTACCTATATCTTCCCCGCTTATTTTTTATTTCCTAATTTGTCGCATATATTAGTTTTTATAATTTAATTATTGTTATTATCTCTTCTCACAATACTTTTTTTATACTTAGGGATTATTGCACTTTAATGCATTGGAATTGCATCTTCCAAAAGGATAATATTGTAAATTTCCATTACTTACCTAAAAGAGGAATTGTGTCATGTTTGAAATTACGAGGAATTATCTTCTCTATCATAATCGAAACAGACAGTACAAAATACGCTAAACACCTCTATTTTGTATATCTCTTTCTTTTTAAGTATATTCCTTGTTATTTCAAACATTGCACTTTTAATCATTTTATAAAACTATATAATTTATAGAAATTTACATTGCAACACGCTTATTCTAATGAATTAAAATACTGCTTAGATCCCAATTCCTCTTATAATTACTTCTAATTCATATTTACTAAAAATGTTGTTTACCCAGCAAATCTGGAATTACTATACAATTCATTAACTTAGGAACTGCTTTCATCTTTACTTTTTAGATTCCAGTACATGTAATATTTAATCCAAGTTAACAATTCACAAAATATGCATAGTTTCAAATTCAGTACATGTATATTTTTTATCCTACAACTCCAAAATAATTATATTTAGACATACAAGGCATAGATTTACACTGATATAAATCTAATATTATATAAAAATATATAATTACATGCTCACCTTTAAGCTTTCAATTCTTCAAATGTAAACCTATTATTTTTATTTGACTCTCATTTTCTCCCTGCTGAAATATATAACGCAAGAATATACATATTTATTAGAAATTCAGATCAAAGAAGATATTTAAATTTAATTTATATTTGGATTTAGATTTACCTCGTTTATGCAAAATTGATTCATCCCTTATTCTTCTTCTCTTATATTTTCCACTATTGTCTACACATATATAACATACTAATTTATAGTTTCTATATTCCTAGAATTTATGGGGAAAAGAAGATAGCAAGCATCGCTCTTTGATTCAACCAATATTAGAAGAAAAGTGAGGGGATAGACATGTATTTATAGCTGCATGAATCAATTCCATTCGTTAGATATTACTTTATTAAGGCCTAGATTCATTCTCATCCAAACCTAGCTAACCGGTTGATGGCCCAGTTTCCACCAGTCGATTGTAGGTGTCGACCGATAGGCTCTAGGGTGTCGATCGGTTTGCTTTATAATTCGTTGCCTTGAATTCTTTCATTTATTTTTGCTTTTTAATATATTAATATTGATGTTAATTTTTAACGTCAGTTAGGGTTTCTTTCATTTATTGCAACATTAACATTAATTTTAATGTTACTTAGGGATGAAGTATAAGTTTATCGTTAATTATAATATTAATTTCCTTTTGTGTTCAATTTACTTATTTTCTTCCAAGCTTGCTTAACAAGATTTATTTGATTGAGTGCTATTAATTTACGTTTGTAATTAACAATTGCTTAAATGCTAAGCTGATAGTATTTATTGCTTCCTTTATTTTAAACGCTAACATTCATTTCCTTCATCCCCATAAATTCTTATTTACTTCTTTTCCAATGCTGATTTAATTGGATTTACCATATTCATTTCCTTAAACGTTAACATTTATATTTCATGCTAATTTTAATGTTAAAGCATTTACGTTTACTTCCTTAATTCGTTTTGAATTGTTTCTGATCCGAAAACTTCAAACAATAATAACTTTTTCGTTTGAATTCTGATCGTAAAAATTCGTATATGAAAATTGATTAGAAAACCGCCATGAATACGATGGTGCAAGTTTCCTAGCCAAATTCTACTGTTCATGGAAATTCCATTTTTCGTGTTATAAATTTTTACTTATTTTCTTTTAAGTTAATTATTGTTAAATTTACGAGGTGTTACATTCTCTCCTCCTTAAAACAATTTCATCTTCGAAATTCCTTAAGGACTGAATCATGTAACATAATGCACAACCATCTTAACTCTCTAGCCAATTAGCGGGCAACCAATTTTGCAGCTAATCGTGTACAAGTGCACAGTGTATTACAATACATATGCATGTATGCAGAATAATTTTGATCGGCGCCTCTAAATGCATTCTTTAAACATTTTTAAATATATGTGTAAAAAACCTATATGCACTGGTAGTTTTATATGTATGCAAATTTTGAAAATCAAAATCTTTTTTGTATTTAAATTTTTCCTTACTTCTATTGTTAGAGTTATAGTTCAACCAATTATACATCCAATACCTTCCATCCAATAACTAGTACACAATTTTCTAACATCCAAAAATTTTAAAATCTGGTTTTCTAACCCCATAATTTTACGTCCGATAAAAGGTTTAGATGGAGAATTTCATATTTCCATCATTCTTTTGTATACCCATTCCATCGTACCTTGGAACCTTCCCTTTTTCCCCCAATTCTTTTACAACTTCTCTAAGTACGATCCACATAAGAAAATTTACTTTTAAATTCTAAAATTTTAAAACATAGTTATTTTAAAACGAATTTTGTTCCCTTATGAACAAGGTATGGGAAAAGATATTCTAATTCTAAAACAGCTTTTTACCTCGTCACCAAATACCTTTTATTTTACTATCACTTCTATTGCACAGTAAAATCCATACTTGCTAACATGTTGACTTTTTTCCTATGCCACGCATATGACATTTCAAAATCAAAAATTACCTCCTTTTCATTCAAAAATCATTTTCAATCAAACCTTAGAAATGGTTGGAAAATCTTAAAATAAAGGCTTATTTGTCAAAGTTTCCAAAAAAAGAATTTTATTTTTAAGAATCAAGATTTTTGAACAAAGATTTGCAAAAGTATTTATCTTTATCTTTCCAAAATAAATTAAACCATATCCTGCGCAGTCAGAATTTAATCAATGGCTTAATGTCGATGATTCCTCTTTTCTACTATATTGTAAATTTTCACATTTCCAAAACATTTTCTTTTACTTTGGAATAGTAATCAACACATATGTTCATTTCTATATTTCAACTTTTAAGGCGTAGGGATAGTGACCCATGATTTTATAACAACATTTCTCTATCCTTCGCTCGCTAAAATTTATCTCCCAAAACTTTATTGCTTTTGGACCTTAATTTTATTTTTCTCTTAGTAGCTAATTATATAAATTTCCTAATTTATTTTATAAACTTCCAGTCTTTTATTTATTTATTTTGCATTAGATAAGTGTCCTTTATGAGATTTCCTATTTATACCGTTTTCCAATAAATATAGCAGTCAATCTAGAAACATATAAAAATGAACATTTCTCATAACATCATATGCCTTTTATACAACAGAAACAACTAATGTTTACAAACCAACTAACCTAAAGAAAACAATTGCTGGAAGATGTCTTTCAACATCAACTTTCATTAACGATGTTGTGGCCCTGTCACCTTTAGCAAAATTTAAATGGACCTTCCTAACATGTCATTCTACTATAATCAACATATCTTAACATTTCTTTTTGGCTTGTAAAAAATAAGGTCCATCTATTATTTCCATTATCACCACCAGTTATATTACTATATTCTTTTAATGCTAATCTCTTAATATTCTCAAATTTTGGTATATCCTTTATTTTTTTATTTTTCTTCAATGCAAGTATACTCTAGAACTCGTATAAATGTACTTTGATACCATTTCCCATCTCCTTGGGGGTTCTTCTTTATGTCTTCACCCATGTTTAATGAAACATTCCTAGGCTCAAACTAATATTCTTTACATCCGATGAGAGTCTCATTATTGCTCTTTTATGAGCATTCATCCCTATTTTACTCATAGCCTTAACTTTTACCCCATCTTACCTAGGCAATCGTCCATATCCACTCCATATTAAAATTTTGGATTTTTTATCTAACTCCTTCAATTGCTTGGTTTCAAAAGGAACCATAAAAATCTTCTTATTTTAACCAATATTAATTGTAGCCATTATAACTTTTAACATTATAATTTAGAATTTATCAATTAAGATTATTCATTAAGTTCAAAAGGAAATGTTAGCGATTAAATGTGTAAAATGTCTTTTCTCTCTTTTCAAATAATGGAAAATTTTAATTACATAAATGTCATTCAAATCAACTTTTCATTTAAAACTTTTAACAGCGACAATTTTGTTTCTCAAAAATGAGATTTTTGACTCGAACTATTTATTAAGTATTTTATCCAAAAAATTAATTTGTATACCAACCCATTTTCTTCAAAAATGCACTTTATGGTGTTTATAAAACATCCTTTATAACTTTACTAAAACTGAAGTAGACAAGGACAACTTTCATGCTTTATTTTTTCTAATACTCGCACCACTTACACTTTCAACCTTAGCGGAGGTTCTAAGAGCATTTACAGGGGACTTCTATAAAAGTATGTGCAATTACTGCACATATTTATGGAAACTATCCATTTTTTCTTTTAATTTTCTATTGTTTCTAATTACTTGCATTAATTTATATAAGTTTCTAACAATGTTTCTATTTATATTTCGTAATGTTTCTACTATTTAACTTTCTTCTACCTAAACTACTCTTATTTAATAGGTTCCTTTTTATACAACTTTTCTCTCAATTTGCAGTCATTTTTATTAAACCATTGTAGTTCGTTCGTTTGCTGCTTTGTTCTCAAGTTCTAGCCTCATTTCCACTATTTTTACCCCACTTAAAACCAATACCGCTTATATTGTCCATCCTTAAAAAGAATTTTACAACTTAATTTTTTCCCTTTCATCTTAGGAAAAATCAACGAGCTGTATACGCTCTACTATTTTTTTACAAAACAAATATTTTATTTTTACAAAATTCCATTTGCTGAATTTTTTTATTCAACTCATTTTAATTTCTACTAAAACTTTTTATTCAAATAAGATATGGATATTTTTTTTAAATTTAATATTTACTTACCTTTCAAAAATAGGGTTTCTCTACTTCCAACAATCATTTGAAAATCATTTCAATATGTTATTTATATATATTTTTTCTCAAAACCCTTTTTTCGACTTTTATATTAAATTCTTTCATAAGGGGTCAGACCCAGAGTGGATTTTAACTATCCCTTTTTTCGACTTTCTTTTCTATTTAATTTGTATCTTCCTCCAAAATATATTAAAAATCCTGATGTCATCTTAGAGTGATTACTACATATCTTCCTTAAGAAACTCATTTAATTCTTTCTTTTGGATATCTGCAACATGTAAATTCTTACTTTCTCATTTATCTAGACCTGATATACATCATCCATCGGCAATCCTATGGGGATCCAAAACCACAGGGCAATCTGTGCTTTACAAGGAAGTTAAATGCTATCAAGCATTAGGAACTCTTCCATATGTCGCATTCATACTTTTCTTAAATTAATGCCTTCCAATATGACTTACTTCCCGTGGGTTAATCAGGATAGATTATATCTTCAACTTCATATATAGTTCTAACTCATAGTCCATCTTCCTATAATATGGATGCAACTACTTCCATAGATAAAATTTGTTGGGTTTGTTGTATTATATATAATTATAGGTAAAAATGCAAATATGTTCACTCAACGTACCTTAATTCTTAAGATCGACTAATCTAAGCTATGATACCAATTGTAACAATCTACACCTCAATGGACCAAATTTCCGTAAACCGAAAACTCAAGTCCACAAAAGTATGAATCGTTGGTGTTTGGTATCCTACAAAAAATAAAAGTATATCAGAGAACCGTCGACATAAACTCACAGTGGCATAGTAAAGTATAATAAAACATATGATTACTAACCAAGGTTGACACCTTTAATCTTTAATGTCCTTGTTTGTGTTGAGCATGCGTAAGGAATTCTATCCTTCCTCCATTTTGTCCTTCCATTGTTCCCGCCTTATTCCCGAACCTGTCCCTCTAAAGCTATCATGTGGGTTGTTATGAGGATGGGTCAGAACAATGTTTTTTGTTGATTGGTAAATTACACGCTTTATATATAACAGTTTATGTTGATTGCCTTCCATTACATGTTATGCCTACTGTTTTTACTTAGTCATCTTGACTTCACGTACATGTACGATATGCTCCTTTTACCCATGATAGACAATAAATACACACACACACACAGATATATATATATATATATATATATAAGTATTACAGTTCCTCTTTGGACTAAGATACTTTCCTCATTGGTATCTGTAACCCGGCACACTGTTAGAATCCGTCGCTAACGTAGTATCACATCCTCGCCCCTGTGCATACCAAGGAACTCCCATAGTGTCTAATAACGATGTTACAATTGTTTAGCAATATTCTATTCATTTTTGAAAACCTCCACAAAAGGGTTATCAAGCCTTTCCTTCTTAACAACAAGCAATCAAGTAAACAACTAGTAAGCAGTGCATTTAAACATGAGTTAGATAGTAAGAGGTGTATTCCATTTGGATGTAACCCCATCTGTATGTTGACCGCTTACCGATGACGACCTAACCCATGTAAACAGCTCCTACTCCTCATATTTAGTACCAATATAATTGTCATAGTGCCGAGTCTAGCTCACCATCTCATTTAGATTGCATAATGCAATCTAAGAAATGCCCATTTGGTTACTCAAAATGTACCTCCTAAAAATTTAAAGTAGACTTTACTTGTCCTTTGATACTTCGACCGGGGTAAACCATCCTAATTTAGGTATTCCCTTCACTTATTCACAAACGTATAACTCCATGGGTCCTACAGTTGGATATGTCTATTTATAAACACAGCTGGTAGCCCTTACGGTGGGCAGACTTCTATTGTGTAACACTACTTACCAACTCATTTTAATGATTGTGTCGTTTCAAATTAATCTAAGCTATTGTCTAGATCCAACAATTCACATCCATCATAAACGCATACTTGAGACTATATAAACCTATTTAATTGCTACATCTCATATGTTAAACTATCGCATTTTGTTATTTTTACACAATTTACTTCTTGCTTGCTTTATACTATTTTAATATCATTTACCTCATACTTCTAATTAAATAGATTAAATTACCCTTTTCTCCTTAACTTCTACTAGGTACTATTCAGCATCTTCTGTTGTTCCCTTTTTAACTATTACTATCTTTATTTGATTACTACAATCTTCTTACTTACTCATTTCGTTGTTTTCCTATATCTTCATTGCTTATTGTTTATTTCCTAAATTATCGCATATATTCGATTTTATAATTTAATTATTATTATTTTCTCTACTTACAATACTTTGTTTATACTTAGAGATTACTGCATTTTAATGCATTGGAATTACATCCTCCAAAAGTAAATTTTAACACTGTAAATTTCCATAACTTACCTAAAAGATGACTTGTGTAACGTTTGAAATTACGAGAAATTATCTCTTCTGTTATAATTAAATTAGACAGTACAAAATATGGTAAATATTCCTATTTTGTACATCTCTTTCTTTTTAGTTACATGCCTTATTATTTCAACAGTTACACTTTTATTCATTTTTACAAAACTATATAATTTATAAAAAATTACATGGAAACACACTTCATTCCAATAAATTAAAATACTACTTAAATCTTAATTCATTTTATAATAAATTCTAATTCACATATATTAACATATGTCGCTTACCCAACAAATCTGGAATTACTATACAATTCATTAACTTAGGGACTACTTTCACCCTTAACGTCAAGATTCAAGTACATGTTATATTTAATTCAAGTTCACAATTCAAAAAATATGTAGGCATAGTTTTCAAATTCATTATATGTATATCTTTAAGCCTACAACTCCGAAATAATTATATTAACCATATAAGGAACAGATTTACAATGATATGAATCCAATATTAAATAGAAATATATAGTTTCTCACTCATTTTTAAGCTTCAAATTCCCCATATATAAACCATATTATTCCTGTTTGACTCCCTTTTTCTCCCTATTAAACTATGTATTGCAAGCCTATACATATTTATTAGAATTTCAAATCCGAGAAGTGATTTTAATTTAGAATTTGATTTAGATTTACTATTTCTTCGTATAATTGATTCACTCCTTATTCTCCTTCTTTGTACTTTCAATATTCCCCCCCCCCCCACATAGATATAATATAATAATTATAATTTTTATATTTCCTAGAATTTGTGGAGAAAAGAAAATGGCAGAGCTTCGCTCTTTATTTCAGAAAATATGAGAATAAAAGTGAGGGATTGGGCATGTATTTATAGGCGCACAAATCAATTCCACCCATTTGATTTTAATTTATTAAATCAGGGCCGTTGGACCAAGTTTCATTCTTGACAAAACTTAGTTGACTGGTCCGCCACCCATTCTCTATTGGTCAACCGCTAGGTGTCGATCGGTAGGCTCAAGGGTGTCAATGGGTATGCTTTAATTTGTTGCCTTGATTTCTTTTATTTATTGCTGATTTTAACATATTAATGTTGAAGTTAATTTTTAATGTTATTTAGGGTTTCTTTAATTTACTATAACGTTAATGTTAACATTACTTTAGGATGAAGTATTAATTTATCGTTATTTACAATATTTATTTCCTTTGCGTTCAGTTTACTTATTTTCTTCCATGCTTGCTTAATTAGATTTCTTTCACTGATCATTATTAATTTATATTTGTAATTAACAATTGCTTACACGCTCAGATGATATTATTTTTGCATCCATTATTTTTAAACACTAATATTCATTACCTTCAACCCAATAAATTCTTATTTAATTCCTTTTCAATGCCGATTTAATTGGATTCCCCATATTCATTTCCATTAACTTTAATATTTATATTTACTGCTCATTTTAATATTAAGTCGTTAACTTTTACTTCCTTGATTGGATTTGAATTGTTTCCAATTCGAAAACTTCAAACATGAATAAATTTTTCGTTTGAACTTCAATCGTAAAACTTTATAAATGAAAATTTATTAAAAAAATAACCATGAACACAAGGTGCAAGTTTTGTAGCCAAATTTCAATGTTTATGGGAATTTAATTTTTCAGTATTTCAAATTTTTAAGTAATTTCTTTTTAGTTAATTATTATTAAATTTATGGGGTGTTACAATCATAGACTTATATATGCGTATCAAATACACATATCCATGTCTGTAATAACTCGTCGGTGAATATGATGAATTATATGGAATTGTTTTGGTATTGATAGACTTACGATTGCATACATCAATATGTATCAGTCTAAAGATTTTATGAACTCTTATGAGGCTTCCACTGAATGGGTGCTTTACCCTTAATTTTTTGAGATATAATTAACTAGTATCATATGGTTTACCATATAATAGAAAAATTATTTCTCAAAACTATAGCTTATCTATAACTCTAACTAATTGTAAATAATTTTAGATACTTCAGTATTTTCCAATACATCACTTTTGTCATAAAATGTACTTCATTATAGTTTTATTTCATAACGAATTTTCATAATATTCACATTAAAGTATAACTATGCCTACTTTTCAATCGACATTGAAAAATAGTCGTTATTTCATAAATAATGAGTGGTACGTTTTACGGAAACAATTTTCATAACCTGATGCAATCAATAAGTGTTACATGGCATTCTCCCACTATTACCAAATAGTGTAATAAATTTGAAGGTCTATCACTCACTTAATCAAGATTAATTATTTCATATACTACCACTAGTTTATAGTGGAGAGTTCTTTGATCAAATATCTTGAACTCAATGAAATAAATCTCATAGAAAACAATTTTTGATATGAAAATACGTTTTGGTATAGAAATCGTATTTTTTATTCCAATGTTAAGTCACAATTACAATTCTCGTTCTCGGCATTTCTTTAGGGAGCAGAAGTGACTATTCACTCTCTTCATCCCAAATGTACCTTAAAATCACATCTACTCTTATAAATTCATTATTCATTCTAAATTGTCGTACCATTCAAAAGAAAACTCTTATGACAATATCATAATGAACACTTTACAAAAGCGCATTTTATTATTCTTAACATTTATGGACATCAAATATGATGGAACTTACATAAACTTATCAAACTAACAATTCAACAATCTTGTTCTTAGATATATATATTGTAGTTTTGGTCTCGTGTTACATTTAACACAATATAATATTTATTGTAATCAATCAAAAGGAATACTTAATCTTGCACTAAGGTTTATTTGCTTATTTCAGATGAATTAATTTAATCAAAATAACGTACATGTAACATCTCATGTCTGAAGGCCAAAAGCTAAGCGATATGGATGCTACAGTCGTCCAAGGTATTAACTTTCAATGATTACATTTCAAATAATATCATATCCAAGTTACAAAAATCCCTAAACGTAATCCCAGGCAATGAGCAAATATAATTTATAACAATATGCCAAGAGCGACACATGCTGATGCCCTCTTGGATGATTAACGCAATATAGACATAACTGTCTTAATACACAGTGAAAACAATTTAAAAAATAATTCCTAATTTAGCTATCCGTTAACCACTTGCTCGTTTTCGGATGCACTATTCGCCAAAATCTGCTAAAACCTGAAAACCTAAACCCTCGGCCAGCTCAAATCAATTTTGAGCACCCGAAAGTTTAAGAGGAAACAAAAGCTTCGAGTCAGACATAAAGCCTAGTACGAATAATTTCTGTTACATCTTTGTTTACTAATATATAGTGAGACCACGCCGCTTAGTGGAACGGGTTTTCCCTCACTAATATCTCTTTTCAAAACATATATTTTGTGAATCCTTTCCTGTAACCAAACTAGTTAATCAATTGATGATGATGATGATGATGATAATAATATAGCAATATCCGTTGTGCTAAAATAGGAAATAAATGGTCTATTTGTCCGAAATCTGAGCTAAGCGCTCTTTACTGGACTAACTGTCCTAAAACTAATTATGCCAAAATAGCAATATCATTTATGCTAAATAATGGACTACCTGTCCATAAAACAGGTAAAAGGGTGAACTAACTGTCCTTAAGAAGTAGCAAGGTCCGTTATGCTAACAAATGGACAAACTTTTCATATCTGGGCTAACTGGCCTTCTCAGGACTAACTGTCCTCTAGCTAACTGCTCTAAAAATGGACTGACTTTCTGAATTTAAATGAGCGAACTGCCCAAATTTTCTTTGGGTTAACTACCCTTCAAATTTTCCTTGAAAACTTTTTCAAAACGATTTAGTCCGTCAAACCATATATATACAAGAAAACATATCTTTAGCTTTACTCTAAGCTATTTTTGTCATGTTATATATACTTTACTCAAAATAATGTTGATGATGTTCTATAAGTATCATCTATCCTTTTAAAATAAGTTAAAGTCCTTATATTTGAAACCTTTAAACAACCATGCGAAAATATTGGAGGTAACCCCTTTGAAACCCATTATTAAAACCATTCGAAAGCATTAAAGATAACCCATTCGAAACCTTTAATAAAACCTTTCGAAATCATTAAGGTAACTCCTTCAAAACCAATAAAAAGCCTTTCATATATAAGCTTTAAAACATATGACATCCACCTTTAAAATCCTTTAAACCTTAGCCTTCCAGAAACATTGCAAAACCATAGGTCAAAAGGCCTCATCTTTCAACCTTGTCGGAAGGTTTCTTTTCGACCTTTTCGAAACGCACGCTTTCGACTTTTTTGGAAGCTCTTAATAAATCTTTCAAGATCTTGTTAACTTTTTCCGTTTGTCTATCGGTCTATGGAAGGTAAGCGGTACTTATCATAAGCTTGGTTCCCAAAACTTCCTACAGACTCTTCCAAAACTCGCCGGTGAACAAGGAACCTCTATCGGCAATTATACTACTGAAATCTCCATCTAGTCTAACCACATTCTTCATGAAAAACCTTGCTAAAACAGGTCTCGTCCTAGTTGACCTAACTGGAATGAAATGGGCACTCTTGGTCAATCTATCTACTATGATCCATATACTTTCATTTTTCCTGTTTTGACCTTGGCAACCCGTAAATGAAGTCGATAGAAATAAAATCCCACTTTCATACTGGAATATCTAAGGGTTGAAGCAAACAACTTGGTTTCTGGTGTTCGGTCTTTGCCTGATGGAAATTCAAGCACTTCCTTGCTCACAAACCCATATCCCGCTTCATTCCTTCCCAAAAGAAACTCCTCTTCATATCTTAATACATCTTGGTACCTTCGAGATGTATAGTGAACTTCGAATAATGGCATTCATCTAAGACTTCCTTCCTTATGTTTCCTATAATCAGAACACTTAATCTCCCTTTCTTTCTCAACCACCCATTCTGGTCAAGAATAAAATCTTTTAAGTCATTGCTCTTGGTTCCTTCCTTTAGCTTCCTAATCGTTCAGCTAACACTGGATCCTCCATTTTCTTAGAAGCAATCCATTCAATCAACACTATTCGAACTTCCAAACAAGACAATAATACTGTATTTCTACTAGACCCAGCCTCGGATCCCCACTGCACCCTGCAATCTGTTAATTCTTCTAAGTCTTTTCAGTCAGCCATCATTGCTAACACTGCATTCTGATGCTTTATGCTAAGTGCATCTGCAACCTTTTTTCCTTTCCCTGATGTGTACCCAATCCCTGAATCATAAGCGGCTATGAAGTCTAACCATCTTTATTGTCTCATGTTCAACTCCTTATAAGCGAACAAATACTTCAACAACTTACGATCTGTATACAGCTCAAACATTTCTCCCAAATGGTAATGTCTCCATACCTTCAAAGCAAAATCACTGCAGCTAATTCCTAATCATGTGTTAGATATCAGACCTCATGTGGTCTAAGCTTTCTAGAAGCGTAGGCAATCACTTTACCTCTCTGCATTAACACGGCTCCTATTCAAGTTCCAAACGCATCGATATAAACTACAAAATCCTGATTCCCTTCTGGAACAACCAACATAGGTGCATAGGTCAATAAGCGTTTCAAACTCTGGAATGCCTCCTCACACTTACCGATCCATACAAACTTCACATCCTTCCTCGTCAGCCTGGTCGTTAGTGCTGCTATCCACAAGAAATCCTTAATGAACCTTCGATAATAACCAGCCAACCCAAGGAAACTCTTAATCTCTGTTACTATCTTGGGTTTCTTTCAACTATTCACCGCCTCGATCTAGTTTGGATCCACTGACAACCCTTCTTCTAAGACTACATGACCAAGAAACTTCACCTTCTTCTTCCAGAAGTGGCACTTTGAAAACTTTGCTTTCGGCCGATGCCGCCTCAGCATCTCAAGCACCATTCTAAAATGAACTTCATTCTCTCTTTCATCCTTAAAGTATATCAAGATATCATCTGCGAATACCAACACGAACCTATCCAAGTTTTCTCAGAAAATCTGGATCATCAAATCCACAAAGAAATCTGGAGCATTCATCAGTCTAAACTGCATAACTAATCATCCATACGACCCATATCTGGTCCTGAATGTTGTTAAAGGTATACTATCTTCTGCTACCCTGAGCTGATGGAAACCTATTTCCAAATCCAACTGAGAAAATACCTTTACTCCGCTTAGCTGGTCGAACAAATCATCAATCCTGGGCAATGGATATCGATTCTTTATCACCCTCTCATTCAACTTACGATAATCGATACATAGCCTCATCGATCCATCCGGCTTCTTAGCAAACACTGCCGCTGCAACCTACGGTGAACTGCTCGGCCTGACAAAAATCTTGCCTTCCAGATCCACCAATTACACCTTCAACTCCCTCATCTCTGAAGGGGTCATCCTGCTTGGCGTCCTACTCACTGGTTATGCTTCTGGAACCAAATCTATCTGAAATTCAATGGCTCTCTCTGGTAGTAATCCAACTACAGGCTCAAACACATCTGTGAATTCTCTAACCACGAAAACTCGGCTCAACTCATTGTCTGCATCCAAAGCACACAACAAAGCAAACATTGCTCCGCTAGAACCTCCTATTATGAAAATAATTCGATCGACAATCAGGGTGCCTAAAAGATATCTTCCTATCCTGGCAAAATATCCTAGCATCGTACTCACTTAACCAATCCATACCAAGGATAATCCTGAACCCCACGAAATCAAACACATGCAAACTACACACAAAAGTATAACCTAACAGGTCAAACTCACATTAGTCACACCTCAACCCTAAAGTAGCATACCATTTTATCGGATTCGCAACCCATAAGAAAGTAACTAAGTATGTGGTTTCAAGGTTAAAATTATCTACTAAACATCTAGATATAAAAGAATGCGATGCACCAGTATTAAATAAAATGCTTACATACATTCCATGAATTTGAAGCGTTCCTCCAAGAATTGCCTTCCCTTTCTCTTGGGCTATTGGCTTAGTAGCAGCAGGCTCCAATGCATACACCTTACCCTTATCATCTCTAATGGGCTTCTTGCACTGGTTCTTATAATGGCCTATCTGGTCGCATTTGAAGCACCTAACATTCTTCCCTTTAGCCACATCCTTTGCTTTCCCTAAGCGATACTCATTAGTAAAGTGCCCTTTCTTATCGCATTTATAGCAGACAACCTCATACTTCACTTTCTTGGCTGCTCCACCCTTTCGAGCACTTTCTTGGAAAGAACATTCTCTTATGGCCCTACCCAACCTTGACCCCTTTTTCCTTGCTCTTCTCCAAAGACTCAAGGACTTCCTCATGCATCAAAGCCATCTTTACAACAATATCAGAAGGATCTCTAAGGTGGGACAAAGTAACATTAGCCAAATCTGGCTTCAGTCCTCTGATAAACTTCTCATTTCGCTTCAACACTATATCCACTGAAGCATACCCATACCGGGCCAACTCTTCAAACTTCCTAGCATACTCAGCGACAGACATATCACCCTGCACCAGCTCAACAAACTGCCTGATCAAAGCTAATTATGCCATTACAGACATAAACCTCTCCTGGAATCTCGTCATGAAATCCTCCCAGGTCACTGTCCCCTCCTGTTAAGTTGTTCCACCAAAACAATGCAGCTTCATGAAGCTGCCTAGATGCCAACTTCCTCTTCTACTCATCAATAACCCTAGATCTGCAAAAATCCTTTCGCGATGTAATAACCAGTTCTCAACTTCAATGGCATTCTCCGTTCCCACAAACGGCTTCACTCCTAGCTTCACATAATCACCCCTCATCTTAGTGAAGTGATTAACTACCAGAACTTCCGGAACCCAATCTCATGTAACATTTACTCCTAACACTCCAGCTGCAACTCCTGCCTGCATCATATTCCTGAAGAGCCTATACATGGCTTCCATTCCGACCTGTGGGACTTCTGCACCAACATTTTGCGCATGACCATGGTTTCTCCCAGCATTAGATCCGGCATTCCTTTCGGTGCCTCCCCCTCCTTGGTTAACTCTACTTCTTCTATCATCCATATCTGTATTCAAATCTCATGAGATACAGAAAGATATCCCAATCAAAGATAGATGAATGGAGATAAAACACATACTTATATATAAAAATACAAGTACATTACTATAGCGTTAACCCAACCCCAAACTTACTCTAATTCCTTTGGACTTTTTTTATGTTAATTTTTTCATAAACCTACACTCTGATATTAAGTTGTAACATCCCGTATCTGGAGGTCAAAAGCTAAGTGCTATGGATGTTACTGTCATCCACAATATTAACTTTCGGTGATGAAATACGGTAATGTTAATGGAATCCATAATATCAGAAACAATTGAATATGAAAAAAATCATAGATTTCTAAAAACAATAATTTCAATGATTACATTTCAAGTAATATCATATCCAAACTACAAAAATACCTAAACATAATCCCAAGCAATGATAAAATATAATTACAACAGTACTCCAAGAGCGACATATGATGATGTCCCCTTGGATGATCAAAGCAGTATAGATATAACTATCTTAATACACAACAAAAACAATTTAAAACAGAATTCCAAATTTAGCTATCCATCAGCCACCTTCTCGTCTTCGGATGCTTTATTCACCAAAATCTGCTGAAACCTAAAAACCTAAACCCTAAGCCTACTCAAAATCAATTTTGAGCACTCGAGAGTTTAAGGGGGAACAAAAAATTTGAGTCAGGCATAAATCATGGTATGATAATTTCTACAACATCTCTCTTTACTGATATGTAGTGAGACCACGCAACTTAGCGGAATGGATTTCCCCTCACTAATATCTCTTTTCAAAACATATATTTTACAAATCCATTCGTGCAACCAAACTAGTTAATCAACTGATTATAATAATAATATAGCAATATTCTATTATGCTAAAATAGAAAATAAATGGGGTATCTATCCGAAATCTGAGCTAACTGCTCTTTACTGGACTAACTGTCCTAAAATTGATTATTCCAAAATAGCAATGTCCTTCATGCAAAATGATGGACTATCTGTCCATAAAATTGGTAAAAAGGGTGGACTAATTGTCCTTAAGAAGTAGCAAGGTCCCTTATGCTAACAAATGAACTACTATTTATATTTGGGCTAAATGTCCTTATCTGGACTAACTGTCCTCTAGGCTGACCGCCCTTAAAATGGACTGATTGTCCGAATATAAATGAGCTAACTATCCGAATTTTCTTAACTACCCTTCTAATTTTTCTAGAAAACCTTTTCAAAATATTTTTACCCGTCGAACCATATATACACAAGAAAAACGTTTCTTTAGCTTTACTCTAAGTTATTTTTTCCATGTTATATATACTTTACTCAAAATAATGTTGATGATGTTCAATAAAGATTATCTATCCTTTTAAAATAAGTTAAAGTCCTTTATAACTTAAAACACTTAGGCTATCCGCCTAGTCATTATATTTTCGAAATCATTTTTTAAAACCTTTAAACAACCTTTTGAAAATATTAAAGGAAACCCCTTCGAAATGATTATTAAAACCCTTCGAAAGCATTGAAGGTAACCCATTCGAAACCTTTAATAAAACCTTTCGAAATCATTGAAGGTAACTCTTTCAAGACCAATAAAAAATCTTTCTTCTATAAGCTTTAAAATATATGACATCCGCTTTACAATCCTTTAAACCTTAGCCTTTCGAAAACGTTGCAAAAACATACCTTTCGACCTTGTCAAAAGGTCTCAACTTTCGGCTTTATCGGAAGGTTTCTTTTCGACCTTGTCGAAAAGGTCTGCTTTCGACTTTGTTGAAAGCCTGGGGAACTACTCCTATAAAATAATAGATAAAACTTTTCAAAAGCATTGAAACTTAAAACCTTTCGAAGACATTGAGTTCAATTTAAAAAAGGTGGAAACCTTTCGAAACCATTCAAAGTTGACTACTTCAAAATCTTTAAAAAGATTTTATTTAAAACATTTGGATTATGCCTTCAAGTAGAGTAAAAGGATCGAAAAAACATTTTGGAGTCAAAAGCAACTGCTTCGAAACCTTTAAGAAAAATTTTCAAAAACAATAAAGTGTGGGTGTTGGAACCAACCCTTCAAAAGCAATGGAGAGGTGACAACTTTTAGAAACAAAAGATTCCCTTCGAAAGCAACTGATTCGAAAGGCAGGAAGCGGCAACTACACTTTCGGCCTTACCGATAGGTTTATCTTTCGACCTCGTCGAAAGGTTTTTATTAAAATAAGAAAACGACCCAATTGTAACCTTTTCTTTTAAAGCATTTGAAATTATCGAAAGTTCTTTGTCGAAAGCTAGCAAGCGTATTTTCCTTAAAATCAAAACAAAGCTTCATCTCTTTAGGAAGCTCTTACCTTTCGTACCTAAACCTTTCCACCCCTTCCAATTCATGACATAACAGTTGTCTTATACTATGTGCATTGGTATTGACCTAGTCGAAATGTTTGATACCTTTCGACCTTGTTGGACTGTTTGGGATAGAGGCGGAACCTTTTTGCCGAAAGAGTTGAAATAGTAAAAAGCATGTTTATTTGTACTTTAAAGTTGTCCTTTTGTACCTAACCAACCTTATTTGTCTAAGTCTGATTGTTGCTAGATTTTTATATACAAAAATGTTGCCAACATTTCTCATTTGGAAATTTTAACAAATTTGAAAAAGCCCCTTTCTCCTTTATAATTATATAAAATATTTAAGTCACGTGCCTTAAATAATTTTATATAACTATTAAATCACCTTGGAAAAATCTAAAGAAATTCAAGAAAATCATTTAGTATATGTTTTAAAACATATAAAATTTTCGAACCCAAATAATAGTTATTTTTTCCATAAATAATTTTATAATCTAAATTATCATTTTCTTCCTTAGAAAATTCATAATAATTCCACAAAAAATTAGAAAAATACGAAAATTGAAACCCATTACTAAAATATCTTTTTAGATCATCATAAAAATTCTCAAGGCTAATGGATGTCATTTAATAGGGTTTACATCTTAAAACATGTTATAAAATTTATATGAAGATTGATAAATCATCAACATGTATATATAATCATTTTCTCATTCAAAAACATGGCAAACCTATGCAAAATTATTCGAATTTAATCTTACAAAGGAAACCATAAAAATTTAGAGATGCAAACATTATTCACCTTTGCTTTAGAGATTAAGGAGCTTGAGATTTGAATGGGTTTGATTTTATTTTTTCCTTTAGCTTTTCTTTAGTTTGCTTTTCTCCTTTCCTTGTTAATGGTGGCTGGCCTTGATTTTGAAAATTTTAAAATGAAATGAATGTGTACATAATACATGGCCTAAGGAAAGAAATATAGGAATGATCTTTTTACCATAATACCCCTCCTCTAATTCATGTTAAACCCTTCTTTAATTCATTAGTTAAAAAGGCACGACCACCTTAATTAAAATCAAATCTCAATCTAACAATCAACACAATATTTTATTTAGTTTATCTACTTAAATCTCCTAAATACTATTATGGAAAATCTAGGGTGTTGCAATACACTACGAGTGGTGACTGTTCACTATGTAACATTTACATATGATTGGAAATGAATCAAATATTCATATCCTTTTATTGCTTTTATAGTATGAAACTCAGTGGAGATAATACATAGTCTCAAGAAAGTAAACATGCAAGTGACCAAATTACAGACGTATTTAATAGTTGTAAAATCAGGCGCTTGCATGGTATTGAAATGCTAACCTGCAATAAGCATTTATTAGTAAGTATATGTTATATTTCTATTTGTCAATCTTCATTTCATTTAACTGTATATCTTAATTGATAAACATGTTATTAATCATAATAAATGCATAAATTTTATCAGTGTATATTATTGTAACATTATATATCATTTGTTCTTTCAATATTAGAAATGTTAAATGTTATCATTTCATTTTTCTAGTAAGGCTCCATTATTCTTTTGTGTTTCACCAAACCCTATGTCGAAACATAGAAGACTTTAGACTTCACTGGTTGGTATTAGGACTCATCTGTCTTGGCATTTCGACCTTAAGTTTGCCCAACATGTCATAGATCTATGGACGATGGATAGCTCATTATCGGTTGTATCGTATACAACTCCTAACCCATAGTACCTTCTCCTAATTTCACTTCGACCTTAAGTTTGCTCAACAAGTCGAAACAAAATTATTCACTCGTACCAACCATATCACGACGGCCCAAGTATATTAGATGTAGCTTGAGTTTTCTCAACAAATACATATAGTTAACTTACCTCATCTATTCAATATATTAATAATACTACACAACATCTCTAGCTTAAGTTTGCTTAACAACTAAGTAGTATGGGAGTAATTTATTAATATATATGGTAGATGACAACATTATATTGAAGATTCATAATCTTCGATATATTATAATAGGTGATATAGACTTATGCAATAATACATTTCTTTTGAAATACCTTAGTGATTCAAGTGTTGGACACATCAAAAATCACAGTATATGTATTATGCATATGTATTTATTTCTTATGTCTATTTTGGGTTTCTTAGTGTTCCGTCTTTCATTATACATTTATATTATATTATTTTTATTATATAACTTTTGTAATTTTATTTACTTGTATAATAACTTATGTATAATATTATTTAATCAAATCTTACTTAATTAATTAACACTTTAATTATTATTATATTATTCATCTATCATATATTATATTATTATCCATTTATATTATATAACTTTTATAATTTGATTTAATTATATAAAAACTTATGTATAATATTATTTAATTAAATCTTACTTAATTATTTAACACTTTAATTATTATTACATTATTCATCTATCGCATATTACATTGAATATATATAAACTATAACCTTTATATTAATACATACATATCATATATTTGTATGTATTTTAATTTATTAACTAACTTTTAATTAATTTATTTAATTAGATAATTTTACTTAAATTTTATTAATTTTTAAAACTCTTTTATACACACATGTATACTCATATTGTCTTAAACAGTTCAAGACAACATAATATATATCATTATATATATATTATGCATGTATATATGTTTAATTAATTAACTTATTTGATTAATTCATTTATTTTATTAATCTTATTAATAAATAATATCTTCAAAATTAATTTTATAAAATTTTCAAATATTTTAAGATTCTATATTATAGCTTTAATAATATGTATTTTATGTTAAATTTGAAACTTTTATTTTCAAAATAATTTGAAAATATATATTATAATATTTTTCTTACTTTAAGTTTAAAACTTTTATTTTTAATTTTAATTTTTTTTGAAATCAGCTCAAGGCCCAATTCAAAATGGGTCTCTTTTTGTCAAAGGTGACTTTTAGGCTCACATAACTGCTCGGGCCAGGCCAATAGCCAAGTAGGACAGAGTACTTAATTACCTATCAATCCAGCTTAGATACTACCTTTCTTAAACACCCTAGGTTGTTATATTAACTAGTTCGTCATAATATGGCTAATTTAGACCGCATAAGTTATTAGACTCTGATACCATTGTTGGAACCGCGTCAGCCCGCAACGGACGAAATCGGTGAATTTCAATTTTTTTACCATATTAGATCTTTATTGGACCTATGAAGTTTAATTTATTTAGATCGTTTCAAATTTCTTTTAGAATAAAATCATTATTTTATTAAATTTATAACATAGTTTTATTTTATGTAATTAATATTATATTACATATGTGTGCCGTATACACACATATATGTGTGTGTGCGCACGTATATGTCAATAACAATCCGTGCAAGGCATAATATGCTTGGGTATAAGTGCTGTGATTAACACCACATTAGACATGTTAGCTCATCTGGTATATAGATATGTCGTCCAAATATATGTACATATATATATACATATATATATATATACATATATATATACATATATATATATATATATATATATATATATATATTACTTACATATTCTAAATACTGCAAATATATATAAATCTATGTTATTTTGAGAATTACTTATAAATATAGTTGTGTGTGTGTGTGTATATGGAATTTACAATATATATATATATATTTATTTATTTATTTATTTATTTATTTATGTACATGTATATATTTAAAAGTATATAAAATTATATTAAAATTATATTTATTTAGTTTACTAGAAATTCGAATACTAAATCATTTTTTTATTATATATATATATATATATATATATATATATCTTGTAAGTGGTTCAATAATAAATTGCAGAAATATACTTAAATGAAATATATATATGTATATAAAGTATATAAATAAAATATACGCCTACTATAATTCTCATGACAAAGTTTTGTTTATATATATATACATGTATGTATGTATGTATTTCTACATGAAAATTAATATAAATAATACAAACCAATTTTCCAAAGCTAATCTGAAATTCAATTTTTTTAATAAAAATCCAAGTAAACTTTTACATTTAAATATTATATATATATATACATATTATAATTTAAAATCAATTTTAAAATTGGATTTTAATTTTGGGCTATTATTTAAATATTTAAATTATACAATAACCTTTTTCTTTTTAATCCTGCTGCCAAAAGCAAGTCATGCATTAATTTAGTTTTGTAAAATATTAAACAAATTTTTCATATATATATATGTGTGTGTGTGTGTGTGTGTGTGTGTATGCATATGTATATGTATATGCATATGTATATGTATATGTATATGCATATGTATATGTATATGTATATGTATATGTATAATTAGTTTATGTAATTAATTACTTCAAGTAATATTTAAAATAATAATAAGTATACAAAATTATTTTATTATGTTGAATATATTTTGAGTATGAAACTATGTATATAAAATTATAAAATCATATTTTGTAGGGCATAATATATTGTATTTAAATTATAATGTT
This sequence comes from Allium cepa, assembly GCA_030765085.1. Classification (NCBI taxonomy): domain Eukaryota; kingdom Viridiplantae; phylum Streptophyta; class Magnoliopsida; order Asparagales; family Amaryllidaceae; genus Allium; species Allium cepa. The sequence goes on along the minus strand of CM060931.1, from coordinate 917,967,617 downwards.
TATGTAATTTAAATAATGAATATTAAATTAATTAAATAATAAAAAATCATTTTTTTAACTGTTTGTGCCGAGAGCATTAACGATATGAGTGCGTCACAAATTTTTTAATATATATATATAATCATATAACCAATCTGGATGTGATGATATATCAATATGCTAGAATTGTCTCCTAACTAACAAAGTAATATGTGAGCACCCACGTTACGAAAGGTTTAAATCGACAATAATCCACACATGTCCGACTTAAACAATCCAGAATGTAGATAATCAATGGGGTTAAGTAAGAAAAATAAGAAGAGAAGAAGAAAAAAACACAGAATTCCACAACGGAAATTATAAAATATAATAATCAAATAAAATTCAAAGGTTGTTTACTATACATCTGATTATAATCTATACGCATTTATCAGAGCTATATCTATACATCAGGGATAAATAATCAATACAGCAGAATAGCATGATGCAGGGGATTATAATAATACTAATATACCAAAAATTCATCTTCGTTCTCTAGAGAGTAGTCTTTAATATGATGAAGAAACTCAGGACTGACCCAAGTTTAATGAAAAGACAAAACACAAGAGTCAGGACTAAAATACCTTTAATGTAAGTCAATTCAATATCACAAATACGAGTGCAATAACTTAAGAGATGTTATGGCATTTTCCATCTCATAAGGATCCGTTAAACCATTTATATATAATAGTATACGCTATAATAGATAAATGTCTGTCAGTAAAATAAATATCAAAATAGTGATAAGGCTTTACATCGATCCACCTTAACACATTTTACAGTTTTAAACCAAAATGGTAGTGGGCTCATATAGGGATAAATATGACAAGGCACGTGAGGCAATCCCCAATGTAGGATTCTATCAGTTTACCCTTTTTGGCTGGTCGTAACCCATCCGTGGCCAACTCGACAATCAAATCGAACAAAAGGTGCACCCACCGAGTCAAAAATCACAATAGTAATATGAGTGATCAACATCGGTAGAGGTAGCTAACCTCATTGGCCAGACATAGGCTCCTGTTTTAGTCATTTTAATTATGACACAAGTGTTAAGGCTATCCATCATCGTTCTCTTACTTCATTCCAGTAAACATCGCCAATTCAACCACTACATTCTGGATATCATCCACCATGTATGGAGTTGTTAAAATGGTTCCAATATTGGCAGAGAGTATGCCAATAAGAGGCCTTGGTCTCTTTAACAACTAAACGTCGTTTTACATATCGGTTGGTACTTTTACATTTTGAAAACTGGTCGTATTTGATATCAAAATACAATATTTCTTTCAAAAACAAATCCATTTCAAAATCATCATATTCACTTCAAAAATCATATTTTACTTCGAAATGTTAATTCAATTAGATATGTCGATTCCAATTCGAAATTTTGATTTTAATTACAATTTAGGTTATATTACACTTTAATCCAATTCGTATTTAAATCCAAGATTTAAATATAAATATTTCCATCCCTCTAACCAGTTTGAATTTTAGAAAATAGTTCAAATAGTTAAAATAGTTTAATAGAAAATATTTTTAGTAATAAAATGGTTTAGATAGCAAAATAGTTTAGAAAATCAAAATAATTTTAATATTTAAAGAGTACAGATTTTTAAACCATTTATACTAAAAATAAAAAATAAAAAATTAAATTCTAACTAGTTCACTTTCCAAATCTCCAATTCAAATTAGTTCCAATTTCCATTTTGATTTAATTGATTCAATTATGGTTTTAAGTTGATTTTTACTTCGATTCCAAGTTAATTTCAATGGCAATTTCCAATTAATTTCAAACTCCAGTTCCAAATTAATTTAAATTCCAATCTGAAATAAATTTAAATTCCAAATCTCAAATTAATTTAAATTCCAATCTCAAATTTATTTAAATTCCAATCCTACATTTAAACTATTTCTATTTATATCAATTACCAGTTCGATTTCCAAAATATCGATTTAGCATACTTAAGTCAAACTTTCCTTATATTAAACTATAAATCCCAATCTTAAAATACAATGAAATTCCAAGCTCAATTTCAAATATCATACTAGATCACCTTTTACTTAGAAATATTCAAAGTTCAATAAAAAGTCCAATCTTTTAAACAAATCGATTTTCTGAAACCCGTATCATATTCTGATTACCACTAAAAAATCTCAACTTCGATTATTTAAACAAATTCTGTTTCAAAAGTTAAATTTCAACATTCTGAGTTCCAATTCAAAAATAATTCAATTTCCATAAATTCAATTTTTTTTCTTTAGAACCAAATCATTTAAATAATTTCATATAAAGTTTTTAAAATCATTTAATTTAACCAAACCGGTGTCCGTTATATTTCTCTATCCTATGGCCAAGTGAATCATTATTTCAATTTAAGTTCCGAGGATGGATATATATCATTTCAATCCAAAATAAGTGTCATATGTATATATCAAATCAACCTATTCCTTAATTTATTTGAAATAATTTAATTTACAGTTTTATATATTGTAAATAATATACAGGGTGATAATAGAGTATATCAAAATAAATGAACATCCAAATATCAACCAATAGCATCCATCACAACCAATCATCCAAATAGTCAATAAAATCCATAATAATCAACCAATTATTTATAATTCAGGAATTTCTACTAGAAGCTAAATTCTAATTCTACTTTAACTATCAATATTAAATTTATCAATTAGTTTAGATGTCCAACAATCAATAAATTTTCAATCAATTCACAATATAAATTTAACTAACATAAAAATATTTCAGTCAAATGTGAGCGTATAAACACTCGCCTTTTTATTCGAATCAGAAAATTTTCTAGATTCAAATAGACACGAATCCAGCTCCATAATGTAGACCGCGTCGATATGAGTCCAACGCAAATCGTTTCGTCCGAAATCGACCTCGCACGCAAAAGTTACGATTTTTATTAATATAACGATAATTATTATTACTTAACTAAACAAGTAAAACTAATCAAACATCCAATCCAAGAGCACAATTTATCGTTGTCAATCATGGAAAATTTGTATAAACTAGACGATAATCGTGAGTAAAAACAATTTACTCACCAAATTAAAGCGTCCCAATCCTAGAACTGACATTGCTTTGCAACTCCTTCACATTGCATGTCAATTGCAGTCATGCCCGCCACAGAAATCCCCACAAACAAACCCTTATCCATCTAGTCACTTGAAGCTAGCCACTAAGGCACAGCGTCCGCCAATACCAAAACCAACTCAGCACACTATCTCAAAAACTGTCGCTCCTCCAGACACATCCCACTAGATTACATCACCCTCCAGATCGTCAACTGCTCACGGTCCAGCCCTCTCCAGAACGCGATATTTTTTTTCTTGCATGCGATCGAGGCTCACCATACCCTAACCAAACCGCCATCGTCGTCTCCAGTCACTTACGCTTGCGAGCCAAATTTGAGAAGCCCTAACGCAGACGAACAGTTGCCATACCCACCTTGGCCAGCCCGCCACCGACGTTGATAACCCCCACCAGAAAAGATCGCGATTTCGTTTGCTCGCCTATATTTTATTTTATTTTAATTTTTTCAATCCGCTTTTATGTTTTTTTCGATCTGTTTGACTTTTTTATACTTCAATACGATTTACAAGAATAGAAAAAAGAGGGGATAGGAATACGACATATGGGTGTGGGTTTGAATAGGAACGTTTAACTTATATATATGCATATTATTTAAATTAGAAAATACCTACCCTAAGACGTTCAAAATTTCTCGAGCTCCAAACAAAGCGTGTCGCTTGGCGTTCATAATGTTTAACCCCTATTTCGAACACAATGGAACCAATCTTGAGACCTAATTCGATCGTATGCAGAAGATAACTTTTCAAAATCAATTTATTTTAATTTTATTACGAAATAAATTTCTACGCGTTGCAAGCTCGCACAGTCAAACGACAAGTTTGATCGCTATGAAACTTGAAATCCTAATAACTCACTATTCCAGATCCGATGAAATAGGTTTCGCCGAAATCCAAGGCAGTGGCCAAAATGGCTATTTTACTTGTCAACTAAAATATAAATATACAATTTTAAATTATTCACATTTAAATCCAGTTTTTAATGTAAACCATCTTCGTTCATATTTAAAATAAAAATTAAATCAATTTTTGACATTATTTTTTATCATCTTAAATCCAGAATTAAATTATTCAAATAATTTCCAATATTAAATTTAAACAATTTAATTATCCAATAAACTAATATTAATAAATCATTAAATTTTATTTATACCCACATTTATCCAATAATTACATTAAAATTAATAATTTAAAATAGCCAAAAGTACAGGTCGTTACATACTTCCCCACTCAAAACTTTTCGTCCTAGAAATGGCATTAAGTAAATAATTTAACATACACTAGATTTTATTCAAATAATCACATATAACTTTAAAATCTTATTAGGAAATCTTTACTGCGCTTTTACTATGCCACTTCGTTATCGGTTTATGGAAAATATAACTTACATATAAAAATAAGTTACAAAAATTTTAAACTTCAAAAAATTTCTAACATCCGGATTTACGAAAAATTTCGACAGAGACTCTTTTGCACGGCTCGATCAGAAAAAAAAAATTACCATGCAATATATAATACAAATATACCAAAACGATATCAAATATACATCTCATCTCAATGATGAGGCATCCCGAAGGGTAAAAATATAAAATCACGGTATGTAATCCGAGGTGCGTACCTTGTTAATAATGATACGAGCGAGTTCGCTCGTATTAAGCAAGCAAAGCATATAAATCCCTGTATACGCCCAAACGATCTTCGTATGTACCTATCTCAACTCAATTTGGAATGTTAGTCACCTATAATAAGATATAGAACATGCATAAGTTCCAATAAGTATAAAACATGCATTTTGAATCCAATTCTCAAGCACAAGCACAAATACGTAACCATACAACCATCATACGCATTCAAAAAACAATTAAACAAGGATTTAAAATAAAACAAATCATCCAACAAATCAATATTCATTCAATTCAATTTAAACTATCACAATTTACATTCCAATGTCAATATTTAAATTAATACATTCTATTAATAAGTTTACATTCTATTAATTTACCCTCGATAATAGTTACATTCATATTTTCTTCTTTCTTCCATTTTTTCCTTTCAATAATTTATATAATTAATTACACTTAAGTAAATTAATTCCATACCACATTACGTACATTTTAAATTGATTCACATTCACCAATTAATATTCTTTTTGTTAATTATACAATAGATTTTATTTTCCATTCCTTTTCTTTTAATTGATTTACATGATCAAATAATTTGATTTTAATCCATTTTTATTCAATCAACTAATATTCATTGCACTCACCTTTGATTTATTACAGTTTAATATATTTATATACATTCAATCGATTTGTTTCAATTATCTACATTTGTTTCATCTGCCTTCAATTGGTTTACATTCCATATTATATTAGTTAACATTCACTTTTTTTATTTAAACTACTCCACTTGCAATTTAAATTTCCCTTTATCCCATTTTAAATCAAATCCAATTACTCGTATTAAATTTTTACTTACATTCATTTATTTTTATTCAGTTTCTTACATACTTAAATTACATTTCATCTTTTCAAAATCCATATTCATTTGTTTAATTCATTTCATAGTTGAGTGGAATTAATTCACTTTAATGATTCCTCGAGTTTTATTTAATATCCAATTCAATTAATTTTATATTATGTTAAACTTTGTTTCATTTTAATCCATTACTCATTTTATTTAATTTTATTCAAGTTAAATTTCTTATCATTTACATTCAAAAATTTATATTTTGATTTTAGCTTAATATTGTCAAATCTATAAGTTATACAATTTATTCATTTAAAATTTAATTTTGTTAATTTATCAACTTCATTTCAAATGCAATTTCACAATCAAAACTTGTTTTAATCAAAAATAATTTTCTTTTGGTAACAATTCTCATTCAGATCTCGAAAATGAACACCGACGATACTGCAGTCATCTCTAGAATTATTTCCAAGCGACCAAGTGAGTTCATTGCTTTTATTTCTTAAAAAATAATTTCAAAATATTTTTCAAGTTAAAACTCTTTCAAATAATTTTAATATTAGTTTTTAAGCTTTGAAAATAATTTTGAAAACAAAGGAATTTAAATTCTAAAAATCTCTTTTTTTATTTATTTATCATTTTTATACAAATTTCCTTACCTTATTACCAAACTAGTTCATTAATTTACAACTTGATCATTTTAACCAATTCTTATTCTAATTGATTTCAATTAAATTTAACTTCATAAAATAAAATTCACTAATTATTTGTTTTATTTTAATTCAACCAATAATCGATGATAATTAAATATTACCATCTCCTAACAACGATTTCCTTATAATCACTTTATATACATAATATAATTTAGGTAAAATTATTTCATTTACCTGACTTTTAAAACAATATTATGTCGAATTGCCTCGTTTAAGTGTTTAGAAATCCCTATCGACGATACGGCGTCCCACACATCGACCAGAGTTCATAAACAACTCAACCGATAAGTAAACACAATATAAAACTATTTATAACACTAAAAAGTATGCTCTCTCATATATATATACACACACACACACACACTCAAACGGACTCATTTTAGGGTATTACTACACTATCTCTAATGAGTCAAACCCACAAAGCCAAGGTTATCGCTAAATCTGGCTCTGATACCAACTGTGACGACCCACATTTTGGAAGGTTTAAATCGACAATAATCCACACATGTCTGACTTAAACAATCTGGAACATAGATAATCAATGGGGTTAAGTAAAAAAATAAAAAGAGAAGAAGAAAACAAAACACAGAATCTCACAGCGGAAACGATAAAATATAATAATCAAATAAAATTCAAAGGCCGTTTATCATAAATCTGATTATAATCTATACACATTTATCAGAGTTATATCTATACATCGAGGATAAATAATCAATACAGCAAAATAGCATGATGCAGGGGATAATAATAATATTAATATACAAAAACTCTGTCTTCATCCTCCAGAGAATAGTCTTCAATATGCTGAAAAAACTCAATACTGACCAGAACGTAATAAAAAAACAAAACACTCGAGTCAGGACTAAAATACTCTTATGTAAGTCAAATCAATATCACAAATATGAGTGCAATAACTTTAGAGATGATCCGTTAAACTATTTATATATAATAGTATACGCTATAATAGATAATGTCTATCAGTAAAATAAATATCAAAATAGCATTAAGGCTTTACATTGATCCACCTTAACACATTTTACAGTTTCAAACCAAAATAGTAATAGGCTCATATAGGGATAAATATGAAAAGGCACGTGAGGGAATGCCCAAGGTAGGATTCTACCAGTTTACCCTTTATGGCTGGTCGTAACACATCCATGGCCGACCGCGACAGTCAATCCGAACAAAAGGTGCGCCCATCGAGTCAAAAATCACAATAGTAATACGAGTGATCAACGTCGCTAAAGGTAGCTAACCTCATTAGCCAGACATAGGCTCCTATTTTAGTCGTTTTAATTATGATACAAGTGTCAAGACTATCCATCATCGTTCTCCTACTTCATTCCAGTAAACGTCGCCAATTCAACCACTACATTCTGGATATCATCCACCGCGCATACAGTTGTTAAAGTGGTTCCAATATTGGCAGAGAGTATGCCAATAAAAGTCCTCGGTCTCTTTAACAACTACACGTCATTTTACACACCGGTTGGTACTTTTACATTTCGAAAACAGGTCGTATTTGATATCAAAATACAATATTTATTTCAAAAATAAATCCATTTCGGAATCATCATATTTACTTCAAAAATTATATTTTACTTTGAAATGTTAATTCAATTCGATATCTCGATTCCAATTCGAAATTTTAATTACAATTTAGTTTATACTACACTTTGACCCAATTCGTATTTAGATCCAAGATTTTAATATAAACATTTCCACCACTTTAACCAGTTTGAATTTTAGAAAATAGCTTAAATAGTTTTAAAATAATTAAATAGTTAAAATAGTTTAATTGAAAATAGTTTGAGTAATAAAATGGTTTAGATGGTAAAATAGTTTAGAAAATTAAAATAATTTGAATATTTAAAGAATATAGAGTTTTAAACCATTTATACTAAAAATATTCATAAAAAATATTCATTTTAAATTCCAACCAGTACACTTTCCAAATCTCCAATTCAAATCAGTTCCAATTTCTCAAGTCGATTTTTACTTCGATTCCAAATTAATTTCAATACTAATTCCTAATTAATTTCAAACTCCAATTCCAAATTAATTTAAATTCCAATCTAAAATTAATTTAGATTCCAAATCTCAAATTAATTTAAATTCTAATCTCAAATTAATTTAAATTCCAATCCCAAATTTAAACCGTTTCTATTTATATCAATTACGAGTTCGATTTCCAAAATATTGATTTAGAACATTTAAATCAAACTTCTTACATTAAATTTTAAATCCCAATCTTAAAATATAATGAAACTCCAAGCTCAATTTCAAATATCATACTAGATCACCTTTTACTTAGAGTTATTCAAAGTTCAATAAAAAGTCCAATCTTTTAAACGAATCAATTTTCTGAAACACACATCATATTTCATTACCGCTTAAAAATCTCAACTTCGATAATTTAAACAAATTTTTAAACTTCAACATTCTGAGTTCCAATTCAAAATTAGTTCAATTTCCATAAATTCGATTTTTTTCATTAGAACCAAATCATTTAAATAATTTCAAATCAAAATTTTAAAGTCATTTAATTTAACCAATCCGGTGTCCGTATAAAATTCTCTATCCTATGGCCAAGTGAATCATTATTTCAATTTAAATTTCAAGGATGGATATATATCATTTCAATCCAAAATAAGTGTCATAGGTATATATCATTTCAACATATTCCTTTATTTATTTGAAATAATTTAATTTACAGTTTTATATACTGTAAATAATATACAGGGTGATAACAGAGCATATCAAAATAAATAAACATCCAAATATCAACCAATAGCATCCATCACAACCAATCATCCAAACAGTCAATAAAATCCACAATAATCAACCAGTTATTTATAATTCAGGAATTTTTACTAGCAGTTCAATTCTAATTCTATTTTAACTGTCAATTTAAAATTTATCAATTGATTCATATGTCCATTAATCTTATCAAACAACAATCAATAAATTTTCGATCTCTTCACGATATAAATTTAACTAGCATAAAAATATTTCAGTCAAATGTGAGCGTATAAACACTTGCCTTTTTATTTGAATCGGAAAATTTTCTAGATTCAAATAGACACGAATCCAGCTCCATAACATAGACTGCGTCGATATGAGTCCAATGCAAATCATTTTGTCTGAGATCGACCTTGCACGCAAAAGTTATGATTTTTATTAATGTAACGATAATTATTATTACTTAACTAAATAGTTAAAACTAATCAAACATCCAATGCCAGAGCACAATTTATCATTGTCAATCATGGAAAATTTATACAAATAGACGATAGTCGTGAGTAAAAACAATTTACTCGCCGAATTAAAGCATCTCAATCCTAGAATTGGCATTGCCTTGCAATTCCTTCACATTGCAAGCCAATTGCAGCCAAGCTCGCCATAAAAATCCCCGCAAACACACCCTTATCAATTTAGTCACCTGAATCTAGCCACCAAGACACAATGATTGCCAGTACAAAAACTTGCTCAACACACTAACTCAACAACTGTCGCTCCTCCAGACACACCGCACTAGATTGCAATTCTCTCCAGATCGTCAACTCCTCATCATCCAGCCCTCTCCAGAACGCGACACTTTTTTTCTTGCACGCGAACGAGGCTCACCCAACCGTAAGCTAAGCCATCATCATCGTTTCCAGTCACTTACACGTGCAAGCCAAATTTGGGAAGCCCTAACGCAGACAAATAGCCGTCATGCCCACCTTGGCTAGCCCGCCGCCGACGTCGATAACTCCCACCAGAAAAGATCGTGATTTCGTTCGCTCACCTATATTTTATTTTATTTTATTTTTTTCGATCTGCTTTTATGTTTTTTTCGATCTGTTTGATTTTTTTATACTTTAATATGATCTACGAGATTAGAAAAAAGAGGGGAGAGGAACACGGCATATGAGTGTGGGTTTGAATAGGAATGTTTAACTTATATATACTATTATTTAAATTAGAAAATACCTAGCCTAAGACGTTCGAAATTTCTCGACCTCCAAACGAAGCGTCTCGCTTAGCGTTCATAATGTTTTACCCCTATTCTGAACATAATGGAACCAGTCTTAAGGCCTAATTTGATCGTATGCAGAAGATAACTTTTCGAAATCAATTTATTTTAATTTAATTTCGAAATAAATTTCTACGCATTTCAAGCTCGCACGATCCAATGACAAGTCTGATCGCTACGAAACTTGAAATCCTATAATAACTCACTATTCTAGATCTGATGAAGTAGGTTTCGTCGAAATTCGAGACAGTGGCCGAAATGGCTATTTTTACTTGTCAATTAAAATATAAATATAAAATTTTAAATTATTCACGTTTAAATCCAATTTTTAATGTAAACTAACTTCGTTCATATTTTGAATAAAAATTAAATCAATTTATGATATTATTTTTTATCATCTTAAATCAGAATTAAATTATTCAAATGATTTCCAATATTAAAATTTAAATAATATAAATATCCAATAAACCAAAATTAATAAATCATTAGATTTTATTTCTACCTATATTTATCCAATAATTACGTTGAAATTAATAATTTAAAATAGCCAAAAATAGAGGTCGTTACATAATAGATAATATATCAACTATTTAGACATTAAATTATACCTGTAGATCAGATAATAAAATATCTCCAAATCCCATTAGAACATGTTGAAATGATGTGATCTATTGCTTGAACTTATTTCCAATCTAGTAGAATGCTAATCCTTAAACCATTGGTCCCCGATAATCGGATAGAGTTAGTTTTACTTTGATTTGTGTTTGGAAATGGAGGGAAAGAATTGTAACATCCAGCCTTTTCGAGCGATTTAAGTCGACAATAAGCCACACATGCCAAACTCAAATCATTCAAAATGACGGGTTGTTATTAAAATTTCGGCGTAAAATAAAATCATATCACAGAATCATAGATCACAGACACAGAGTATTGATATTTCAGCAGAGTAAATAAACTAGGATGACCAGAGTTTCAAATCAGGTACAAACAGAGTTTAACAAATACAACAGATATCCAGGTACATAAAGATCTCTAGTACAAAACCAAATGATATAGGTCCAAATAAAACAGAACTGAGGACTAAGAAAAGAACATCAAGTAGAGCTCCGGCACCTCGTCTTCAAGAATAATTTCCTTTAAGCTGCAAACTCAGGCTGACCCGAGTGCAAAATAACAGACACCTGAGTCAGGACTAACATTCTCATCTAAGTGAATAACTCGAGTGAAACATCTACTGAAAGTACAAATAACTTAAAGAACGTTAGGATCGTCATCCTTTAAGGATCCGTAAACCAGTAATATACGCTATATACAGTAATGTCTAATTAGTAAAGTATAATCATATAGAAAATAGCGTTAAGGGGATGGTGAACCTTAACGCGGTCGGATCTTTAAAACCAAAATCGTAATGGGCTCTCTATAAGGAGATGACACGGCACGCGAGGCAATACCAGGGTGGATACACCATTTGCACTCCCGGACCGGTGGTGACGGCAAGCCAGCAGCTTCCGCCCACATCGAACAATACCCCAATCAAAGTGGCGCCACCAAATCGAATCACACAAGTAATAGAATGGTTTTCGAAGAAGCATGCTCGATAAAAGGGTGCGACCCTTTGTGTAGCCCGGTATAGCTCCTATTTTAGTCATTTATGCCAACTCAAAGGAGTTGGGTCCACGTAATATACCTTGGAAACGTCGCCACCATCCTACTTCATTCTGGAATCTCCACCGCGTACACAGTTGTTAAAGTGGTTTTCGGTATTGGCCGGTTATAGGACAATATCCGATCCCGGTCTCTTTAACAACCAATCGTTATATTTTTCACACCATGGTTGGTTTTATAAAATTGTTTTACAATTTCAAGCCATTTACAAAATATATAACTTAAATTTCTCGGTTTGGAATTGTACGGTTGCAGTTTATCAAATTTCCATTTTTAAATCTTCAAATTGTTTCCATGTATCTATATGTGAAGTTTAAGAAAATAATTATTTAAACATTTTAGAGTAAAGCTTTTGAAATCTTAAGATAATAATTTATGAAAATAATGATTTAGTAGGTTTCAAAATTTTTTGTCGCTCGATAAAGTTTAAAAACTTACAATCGTATTGGTTCCAACAACATTCAAAATTTCCGGTTTCAAATACTCCGTCCATATAAAATTTTCAAAAACCAAATTTTTCTCAACCATGGTGTCCGTATATAAGTTTTCTAACCTATGGTCAAGTGATACGGATGTATATCATCTCAATCCGTGTTAATTTATACTTACGGGTATATATCGTTTCAACCCGCAATCCCAATAAAGGTTTTGAAACATTTGGGTCTATTCTTTCAACCCGAAGGAGATTTTCTGACTAACAAGGACCTTTAAAAATATTCGAGAATTTAAACATAACATGGAAATGAATCAGATGCTATCAAAATAACATTACATGAAGTGATACTACATGAAATGATTCTACGTGACATGGCATAAATTATTTGATGATAATGATGCATTTAACATTTAATTCTACATGCACGCCTACTGTACGGTGAATAGTTCAGTCGTTATTTCATCAAAATAGATTCACTTATCAATCGAATGACAGTTGTGAGTGATTACTCACCTTTGTCGGACGAAGATATTTGATAGCTGAAGTGACGGAGAGCACAGACCAGACGATGAACAGATAACTCCTAAGTTATTGGATTCCGGCTGCGACAAACGTATTAAAACTATTAATTAACATTTACGTCGCTATGGATTTCGCTATAAATATTTAAATATTGGGTGATCACTATAATTTCAGTTTATATATAGATGGGCTTACATATATATAACAGCTCGCCTGAATTCCTTAATACATTATAAAATCTAGCTAAACATACATATACATTAACTTAATATATAGATAGAAAATCTTGCATGTTAACTGTTATCCTTTTTCCTTTTTTTTCCTTTTTTCTTTGAAGACTTCAATGATAGGTAGAAGTAGCAATGTAACATGCAACAGATCAGTACTTGGACCCAAATATTCCTCCGCATAACATGACTTATCCTATATATAACTTGATATATATACTGAACTTGTAACTTGTACCCAAATATTTTGCTCAAAGCTTACAGTGCTTGAATTTAGCTAACTCTGTCCTTTTTTTTCTTTTTTTTATGTAAACTTGACAGCAAGAAAGAAAGGGGAAGAAAGAAAAAGAAGGCACTCACTATAGGGGCTGAGGCGTTGGCTGAGGCGGAAGTGGTGTAGGCGGCGTCAGGGGTGGACGGTGGCAGTGGCTGCCGTGGCAGGTTTGGGTTGCTGTGTTTGGCCGTGGAAGGGGTAGCGGTTGTGGGGAGATGGGTCGATGGAGCCGGGGTTGAGGCTGGTAGCTAGGACGCGGCGGGTAGTGGCTAACGCGGAGGGGAGGCTGGTCGGTGGCGGCCTTGAGGTGGAGACACCAAAAAAAAAAAAAAAGGGATGCGGCCGATCAACTTGGAACAGGGAGAGACGATTTTTTTTTGGAGAGAAAAAGAAAAAAAAAGAGAAATATGTAAATCAGATGTTGCGAAAAATGCAGGGGTGAGGAAGAAATGACGGAGCCTATATATATACACACTAGTTTTAGGTACAGGGAGTACCGTTCTAAACATAAGGCAACCGATTGGAATTTCAAAACGTACTATAAATTTTGTAACGTACCTATTTATATCTAGGCTATAGCTGTTAAACATATTCAGGAATTTAAAATTTTGAATTCTAATCAATTGATTTCATTTTATAACGGAAACTAATAAATTATATACGGATCCATATACACACACAAAACAGTGCATAACTTCCACATCGGACCTCAAATTCAGCAAATAAGGTATCGTTGTGCTCGTCTTGTCAGCACGAGTCTAATAATATAAAGAAAAATCATGTCTGTTCTTTCAAATAAATATTCATTTTCTGAAATTTGCGGTCGCTGATACTGCTAATAAGACCATATAAAACAAATTTTATTGCGTTAACGTTAACGAAAATCTACAATAGACATTATTATGTTTTATTATAAAAAAATTTCTCTTAAATATTACAACATAAAATAATGACATTCAAAAATTAAAAATTTATGCAAATTAATTGCCAAAATACGTTACCCACAAATTTAATAAGTTATTTTATTTAAAAGTTCTTTTATTCCAAACAATCTAGATATTTACAACAAATTCTTATGTTAATAAAATTTTAGTTTCAAATATGTCGTCAATTTCCACAGGAATCCAATTTATTAGCAGTAAATTTTCTTGGGTCGTTATACTCTCCCCCACTCAAAACTTTTCATCCCCGAAATGAACGAAGTCAAATGGGAAGTGTATCAAAGGAAGGATCGGATCAAAATAGAGAAGATTATAATAACGTACCTATTCAAATAGTTCGGAGTTTGAAGCACGGATACTGTCCTCGGTTTCCTAAGTGCAGTCACGATCATCATTGCTCCATTGGATTTTAACATAATAGACTTCCTCCTGAGTTGCTTCGTATCCCTATCCACAATACGAAGTGGCTTTCTCTCTACGGTTAGATTGGGTTCAACATCGAGATTCTCTAGCAAAGCAGGTTGGACATGAAGCAATGGATCATGAAGATATCTACGGAGATGAGATACGTGAAACACGTTGTGGGCCTTAGCAAGTTTCTCTGGTAAATCCAAACGGTAGGCTAAAGTACCAACTCTTTCAATGATACGGAAAGGGCCTATAAACCTGGGAGCTAGCTTCCCTTTTCGACCGAATCGGATGACGTTCTTAAGCGGTGAAATCTTGAGAAACACTTGATCTCCTATGGCAAACTCCAATTTTCTTCTTCTCCTATCAGCGTATTTCTTCTGCCTATCTTGGGCAATTCTCATTTTCGTCCGAATATCCTCGACCATCTTGGAAGCTTCAAGGATTAGTTCGGGCCCAAGAACTAATCGATCACCCGATCCAATCCAACATGATAGGGATTTGCACGATCGTCCGTACAGAGCAGCAAAAAGGGATGTTTTGATGCTAGCCTAAATTCAAGGATAGAAAATTACCGAATTGTATTTCAAATAAGCTGGAATTCGAATTAGATCATACCTGATAACTATTATTGTAAGTGAGCTCAACGAGATGAAGATGGTCTTCCCAAGAACCACCATAGTCAAGAATACAGGCACGAAGAAGGTCTTCTAGAATCTGATTCACTCTTTCTGTTTGTCCATCGGTTTGAGGGTGATAGGCGGTGCTCAGATTCAGCCGTGTACCTAGAGCTTCTTGGAATGCCTTCCAAAATTTGCTAGTAAAGATTGAGTCTCGATCACACACAATACTGACTGGAACTCCATGTAGTATGACGATCTCCCTCATATAAGTCTCGCTAGACTAGAAGCGGTACGATTTGACTTGACCGGAATGAAGTGAGCGGATTTAGTCAATCGATCAACAATGACCCAAATGCTCTCATTTCCCTTTCTCGTCCGAGGTAGTCCATCGATAAAATTCATCGAAACTTGTTCCCATTTCCAATTAGGTATCTCAAGAGGTTGCAATAAACCAACGGTTTTCTAGTGATCAGCCTTAACCTGTTGACACGTGGCGCATCTACCAATGAAAGAAGAAATATCATGCTTCATACCATTCCACCAATATATTCTTTTCATATCATGGTACATCTTTGAAACTCCAGGATGTATGGAAAGTCCAGATTGGTGATTCTCCTCGAGTACCTCTCGTCTTAAATTGTCAAATTCTACCTTTAATTCTTAAAATCCCATATTTGTCGATTTGTGCATCCATTTCACTTTGATTATCACTCTTTCTCTTTCGAACATCCGCCTTCATTTTTACCAACATCAGGTCTTCGTTCTGCTTAGCTGCTATGCGATCCATAAGGGATAGGGTAACCATAATCACACAAAGTATCGACTTCTTCCTACTCAGAGCGTCGGCAACAACATTTTCTTTCCCGGGAGTATAGTTGATGTCTAGGTCATAGGCTGCTAAGAATTCGAGCCATCTCACTTGTCTCTGATTCAAATCCTTTTGGTTAAAAATATGCTTCAGCGATTTATGGTCCGCAAAGAGTTCGAACTTAGTCCCCAAAAGATGATGCCTCCACAATTTCAAGGCAAATACTACCGCAAGTAATTCCAAATCATGGGCGGCATAATTCACTTCGTGGATCTTCAACTGTCAGCTAGCATAGGCGATCACCCTTCCATCTTGCATCAACACGGCTCCCAATCCTTCTCGGCTAGTATCAGTAAATACCGTAAATCCCTCACTCCCATTTGGGACGGTAAGAACTGGGGCAGATGTTAACTTGTCCTTTAACTCCTTGAATGCAGCCTTACACTTATCACTCCAGACAAATCTAACATTCTTACGAGTCAGAGCTGTAAGCGGAGCAGCAATCTTAGCGAAATTTTCTATTAATCTCCGATAGTAACCAGCTAAGCCTAAGAAACTTCGGATGTCGGTAGGGGTCTTAGGGTCCTTCCAATCATTGATAGCGTTGACCTTAAGTGGATCAACGGAAACTCCATTTTCCGAAACAATGTGTCCAAGAAATCGGACCTCATCCCTCTAGAAATGGCACTTAGAGAATTTAGCCTTTAGTTGATGTTTTCTAAGTGTCTCAAGGACATAAGTTAAGTGTGTTTTGTGTTCCTGTTCGGATTTTGAGAAGACGAGAATATCATCCACGAAAACCAGCACAAATTTATTAAGGACATCACGGAAAACACGATTCATAAGATCAACGAAGTAAGCGGGTGCATTTGTTAGTCCAAAAGGCATGACCAACCATTCATAGAATCCATTCTCTGCCCGGAAAGCTGTCTTGGGAATGCTCGCTTCAGCTATGCGGAGTTGGCGAAAACCGGTAGCCAGACCAAGTTGAGAGAATACTTTAGCTCCATAGAGTTGATCGAACATATCATTAATGTGTGGCATAGGGTATCTGTTTTTGAGAGTAAGCTTGTTCAGTTCCCTATAATCTACACACATACTCAAGGAACCATCAGACTTCGTGACAAATACTACGGCTGCTCCCCATTCAGAATAGCTTGGCCTAATCAAGCCCTTTGAAAATATGTCTTCGATTTGGCATTTCAACTCTGCCCTTTCTTTCGGGGCCATCCTTCGTGGAGGAAGGACTACAGGTCGGGCTCTAGGAATCTGATCAATACGGAATTCTATTTCCCATGGAGGAGGAAGAGAAGTAACTTCGCCAAATACATCGGGAAAATTCTTAACAACAGGAGTGGAATTAAGTTCATTAGGATGAGCATCAAGCGAAAAGATGAAACTGCCTGCAAAATCTTGAGGCATTCGACCTTCAATTATTAAGGGATCACCCTCATCATCAACTAAGAAAACGATCCGCTCCTTACAAGAGATATGTGCACCGTATTTACTCAGCCAGTTGCCTTCGAGTAAAATATCGAATGCATCGAACCCAAGGACATAAAAATTACCAATGAAAGGATGTAAGCCATATGTGAGTTTCACTCCCTTACAAACCATTTTAAGATTTGCGGGACCACCAATTGGATTTGATACACAAAGTGACTCAGATGAATACTCGGGTTTTAATAGGTGCTTTAGTTTATCACATAAATCAGTGGAAATGAAGCAATGGGAAGCTCCGGTATCAAATAAAATACATACAGGATGAGAATGTAGAGAGAAGGTGCAACGGAGTGTACCTTGAGCATCATCAGTTGTCGGGTCGGAAGAAGTCATAGCGAAAACTCCAGAAGTCCTTCCCTTTTGCCGAGTGGGACAACTGTTTTTGAAGTGACCTGGTTGCAAGCAGATGTGGCAAAGGTTGTTTCTGGTTGCTTGGGATGGAGGAGGAATAGCGGCTCCGGTCGGAAAAGGACAACTGTTTGAGTAATGGCCCTTTTGGTTAAATTTGAAGCATGTGATGTGGGAGATGTCGATAGCTTGTTTTTGGGGAGTAAAACCAATGCCTTGAGAAAGTTGCCACTTCTTATTCTGTTGCTGGAACTTATCCTTCTTCTTCATCGGACTAGTAGTGGTTTTAAGCGAACTTGAGTAGAGGCAGCCTGCTTACCCTTACAAGTTGGGTTCTCAAATCGGGTGGCCATGTCTACCAAGCTAGTGAAAGTCCCATGCACATTCTGTATCAATCGGTCGTAGTACTCAGGGCGTGCACCATTGACAAACTTTTCGTTCTTCTTAAGCGGGGTGTCTATCAAGTTGGGGCCATACTTAGACAACTCATTGAATTTTCTTTCGTATCTGCGAAAGTCATGTTGCCTTGCTCCAAGTCCATGAAAGCTCGATAAAGACTCAATTTTCCCGCTTCTGGCACCCATTTGGTGATAAAGGCATCCCTAGAGAAAACTCAAGATTTAGCTAGATTCAAGATAGATGTGAAAAATAGAAAAGGATAAAGATCGAATTTTTAGATATCACCTAAACTGCTCCCAAATGATATCGCTTCTACAGCCTGGGTAGTAACGGATCTCCACCAATCCCGAGCAGCTTCTTGCAACTGCCAAGCTGCTAATTGGCGTTTCTGGGCATCATTACTCTCGAGCCCGGTAAATATCATTTCTACATTTTCCAATTATTGCTGGGCCTCGATAATACCCTTAGAACCTGTGAACTTGGTTCCTCCTAGCTGGGTATACTCCTTGCACAAAGTGGTAAATCTGACTGGGGCAACTACTGGGACCGGTGCAGCTGCAGGAGCATGTTGAGCGTTTCCTCTTCCCCTAGCACCTCTTATGTTAGCCATCTGGGAAGTTCAAAAATAGGTTTAGAACACAGATGAAGATTATATATAAGTTTTTCGAATCAAGGGAAGATTTCTAGCAAGTAAGATGAATTGTGAGCGAAAGGAATTCTGTGATGTGATTTTACTCATTCTAGGGTATTGCTACCCTATCTCTAATGAGCTTTTACCCTACAAACCATCAGCTCTGATACCACATGTAACATCCAGCCTTTTCGAGCGATTTAAGTCGATAATAAGCCACACATGCCGAACTCAAATCATTCAAAACGACGGGTTATTATTAAAATTTCGGGGTAAAATAAAATCATATCACAGAATCACAGATCACAGACACAGACACAGAGTATTGATATTTCAGCAGAGTAAATAAACTAGGATGACCAGAGTTTCAAATCAGGTACAAACAGAGTTTAAAAAATACATCAGATATCCAGGTACATAAAGATCTCTAGTACAAAACCAAATGATATAAGTCTAAATAAAACAGAACTGAGGACTAAGAAAAGAACATCAAGTAGAGCTCCGGCACCTCGTCTTCAAGAATAATTTCCTCTAAGCTGCAAATTCAGGCTGACCCGAGTGCAAAATAACAAACACCCGAGTCAAGACTAACATTCTCATCTAAGTGAATAACTCGAGTGAAACATCTACTGAAAGTACAAATAACTTAAAGAATGTTGGGATCGTCATCCTTTAAGGATCCGTAAACCAGTAATATACGCTATATACAGTAATGTCTAATCAGTAAAGTATAATCATATAGAAAATAGCGTTAAGGGGATGGTGAACCTTAACGCGGTCGGATCTTTAAAACCAAAATCGTAAGGGGCTCGCTATAAGGAGATGACACGGCACGCGAGGCAAAGCCAGGGTGGATACACCGTTTTCACTCCCAGACCGGTGGTGATGGCAAGCCAGCAGCTTCCGCCCACCTCGAACAATACCCTAATCAAAGTGGCGCCACCAAATCGAATCACACAAGTAATAGAATGGTTTTCGAAGAAGCATGCTCGATAAAAGGGTGCGACCCTTTGTGTAGCCCGGTATAGCTCCTGTTTTGGTCATTTATGCCAACTCAAGGGAGTTGGGTCCACGTAATATACCTTGGGAACGTCGCCACCATCCTACTTCATTCTGAAATCTCCACCGCGTACACAGTTGTTAAAGTGGTTTTCGGTATTGGCCGGCTATAGGACAATATCCGATCCCGGTCTCTTTAACAACCAATCGTTATATTTTTCACACCATGGTTGGTTTTATAAAATCGTTTTACAATTTCAAGCCATTTACAAAATATATAACTTAAATATCTCGGTTTGGAATTGTACAGTTGCAGTTTATCAAATTTCCATTTTTAAATCTTCAAATTGTTTCCATGTATCTATATGTAAAGTTTAAGAAAATAATTATTTAAACATTTTAGAGTAAAGCTTTTAAAATCTTAAGATAATAATTTATGAAATAATGATTTAGTAGGTTTCAAAAAAAATTTGTCGCTCTATAAAGTTTAAAAACTTACAATCATATTGGTTCCAACAACATTCAGAATTTCCGGTTTCAAATACTCCGACCACATAAAATTTTCAAAAACCAAATTTTTCTCAACCATGGTGTCCGTATATAAGTTTTCTAACCTATAGTCAAGTGATACGGATGTATATCATCTCAATCCGTGTTAATTTATACTTACGGATATATATCGTTTCAACCCGCAATCCCAATAAAGGTTTTGAAACATTCGGGTCTATTCTTTCAACCCGAAGGAGATTTTCTGACTAACAAGGACCTTTAAAAATATTCGGGAATTTAAACACAACATGGAAATGAATCAGATGCTATCAAAATAACATTACATGAAGTGATACTACATGAATGATACTACATGAAATGATTCTACGTGACATGGCATAAATTATTTGATGACAATGATGCATTTAACATTTAATTATACATGCACGCCTACTGTACGGTAAACAGTTCAGTCGTTATTTCATAAAAATAGATTCACTTATCAATCGAATGACAGTCGTGAGTGATTACTCACCTTTGTCGGACGGAGATATTTGATAGCTGAAGTGACGGAGAGCACAGACCAGGCGATGAACAGATAACTTCTAAGTTATTGGATTCCGGCTGCGACAAACGTATTAAAACTATTAATTAACATTTACGTCGCTATGGATTTCGCTAGAAATATTTAAATATTGGGTGATCACTCTAATTTCAGTTTATATATAGATGGGCTTACATATATATAACAGCTCGCCTGAATTCCTTAATACATTATAAAATCTAGCTAAACATACATATACATTAACTTAATATATAGATAGAAAATCTTGCATGCTAACTGTTATCCTTTTTCCTTTTTTTTTTCTTTTTTCTTCGAAGACTTCAATGATGGGTAGAAGTAGCAATGTAACATGCAACAGATCAGTACCTGGACCCAATTATTCCTCAGCATAACATGACTTATCCTATATATAACTTGATATATATACTGAACTTGTAACTTGTACCCAAATATTTTACTCAAAACTTACATTGCTTGAATTTAGCCAACTCTGCCCTTTTTTTTTTTTTTATGTAAACTTGACAACAAGAAAGAAAGGGGAAGAAAGAAAAAGAAGGCACTCACTGTAGGGGCTGAGGCGTTGGCTGAGGTGGCAGCGGTGTAGGCGGCGTCAGGGGTGGTCGGTGGCAGTGGCTGTCGTGGCGGGTTTGGGTTGCTGTGTTTGGCCGTGGAAGGGGTAGCGGCTGTGGGGAGATGGGTCGATGGAGCCGGAGTTGAGGCTGGTAACTAGGACGCGGTGGGCAGTGGCTGACGCGGAGGGGAGGCTGGTCGGTGGAGGCCTTGAGGTGGAGACGCCAAAAAAAAAAAAAAAGGGATGCGGCCGATCAACTTGGAACAGGGAAAGGCGATTTTGTTTTGGAGAGAAAAATTAAAAAAAGAGAGAAATATGTAAATCGGTTGTTGCGAAAAATGCAGGGGTGAGGAAGAAATGACGGAGCCTATATATATATATATATATACTAGTTTTAGGTCCAGGGAGTACCGTTCTAAACATAAGGCAACCGATTGGAATTTCAAAACGTACTATAAATTTTGTAACGTACCTATTTATATCTAGGCTATAGCTGTTAAACATATTCAGGAATTTAAAATTTTGAATTCTAATCAATTGATTTCAGTTTATAATGGCAACTAATAAATTATATACGGACTCATATACACACACAAAACAGTGCATAACTTCCACATTGGACCTCCAAATTCAGCAAATAAGGTATCGCTGCACTCGTCTTGTCAGCACGAGTCTAATAATATAAAGAAAAATCATGTCTGTTCTTTCAAATAAATATTCATTTTTCGAAATTTGCGGTCGCTGATACCGCTAATTGGACCATATAAAACAAATTTTATTGCGTTAACGTTAACGGAAATCTACAACAGACGTTATTATATTTTGTTATAAAAAAATTTCTCTTAAATATTACAACATAAAATAATGACATTCCAAAAATAAAAATTTATGCAAATTAATTGCCAAAATACGTTACCCACAAATTTAATAGGTTATTTTATTTAAAAGTTCTTTTATTCCAAACAATCAAGATATTTACAACAAATTCTTATGTTAATAAAATTTTAGTTTCAAATATGTCGTCAATTTCCGCAGGAATCCAATTTATTAGCAGTAAATTTTCTCGGGTCGTTACAGAAGTAGATTATTTTTAGCTAGAGAGGATGTAGATGGTGGCTCAAAAATCTTCAAAATGGAAGTGGGCTGAAATGATTTTATAGAGGTGAGAATGGAGAGATATTTTGGGATGAAGATCCACATTTCTCTCTTACCATTTCTTTCCTCTTATCCATTCGAACTCTAGCCCTTTTAGTCATCTTATGGCCACCCCCTATGCTTCATCATGGTTGAACATATCATCTCCTATAAGAGCTTCGAACCCATTTAAAATCCAAAAAAAAATATAATGTTTAAATCTCATTTAAACACATATCGATAACGTTTATCGATTAATATATTTAAACTATTGTAAACATATCAAATAATATTTGTTCATCAAATCAAAATAAAAAATTTATAATTAATATTTCATAATTATGAATTAATTAGTTTAGTTTAAATTATTTAAATCATTTGGTCAAAGGAATATTCAGCGTTTCACTTATGTGACCCGTTACGTGTAAATTTGACAGCGATTAATATCAAACTATTCGAATATTAACGTTCACATGTCACATGGAAAGTGATGTGAAATTTTAGCCAAATTTATAGCTTACTTGGTATCGATAAAAATCCAATTTTATTTCATAAAGCGTTACCCTGCTGTGACTATTGAATATTCTAGTATATGATTT
The DNA here is from genome assembly GCA_030765085.1 of Allium cepa. Classification (NCBI taxonomy): domain Eukaryota; kingdom Viridiplantae; phylum Streptophyta; class Magnoliopsida; order Asparagales; family Amaryllidaceae; genus Allium; species Allium cepa. The sequence continues at coordinate 917,944,143 of CM060931.1, read as the reverse complement.
TTTTTAATGATAATAAACATATATATATATATATTCATTTAAATGTATTTGTTATTGTACTATTTTATTTTTCACATAATTAAATAAACATTTGTTGAATAAAATAGATAACACATAATTTGAATTCAAACAAATATTTTATTATAATTTTGAATAGTACAAATTTGAGCTCTCACTATATATACACAATTTCATTTACATTACATTTTGATTACATCGTACATTTCGATTACATCACTAATTTCAATTTGCAATGTTGGCCTCACTATATATCACTCAAACACTTATTTGTATCTTCAACTCTGTTCTAGCTTGGATCCAGCATCTGAGCTATCTGTAAAATAAAAACTGACGCGGTAAAATTGAAAAAGAAAATATTTTGTAGTGCAAATTAAAGTGTGTTTTGAAAATGTTATTTACCTCAGTTCTTTGGGTTTTTCGTCATCATATTTATTTTGAATTCATATTACACGAACAACTTGTGACATGCACAATTTATCACTGTATATGCCACAAGGTCGTGCACACCGATATACACTTACGTTTAATAATATAGGGACTAGTGAGCACATGGTCAAACCCAAGCCTAGGGCTGGATTCAACTCAAGTGCAATGGCCAGAATCAAACTCAAATAAACATATGCAACAAAGTGGACTGTGCGACCAAGTGCAACATCAACACAGAGCAACACTGCAACAACGCACACATATATACATGAATATGTGCATGTCAAAATCAACAGACCTCAAGTGCAAGGCCAACCATAGAACCGATTCAGAACTCAAGGCTAATAAGGATTGGAACCAACTAGACTAGTGACACGAAAACTCATAATCATAAGCTCAAAGGCAAGTGTAGAATGCTTAAACACAATGTAATGCAACTACTCGAAGCACACAACAGTACACTTGAATAATCAAATGCAACAGTGCAGAACTATCAAGACGGCAACCCAGTGAGGCGTGGTCAAAGTTTCAAATTGATCCAGACATGTCAAATGCATTCAAGGCTAATAAGTCTGGAGCATCATCAATACAGCAAAGTGCAAAGAAATAATAACCAATTGATACAACTGCATAAGGACAAGAAAGCACCAAGTTTACTCAACCAGACAAAGGCAACAAAACTACACAGATAAGACTCAAGTAAACTACACCAGATAGGAGTATGTACAAATGTTTCAAACAGTATCACTCGACCATACCAACCAGACTCTAAGTCTCAAATCAAAACATGTACAAGTGAAAATGAAAATTGAATCGCACATGTATGCATATATGCAAATATATACATACACATGTATCTGTTCAGAGATATGAACATGGAGCTTCAACAAAAGCTTCACACAAGAAGACTCCAAATGGGCTAACATACTTCAGTACATATGTACATGAGTGCAAAACACAATGCATCAGTTCAATGAAACATCAAATAGACCAGTACAACATGCACACTTGAACCAAACAGATTCAACTGGAACTCAAAGCAAATCATGGACCAAAATACGAATGCAGGCTTCAACCACCACCAAAGTGACCAGACTTAAGAAAATAACGAGTGCACATGTAACGGTGGCAACCGATCATGAATAATCATAGAAAGTCAATGAACAATCATATGTCAGTTTCAAGATGATCCAGACTAGCATGGATGTGCAAGCACTCAAGTAAACAAAACAATGCAAGAATAACAAGAACAATTTAACTCGAAGCAGCAACAATAGTTCAGGTATGGGGTGCAACCAGACCAGGTAAACGAAATGTCTCAAAATAGCAATAAGAGCAGTGGACAATTCAACACGAAACTAGAATTAATGCCGAGCCATCACATACATATATACATACATATGTATGTATATATATGGAGTGATACACAAATATACAGTAAAAACGATCAAGATGTAAAGCAGAAGTGATAAGGAAATGATGAGCAAGTCGAAATCAACAAATAGTATCAAAAATTCAAAATGCCAAAGCCAAGGAGCAATTTCAACAATGAAATGACAGTGAAGCCGTGTGTTATGAAAATCCAAAAAATTATCAGTAGCTAGTAGTGTGAATGTAGTCATAAAAGAAAAATCAAATCATGGTTCGAAGAGAAACTATCTGCAACAGTTCAAACAAAGTCAATCTCGTAGGGATTTTAAAATAAACATATTAAGTTTAAATGTCAAAGTCAAATCCAGGTGATAACACGAATTGAACAAGTCCATACCATATCAAAAGTCAAATAACAAAGTTGCAGGAGAAAAAACCATAGCAAATTCAAACTTATCAAGCAACATGTATGAAATGAAAAAGTCAGAAAACATCACCAAGTTCGATTACAAATCAATGGCCGAGCATAGCAATGTGAAAAATTCAAAGTGAATTATACGAACATATATTTAGGGATGTTATCCCTATAAATTAAAACCCAATGTCATCATCGGCAATCATCGAGTTCGAAACCAAAATCGAGTTCAAGCAAATCAACAATGAAATCAAGTAAAAATTACATACCAATTTATGTTCACGCGAACTCGAAATTGTAGCAACCGCAAGCTATAAAGGCCAAAGAATCGATTAACCAAGCCAAAAAAAGTAAAATAATCATTGCAGTTGATCAAATACAAGCGGGGTCTTCGATTTTACAAAGACCTAGTTTTTGGAAGAGGAATGAGAAGAAACAAAGTGGCCGACAATAAAAAAGAAGAGGAAATATCTTTTGTTTTAAGTTTTAATTACTTTGGGTCGGCTTTCTATTGTTTGGGCTTATAGTTTTATAGGGTTTAAATTGTTTAAGTTTTAGCTTTTATTTTGAATTCCTTTTAAAATTATGTAGTATTCTAGCCGTGTGACTAGGAACAAACTACGGGGCCAAGTTTGAGAATTCGCAACTCAGTGGCTGAGTTGTAAGAGGGTTTTGAGCATAGAATTAGGTTAGTCGTTAGTGGGTGTCGCAAGTTTATGTATGTAAGCGTCTGACTACTTAATTTATAGTAGAAACCTTAGGGGCAGCACATAGGTAAGGCTTTGCCGAAGTTGGGTAAATTTGTGTTGTTCTATTTCTGCTTTTATTATTCTTCTATTATCTGTGTTGCAATTATTATATATATATATATATATATATATATATATATATATATCTGCATTATTATTATTAGTATCACATTCCCACCTCTAGGGTGAAATCGATCCTACAACTAGTATCAGAGCTAGGAACAATAATCAATTTTTGTTTTAAAAATTTGATTTTTCAAAAACAAATTTTTTAGAAAAAAATTGATTTTTTAAAATGGCTTCTTTTAATAATGCTTTTGCTGAGGGTCAGTCCATAGTTAGACTACCTATGCTCAATGGTGAATATGCTTGCTGGAAAAATAGAATGTAATTTTTTCTAAAAACCATTGATGCTTGGAATATTGTTAAGACATGATGTAGAACACCTATTATAGTGTTAGATAATCAAGAAACTGAAAAACTGATGGATCAATGGACGGATCTTGAAAATAAGCTGTAGAATTCTAATGCCAAAGCTATGAATTCTATTATATGTTCATTGGATCAACTTTAATTTAATCATATCTCACATTATATAACTACATAGGAAATTTGGCACTCACTTGAAGTGAATCACGAAGGAACTTCCCAAGTCAAAGAATCTTGCCTTGCCATGCTTAGTAGCGAATATGAAAACTTCACAATGGGAAAGGATGAAAGTGTCAAAGAAATGTATGGATGACTTTCTAATCCAGTATAAAAATCAAAATCACTTGAGAAACCATAGACAGAGCTGGAAATAGTTTGAAAAACGCTTAGAATTTTTCCTCGAAATTTTAAAGAAAAAGTTACTGCCATTCAAGAATCAAAGGATTTGAAGCAAGTTAAAGTTAAAGAACTCATTGGGAATCTCACCATTTATGAGCTAGAAATGAAATTTAAGGAAGAACGTGAAGGAGGTGATACGCGAAAAAAATCAATAGCTCTCAAAGGAACAACGGAAAGTGATTATGACGATGACGACGACGATGGAGCAGCTAAAATGGTGTTGTTAATAAGGAGATTCAAAAGGTGGAACCACAAGTACGAAAATCCATCTCTAAATCAACAATTGAAAAGAAGAATAGTCAAAGTACTAGACAACTCAGAAGAGCATGAGATCATATGTCATAAATGCAACAAACCCAGTCATATCAAGCTAAATTATCCTCAGAATCGACTCAGCCAAGGAAAGAAACCGAAAAGGAGAAGTTCTGCAGCTACTTGGGATGAAACTAATGAAGATGATAAAATCTCTGGCAGTGAAAGTGAAAATGGAAATATGTGTCTGTAAGGAGAAAAAGCAAGGTATCAAAACTTACTCATTCGAAATTACTTATATATTTTCATGAAGTAAATGGCTATTTTGAACGGCTAAGGAAGAAGTACGCTAAAACTGAATCACAAAGTGATAGTTTAATAAAACTAAATAAACAGCTTGATCAATCGGTTAAAAACTATCAAAAAAAGAGCCCTAAGTGTCCATCATTTGAAGAGGAAATAAAAAATCGAAAATTAAATTAAATCGCTTGAAAATGAAATTCTAATTTTGGAAGAAAGTGAAAACTCAAGAGAGAAAATTCTTTTTTAAAGTGCACTCTATTATTGAATGAAAATGAATCTCTCAAAACACAAGTCCAACAATTGTCTGCAAGTTTAGGAAATTTTTTCAAAGGATAAAGATTGCTAAATATGTTATTAGGGAAACAAATTGTCAATACTGTTAGACAAGGACTTAGGTATACTCAATCCGAACATGTTAGAAGCAAACTTAACAATGTCAACTCCAAGTGCATGATTTGCAGAAAATTTGGACATAATTCAACAATTGCTAGTGTAGATCCAAACACATGAAAACCATGCCAATTTGGTTTCCTAAAGGCACAAATGTAAAATCCCTTAAAATCAAACAAATCTGGGTACCAAAAGGAAATACATTTTCTTAGGTCTACGCAAACATATTTTTCAGAATCTTTTGTCACAAACAACCATGGACCTATAAAAACAAGTATGTCACATAAGTCTTTTCTCGTATAGGAGTGGTGGCAGGCAAGGAATAACAACAGTGTTACCTGGATTTGGTTGTTCCAGGCACACGACGGGCGACAAATCAAAGTTCCTTAGCTAGTACAAAGGTCGCAGAATCAAAGTGAGTAACAAATTTTTTTATCATGAAGACAAAATAGGTAACGGTATATTGATCTTGAATGATTTATTAAATGTGAAAATATGCACCGTAATCTAATTTAAATCAGTCGGTTATGTATAAGAAAATGAATGTTGATTTTGTGTAACGACCCAACTTCCTATCTCCAGGAAGTCGCATCGCTAATAAGAAAGAAAGGGATAGAGAATAGAAAGAAAGAGAAGAAAGAAGAAAACAACACATCAGAATCTAAACAGCGGAACGAAAAAATTATATTTATAACATAAAATATTACATAGTTTACAACCACTATCAGAGTACACAGATAATACAACCCATACTAGACAGTTATAAACACATGTCTAGTTATTACAACTCAAATCAATACAAGAAACAACTCAGAGAAAACACACAGTGGAAAACTATATATATCTACACGCAGAAGCCTCATGCTCCATTGCTCCTCCACAATTCGTCAAAGCTAACTCGAATCCTAACCTGAATCCCTTGGCTACTCGTAAACATTTGAGTACCCAAGAGTTTATGAAAAACAAAAATAAACTCCGGGTCAAACATGGGTCTGGTGTGAGTAACAGGTTAAAGTTGCTTAATTTTCAAAAACCTTTTGAAAAGAAAGGTATCACGTAAGACTTCCCACACATAAACATGGAAAAGTTTTTACCTTACGCTAACCAAAACATTTGATAGGAAATCCGATGGTATTATAATAGCGTCTAGGGTTTTCAAATAAAATACAGAAATAGCTGGAATGCTTACATCTCACGTTCCAACATAGTTGGGCACAACTAATACGTACGTCACTTATTGGATTTTGGATTCCATACAATGGCAGGGCTACTGGGGTACCGCCCGTCACAGTACGTGGCCTAGATCACCGTACAGGGGTGTACTCCCACTCCCCTGCAACACAAGGCCGGACCTATTCCTTACTGAATAGTTCCGAACAAGACAACTCCAGCAGTTGTCGCGAACCAACCGCCCACACAGTCGAATATAAAGGGACCTCTAGACAGGGATCAATCTTGCTCTCCAGTGGGAGCTACCCACGAAGCCTTGTTGCGCCTCCCCTGTTTTAGCCATTCCCGGTTGATGAGGCTTGAGGCTACGATTACCTTTATAGGACATCAAATCTTAGAATGCTCATCGTCCACCCGACGATGTTCTGAAAGCATTCAATCCATACAAGTTCGTTCCGGGTTCGAACGAAATCGAAGGCACTATCTCGTTGCACTCATTATTGGAATCACCCTCAGAGTCAACGACCATAGCCCTTGCACTCTGATTCACCATCTCGAATCTATAAGTACTATTCCGTCAAACTCATTACGGAATCACCCACAAAGTTATACTGACGTATAGCCCTTACACCTCGAGTCTTCACTTGCTCTACTTAGATTCACGACCTAACGTTTAATTGGAATCGATGTGGTTTTTCGGATTTCAAATATGGAAACCCGATTCCGGTCTCATCGAAATCCAAAGCGTGTCTTTTAGGTCCAAGTTGTTTTAAGTTTAAAACAATTCAATTCTAATTATCTATATACATACAGATAGATAATTCACATCATCATAATAGATAATCAACATTATCATAAACAGGTAATCATCACACATTGATAATCTATATTATAATCACCCATGGACAACTCATATCATCATCATAATGCAACTAATGCATCCATATCACACAATACTAATCTCATCTCTGAGATTCAACCATTTAAGATAAACCATATCATCCATTCATAAGCAAAGATCGATAATCACGCTATCTATAATTAATTTAAAATGAATTAAATTAATTACTTCTATCTCTAATTAATTTAAAGTGGATTAAATTAATTACCTATCTTTAGTTAATTTAAAATGAATTAAATTAATTACTTCCTCATTTAAAACTTGCTTACTTAACCCTTAATTGATTTCCAATCAATCAAATAATTATCCTTAATTAATCACCTTAATTAATCACCCTAGATTAATTATCCTTTAATTACATTCAAGTAATTATCTTTAATTAATTTTATAAATTAATTATCCTTAACCAAAATTTGTAATTAACCTTTAATTACTTCATTAATTAGTTAATTACATTAATTAATTACTTCCTTAATCACTTATCATTGATTAATTAATCCTAATTAACTAATCCTTAATTACATCATTAATTATATTAATTAATGATCCTTAATTAAAATTTAATTTAATTACTTATTTAAATTAATTACATTAAGTAATTAGCCTTAATTAAACCACAATTATTAATCATACTTGATTAATTACATTTAGTAATTAACTAACCCTTAAATACTTCCTTAATTACTTCTAAATTAATTACATTTAATAATTAATTATATTTATTAATCAATCTTGATTAATGTCATTAGTAATTAATACCCTTAATTAATTACATCACTTAATTATTTCAAAAAGACTTAATTGATCAATGCTTAAATAAATTACACTAAGTAATTAATTATTAATTACTTCATAAAGAAATTATCTTTAATTACACAAAGTAATTAATTCCCAAAACTCTTCACTACTTTAATTAATTACCTCCAGTAATTTGCTTAACTTAATAACTTCTCTAAGTAATTATTCCTCATTGATTACTTATCAACTCATACAATGATTAAAATTAATTAAACTTAATTAATTAATTTAAACTAATCAATTAATAAATTAATTACAGTAAGTAATTAATATCTTTAATTATTTCCATAAAGTAATCATACTTAATTAAGTTCATAATTGATTATCTAAATTAATTAATTCAATTAATTATTAAAATTAATTACATTAATTAATTAATAAATAATCACAAGTTAATGACCTTTATTAACTTTTCTTTAATTCTTTTAGTTACCTTCCTTAAGAAATTAACTTAAATTAATTAATATTAATTACAAATTTAATTAACCTTAATTAATTTATTTCAAATCTTTAATTAATTAAACAAATTAATTAATTAAATTATTTAAATTACTAATTTTAATGAAACAAAGATCATTAAATCTTTAATTTATTTAAAAATAAAACATTTCTTATTCATGATTACTTTATCATTAATAAAGTAACTTAAAACAATTTAACTTAAAATTTGTTTTCAAATTACATTTTAAATTTAAAATTTAAAAAGAAATCAACCTTAACTTAAGCAAAGTTTTTAAAAACATTTTAAAACCCTTTTAAAAACTTATGCAAAAGATTTTGTTATTTTATAAAAGAAGTTAAAAGAAATTTAAACCCAAATTCATTTCAAGATACAAATCATATATAAATTAGCTTTTACATTCAAAGTTGTACTTAAACAAATTTAAATTTTAGAAACTTCCCATATTTCTAAATTATGATTCAAATCTGAATTTGAATCTAGATTTAGACCAAAGTTAAATCTCTCCTTTCTTTAAACTTTACTTTAAACTTAAACTATTTAAACCCTCTTTGAAATTGTTTGAATATTTTAATTTATAAAATTTAAATTACATTTTAAACTGGGATTCAAACTTAGTTTTGAATCCATTCTCAGAATTTAAGCTTTAAAGTTTATTTTAAAACTTGATTCAAATTTTGCTTTTAAATTTTAGAGTTGAAAACATCCAGGTTTCTCTGGAAACCTGTAACCACTAAGATACCCGAGTCCACCCTTGTCTACTTCGAGTAAACCCCAGGTTATCTTCGAGCAAAAGCTTGAGTTAACTCGAGTATAACCCGAGTAAAACAGACACAGCAAACCCAAAAACTTTCACTTGATACACCACCCCCCCCCCCCCACCGTGCATATGCATGGTGGCTCTGGCCATCTCCGGCCTCCACCAACACATCGAACAAGTCGACGTTCAACCCTAAAACCCATTACAACCATTAAAAACCATACTAGCATCACGAGATCGAAATTTGAACACCCAAAACAAAACCTGGAAACAACAGGCAACCCCCATTTCCTAAAACCTGAAAACATCTCGACTCCTCAACGCCGACCATCGGAGACGTAGAAACTCCATCCACCTCTTCCTCAACACCCAAGCAACTACCTTCCAAAAAATCAAAACACTCGGTCACCTGTAGTCTCCTCACCGATCAATTAAAACAGTGCCTGAAAACTAGGTTTAGCATTTCCCCTTTTCCAGATAGAACAGCAATGCATATAAATCCATCACTAAAGATTGCAATTTGTTTTTAAATAATCACAATTTACTTTTAACTTTTGATTCAAACACCTGAAACTAACAATCAACTGGATTTTTACAGATTTTAATTTACTTTTGTTATAACTTGTTTTCCAGATTATAACACTGTATTTATAATTTAAAATGTTTGAGTTTCATCTTTATTTAACATACTCTGAAGCTTTACAATTTACAGAGACATCACCCAACTTTATTTTACTAAAATAAATTTCTAAACTAAACTATGTTATAATTAACACAATTGCTTCAGGATTTAATCCCTGACAAAATTTAAACAAGAACAAGAGGATTTTGTTTTTATTTATATGTATAAGAATCTGGAACTAGAATCATAAGAGCACAGTCACATACATTGAAACTTTTATATGCATATATTCAGCAATACATTTAAAATCATATGCACAGGCAAACAAATCAACATGCAATCTAAATAGCATACACAAACATATTCATTTCAGTCATAAAACAAGCAACAGTTATACTTAAGTTTTAATTTTTTTTTAAAAAAAATAAAAGTTACTCACCTGTCATTTGAAAGACAGAGCGTAAATTTTGAAAACTGTTTTGAGAGCTCTTGAAATCTTTAATTTGAAACGCCATGACTTCATTGCTTTTGATAAAACTTGAGTAGCTTGCTGTTAAAAACTTGTATGCAGGCTTGAAGGCCATTTGAATTTTGAACTAGTTGTTAGCACTTGCATGTAGACATACTTGATTCCCAGATTCAAAAAAATGCAGAGCCCATTTTATTTTCTTTTGAAAATGGTTTTACAGAGGAAAGGAAATTTCAGGTTTGATTTTGAAAACAAATTGTAGGATGTGGATTTGGTTAGAGAGGTGTTCAAATGTGAGACAAAAGGTGTACAGGGTTTTTAAGAAATGCAGGTATAAGCTTTTGATTTCCAGATTTTGATTTTTAAGAGTTTGAAAGCAAATTTTGTTTCAGCTGGAAAAAATTTCTTATCTTAGAAAAAAAATGAACATTAGAAAAATGAGAGTGAAGGAAAACATGTTTTATATAAGTGTATAAACGATTTATTTAAAAAAGATAAAAGAAAAATAAAAATAAAAGACACTTGTTAAAATCTTCAACACTTGTCAAATTAAGTAGTTTAATTGTTTACACTTGTCTCATTAATTGATTAAAATGTTAACATTTGTTTTATACTTATGTTACTTATTATTTTTAATTTAAAGATAAATAAAAATCCTCTTTTCTTTATTAAATACATATATAGTAGTTTCATTAATAAATGTATATATATTTCTTTTTAATGAAATAAAACAATTTATAAAACATGAAAGCTCACTTACAAAATTTAAATATGGTTATTCATATATGTTTATTCATTTGAATTTCAAAATGAATTCAAATTCAAATGCTATTTATACATTTAAAATCCAATTTTAAAACTAATTTATATTAACATATTTAATTTGACAATAATAAATTTGTCTTTTAAAACATATCTACATTTATACATTATTATTACTAGAAAATAACATATTTATTAATTTTAAATCATTTATAAAAGAAATCATAAATTACATATCTTATTTATCTTAATTAAAAGAATTAATGTCTAATATATAAAGGGTATTTAAATTTCATAAAATTACAATTATTAAGCTATATTCAAAATGAAATAAAATAAACTTTTGTTTATCTTATTAAAATTTAAACTATGTTTAGAATGCAATTATACAATTTAAATCAATTTCTTTAAGTATTTTAAACAATTAGTTATTTATTAAATAAAATAAAAATCTTTAAATTATTAAAATGAATATTAGAATTAAAAAAATAAGATTTTATTTGTTAATTTAACTTTACCTCAAAACTTATCTATTCACAATATATATATATATATATATATATACGTTATAAATAGGAAAATAATTATTAGCTTTTAAAAGATAAAATTTATCAATTACACATTTATTTAATTGGATTATTAATTCAGGTAAATTTTTATTAAAATTTTATCAAATCAATTTAATTTTAAATATAGATTATTAAATTTATATTGCTAAAATTTCCGGGATATCACATTTTGATTCTAAATTATGAATTTTTTTGACCAATCTTCTTTTCATTCTTGAACTATTTCATATAGATTTGTCAGGACTAACTATATTGCAAGTTTAGGTGATAAGAGATGTTGTTTTTGTGTTGATTGATGATCACTCAAGATATACGTGGATATATTTGTTTATTTTACCGATTCTAGACCTGACATTATGTTCATTTTTTGTTTATTTGCACAGTTTCAATTCAAATCCAAAAGAATTTCATTTAAATGCTGTACAAATGATTTTAAGATATTTGTTGCACACTCCACGATCTATTCTATAATATATATCTAATGATTACCTTGAGTCAAAAGGAAATTCAGATGCAGATTACACTGGTAGTCTAGTTAATAGAAAAAATAACTAGTGGAACGTGTTTTAGGTAGAGACATTCATTAGTTGCAATACTTTTTCAGAGAAAATATCTGCATATTTTTCATTTCAACTGATTTTCAGTTAGCAGACATTTTTCTTATAAAACCCCTTCCAAAAAATAGTTTTTGTTGACTTCGTTTCAGATTAGTCATGTTAGAAATTTTGATTTTATAATTATTTTGGAATTTTATCTTAAATGACAACGTTAACTAATCTGACTCCCTACTGGTTATTGAAAAGATAAATAGTGATTGAAAAAGTGATGAGTGCTGATATTAATCATGTTTGTGACTTGAGAAAGTATATCTAGTAAATTTGTTTAAGAATTTAAACAAGAGTATAATAACTTTTGTTGGTAAAAATTTCATGACCATCTCTATTTCTATCATATTTCTAACGACCATCATTCATCAAAATCCAATATAGTATGTCAAAATGTGGTATTTTAAACAGAAAATTATTCGTTTTTATTTTATTTTTTTGTAATAAAAACATCCAAAGTATTCACTCTCATTTAAAAGTCCTCAGGGTTATGCATGGGTGAATTACTTGGAATAATTGTTTACGTGCTTTCATGCTCATTTAAAAGTCCCCACGGTTATACATGTATGAACACATATCAAAATTGATTATTAAATAAATAGGTTGATTCTAATCCCATTTAAAAGTCCTCACGGTTATGCATGGTTAGAAGATGCATGAAATTCATTTTTTATATAAAAATTAGTAATACTACTAATCTCATTTAAAAGTCCTAACGATTATGCATGCTAGTAGATATTCAAATTCCTGATATAAATATACCACAAATAGACAAAACTATATGGGTTTATATGCCGACATCATCCCTATCACTCTAAAGTGGAATATGCGCCTAACAAAGTATTTATGATTTTCATTTAATTTTTTATTAAAATTTAATATTTATACTTGATTGGGTATTGATGTTGCATTAATATCTATCACTTTATCTATATTTTTCTAAAACTATTACTCTTTTGCTGATAACAAAAGGGAGAGAAAAAAGTTAAGATTTTGGCAAATAAAGGTCAAATATTTTTTTTTATTCCCATCTAGGTTCATTTGCATATTTTATTTATTTTCATGCATATATGAAAGGGGATCTTTTTGTAGAAAGGGAGCATTCAAATAGAGGGAGAAAATAGATTTTTTCAATGACCTAATACATTTAGTATATTCTAATATATGTTTGTTATCATCAAAGGGGGAGATTGTTGAATATGCTAGTATATGATTTTTGTTTGATGATAATAAACATATATATATATATATATATTCATTTAGATGTATTTGTTATTGTACTATTTTAATTTTCACATGATTAAATAAATATTTGTTGAATAAAATAAATAACACAGAATTTAAATTCAAACAAATATTATATTACAATCTTGAATAGTACAAATTTGAGCGCTCAACATATATACACAATTTCATTTACATTACAATTTCGATTACATCGCAAATTTCAATTTACAATGTTGACCACACTACACATCATTCAAACACTTGTTTTTATCTTCAACTCTGTTCCAGCTTGGATCCAGCATCTGAGCTATCTGCAAAATAAATACTGACGTGGTAAAATTGAAAAAGAAAATATTTTGCAGTGCAAATTAAAGTGTGTGTTTCAAAAATGTTATTTGCCTCGGTTATTTGGATTGTTCGTCATCGTATTTATTTTGAATTCATCTTACACGAATAACTTGTGACAGGCACAGTGTATCGCTGTACATGTCATAAGACCGTGCACACCAATATACACTTGTGTGTTAATGCTACAGGGACTGGTGAGCACAAGGTCAAACCCAAGCCCAGGGCTGGATTCAACTCAAGTGCAATGGCCAGAATCAAACTCAAATAAACATATGCAACAAAGTGGATGGTGCAATATCAACACAGAACAACATTGCAACAACACACATATGTACATGAATATGTGCATGTCAAAATCAACAGACCTCAAGTGCAAGGCCAACCACAGAACCGATTCAGAACTCAAGGCTAACAAGGATTGGAAACAACCAGATTAGTGACATAAAGACTCATAATCAGAAGCTCAAAGGCAAGTGTAGACTGCTTAAATACAATATATTGCAACTACTCGAAGCACGTAGCAGTACACTTAAAGAATCAAATGCAACAGAACAGAACTATCAAGACAGCAACCCAGAAAGACATGTTCAAAGTTTCAAATTGATCTAGACATGTTAAATGCATTCTAGGCTAATAAGTCTGGAGCATCGTCAGCACAACAAAGTACAAAGAAGTAATAACCAATTGATACAAATGCACAAGGACAAGAAAGCACCAAGTTTACTCAATCAGACAAAGGCAACAAACCTGCACAGATAAGACTCAAGTGAACCACACCAGATAGGAGTATGTACAAATGTGTCAAGAAAGTATCACTCGACCATACCAACCAGACTCCAAGTCTCAAATCATAACATGTACATGTGCGAAGCAAAATTGAACCACGCATGTATGCATATATGCAAATATAAACATACACATGTATCAGTTTAGAGATATAAACATGGAGCTTCAACAAAATCTATACACATGAAGACTCCAAATGGGCTAACATACTTCAGTGCATATATACATGAGTGCAAAACACAATGCACCAGTTTAATGAAACAATAAATAGAATAGTACAACATGCACTCTTGAACCAGACAGAGTCAGGTGGAACTCAAAGCAAATCATGGAGCAAAATATGAATGCGGACTTCAACCACCACCAAAGTGACCAGACTTAAGAAAATAACAGGTGCACATGTAACAGTGGCAACCAAGCGTGAATAATCACAGACAATCAATAAACAATCATATGTCAGTTTCAAGATGATCCAAACTAGCATGGATGTGCGTAAACAAAACAATGCAATAATAACAAGACCAATTTATCTCGAAGCAGCAACATCAGTTCAGGTATGGGGTGCATCCAGATCAGGTAAATGAAATGGCTCAAATAGCAACAAGAGCAGTGGACAATTCAACATGAAACTAGAATTAATGCCGAGCCATCACACACATATATGCATACATATAATATGTATATACATGGAGTGATACATAAATATACAATAAAAATGATCAAGTCGTAAATCAAAAGTGATAAGGAAATGATGAGCAAGTTGAAATCAATAAATATTATCAAAATTAAAAAGGCCAAAGCCAAGGAGAAGTTTCAACAATTAAATGACAGTGAAGCAGTGTGTTATGAAAATCAAGAAAATTATTGGTAGCCAGTAGTGTGAATGTAGTCACAGAAAAAAAACCAAGTCATGGTTCGAAGAGAAACGATCTGCAACAGTTCAAACAAAGTCAATGTCCCAGGGATCTCAAAATGAACAGGTCAAGTTTAAATGCCCAAGTCAAAGCCAGGCGATGACACGAATTGAATAAGTCCAGACCATATCAAAAGTCAAATAACAAAGTCACAGGAGAAAAAACCGGAGAAAATTCAAACTTATCAAGCAACACGTATGAAATGAAAAAGTCATAAAACATCACCAACATTCGATTACAAATAAATAGCCAAGCATGGCGATTTGAGAAATTCAAAGTGAATTATACGAACGTATATTTAGGGATGTTATCCCTATAAATTAAAACCCAATCTCATCATTGGCAATCATCTAGTTCGAAAGCAAAATCGAGTTCAAGCAAATCAACAATGAAATCAAGTAAAAATTACATATAATTTATGTTCACTCGAACTCGTAAAGTGAAGCGTAAAAGCCAAAGAATCAGTTGACCAAGCCAGACAAAGCAGAATAATCACTGCAATTGATCAAATACAAGTGGCATCTTCAATTTCACAAAACCCTAGTTTTTGGAAGAGGAACGAGAAAAATAAAGCGGCAGATAATAAAAAAGAAGAGGAGATATCTTTTGTTTTAAGTTTTAATTATTTTAGGCCGACATTTTATTGTTTGGGCTTATTGTTTTTTAGGGTTTTAATTGTTTTAGTTTTAGCTTTTATTTTGAATTCCTTTTAAAATTGTGTGATATTCTAGTCGTGTGACTAGGGACAAACTACCGGGCATAGTTTGAAAATTCGCAACTCAGTGGTTGAGTTGTGCTAGGGTTTTGAGCGTAGAGTTAGGTTTAGTCATTAGTGGGTGTCGCAAGTTTATATGTGACTACTTGATTTCTAGTAGAAACATTGGGGTAGCACGTAGGCAGGGTTTTGCCGAAGCTGGGTAAATCTATGCTGTTTTATTTCTGCTTTTATTGTTCTGCTATTATCTGTGCTGCAATTATTATATACATATTTGCATTATTATTATTATTAGTATCACCCTATTCATCCCCCTTTTAGGGTGAAATCGATCCTACAGTGGCTATTGTTTACACCAATTCTCTCCGTATAAACTATATCACTTTGAACTTTTGAAATTTGGTAATGGTAAAATTCCAATATTGTCCATATTTAACTCTATAGTTCAAATACAAAGTCACTGGTTCAATAATAACAATTACTATTAATTGAAATGCTCGGCCAGAGACTCACTTTGAGTTGACTTATGTTGACCGTGATGCTAACCTCATATAAATAATGAGATGAATCCTCTTTTGGATAGTGTTTCACTTACAACGCTTCCACTCGTTCCTACTATATTCATTCGATGGATACCATGCCATGATTTAACTATAATCAAGATGAAGCTTCCATATTAAAGATGAATAGTATTCTCAAGTTAAGGGAACTGTGTAATTTTGTTACATCGATATTTTCTGTTTAACCTTAGTTATATTAACCGATAGAAAACAATCGAGTGCATTCCATGGTTATCCAATAACCATTACTGCGTAAACCCTTGATTCCCCTAACAGCCATGAGTAATACACTGTCCAAAATTTTGGAAAGCGTTACGTATTCTAGTCTCAACGAATGCATCGCTATCCTATCTCAATACATCTTGACTAAGAATAATTTAAATGATACATTTATTTTCATTATAATAAATTACTCAAGGTTACAACACTTTATAACTACTATCACCTAAACATATCATTTATGGTTTTTCTATTAAATATCCTTTTAATTAAATATATTAATTAATTAAACATGTTATATCAAGTATATAATAGAAAGAAAACACCTTTTATTTCAAACAAGATTGACTGTCGAGTTAGATATATGTAATAAATTACATAATTACCCCTAGGGCATACCCCCTAACTTTATCGGTAGTTTCCTTTCGCGATCATTTGTTAAAGAGTTTAATTTTTTTGAAACAATATCAAATTTAGATGTATTTTCCCCAAATTGCATAAGTGCATGTGCGATATCTAGCAAGCATGAGTACGTATCAGAAATTGACTCCTTTTCATTCATCCTAAATAATTGCAGTTGATTATTCAACATTGATATTTTAATATGTTTTACTTTGTCAGTACCTTCATGTGTAACCTGTAAAGTTTTCCAAATTTCATATGCAGATTTACATACAACTGCCATATTAATTTCATTTTTTTCTAATGCACAAAATAAATATTCTTGGTCCTAGAATTATTTTCAGCTAAAGCAACTTGTTGAGTAATCCATGTCCTAAATTCAATAGCAGGTTCTATGTATTCAATTTGTGCCATATTCCATGTAGAAAAACTACTAGACTGCATATAAATTCTCATTCCGGTAGCCCAAAAAGCATTGTCTGTACTAGTAAAAAGTAGGGGAACTGCACTTAATTGGCCTTCTTGGAAAGTAGAATTTAATGTTATATTATTTTCAAAAATGAAATTTTTGAAATCCCTTACGCTGATACCAAATGAAATTCTCTAAGTAACGACTATAATGCAAAAATGATCTATAATACGGGAAATATATATTACTACAGCTAAGCAGATAATATAAATAACTGCTGCAAAATAAATGCAAATTGATATTTTATCTTTGTTCAGACTCCGCCTACTCAAGTCCCAGAGCACCTCGTTTGGATTTTCACTAATGAAAAAGCCCTTACTTAAGTCGTATGAATAGGTTTATAATCGCCAGAACAACCGAACCGTACTTCGACCAACTGCGTAAAGATCACCAACAGAATTTCACAGCCTTTTTGAGGTAAAAGATTATTTTCACTTCTGTGTCTCTAACACGAACTTTGATTTTGACTTAAATACAAAATCATATAACCACTAAGTATCAAGGAATGGAAGAGCAGGTTTAGGATTGTAATTTCAGCAAAGAATGTGGAATTGAAAGCTTCAGAAATATTGCTAGCATTTTGAATTTGAAAGTGCGAATCATAGGATAAGAATTAGCGATTTAGAGAGTGCAAATGGTGATTTTCTTGAGTGGAAGTGCTAGGATTTTATTAAGGATGAATAGTTCAACTAAAGGTAGCTTTTCTTGAGTTTGAGGCCATTGAGGAAGAGATACGACTATATGAGAATAAAGAGATGTGACAAACATTCAAAATGGGGAAAATTAACTTTCTATCACCTTGGGTCTATTAGGCCTGTAACATATCCAACGGTCGACCTGTGGTGATCCACTGGTCGATCGATGGGCCAGTTATAGCTATAGTAAAATTGGGGCTAAAAGCCTTAAATTATTGGATTTTCGTGCCTCTGAAAATTATAAAAAAAATCACAAAAACAATGGTACATGTGATGGAGGTTATGGCCAAGTTTCAAGATGTTTTGAGTAGTTTTAATAAATTTATACTATAAAACTCTATAAACCAACATATACAACACATACACTTTATTTTGTCTTTGAAGCATGTCTTCGAGTGTTGCTGCGATTTGTTGAACTTTGTTAACACCATATTGATCTTCTAAGAAATATCTCTGTGCTCTTAATAATTTGTATCATGAAGTATATAATTTCGTTTATTGCCTCCTTTGTTTCTTTGAAACATCTATAATTGTTTTGAAGAACTTGAAAACAGCTTAATAAAACCATTGGCAGCGCTGTCAAACGATTGTTATCATTAAAAGCACATTATATGTATTCCTAACATTAAGTAGATAAAAGTTTTCCATATGAATAGGTGAACTGATAAAACATTGATTTATTACCATAAATCAATACTTCGACCCCAAGTAATAATCTCTATATAAATGTAGTCATCCTTCAGAGATTTGTACGAATAGAATCCTCTCAAGTTGTATTTCTTTGTATTCTTCTTATTAGTCTCGCTTATCAATCCTGTAATTTCCTTTCTTAAAAAGGTAATAAAATATCATCTTCCCAAAGTGGATGGACACTATCTCATGATAGTTGAATCACTTTACATTATCAATTTTGTAATTTCTTTTTTTGTTTGTTCTACCTCATCATCAACATGATCCTATTGTTTCTGTTGCGTTTGGGGGTGTTGATTCAAATTTTCCCTGATAGTCTAGTATTAGAGCCATTTGGTTTTTGAAGAAAAGAGTTAGACAATATGGAAGGAGATGAAGGTACCCAAGTTAAAGCAAGACCTTATGTTAGAGATTCTTATGTGGGGTTTGGATCTCGGTTGGCGATAAAGAAGTGGCATGGGGATAATGAGTTTGAGAAGTGGCAATAGAGGATTAAGGTCGCTCTAAGGAGGAATAGGGTTCATTAGGTGGTGTTTGATATTGAGAAGTTGCTAGTTTATATTTCAACTGTAGGGAAGGAAGAATGGGTTTTTACTACTCTTTAGTTGGCTGTAGAAGATAATGTTATCTCAGACATTACCAGTGAAACAACTGCTAGAGCTGGAGAATCTTTAGCTGAAGAAGTTGCTTACAAACCGTTTGATTTTGCTGAAGACATTTTTCACCATGAAGATGAGATAGGGAACTTCAGTAAAGGTTCAGTTTATTTTTTTCGATGATCTTTTGATGACGATGAAGATTATTGATTTAAAGGTGGATGAAGAGTAGAAGGTGAAGCACAACAAGAAATGAGGGCCATTTCCAACGATTGAAAACCGTCGACGACCACCAGTAGCCATCGGAATTGCCGTCTGAACTACATTCGCCCTTTCCGATGGCTAATGACGGCTTCGACGAATACTTGGCAATGGCTCTCAATGGCTGCTTCCATTGATTTTCCAACAACTGTCATGTACATATGGTCAGCTTTGTTCGTTTGGACTGTTGTCAAAAGCCATCGGAAACCGTTACTCTTTTACTGTCGTTACGAGCCTTCAAATATTCTTTGCCAATACACCGTCGAGAGCCATCGGTAAGCATTGGATAATGATGACCTATAAGCCGTCGGTAACCGTTGGAAGCCTTCACAAATCTAGGATGCGTTTTTCTGTTTCTGCTACCTTTCATCCCCATACAATACGTACATATCAATATATATCGTAGCTCATTTTCACGCGTATAAATCATATAAATATAAGCCCAAATTACGTATAAAACATCAATATTTACAACAAACCAAACTCAAGCAATACACCATAAAACAAAACAATCCAACAACACACGCAAATTCAACCTCCAACATCTCAAACTGTATCAATCATGTCAACAAAAACCAAAAAATATCCAACATCTCAGTGTATCAAACAAACCAAAATACATCATCCTCACCATCTCCTAGTGCGTAATGTCCAAACAAAAACACAATAGTCATACCTATCAAGACCCATCATCGCCTCCGGAAGCACCCGATGAAGGAATTGCCCTATGCTGCTGCATATATCCGCCAAGTGTTAATCCAATTGTGCCATCTCCACAGTGCGAAGGCGATCTTGCTCCTACAGCTCTACAAGCATGGCTTTCAGCTCCTTAATCTCTTCTTTATCTTGAGGTTTGTATTATTAACAGATTCCAACGGCTTCCGATGGCTATTTTATATTTTTTTACTAAAATGGCACGGAAATGAGTTACTATTGGAAGCCATCGGAAATACATCGACAGAACTATCGACGGCCGTCGGTATGACCCATCGCTATTTACTGTTCTTCTTATAGTGATGGTTCTTTTGTGTTCCCTTCCGGAGCATTACATAGGTTTCTTTAACAATATGATATATGAAAGAGACACACTAACAGTAGAAGATGTGGAGTTGGATCTTCTATCTGAAGACTAAAGAGATCGGGTGAAAGAGATGAGTGAAAATATAGATGAAGTAGTAGTACTCAGTGTCTATTCGTTGATAGAGGGAGAGAGGAGAAGAGTTGGAATACTAAGGGGCGTTGCCCATAAATGGTTGGATAGGAAAGTCCAGAGAAGGGAAGTGCCACAACTGTAAGAAACTAGGCCATTAGAAGCAAGATTGTCTAAATTCAAAGAGAAAGACCGAGGATGGATCTTCATCAATTGCAGTGGAGAAGACTGTATTTGACGATATTTTGACTACAACAACATCGAAGATCAGATTATTAGGTACTTGATTCAGGGGCATCGTTCTACATGACGCTAAATAAGGATTACTTTAGCTCTTTCGTTGAAAAGGACTAAAGTGTAATCCTTTTGGAAAATGATGCTTATTGTATAATTATGGAAGTGAGCACAGTACGGTTTTGCATGTTTGATGTAGGGGTTCGTACTTTGACAGCTGTCCGCTATGTTCCGGGCCTTCGAAAGTCATTTACCTCTTTGGGATAGTTGGCATCCATGGAATGCAAGGTGACTATATAGAATGATAGTTTGAATGTTTCTAGGGTGTGCTAGTTTTGATGAAGGGTGATGTGATGACCCATATTTCGAAAGGTTTAAATCGACAATAATTCACACATGTCCAACTCAAACAATCCGGAACGTAGATGATCAATGACCAATGTAGATAATTAAGAAAAAATGGAAAGAAGAAAACAAACACAGAATCTCGCAATGGAATGACAAAATGTAATAATCAAATAAACAGTTCATGAAGCTGTTTATATTATACCTTTGATTATAATCTATACAACATTTACCAAAGTTATATATAAATCAAGGATAAATAAATAATGCAGTAGAACAGCATGATGTAGAGAATAATAATAGTGATAATATATCATATCTTCGTCTTCGTCCTTCGAAAAAATGATCTTCAATGTGCTAAAAACTCAGGGCTGACCTGAGCGTAATAAAAAACAAAACACTCGAGTCGGGACTAAAATATTCTAATGTGAGTCAAATCGATATTGCATATAACATAAGTACCATGGCGTCAGAGATGTTTACGGGTTTTACATCTCCTATCTAGTGTATAACATGCATGCAATAACTCAAAAGATGTTACGGGATTTCCATCTCTTAAGGATCCATCAAAATATTATATGTAATAGAATACGCTACATATATAATGTCTAATCAATAAAATAAATATTTTTCTTAGCGTTAAGGCTTTACATTGAGTTCCCCCTTAACGCGTTTTTAAGCATGTCGTACAGTTTGCATATAAAACACCAGCAAAACATCGGTGGATAGGGATGTGCCGTGATACGACAACACTAAACCAAAATCGTAGGGGTCCCGTATAGGGATAAAAGTATGACAAGGCACATGAGGCAATATCCAAGGTATGATACTACCAGTTTACCCTTCTCGGCTGGTGGTAACCCCTAACGACCCACCGCGTCCAACACTCCTAAAATTCGAGGATGCATTCGAACGATAACACTGCCATGATAGTAATACGAAGAAGTGTGTTCGGTAGAGGTAGCTAACCTCATTGGCTGGTATGGCTCCTGTTTTATCAAATTGACACAGGTGTCAGACCAATCCATCATCGTTCTCTTACTTCAAATCCAGCAAACGACGCCAAATCCAACCACTTCGTTCTGTAGTCTCTTTTGCATACACTGCTGCTAAAGTGGTTCCAATATTGATAGAGAGTATGCCAATAAGAGGCCCCGGTCTTTTTAACAAACAAATGTCATTTTATACACATGTTGGTACTTCTAGATTTCGAAAACAATTGTATTTGATATCAAAATGTCATATTCGCATCAAAATCAAATTCATTTCGAAATATCATATTTACTTCAAAAATCATATTCAAATCGATGTCATTTTCGCTTGAAAATATCATTTCACTCCAATATCTCGATTTCACTTTCAAATTGTTTCGTATTAACCCAATTTTCATTTAAATCCAAGAATTAAATATAAACATTCCACCCTTAACCAGTTTGAATTTTTGAAAAACAGTTTAAAATAATCTAAAAAGTTAAAATAATTTAATATAAAATGGTTTATAAAATAAAATAGCTTGGAGATCGAAATAATTTGGATATTTAAATGATGGGTCTTAAACAGTTTACATTAAAATAATTTATTTGAAAATAGTTTCAAAGTCAAACTGATTCAATTCCAAATCTCCTCAATTCAAATCAATTTAATTTCCATTTCCATTTAAATTGATTCAATTCCGATCTCAATTCGAATTAACTTCGATTCCAATTTATATTCATATCAATTTTAATTCCAGTTCCAAATTAATGTAATTTCTATTTTAATTCCAACTAATTCCAATTCTATTCGAATTTGAATTAATTTCAATTCAATTCTCAATTCCAACCGTTTCGATTTATATAAATTCAAGTTCGATTTCAGAATATCGATTTACTGAATCAAATTAACCTCAATATTAAATTTAAAATGAAAATCTTCAAATATAATTCAATTCCACGCTCAATTTTGTAATATCGTTTTATATTACTTTTACTTCGCAATATTCAAAGTTCAACTAAATACACAATCCTTCAAAACAAATCAATTTCTAGAACTCAGATCATATTCTGATTTAAAATTTCAAAATCTCAACTTCAATTATTTAAAACAATTCCTGTTATCAAACTTAAATTTTAACATTCCGAGCTCAAACTCGAAAATAATTCGATTTCCATAAATTCAGTTTTTTTCTTACATCAAATCATTTAAATAATTTCAAGACAAATTTTTTAAAATCAATTAATTTAACCAATCCGGTGTTCGTATACAATTTTCTATCCTAGAGCAAAGTGAATCAATTATTTCAATTTAAATCCAAGGATGGATATATATCATTTCAATCCAAATTAAATGTCATAGTTATATATCATTTCAACCTATTTCTTAAAAAATTTCAAAATAATTCAATTTACAATTTTATATACTGTACATAATATACATGATGATAAAAGAATATATTAAACATAAACAAACATCCAAATCATCCAAAATATCATCAATAGCATCCATCTCAATCAATCATCCAAACAGTCAAAATCACAACAAGCAACCAATTATCAATAATCGGGGATTTTACTAGCAGTTTAATTCTAATTAAATTTAATTATCAATTTAAATTTTATCAATTAATTCAGATGTCAATTTAAATGTTAATTAAATTTATCAAACAAAAATCAATAAATTTAGATCATATCATAACTTTAAATTTAGCTAACATGAAAATATTCTAGTCAACGTGAACGTATAAAACACTCACCTTTTATGTGAAACTGAAAATATTTCAACTTCAAATAAATTACAGATCCCCTCCATGCTGTAGACGACGTCGATACGATTCCAGCGTGATTCGTTTCGTCTGAAACGGACCTCGTGTGTAAAAGATATGGATTTCATTAGCATACGATTAATTAAATTTTAAGTAACATATTAGTAAAACAATTAAAATAAACAACCCACTCTAATCATCCCTAGACTGCACACAGCTTCCTTCCCCCTTCTGGCCGTACGCGACTTCGCCTATATCTTCCCTTTAAAAAAAATGAACGCGTGAACGGAACAGCCATACACCACCATCGAGCTCGCTGCCGACCAATCCCCCAACGCACCGCCGCTTGGACCACCTCTCGCTGGTGCGCACGACTAGGCAGTGAAACCCAAATCGTGTCTAACCCTAGACTCTGCCTCCACCCTCCAACAAGCGCCGCCTCGAACGAGAACCTCGCACGCTCCACCTTGGCTCAATCTTCGTTTGAGTTTTTTTTTTCGTTCTCTAGTTTTCTTTCGTGTTTGATCTGGAGTTTATTTTTACTTTTTATTTTTATTTTACATACTTGAAGACTGCAATTTCAAAAGGAGGGGAGGGGAATGATATACGGCTAAAAATGTGGGTTTTGAATAGGGCGATTGATTAATATAAACTATTATTTAAACTAGAAAACATCTAGCCTAAGATGTTCGAAATTTTTCGAGCTCCAAATGAAGCATGCCGTCTGACATATATAATGTGTTACCCCCATTTCAAACGCAATGAAACTAGTCTCGAGGTCTGATTTGATCGTATGCAGAAGATAACTTTATAAAATCGATTACTTTAATTAAATTCTTAAATAAATTTCTACGCGTTACAAGCTCGCACGGCGAAACGACAAGTCCAATTGCTTCAAACTTTAAATCCTACAATAATTCACTATTACGGATACGATTAAACTGGTTTCGTCGAAATCTAAAATAGTGGTCAAAATGGTTATTTTTACTCGTTAATTAAAACGAGAAATTTCCAAAATTTAAGTTAATCACTTTAAGTTCGATTTTTAAGCTTAATAATCTTCATTGTTGTTTAAATAAATTTAAATCACTTACGTTATCATTTTCAACCATATTAAATTCAGAATCTAATTATTCAAATAATTTCCAATATTAAATTTAAACAATTTAATTATTCGATAAATTGCAATAACAAGTCACTGAATTTTTATCCCTAACCAATTATATTCAATAATATATCAAATTCTATAATTTAAAATAGTTAAAAATACGTATCGTTACAGGTGATGTGGTCCGGAATCTATATCTACTGAAAGGAACCACCGTGCTTGAAGACTCTTGTGTTGGGGTTGATAATTCTCGTGCTTTGGATACCTCTAGACTTTGGCATCTTAGATCGTGTCATATTTCAAAGAAGGGTTTGTAGTTGCTTCATAGACGGAAGATGATCAAAGAAGAAGGCTTTGACAAGTTAGATTTCTGCCAGGAGTGTGTTGAGACGAAGGTTTTTTTGAAGTTAGACTTCATAAATTAGAGAGAATATTTGATTTTGTACATACAGATGTTTAGGGACCGTTAGCTATCACTTCCATTGGAGGAGCAAAGTATTTTATTTCCTTCATTGGCGACTTTTCTTGAAAAGTTTGGATTAATATGATGAAGGCCAAATCAGAAAGTTTTGAGAAATTTAAAGTTTGGAAAGAGCAAGTTAAGAACCAGTCAGGTTGCAAGTTGAAGGTGCTCGGTTCTGATAATGGCAGTAAGTTGTCTTTAGGGAGTTCCTCGTTTTTTGTAAGAAACATGGTATTCATAGACATTTCACTACACTTGGTGATCTGCAATCCAATGGAGTTGGTGAGAGAATGAATCAGACTCTACTTGAGAAGGCCCTTGCTTGAGATTGACCGTGGCTTATCAAAAGGCTTTTGGGCTGAAGTTTTGTTGACTGCAGCGTATATCATAAATTGAATACCACGCTAAACCATTGAAAGGAATATTCCAAAAGAAAAGTGGAGAGGAAAAACAGTATAACTTGGCTTTTTTATATTTTTGGTTGTCCTGCTTATGTGCACCATTCAAATGACGATAAGTTCGAGGCTAGAGCATATACGGGCTTATTTATGGGATGCACAGATGGAGTCAAAGGGAATCACATTTGGAACCCTATTGATAGGAAGATTCTGATATGACTAAGGAGATGGAAAAAGTACCTACATTTCAACCTAGTAGTAGAGTTGCAGCTGGTGTTGATAGAAGTGAAGACACAGTTGATGAGACATCACAAAGTAGTGTACAAGTGCCTTCTAGTAGTTTGGTGATGTGCATGAAGCTATAGGAAATTCAGTTTAAGATAGAGTTGAAAGGAGTTTAAGCAATGTTGTACCTACTCAAGCCAGTCGTACGACCATTAGGCCGCTCGAGAGGTATGGAGAGTGGCAATATACAAATCTCAGTCTTGATGATCAGTTTGACAATGCCCTGAAGAAACCAGGCTAATCCGCAGTGGAAGAAATGTGTAAATTTCAAAAAAAATCCAATTGGATCTTTGTTCGGCATTTACTATGTTTTCTAAGGCATTTACTATTTCATACATTCATTTGGTTGTTGTAACGATTGAGATTATAATTGTATGCTTGGTTTACAAGAGCCTTACACAAAATTTTCTGGTTGAATATAAACCACGAGAGAAGGGACAAGTTTAAAGTTTTATTTTTCTACTATATACAACCATACAATTGTCTCCAGGTCTATGAATTCCCATGGTTCTTTCTTTCCTTTCAAGGACGCTACACAGATGTACAGGGTTTATAGTGTACACGAATGATAATATTTATCATATTAGTATTATTAGAGCATGATTTCAATCTGTCTTTATAATATTATGGAAAACATACATGTATAAGATATGATGTCTTGTCCGTGGATGCGGCGCAGTGGAAAGGAGGCTTGGGTTCTGACAAAAAAACCAAATTCGATTCCTACTATGCGCTTCTTTATTCTATATAAATTTACCCAGGGATATGGGGGCTTGGATCAGCGGATGGCTTTACTGTAACCTCCTCAGGAGTTTACCGCCCTGTCGGATTCTCCTGGGTTTAAAAAAAAAGATATGATGCTTTGCAAAGGACTAAGTAGCATGTGCTAATGATTCTGCCTTTGATAAAGACTACAAAGCTGAATTTCCAAATAATTTTTAGGGAAAATTAATTTTATTGACAAAAATTTGTATATTTTTAGCTTTAAGAACACGACCTTAACATTTTGACCACAAGAACAAACACTCTCCTAAAAATTAATAATAAGGACGAATATTCTTCTAAAATTATTTATAAAAACAAACATTCTTCCAAAACTGCCACCAAACTAATATATAAAACTACTACAGATAACTACAAACTGATACTTAAAAACTGCTATCAATAAATAAAAACTGAAATCTAAAGAAAGTTGTCCTTTAGGTTTAAATACTGAAGGTTCGTACTTGATGCTAAAATGCTGAGAAATTTTGTTCAATGTACAGCACACTATTGATGAAAGGAGAACATTAATGCTTCAAAAGATATAAAGCACATGACTGATAAGGTGAGTATATTCATGTTCAACTATATTATTAATGAAGGCAAAGAGGGATACTGGAATAATATTCTACTAAAGTAACTTTACATCAAACTCGAAACAATGGAAAGCTAAAGATAAGAACAAAAGCACTGATTAAATTTGAAGATCTTGTCATGAAAATTGCAATTTTTAGGTCTACATACAAAATCCTATACCACACAGTGAAGTATAGTATTAAACAATGTCTAGTTCAAATATCGACTTAATAAGTCAAAAGATTTTAATTACTCTTCATTGATTACTAGAGCTACAACATAGTTAGCTAACAAACCTTTAAACTTCTATTAATTCTTTAAAATAACATGATCTTTAGTACATTGTATCGTTTGTTTCTCTTGTTTAATTAGATGGAAATTAACATAGCCCACAACTACTTCTCTGAAATAGTTTGCTGAAATTATTTCACATGTAGGAACCTCCAATTTATAGAGGATTATTTTACCTTTTAAGTTCGCCAGAGAAACCATGTGATTAAGAAAATATCAAACAAGGACTGACTGTCAGCTCCCTAGAATTAAAAGATGATGAAAGAATAGTTGCTAATTTATGTGTCTTTTGCTCTTGATTTCCACGTTGGACTGATTTTTTAAAAGAGAACAATTTGGTAAAAATTAACAAAACAGGGATCTACTTTACATGGATTTATGGATAGAGATTTTTTGTGTATGAGCTTTAAGAATAGGGACCTTTGGTCCAAAACACCAATATCAAAATCAAAAAGAATTATGTTCCATAATTTGAAGCAAAATGCATTATTAATTTGATCTAGACAGCAATCTTTTTAATGCAATGACGTTAAAGGTTTTGAAATGTAGAGTGCAATAATCTTTTAGACATCACTTAGCTAGTATTCCAAGTACAAGAACAGAAGGGGAAAAAAAGTTGTAAACACATTTACCTCATGGTTGCAGAGGTATCTCTCATGGCAACCTTGATCGGTTTTCCTCCAAATCTTTGAAAAGAACCAGCTTCAATATATCATTCTTTGTAATTCTTTGAATAGGTAGGGTTTCCTCTAGGCAACAATCTCTATTACCGACAAGCACCATTGTCGCAGTAATTAAGTGATTTGGTCTCAAAACACATAATTTCCAGAATTACTTACATATATGCATAAAGAGGCATAAATACTAAAAATATATTAGTGGGAAATATTACAAAGAATATGGTACATATATCTGTTGAATTAATATTAAAATAAAAAATAAAACATTGCTAACTATTTGAAAAAAGAAAGAAACAACCTATCATACGTATGACTTTGTTATAAATATGTAAAGATTAAGACATTGTGATGATTCAGACCACCCATCGAAACAATGCCCTAGCATATAATGACACCTAGTGAGCGACTCGATACAAGGTAAGAATAATGAAATATATAAAGTTTTTTACTTCTAAAGTTGTTTAGTTTTACATAAACTCCAAGTGCATAACTAAACAAAACAATTTATAATAATTTCTGTAAAAAAAATGACAACTCTATAAGCCAAGTAACTATTGTTGGAGGTAACTAAAATGAACGTGCAATCCAAAGAATAAGAACATACACTACAACAAAAAACTCATTTCGCAACTTGCAACGACAGTTGTAATAGACCAGCCGACGGTCTTAATATATGAAGTTGTAATAGAGTCAGAATTTTACAACCATTTTTGACCGTTGTAGACGTCCATTGTAATAAAGACTTTTACAATTGTTTATGCATGCTATAATCATGGTTCGAGATTCTGTCCGGCAAGCCGGAATCCCGGCCATCTCGGTCCGGTTCCGACGTCAACGAGACCGAATCTATCTCAAACTCAGTTTCGGTCTTTAACATAAGAGAAAAAAATCTTCTTTTAATTAATTACTTACCGCGTAGCGTGCAACATCCAGCAACAAGATAAATGGAAGAATCGAGCAACGGGCAATGATTTTGGAGTTTTGTTGATTTTAGGGTTACATTGAGCAAGAGAATTTGAAGGTTCGAACATCAAGCTTGAAGCTGGACATCGAACATACACATGAGTTTGTGCAGGAAAATATCAAGCGGAGGCAGAGAGACTGTATGTGGGAGAGGGAGGAGGAAATAAACCAAGGAGAAACTGAGTATAGGAAGATGGCTATGTTAAGGATTAAGAACGTTAATTTTAGGGTTAAAAAGTAAATATTTTAGGTGTACAACAAAGTGCAGGGTTTATTGTGCTTTTTATTTTGTTTGTTTTATTCTTGTAAGATATATCAATACAAAGGATATCAATAGAGAAATACAAAGAGAATATAACCATCTTATAATCCTATTAATTTATAGTTACAGTTCTATGAATATTATTTATTTATTGATACATTGATAAACAAAAGGTTTCAAAATGCTACGGAATCAGAAATCGGAATTCAAACGGAATATCCAAAATTTTCAAAACAGGACCGAAATTTTAAAAATTTCTATCGACTGGAACGGAACTAAAAACCGGAATTTTGAACCTTGGTTGTAAAAGACATTTTGCAACTAATAATGTACGTTGCGATAAGTTTTTTTACAACTGTTTTTTACCGGTTTTTTTTTAAAATACAACATAAAAAAATTAAGCCGGTATACACCCGTAAAATTAGTATCATTTTGCAGGCAAAACCAATCCTTTACATGGCTGAGTTTTCTTTGCTTTATGAAAATAAACACATCCATTCTACATCTCCTACCATGGGTGCTCCTGCGATATTCAAAAAACATGCTATGTCATGAATTTTTAAGATTTGCACATGTTAACTAGAGTTAATCCTAAATTTTTGGTAGGCAGTATACAAAAATATTAATAAGCTATATACCATACACTACAACAAATGGGATTTTTAATAGCATTTAGAAAACACTTTCATACATAAAAATAACATGAAAATGTAGCTTGGTTAACCAGCTCCTTTGATTCTAAAATTATCTTAGTAACCTTATCGATCTGTAAATACCTAAATGAAGCTACTTTGACAAAAATTCCAAATTTATCTCTTTTTATAGGATAAATAACTCAAAGTATCTGGAAACATTATGTAAGGTTGGACAATTTCAGACTGTCTACCATATTCCCACAGTCTAGCTTAGGCCTGTCAACAATGCGGATAAGGCTGTATCCACATCCGCATCCGCATCCGAAAATTTAAATCTGCATCCGATATCTGCGGATATTTGAAAATTAACATCCGCATTCGAAAATAAAAAGCGGATATTTTCGGATATTCGAAAATATCTGAAATATCCTATCCGAAAATATCTGCATCCAAAATTGAACAAGATTTTTATTATACTAATATTTTTGAACTAAAACAATCACTTTCTTAAATGACAGTACACACACTACAATACTAATCAGTTTTTCAAAATGGAACAATTCATTTCTAAGTATATTTTAAGTTCATCATTAAATAATAAATCAATAATAATAATTTTTATTATAATTAATTTTGGACAGGACGGGTGTTTTTCGGATAGAGATATGCCCATATCCGCATCCGATTTTTTCATCGAATATCCACGTCCGCTTTTCGGATATCAGATAATATCCGTTTTTTTGGATACGAATCCGGACGGATTTTGAATTTTTCGGGTGTCCATTGACAGGCCTAGTCTAGCATCATACTTAGGTGCATGTACAAAGTTACCCGCTTTTTAAGTAGAACTAGTGTGAACCCGTGCTTCGCATACGGACCGCATTCAACCTCTTATCATCATAACATGTGTAAATGATTTATATGGTTCATTGATTAAAAAATAGTGATCTTTTTTATCAATTTTCAAATAAGTTTGCATTTTGTCTAAAACTGAAAACAGTAATGCAGATAGTACTGGTGCTTGATAAACAATTACAAAATATCGAGCAAAAATTATTTCAAAGATAAAATTTCCACACAATACACATATAAATTTATTGTGTGCATCAGCTGTTGCTCCATGCATCAGCTATATTATATTTAACTTCATTTGGTGAGATACCTTTATCAATCATTTCCTTTAATACTTGATGTCGTTGATTCTATTTGCTGTTTCGGTAATAATTATCTATAAGAGCAGTGCAGGTAACAACATTTGGTTTACACTTGACCATTGATCCAAAAATGCCAAAAGCAACGTTGACATGATTCGTGAGAACGCAAGTGTTGATGATGATCCCATAACTGACTATGTCTAGGAACACATTATGCAGTATCATATTATTGTAGAATGATAAGATTAGAGGATAAAGAGATATATTTCTGTTTTGAACGTTTCTTGTGAAAAATATGCTAAATCTAAAACATACATATTTTATGTCTGAAGTGTTGGAATTAACAAATATTATTCAACAATATTTATTTTAATGTGAAAAATATCATTGTATTTCTTTTACAGTCAAAGAAAATTCAATATAATAAGAAGCATATAATTGTATTTAATGCTTTTGAGCTTTCTGGTTCCATTTCTAATTCTATCTAACATTGTTGCTGTATTTTGGCAATATTGGATTTTACCAGACTTGACTGCAACTTGTGAAAGTAAAATCAGTGGCTGGAAATTTTTAAAACAATCAACAACATAGATTAGTTAAAAGAAATAAAGTCAAACAGATTTAATAACTTTAATAATATGAATAATCCGAAAAACTATGATTTTAAAAAAAAATATTTTTAGCTATCAATAATGGATATCATTGGAAAGCATATTAAATTTGAGATTTAATAATGAAATCGATCCTTAAATCCAATTAATGTAGAAAAAATTATCACATTTCAAAGTTTATAATATAAAGAAATTAAAAACGTGACTGTTCATTTTCCAAAATATGAAGGAGGCATGTATGCTCTTGAAATCTAACTGAATAATAATATTATAATATAGATTAATAGCTTTTTATACCTTCCTTTAGTGATGAATTAGCAGGCACTGAATCGGATGAAGCAACAAATTGAGCCAATACATTATGTTCTGAAGGGCAGAAATCAGAGGCAAAACTGAAGCAAAGGAATGAGACTTATGGAAGCGAATCAGCTGTTGCAAACAAAGCGATAAACTTGGCATTGTGAAGTGAATCAAATGACTAACAAAGTGAGATACAAACTCAGTGGTAGATGGGTTTATGCCTGTATAAAAAATGTGGTTATGATGATGTCCCCAATCTGAGTTACCAAGCTTTAAATTGGAAAAGTTCAAACCATTGAAAACCTGGCAATATGATGAACTACTAATGTACTAGCTAGACTAATGTACTAGGCAGATAGGGAATATGATCAGAGTAGACTTAACTTTGTCCTGAAACACCTGCTGCACTAAAGTATAGAACTGGGGCGTATAAAGCAATAGGATGAACTGATCCGAAATCTCCGATCTGAATAGGCTGAAGGAGGCTAAGCTGATACGCCTGCTAGTCAGAAAAGAGTTTAATCTAAACTGCACTGACCTGAAACGCTTACTGCACTGAAGCATGGAACTGAAGCATTGAGAGCAATGGGAAGAACTGAAGCATTGAGAGCAATGGGAAGAACTGATATGAAGCAGACGAGCTGAAAAACTGAAGTAGTCTAATCTAAAAACACATGCTAATCAAAAACTGTTTGATCTAAACTACAATGACCTGTTGCAGTTAAGGCTACAATTGTGGCTGAGTTGAAGATTCCAGTGCAATTATATTCAAACTGAAGTGTGATAGACTCCAGGTAGTCATAGAATAATAATGGAAAACGGTAAGTGGTACTGGTATAACGAGGCATGGTGGCAGTGGCAACATGACAGTATGAGGAGAGCGATAAGCCTGTTGCGAATGGTATATCAATGCAACTGAAAGCTGGTTTGATTTAGCAAAAGAAGAGGAAAATGCTCCAAGTACATAGGGGATGAACTATGGTTCGATGAAGCACTGAATATCTAAGGTTTTAAATAGGTAAGGTTTTGAAAGGGGGGAAAAGATTATGGCAGATACATAATGTGGAGAAATTGGAATTATCATGCACCTCTCCTCTTTCTCTGCCATCGGACCCTCTAAATCCATGACGATTGTCAGATTGTGCAAGGTCCAATTCCAGGAGTTATAGCTATCCAAATACCTTTGGTGGTTTGACTCTTGAAATGTAGAGTGGGTTATTGTACATATGAATAAAGGCTGAAAATGAAACATTTAACTATATTGTGAAATTTTCAAATGCTATCTTCCCCTAAAATCGTCCATTTCTCTGAAATTGGTATTGAAAAGATGGTTTAGCAAGGTGCTTTTTCCTGCTCGAAAACAGAGCAAGCAAAGAAAGCAATAAAAATATGCTCCTTACACTGCTTGGGAAATGGGTATGATCTTGATGAAATACAAACCGGAATTCCACATTTTAGTGGTCTAGGAGCTATGTTTATTTTGACACATTCCGCTCTCGTACATCTTGAGCATATGTCACCATTTCACTTTGGCCTCAAATACAAACATGTCACCTTACTGCACTACTAACAAGATAAAGAATAAACCATCAGTGGACTAACTACACGCTGTTATCTGATATCCTTGACAATCCACATATTTACGGTCATATGCAAAGGAGATAACTTTTGTCACATAAAGAAAATATTGCGGAAGAAATGAATACAATTCCACAAATATTTTTTATATACAAATCAGGGAAAAACTCACCACCACTTTATGGCCCCATGATCTAAACAACGGCGTAGAAAAGCCATACTCAGCAAGCCTCATTCTTGATGAATTTTTCCAATCCTTCGACATTGAACTCACCGTTATTAACGGAGTCAAGCAGCACAAATCGTCTTTGGACGCTGTTTGAATTTCGACGATCAGCCAAGAAGAAGAATAGTGTTGAAATATTTATGTTGTTGAAATTTTGGTTCTGGAGACGAACTTAAGATTCTGATAAATATTACTGAAGATGAACCGGGCAAGTAATGGAAGAAGACTGAAGAACGGTGCAGGGTTGTATTTTCCAGAAGGAAAAACCAAGAGTAGTAGAAATTACCTGATCGTTGAAGGAGAAGGAAGCTCGGATTAAGAACACCTGAGCACAACGATTTGCTAGATCGGGCTGAAACTCGAGACTAAAGATCGGACTAAGAAGAAGCGATGTGAATCATACGGAGAAGATTAACCCTAGTCCAAATTGTGCTAGACATGAAAATGGATAGGATTTTAGGGATTTTTGTAGTTTGAGGAGAAATGGGGACAAAGAGGAAAGAATTAACGCGGCTAAAATTGAAATTTTGTTTAGTCGCGCTAAGATACAAATATGATTTTTTCTAGCTAGCTTATTCCCGATGGATCGAAGAATGACCTATTGCTTAAAATTTGTTATTTATTGTTTCCTGTTAATACTACCTTTTCTTTTGTTGTAGTGAGTTTTTGCTCGCTAATGTATTTAGAATTTTATGAAAATTAATTATCATTTTTGTAATTTACTAATTATGAATCATTAGTTATTAGAAATTATTAATTTAAATTATTTATTGTTAAATATAAATTATTGTTTATAAATTATTAATTGTAAATCATGGATTATAATAAGTAATTAATTTAAAATTATCAATCATTATTTATTAATTATTATTCATGAATTATTAATGTAAATCATTATTTATAATAAATTACTAAATATTATGTATATATTATAATTTATATATTATTATTATAAATGATTAATTTTTAATATTAATATAAATAATAAATTAGTAATTATAAATTACAAATAATTCTTTATAAATTATTTGTTAATAGTCATTAATATTGTAATGTCGGTTGTTAACAACATTTCCTTGAAAGAGATAGACCACTATAAATAACAGTTGTTATAAATTAATATTTAAACTGTTATGTCGAGAAAGTTGCTAAAAGAAATCTTTAACCGTTGTTAAAAACAATTTTATTACAACTGACGGTAATAATCAATTGTAAAAATAACCCTTATTACATCCGTCAATCAAGGAACGTTGTAAACAAAAAGTTGTAACAATGTCATCTTATTGCAGTGATAATTAGGACAATGATAGTCATGCTTTCATTTTCATTTTAATTACCATCTGTACTCCTCTTTCTTTATTAGTGTATGTTTTATGCGGTCTCCAACTTTTTAACTAAAATTGTGAAGGTTTACACGAATGAATATATAATTTTAGTAATATGTTATAATAGACCAAATTTAATATGTCACCTAAACCAGAATTCATATAAAAGTTATTAATAATTTAATGATAGCATATTCACTACGCTACACATGATAAGGCAAAAGCTATAATACCTTGTCTTCCTCAAGCAGCATGGTTACTTAATATTTATCTATATACAACATTTCAGTATAAAAGCTAATGCAAATTCTTGAACTGAATAAGAATAATAATCAATCGATTTAAAACAATTAAATGACATCATAAAATGATAGTTAAAGTAAATACTTACTGCATTTGTCGCATAAGTTTATAATCTGAACCGTATATGTTAGAATTCTATTTGGAGGTCGAGCTGCTTGAGCTTGATATACTTGTATGTTGTCTGCTCCTGCATAGTCTTCTCATGTTCTCCTTGTGTCTATATTCACTGCATAAAATTAACATTTTTAGTTTATGTAGAATATAATTAATAATTTGATCAATATATTATATGTTACCACCTCGTTAAAAAATCTTATGAGATTGGTGTGATGAAATTCTTGCAAAGAAACATAAATAATTAAGAAGCTGCTAATTATTAATTAATTTTGACTATACGAATAATACTGAGAAAGAAGGAAAAACCTGAGGAGAAGAAGAAGGCGGGCAAAATGAAGGCAACCAGTTTACTAGGACATGCTAACATTGGGTTAGAATGTATGAAGGAGATAATTAAAGTTAAACCACTACAAGAAATGGAGAGATCATATGTCTTAGTTCCTATAGAAAAGTGGGGTTTGAATCTAGGTTATAATGGTATGGGATAAATAGGATGTGGAAATTAATGTTCAAAGTTTCACTCTTATCTATTTTAGTCACTACATGGAAGATTAATTACCCCAATCCAAAAGATATATTCTCTCAGTGGAAAATAGGCACAAGGCAAACTATAAAAAAAATTATACTGAAAGACAACGAGTTTCATTTTTAGGCTGAATGACGAACTTTGAAAAAAAAATTAGGCTGAAGGAAAATGCTAAATATAGCTAGCATTTTGTACTGTAAAACCGAATATAATGCTAGTTATAACTAGCATTTTGTATAGTGTAAAAACTGAATATAATCCTAGTTATAACTAGCAGTGTCCTTCCATCTAATTTTCTTTCAAAGTTTGTCCTTAAACCAAAAATGAAACTAGGTGTCCTTCAGCCTAATTTTTTTCCAGAGTTTATCCTTATTCCTAATTCCCTCATTCTCACCCTAATATTTCTGTCTTCCTACTATCTCTCTCTTTCTTTAATATTTCTCCATTGGGACTATATAACATCATTTAAATCGAAGATAAAAAATTATCGAACATAAAATAATATACAATCTCTTTCAAAGTTTTAATGGCTCTGTCAATATAAACAATCAATTTAAGTACTACTGAAACTCTTGTTTTTGTTTGGAGACTAACAAATTTAGCATATTAAATTTAGTCATAAAACACAATAAATCATAGAAAAAACTAGTCATAATTACACTGATACAATGCAAACCAAAATTACACTAACATCATGCAGTTGACTTGTTTCTGTCAACCATAATTGTATGTAAATCACGTAGGATTATGGTTATATTTCTAATTAATATAAACAGTTTGGATACTTGGTAGATAGGAGAGAGGAGAAATACTATACTTTTATTTCCATATAAAGAATTTACACATTGTTTTCTCATAATTACTTAATTGATATGTATATTGATTAAACTAAAAACCTCAAATCTTGTTTTTCAATTTTATATACCAATCCATTTAATATGTCCATTACACAATGACTTCTTATGGAAGTTCCTTATTAATTATGATCCTTAGCAAAGCCAGTTGCTTATCTTAGCAAGAAGACAATGGCCCTTACTATTAATGAGCGAGCTATACACATTATCATTAAGTGTTTAACTCAACCTCTAGTAGACTACGTGCAAATAAAACTATAAGCAAAAAGAACGTTCGACCTTATCATTACGCGTTTCTTTTTTCTAATAGATTATGTGAAAATATAACAATAAGCTGAAAGAATGTTTTCTAATAGACTATGTGCAAATAAAATATAAGCTGATAGAATGTTTGTATGCATAAACAGAAAAACTATTATATGTAGTAAAATGTAGTACACTAGAAATATAAAGACAAACATTAACCATTCCAAATAAAACAATTTGAAAACAACATTTTGACAATTAAAAACTTCAAATAAGGTTTCCTCATCAATTCTACCAACACAACTAGCATGTCCATCGTACCTATGCAATGATAAACCATACACCAACTTCTTTTTAGTGCAAAATAGCATGAACACATGTACACAAAACAATTACCACAAGCTAAATATAGATGTGTCCATATAGATTTAAAAATCAAATCTTTGTACAAACTCTAAACATTTAAAATCCTATTTTCAAAATCTTATCTGTACACATATTTTCTGTTTTAACACACACACACACACAGACACATATGGCCGATTAAATTCAACAAATTGTTTATCTCATGCTATTAATTTACTTTGAATTGAACAATTATACCTTACTGCTCGCATGTGACAGGAATGACGACGACCCCAAGCCATCGAACTCCACGAGCGCGCTCTGCCTTCTCACTCGAGTCACCACTCAACGTCGTCGAAACCATCGCGTAACAACCCAGTCTCCGCCGAAGCCCCAAATTCGCTCAAACCCACGCATCATGATTGATCGATCTCCCACCCCCCAATAGATCGAAGCTTCCATCCTAAGCCACCCACGCCAGCTCGATCGCCAACCTCGACAACACCCTACGCCATTCCCCCGCCCTAAGGAGAGCGCGACCGCCATCAAGATGAGCCCGACCAGAATCGTGCCGACCCCCAAAATTTCGCAGTAGCGTTCGATTCCTCTTTTTTTTCCTTTTGTTTTTGGCTTCTCGATCTAGAATTTAAAATGAAGATATCTCTTTGCTCGGTTCAATTTAGCTTCGAGCATATTTATTTAATCTATAAGAGCGGAATGATGAAGAGGCATTGTAGAGGAAGGAAAGAAAGGAATTTGAATTTGATTTCGTCTTTCGGTTGTTCATCGTCTATATTTATTATTTTTATTATTTTTATGAAAGAGGCCTCGGCCATTTTCTTTTTTAAATGTAATTTATCATCTTGTTCTTTTAAAGAGGAGACGAGATGGACATCTGGATCATGAATAGAAGAGGCAGAAGGCACGTGGAAGAAAAGGCTATAGCGTTAGTTGACTGAAATATACAATATTTTGAATTCAAAATCACTTTAAATTATCTCAATAAATGAAACTTAAACTTTCGAACCCTTATCGAGGCGTGCCGCCAAGCGTTTACAATGTTATACCCCTACTCTGAACGCAATGGAAAAGGTTCCGAGTTCTAATTCGATCGTATAGAGAAGATAACTTTTTTGGACCCAGTTATTATATTGAATTTTTCGATATAGTTTTCAGCGCGTTTACTTACCGTACGGCCAAACGATCACTGCAAACGCTACGAAAATTGAAATCTGATAATAATACACTATTACAGATCCAATGGAATTGGTTTCATCGAATTCCTAGACTATGCCTCGGAAGGCTATTTTTAAATATCGATTTAAACGATATAAATTCAAAACTGAACAAATCACTTTCAAATTCAATTTTAAAAGTTCTATTACCTTCAGTATTATCAGTATAAATTTTTTAAGCCTTTAAAATATTTTTAACAAGCTAGGAACATCCAGATTCAACAATTTTCCCAATTTTCAATTATTAAATTAGACAATTAAATCACACAATAAATAGTGGCATTTGAAATCCAAATTAGAAATTAACTTTCAAATATTTAAAATCAATTAAATATTCCATTTTCAAATATCCAGAAATTCCGGGTCGTCGCATTCTTCTCCCTTTAAAAGAATTTCGTTCCCGAAATTACTAGTTAAGAAGAATGATCCATAACCCGTTCACTATTTTTCCAATTCAAATAGTTTTTAACAACTTCTCAAAACCCAACAGTTTCAACTTTTCAAAACAATTTTTATTAAAGACACTATCATTCTTACTAACTTTCCAAACTCAACCATAAGTTCCAAATAATATTATTTTCTCAACAATTCAAATTTAAATTTAAATCCAAAATTTATATTATTCAAATTTCTCAAAAAATTTCTAACTCTCTAAATTTTTGAAAATTTTTGCCAGCGTCTCCTTTACGTGGCTAGCTCGGTACAACTACAAAATGTCTCTACTGGCCTACCAACATTAAAAGAAAACAAAAGGCCAAGTGGCTATATCAGAAAATCACCAAATTCCATACAGAAATTTAAATACATATCTTTTTTTGAGCAATTCAATTTATCTTCTGAAATCGAAACACCAATTCCCCTTTTCTTTATAGCACATGTACATCCTACTTAATAATAATATCTAACCAAGAATTCTAAATCATTTTATTCACTTCTTTACAAAATTTCAATATTTATTTCATTCAAGTCCATACGATGCACATATATCATCCGTACACAATGCCAAATTCGACCGCACACTCGATCATCCAATTTCACTTCCGAACTAGTATCGTTCACCCAACTTCCTACACTAGTACAAAACAGATCGACTGCTTCGCTTCTTTTGTGTCGGTTGTCCATAAAACCGACACAAATAGTCTAATTTGTGTCGGTTGTTCATTAACAACCGAAACTATTGACTTATGGGGTAAGAAGAAAATGTTAAAAACGTAATTTGCATCTGTTGTTCTTAAGAAACCGACACAATTGAAGGGAAGCAATAGATCTATTCGTGTCGGTTGTTCGAACAACCGACACAATTAATTACAATAGCATCGGTTGTCCAAAAACCGACACAATAGGCGCACAACTTTTCCCCCTCAATCCATTTCAGCCGCCCAATGTTTTCCCGTGAACGCTAAATTTTAGAGGGAAAATTTAGCCTTCACGTACCCGACCCGCCTTCTTCTTTTCTTCTTCGTCTCCACCCGCGAACGCTAAAATTAAACTTTATTCCTTCTTCTCTCTACCGTTCTCTCTAGCAAAAAAAACAGAGAAAACCACAATCGCTTTTTTCCTGTCTCCTTATGCTTCTCTCTCTTTTGAACTAGGGTCGAGTGGTTGAAGAGTTGCGCTGCGATTTCGTCTGCTTCTAGATCAAGATTTTCGTTTTTTTAGGTATGCCTTATTAAATTATTGAAGACTTTGGTTTTTTCGATTTGCGATTTTGGGTTTTTTCGATTTGCAATTTTGGGTTTTTTCGGTTGAATTTATGAATTATTGAAGACTTCTGACTATGGAAAAACGAACAAGTGCAAACTTGCTAGGATTTGAATAAGCAGGACTTTAGAAAAAAGGTTGAAAATCGTGAATATCAGCTTACAAAAAGGTTGGAAGTACTGAGAACCAAAGCGTAAAGATGAGGATCATGTGTTGCGTGCTAGCTTAAATAGGCTGTCATCATCAATGATTTTTATATACATAATTGCTGTATATGCTACATTTATTAGTACAACAAACATAAAGATTACTTTCCACATCTAATATTTAATTAAGGTGCTTAGATGTGTAATGTGCTTTTACCAATGGATATAAAATCCTAACAAGCCTTTTACATGTTGCATATACTTACATCCGGGCAAATATTGGCACCATGAAATCATTGCAGGGCCATTGTTATTTTGTACCTTAATTATTCATTTCATCAAGTGAAATTCCAATAAACATCATATAGTACACCATTATACTTCACCAGTAGTTTACATGACCCAATGGGTTTGATTCACAAAAAACTATTAATAATAGTAGTGATGTGTTGAGTGTTAGCTATGTTAGGAAGATCGTGAAGGCATACTTAAGTTGTTCTACCATAAAAAAACTATTTATGAGGATGTGAACTTGTATTATTTAGTTTGCTAGTTATATGCTTGTCTATGAAATTTATGTACATGTGAACTTAGGCGTGCACAAACTCAGTTTATCTATAATTATTTTTGTTTGGTTGATGTTGAAGTGGTCACTTATTATTTTTGTTTGGTTGATATGTTGAAGTGGTCACTTATTATTATTTTTGGTTGATGTTGAAGTGGTCACTTATTATTTTTGTTTGGTTGATGTGTACAAGAAAATGGCTTGGTTGATGTCTGTAGGCTCTCTGGCCCTTCAGTGTTGATTAGTAACATGTTTAGTACATCCACCCCCTTTATTTATTTAATTTTTTTACTGTCCCAATTAGCTATATCTAGTCTGAAAGTTTTGGTTGATGTATACAAGAAAATGGCTTGGTTGATGTCTGTAGGCTCTCTGGGCCTTCAGTGTTGATTAGTAACATGTTTAGTTCGTCCACTCCCTTTATTTATCTAAAAATTTTACCGTCCCAATTAGCTATATCCAATCTGAAAGTTTTTTCTGTTTTGTTTCAAGTTTTGAAATAATTTTTTGCTTATATTTTACTAAATGAAGCAGAGTCAAGTACAGATGTTCTTTCTGATTCACGGTCTGATTTTATACAGGAAAATAAAATGAAAATTCAATTTGTAATCTTTAATTGAACTGAAACATTATCCCTCTTTCTATAATTAATTGTTGTCTTAGTATTATTTTTGTTAGCCCAACATGATGCATGCAACTATACATGATTGGCCTGCATTTTCTTAATTCAAAAATTTTAGAGAACAACAATTTTTTTAATAAAGAACTACAAACCTGTATAGATTGAATATTTCAAGAATATAAAAAATAAACTTGAAGGAAAATGATCGTGCTCAGTGGTAGTGTTAGGTCGATTGTCATAGTTATGAATTATAAATAAAATAAACAATTACAAATGTTTCAATCATATTGCCTAGGTTCAGTAGGGACGCACTAAAGCTGTAACAACGCAGCAATGAAATTCAACAAATATGATAGGGTTCAGTAGGGTTGGATAGTTTGCCCTTGATAAATGGGTCTTAGATTATAAATGGGTCTATTCAATTTTCGCCTGTACGCATATGATATGATCTAGCTCATTTAAAAAGAATTGGCTTCATCACCTGTAAAACTTATTCTGCAAGTTATTAATTTTTCTACAAATATTTCATAATTATGGAAGATTATGAATCGATTTTAAATGTTATCAGGTGATTTTGATATTGGTTATCAATGATTTGAGCATATAGTGAAGTTTTAGATTGAAATATATATTTTGAAATAAGTATAATTTATTCTGAAGTAAATAAATAAATAAGTAAATATTGAAATAGTATTCTATGATAGAAAATAATAAAATTGAATTTGAAATAATATCTATACAAGCTATTAGAGAATTGAATATATATATATATATATTATAAAGGATTTGAATCATAAATTACGGTTTAAATTAAAAAGAATTATTTTGGTGATTTATAAATATATTTTAAAGTATTATTTGGCTATAGAAATTAATGAAATGAATCAATAATTATTTTGAATTGCAAAGTAGTTTGGAAGTTTGGAAAATGTGTATAAAAGGATTCAGAGGTGAATTATTGTCTTTTGTTATTAAAAAAAGTAAATATATAATTCAATATATAATTTAATTAAAGATGTTTATTGATTTGTTGAAAGAAGTTTGGTTATGTTTTCATAATTAAAATCACTTTCCTAATTTACCTGGAATGGTTTGAGATTATATTATGGTTTGATTTATAAATACTTTGAATTCAAATTAAATATTTCAATATTTAAAGTAAATAATAGTGTTTTAATCTTCGTTTTTGGTAATTATTATATAAATAAGGTAAACTTATTTTCTACATAATGGTTTTACTAAGTCTATTTGTTATTTTGGTATATAAGATTTTTAGAAAAAAAAATCTCTTTATTATTATTACTTTACTGGAAAGAAATCTATATTTTGTTTTAAATTGTTTAGCAAAATATTTTGTTGAAATATTATTATTATTAGTTCATCTTTGAATTGAAAATTAGGATTTCACTGGTATATGAAACATCAACTGTAAACATAGCCTATGGGTAAAATAGTCGCTTAAATACGTAACAAAGGGAAGGAACATTTAGCTGATGACACCTCCGCAAAAAATCGGTTGGATTTAAAGAAATTTGCTCAAGCTGTGGGAAGTTGTTCTTCCTCACACGCAGTATATTATCTCACCTTAAAATCAGGTTAGCTTC
Source organism: Allium cepa (assembly GCA_030765085.1). Classification (NCBI taxonomy): domain Eukaryota; kingdom Viridiplantae; phylum Streptophyta; class Magnoliopsida; order Asparagales; family Amaryllidaceae; genus Allium; species Allium cepa. Next base: position 917,900,040 of record CM060931.1, on the reverse strand, counting down.
TGGAATGATCCATGGTTCAAACCAGGCATTATACTTCGTAGACTCATAAGTCATAGTGATCTAACTCAGTCTGGTGTGGGTGAAAATGCAGTGGTTAGCACATTCATCCATAACTGCGAAATTGTCTTACCATCAAGTTCAAATCAAAATATTACATGTCTATGGAATCCAATACAAGCTACTGAGTTTAAATCTACTATGACTAGAAAAGTTTCTTGGGTCTAGAAGAATGTAAGGTACTCCTCTAAATCAATGTACAATCCGCTCTTTGGTAATTACCTCCTACCTCGTTGCAAATGGCACTCCTTTGTTTGGAAAAGATTAAGTCCGGCCACCAATAACCTGATGCTATGGAAGGTGTTAAATAACGCTCTCTTAACTCGTGTCAAACTTGTCAGTAGAGGTATGAGCATGTCGATATACTGAGGTTACTGCTCTCAGCACCTTGAAACTATTGATCATATGTAAACTATTGAAGCAGCTTATGGACATATCTGATTCTCCAGTAAGTGGATTTTATCAGTTCAAATTTCTTTTCTTTTTCACCAAACAATACAATAGGTAGCCATTTGCTATATCCGTCCAACCTTTTTCAAACACATGTTGATAATCCTCATGCATCTATCAATGATTCATATGTAGACAATGTTGAGCGAATGGTCACTAGAACATTTTGAAAGATACTAAGCATTGTTGATATAAAAATGTTTGTTCTTATTTTGTGAAATAAGAGTGTTTGGCGCTTTGGAATCTCGTTGCATCACATCAACTTTTTGTTAGCTTTTTTCACTTGGTATACAATGCATCAATTTATAGCAGATTGGATCACGCGTATGGAGATTATTTGATCCATTTTGGGATCAGTATTAATCCCCCCTCCTCCCGCGACATTCCAAATAATGATAGTCATTTGCCATGTTTTCGATACCTTAACATTCTTTTAGGAGGCTTAGATTGGTTGAGGTTGAGAATAAACAATTTTTTTCACTTTTCACAGTAACCCTACATTACTATACATGCTATATCCATTTCCGAATCATCTATGGTTGATTATTTTAAACACTCTCTTTCTCTCTCTCTCGGTCTCTAAAATGGCTTCTATAAAAAATCTAGCTATTGATCATTGCTTACTCATTCATACACTTTAATTTATAATCAATTATCCATCAAGCAATGCACTTGCAAGAACAGAAATTCTAACTTCTTCATTTTCAATATCTAAGTTTATATGATCTGATGTTGAGGAATAATTGAAATATCCAAACAAACATAAGAAACACTTATGATTTTTTTTTTGCTTATAATCAACATAAGAAACATGTGAAATTGCTAGAGACGCACTACATAAGCAAAAAAAAAATCATAAGTGTTTCTTATGTTTGTTTGGATATTTCAATTATTCCTCAACATCAGATCATATAAACTTAGATATTGAAAATGAAGAAGTTAGAATTTCTGTTCTTGCAAGTGCATTGCTTGATGGATAATTGATTATAAATTAAAGTGTATGAATGAGTAAGCAATGATCAATAGCTAGATTTTTTATAGAAGCCATTTTAGAGACCGAGAGAGAGAGAAAGAGAGTGTTTAAAATAATCAACCATAGATGATTCGGAAATGGATATAGCATGTATAGTAATGTAGGGTTACTGTGAAAAGTGAAAAAAATTGTTTATTCTCAACCTCAACCAATCTAAGCCTCCTAAAAGAATGTTAAGGGATCGAAAACATGGTAAATGACTATCATTATTTGGAATGTCGCGGGAGGAGGGGGGATTAATACTGATCCCAAAATGGATTTAATAATCTCCATACGCGTGATCCAATCTGCTATAAATTGATGCATTGTATACCAAGTGAAAAAAAGCTAACAAAAAGTTGATGTGATGCAACGAGATTCCAAAGCGCCAAACACTCTTATTTCACAAAATAAGAACAAACATTTTTATATCAACAGTGCTTAGTATCTTTCAAAATGTTCTAGTGACCATTCGCTCAACATTGTCTACATATGAATCATTGATAGATGCATGAGGATTATCAACATGTGTTTGAAAAAGGTTGGACGGATATAGCAAATGGCTACCTATTGTATTGTTTGGTGAAAAAGAAAAGAAATTTGAACTGATAAAATCCACTTACTGGAGAATCATATATGTCCATAAGCTGCTTCAATAGTTTACATATGATCAATAGTTTCAAGGTGCTGAGAGCAGTAACCTCAGTATATCAACATGCTCATACCTCTACTGACAAGTTTGACACGAGTTAAGAGAGCGTTATTTAACACCTTCCATAGCATCAGGTTATTGGTGGCCGGACTTAATCTTTTCCAAACAAAGGAGTGCCATTTGCAACGAGGTAGGAGGTAATTACCAAAGAGCGGATTGTACATTGATTTAGAGGAGTACCTTACATTCTTCTAGACCCAAGAAACTTTTCTAGTCATAGTAGATTTAAACTCAGTAGCTTGTATTGGATTCCATAGACATGTAATATTTTGATTTGAACTTGATGGTAAGACAATTTTGCAGTTATGGATGAATGTGCTAACCACTGCATTTTCACCCACACCAGACTGAGTTAGATCACTATGACTTATGAGTCTACGAAGTATAATGCCTGGTTTGAACCATGGATCATTCCAGAAGCTAACCTGATTTTAAGGTGAGATAATATACTGCGTGTGAGGAAGAACAACTTCCCACAGCTTGAGCAAATTTCTTTAAATCCAACCGAATTTTTGCGGAGGTGTCATCAGCTAAATGTTCCTCCCCTTTGTTACATATTTAAGCGACTATTTTACCCATAGGCTATGTTTACAGTTGATGTTTCATATACCAGTGAAATCCTAATTTTCAATTCAAAGATGAATTAATAATAATAATATTTCAACAAAATATTTTGCTAAACAATTTAAAACAAAATATAGATTTCTTTCCAGTAAAGTAATAATAATAAAGAGATTTTTTTTCTAAAAATCTTATATACCAAAATAACAAATAGACTTAGTAAAACCATTATGTAGAAAATAAGTTTACCTTATTTATATAATAATTACCAAAAATGAAGATTAAAACACTATTATTTACTTTAAATATTGAAATATTTAATTTGAATTCAAAGTATTTAATAAATCAAACCATAATATAATCTCAAACCATTCCAGGTAAACTAGGAAAGTGATTTTAATTACGAAAACATAACCAAACTTCTTTCAACAAATCAATAAACATCTTTAATTAAATTATATATTGAATTATATATTTACTTTTTTTAATAACAAAAGACAATAATTCACCTCTGAATCCTTTTATACACATTTTCCAAACTTCCAAACTACTTTGCAATTCAAAATAATTATTGATTCATTTCATAAATTTCTATAGCCAAATAATACTTTAAAATATATTTATAAATCACCAAAATAATTCTTTTCTATTTAAACCGTAATTTATGATTAAAATCCTTTATAATATATATATATTCAATTCTCTAATAGCTTGTATAGATATTATTTCAAATTCAATTTTATTATTTTCTATCATAGAATACTATTTCAATATTTACTTATTTATTTATTTATTTACTTCAGAATAAATTATACTTATTTCAAAATATAGATTTCAATCTAAAACTTCACTATATGCTCAAATCATTGATAACCAATATCAAAATCACCTGATAACATTTAAAATCAATTCATAATCTTCCATAATTATGAAATATTTGTAGAAAAATTAATAACTTGCAGAATAAGTTTTACAGGTGATGAAGCCAATTCTTTTTAAATGAGCTAGATCATATCATATGCGTACAGGCGAAAATTGAATAGACCCATTTATAATCTAAGACCCATTTATCAAGGGCAAACTATCCAACCCTACTGAACCCTATCATATTTGTTGAATTTCATTGCTGCGTTGTTACAGCTTTAGTGCGTCCCTACTGAACCTAGGCAATATGATTGAAACATTTGTAATTGTTTATTTTATTTATAATTCATAACTATGACAATCGACCTAACACTACCACTGAGCACGATCATTTTCCTTCAAGTTTATTTTTTATTTTCTTGAAATATTCAATCTATACAGGTTTGTAGTTCTTTATTAAAAAAATTGTTGTTCTCTAAAATTTTTGAATTAAGAAAATGCAGGCCAATCATGTATAGTTGCATGCATCATGTTGGGCTAACAAAAATAATACTAAGACAATAATTAATAATAGAAGGAGGGATAATGTTTCAGTTCAATTAAAGATTACAAATTGAATTTTCATTTTATTTTCCTGTATAAAATCAGACCGTGAATCAGAAAGAACATCTGTATTTGACTCTGCTTCATTTAGTAAAATATAAGCAAAAAATTATTTCAAAACTTGAAACAAAACAGAAAAAACTTTCAGATTGGATATAGCTAATTGGGACAGTAAAATTTTTAGATAAATAAAGGGAGTGGACGAACTAAACATGTTACTAATCAACACTGAAGGCCCAGAGAGCCTACAGACATCAACCAAGCCATTTTCTTGTATACATCAACCAAAACTTTCAGACTAGATATAGCTAATTGGGACAGTAAAAAAATTAAATAAATAAAGGGGGTGGATGTACTAAACATGTTACTAATCAACACTGAAGGGCCAGAGAGCCTACATACATCAACCAAGCCATTTTCTTGTACACATCAACCAAACAAAAATAATAAGTAACCACTTCAACATCAACCAAACAAAAATAATAAGTGACCACTTCAACATATCAACCAAACAAAAATAATAAGTGACCACTTCAACATCAACCAAACAAAAATAATTATAGATAAACTGAGTTTGTGCACGCCTAAGTTCACATGTACATAAATTTCATAGACAAGCATATAACTAGCAAACTAAATAATACAAGTTCACATCCTCATAAATAGTTTTTTTATGGTAGAACAACTTAAGTATGCCTTCACGATCTTCCTAACATAGCTAACACTCAACACATCACTACTATTATTAATAGTTTTTTGTGAATCAAACCCATTGGGTCATGTAAACTACTGGTGAAGTATAGTGGTGTACTATATGATGTTTATTGGAATTTCACTTGATGAAATGAATAGTTAAGGTACAAAATAACAATGGCCCTGCAATGATTTCATGGTGCCAATATTTGCCCGGATGTAAGTATATGCAACATGTAAAAGGCTTGTTAGGATTTTATATCCATTGGTAAAAGCACATTACACATCTAAGCACCTTAATTAAATATTAGATGTGGAAAGTAATCTTTATGTTTGTTGTACTAATAAATGTAGCATATACAGCAATTATGTATATAAAAATCATTGATGATGACAGCCTATTTAAGCTAGCACGCAACACATGATCCTCATCTTTACGCTTTGGTTCTCAGTACTTCCAACCTTTTTGTAAGCTGATATTCACGATTTTCAACCTTTTTTCTAAAGTCCTGCTTATTCAAATCCTAGCAAGTTTGCACTTGTTCGTTTTTCCATAGTCAGAAGTCTTCAATAATTCATAAATTCAACCGAAAAAACCCAAAATTGCAAATCGAAAAAACCCAAAATCGCAAATCGAAAAAACCAAAGTCTTCAATAATTCAATAAGGCATACCTAAAAAAACGAAAATCTTGATCTAGAAGCAGACGAAATCGCAGCGCAACTCTTCAACCACTCGACCCTAGTTCAAAAGAGAGAGAAGCATAAGGAGACAGGAAAAAAGCGATTGTGGTTTTCTCTGTTTTTTTGCTAGAGAGAACGGTAGAGAGAAGAAGGAATAAAGTTTAATTTTAGCGTTCGCGGGTGGAGACGAAGAAGAAAAGAAGAAGGCGGGTCGGGTACGTGAAGGCTAAATTTTCCCTCTAAAATTTAGCGTTCACGGGAAAACATTGGGCGGCTGAAATGGATTGAGGGGGAAAAGTTGTGCGCCTATTGTGTCGGTTTTTGGACAACCGATGCTATTGTAATTAATTGTGTCGGTTGTTCGAACAACCGACACGAATAGATCTATTGCTTCCCTTCAATTGTGTCGGTTTCTTAAGAACAACAGATGCAAATTACGTTTTTAACATTTTCTTCTTACCCCATAAGTCAATAGTTTCGGTTGTTAATGAACAACCGACACAAATTAGACTATTTGTGTCGGTTTTATGGACAACCGACACAAAAGCAGTCGATCTGTTTTGTACTAGTGTTATGTAAATTTATTCCTTTACCTTTGGTTATAATTTTAATTTCTAGTTCAATTTCTACACAATAATGATAATGATTTAATATTATCACTTCACAACAATCAAGCAACCATATATATACTATAATAATTTACAAAAATTATTTCTTTTATATACAAAAATAATTTGGGTAAAATTATTTCATTTACCCTATTTTAAAATAATATTGTGTCGGTTTATCTTGTTTAAGAGTTTAGAAACCCCTGTCGATAACATGGCATCCCACATATCGACCAGAATCTATAAACATTCAACCGATAAGTCAACAATAAATCTAATGTGTGCCACGACGGTAGGAGGCCGTTGTCGATGGTTGTAAAGCCTAGGTCGTTACATTTGGTATCAGAGCTGAAGTGAAGCGAGAACGTTGGCTTTGGTGGGGATTATTTATTAGAAATAGAGTCCGTAGTACTCTAGAATGAGTTTGAGTGTATTAAAAGATATGAGCGCGTATTTGTTAGTGAATATAAAATTGTTCACTATTCTTAGATTGAGCAAAAATGAATTTGAACACAAAAAGCATATGCATATATGCAAAATATAGGTGCACCAATCTATGAGTTATCCTCCAACAAATTCTTTAAGTGATATTTAGTTTATTCTACTTGAACAACAATGTAAAAAAGGGCAAACTAATCAAAACCATTTTATAATATGTGCTTTAATATATGTAAATAATATTTTGAAAAGATTTTTGAAATAAGAAGACACATTGATGATTTAATGTAAATTTACCACTACTAGAGTTTATTCTACCAGTAATGATTCTCTTAGGTATTAACCAATCTGTATCGGGCTCTTTTACTCTTTGTAAGGTTAACCTTACCTGTGTTATTCACTAACCTTAGAAAACCAAGATTCGACGAAATATCTCACGTCACTTAAACCGTTAGCGCAAGCAAAATACTAGAAGGATTCCAACATCTTCACTAAAAGGCAGTCCTAATGTACATCAACAAAATCTACAATGCGATATAAATAAAAAGAAAATGTTGGTTAGTAAAATATTGTGCATAATAAAGGAAAGACAAGCATCATAAGCTATATAATAATAAAGCAACCAAGTATTGCAAATTCGCGGTGGATAAGCACTAACCAACGACATACTTTAAACTCTAATAATCATTAATGGAAAAATAATAGTTAGTATAAATATATTACTAATATTCAACGGTTAAGCTAACATTTAGATGGCAATTTATATTCACTTCACAATTTTTCCTCATCACAAACCTAACATTCGATAAAAATGATAGTCTAAGATCATTTTCATGCTAGAATATTAATACAATGGAACTACGAATAGTACAGAATGAAGTTCACTTAAAGTTGTTCTGATAGAATCCCCATACAACGTTTATGTATATCGAAACACTAGACAGAGCTAGTACATAGAGTTTCAGGCAATACTTGCAGCTATTGAAAAAGGATGTATACAAGAAAACACAATCTTTTAGTACAAACAAAATCTGAAAATATTGAAGTATATAAGCATTGTTATTACCCAACATCCAGCTGTAATAGAAATTACAATGGATAACGAGAGAAGCATGTACTTTGGCTTCACATATTACAAAACCGAACAGAATTAGACTAATTAATAATTTTATATGCAAAGCAATCAACTACAATTAATGATCAATGTAAAGAAATAATTGAAATAAGAGACAACTCAGCCCTTTAGGTGTTCAATGAATGCGATCATTTTCGCAAATCATCAGCGGTCTGTAAACATTGTTCATCATAGTCTCCTCGGTGATAAACTAAAATTCCTGTTTTAGATATAAAAACAAAAGTCAAGTACATTGCAGAACACTAATAACTACATTTCCTCTTCATAAAACAAATATCAATACGATCATCACTATACTATATCATCCCCACAATAAATTCATTACTAGGTTGTACAAATATCACTAGAAAGAAAAAGTCAGAGAAACAATATCTACAAGAATCACCATAAACTTTGATAGGAAGAAACAACCAAACTTCATCACAGTTGCATTATACTATTACAACCTATCTCAAATAAAAGGCACTCATCAACTCAAAGATCAATTTACAACTACTCCACAAACATAACCGTGGTCATCAAAGCAAAATCTCCTTTAAGACATGTCATCAACTCAAGCATACAAATATCATTCACTAGCCAAAAAGAGTTACAATAACTAGGAAATCGTTTTGAAAGACAATTGATCACAAAATACCTCTCTTCCAAGTAATCAAGTTTAGGTTCATCAGTTTCAAACGTCAACACGGGTGATTTGGATCGAAGGAGGCAATGAAATCAGCGAAATTACAACTACAAATCAGGGTAGATGATGAAATTAAGGAAACCAGAGCTGGTGATTTGGATTGGAACAAGAAAGTGACGATAAAGATTCTGGTGAGGCGGCCAGCGGTAGGCGGCGGATTTTGTGGGAAAGGAGAGGACGTTGGTGGCTTCAAGGTCGAAGGCAAGAGAAGGGTAGAATTAGGGTTAGACATGGAAAAATCTAAGCATATTTTCTTTAAATGTATTATTTTTTGACCATGAGGTGTATGCTTAGGTCTTCATTTTTTTATCCAAAGGGTGAAAGTTTGCAAGCGTTGTTAAATTGCAACGACTAATCGCCATTGCTAAATTATTTGCAAAGGCTTAGAACTGTTGCAATATTGCAATGGTCCAGAGCCATCACAAATTTATCGTAAAATTGCATTGCAAAATTATCAATATGGTGTGCTACCTTTTAATCTGTTTTAACCTTAGACTGTATCTATAGCCATTTTACTACTAATAATTTCTCAAAGAAATTCCTTCGCTACGAAGTTGGTATTTCTTGAAACAACAATTGTTTCTTATTGCAACAGAGTAGACATTCATATACATTTTATGAACTGCCATACATAAAACTGATTTGGTATTAGTTCACGATATTTATGTTCATAATATAAATCATTCATCCAATGAATATTATCCCAGACTTCTTTTGGTGTGATTCACATAAGATCCCTTACGTACAATCATTCATGCAGTCTTTTAACTCACACAACCTAGCAACTCCTTGGTCTAGGACATGATGAGGTTTCTTATAAACCCTTATCTAGTATGATATTATAAACCATTCTTTGGATGATATTAATTTTAACCTTATGTACTACTCTTAAGTACACACATTATAGAAAGAATTTAACTCAACTTCACTCAATATTATTCGTGCTTTATCCACCAAGTTCGATTGCTCCTTAACAATACATCATTATGTAGTACATGAAATAATGATCCTTGAGACCGAATCTATATTCTTTTTAGGTACATTTGGAACTCATTCCATGTACTTACCCATTCGATCAAATCGAATCATTTCTTTTGTTATTTTACTTTCGTTTTATATTCTATGAATTTATCATAGACATGCCTCGTATGTATTAAGTACATACATTCATCCTTGTGATAATTTATCAGCAAATATAACAAAGTATAAGGAACCGTTTTGGTATTATCATATTTGTGATTGCATCTATACATATATGTATACACACAGACACACACACACACACACATATATATTAATCCAAAAAGTTCATCAACTCTTGTGACACTCTCACTGAATGGGTGCTTTGCCTTTCATTATCCAAAGTATAATTCACCAGTGCCATATGGTTCATAATCATATAATCGAAGAATTACTTCTCAAAACCATGGCTTAATGTATATTTTCAGAATAATTTCCAATGCATCACTTTTCTTATGAAAACAAATACCACATTATAGTTTTATTTCATAACGAAAATTGATAATATTCTCATTGAAATAAAACCATGTATATTCTTTAGTTATCACTAAAGAACATTATTATTTCATAAATATTGTGTGGCACAATTTACGAAATAATTTTCGTAATATGCTATAATCAATAAGTGCTATGTGACATGCTCCCACTATTTTCATCATTACTATAATAGCATACCGAATACATAGGTACATCATCCACTTAATATAGACTATTTATTTCATATATTGCAATTAGTTTACAATGGAGAGTTCTTTGATCAACTCTTGAACTCACAAAAAAATCTCATAGAATTTTTTTTAATATGAAAATACATTTCAAAATAGAAATCATATTTCTTATTCCAATAAGTATCAATTATTATTGACAAGCACCATTGTCCCAGTGGTTAAGTGATTTGGCTTTGGTGCGAGAGGTCACAAGTTTGAAACTTGCCTAGTGTGATTCGAACGTTTATTGACATGTGATATGTTGTCACAATGATTTGTTGTATATAAAGTACCATTTCAAAAAAAAAAGTATCAATTATTATTCTACAATTTTCATTTTCAATGTTTCTTTATGAAGCAGAAGTGACGTTCACTCTCTTCATCCTAACTATACATTAATCATGTCTACTCATGTGCGTTCTTTTTCCTTTTTAAATGGTCAAACCACTTAATAGAAAAACCTTACTACAATATCATGATAAACTCTTTACAAAAGTGTGTTTGGTTATCCATAACATTTAAGGACATCAACTATGTTGTAATTTAGTAAACTAATCAAAACTGACATTTTGATGATCAAGCTGTTCGATCCTTTTTGCAGCTTTGGTCTATTGTTACATTTAACACGGTATGATCTTGATTGCAATCAAACAAATTAATTGCTCAATCTTACAGTATAGTTTATTTGATTATTTCTAATGGACTAATTTCATTGAAGTGTCATACATTACGGAATGTGATCCTTTACCATAATATCCGACAGTATATTGATAAAATATCTATAGTCTTATATTGCTTTAGAGTTAAAACTCATAATATGCATTACACAGTCTCAGCCAAATAAGCACAAGCAACCAAATCATGAATGCATTTAATATTTGTAAAATTAGGCACTTGCATGAATATTGAAAACATTAATATGCAATAAGTATTTAATAGTAAGTATACATTATATTTCTAATTATCAATCTTCAATTTAGTTCATTTGTATACTTTAATTGATAAATATTTTATTAATCATATTAAATACACGAATTTATAGGCAAATATATCTCCAAACAGGAGAATAAAATCTGAAGTAAACGCCAAAAGGAAAGTCTTATATAACGCTAGTGTAGGAAATTCAAATCTCAAAAAAGAATAAAAACTTCAAGAGTTCAAATTCCCAAAAGGTAATCGCCACAAATATATATCAAATGGTTCAAAGGATTAATTCCGAAAAGGGGCGATACACTAGAGATAATAGTCAAAGAAACCATCTCAAAAGTGTTTGCACATGCATGTTTTGGGTTTTCCAAGATGGCGGGTTTAGGTTTTCCGCTAAACCATATTTGATATTTTATGAATGCCGATGATATGAGGCTCGCTACTTTTAGCGTTTTATGGGTTATTTTTATCTCTTTCGAGATTATATGTTTCTGTAGTGATACCATATTATCACTTGATATAATCATACTTTTTAGTTGTCCCTTATCACTCGAGAATATTATCACATTATCCTTATGCTCATATTATCACCCTTATCCAGCCATATTCTCTGTATTAGCAGACAATATTACCTAGTAATACTCTTTGTTAATGTGGGTCTCGGGGTGTGGCGTCATAGCTTGGTATCAGAGCTCTTGATTATTGTAACTTTATATGGCATATGTTCTTAAAATATTAAAAAGATTAAATGTTACCATTTTATTTTTCTAATAAGGCTCCGATTTGAATTTTATGTTTATCAGAACCCTAAGAAAAACATAGAAATCATTTAATTTCTCTAGTGGGTGTCAGGACTCGCTTGCATTGGAATTCCGTCCTTGTGGAATATCAGCAAATCATGAGCGCATAAGTGATGGATAACACTACCGGTTGTATCAAATACGATCCTAACGCATGGTTTTTGTCCTAATCTCATCTCGACCTTGAGGAATATCAACAAATCAAAATCCATTATTCATCATACCTACCATTTCGTAATGGCCTAAGTATAGTGCATGTACCTCCTTGAGGAATATCAAAAAATACGTGCACGTATCTTTCCTCATCTAGTTAATATACTAATAGTGCTACACATAACATTTCTAGCTTGAGATATATCAACAATTAGAGAGCATGCAATCGATCTACTAATATATAAATGGTTGTAACAAACTGAAATTTCCCTGCTTTGGTTTACGAATATTTAATTAATTTTAAATATTCAAATAATAGATATTATAATGAAAATAGAACTCTTTTTAATAATAATTATGATGGTGAAATCAATTTCAAATTTTGTTTACAAAAATAATTAGTTCGAAGAAAGATTGAAAATGTGACCGGAATTCGTTTTTCGAATTTTCTAAAAAAATTCTGAATTTTTGTAACACTTTATACACACACACACACACCCCCCATATTTACAAAGTATTTTAGACACGATTGAATGCATTTGAACATGCATAAACACTTAAGTAAGTATATATAATATAAGATAAGATTTTTATATGAAAAAAGTTAAAAATATATAACATATAAGATTACTTATGAAATATTAAGCACATGGAAGTACAAAACATGTTGGACCATGAAGTGTTAGGAGGGGACAAGCTTCGTGAGGTGGCACACGGTGATGAAGGTAAAGGACAAAGGGTGTTTAGGTAATTTATTTTTTCTTGCTTATAAATAGCCCTATCCTACTTTCATTTTCATCATCTTCCTCCCATCATATCTTCCTCTTCTCCGATTCGTTCTACAACTTCCATTTGTATCACTTCTTTAAATTTTGAGCATAGGTATTTCAAAAAAGCATTTCTTTCAAACTCATTTTTTTAACTCGGATTTTCCAATCCAAAATTAGCACTTTTCTTTTGACCATATCTCCCTCAAAACATATACTAATTGATGATTTTTTTTGAAATGAAATGAGACATGCCTTCTAGCATTCTATATATTATATCACTATTCCGAAAACAATGGAACTAGTCTTAAGGCCTAATTCGATCATATGTAGAAGGCGACTATTCAAACCCAATTATCATATTAAATTTTTGAAATTAATTTCAATGCTTTTCGATCTCGCACAACCAAACGATACATACAATCGTTACAAAATTTGACGACGTACAATAATTCGATATTATGAATCCGAAGAAACTAGTTTCGTCAAAATCCGAGACAGTGCTCAGAATGACAATTTCACAGATTTAAATATATTTTTATATTTAATTATCGATATTTATCAGATCTATTTATATTTCTAAATAAATTTACAAATTGAATTCACCATTATTATTTATTAATTGAAAAGAGTTAAATAAAATTATTAAATCCATTTTATTAAGATTTAATTCACAATTCAAATATTCAATTATTTCCTATATTGGAATGATAAGTTATTAGATTCCAAAATTCAATTATTTAGATATTTAAAATTAATAAACATTTAAAATCAAATTATTTGAATTTGGGTTGTTACATCCCCCTCCTCGTCCCTGAAAATCCTAAGGAAGAAAATGTTTCCAAACGCTTAAGTTTAAAACTATGAATTAAAACGAGTTATTATACTTATTAATTTTTCAAAACTAATTAGCTGGAATAGATTCCAAAATTTAATCCACTCACTTATACCAACAAATTCTCTACCATTCATTCATTCCAAGATAAAACTCAAAAATCAAACTTTTAGTTATCAAAAAAATATCAAAATTCTTAAAAAATTTCAAACTCCTAAATTTACAGAAAATTTCGCCAGTATCTCCTTTGCGCGGTTCGATCGAAACAACTACAAATCGCCTCTACGGCTCCAAACCAACCAAAAAAAACAAAAGCCAAGTGACCTCCCATATCTGGGGCATAAAATCATCAACCAATTTAATTTTTCTAAATTTATCACGTATCTTTTTGCGTTTGATTTATACTTTGGCAGGTAATTTATTGTCTCTATGCAAATGCAGGTGAGCAAGAAGTCAAGCGGAATTCCCTTGCTTCCCTGCACTTACATAATCTAAAAGAAAATCAGGCCGATAAAAGGAGTGTGATGTAACATGCAAAAACTAGTCTGATATAAATCTGGATGCAATCAACAACCATATCTTAATCATATGCGACAAAACACAATGAATATTCTGTAATAGATGCTATGCACCTAGAATTTTCAAAAGACAAATTTAGATCTAAATACCGTAGTTTCTCAATTTAAAATTTTATTTTCAATTTTCTCAGACGAGAAAAATCAAAGATCAAAAATCAAAATTACAAGAAGGGGATTCCTCCTAATAATGTATGGTGAAACATTAGAATCAAAACAACATGGAGCGTTCAGTGGTATCCTGGTTCCTGCAAAAACATCAACTAGCATGAATAAATATCATTCATTTTCTAAAATCTTTAAAAATCTCCCTTTTCAAAAATCACCGGGATTTAGGTCCTAATAACAACAATTAAAAATCCTTTGTCTATTAATTTAAACTTTATAAACAATGATAACACTAATAGTCAATCAAATTCCATAAAGGAAAATTTATCGTTTAACATTGTTTCGAAATGTCAAATGACTAACAAACAAATTTTTACTTAGGCTTAAATTTTTATTAATTGTCCAAAAATATAGATAATTGTCTAAGCGTAACATTTTGCTCGTTAGCCTTTGGTTATTACTTAGAAAGTTATCCAATCTCACTCGGACAAAATGGAAAGTTATACTCTATATTTTATTAGTTTCTTAATTATATTAATTTTTTCCCTAAATCACCTATATTTTCACTTAGTATTTTATTCAATACTAAATTTATTTATGAATTATATCAAATTCTCACCCAAGTTTTAAGAATATTTTATAAAGTCACTGATTTATAAAACCGAGTCAACTTATTAACCTCTTTAACTTAGAATGTTAAAATGAATGAGCTTAAATAATATTAAACTAGACTTAAAAGAATGTAAATAAATTGTAAATAAATTGATTAAAATCCAAACTGGACATAATGGATGGAACAAGGAAAACAATCCAACTTGATAAAATGGACTAAATAAGGTTACAGTCCAAAGTTGATAGAATGGACTAAATATGTTAACAGTCCAACTTGATAGAATGGACTAAATCAAATACTTAAATGTCATGATAAGGAGTTGGCTTTACTTATGGAAATTTAAAACTAAAACAGATTCTGGGTTTTCGAATCAAATAAGGAAAGAAAGTTTTTCAAAAAATTACAAGGAGAGTGCATCCCCTTTAAAAGAATTATACCTCTAGAAATATACTTGAAAACCCCAGGAACTGCAAGCTGCGCCAAACTTATTGATAAACCGAATATTTCACATCTAAAACTCTCAACCGTTTTTCACGTGACCATGCACAAAAATCCAGATGAGATTTGAAAATCCCTAATGGGATCAACCCTACATAACTTGGCCCCCAAAAACTATGCGCTTTGGTTTAGTCATTTTAGAAAAAGGATAATTAACGCTCAACGGGGCAATAAATCATCTTAGAATGATGAAAATAAATAAGCTAAAGCAATCAATAGTAGAGAAACCAACTATCGAGGATATAAAACGATCATATATGGAAATTAATTCTTGTATACTTACCACCACTCATCCAATTCAAACTTGTACTATTTCTTGGTTAACAATAATACCGGACAAGTCAATGTAGTGTTACCTCAAAGTCATGTCCAATGATTATTCTTAACTTTTAAAATAGCGACAAGTTTACTTCTTCGATGTTTATTGCTAATTATACAAGTAAATCATTTCCATATAAGTGATTCACTTTATAGAAATAATTCATTTCCATAAACGAATCAAACGTTTTCTTTTAAAAATAAACTGAACATGTGCTTGATTTCCATATTAGAATTAGTTCCTGATTGTAAAACATTAATAGAGTATAATCTTTCCAAGTACTTGACCTCGAAGGCTTAAACCAACATCAGATCGACACCTAGAAGATTATCGTAAAAGATAATAAAATAATTTAAATACCTTTTATAACTTCACTAACAATTTTAGTTATTTCGAAAGATAATTAATCACATTTAAAATCTCTTTTAAATAAACAAATTCATTATCTTTAATAAAATAGATAATTATTTCCAAACACTTTTATAACATTGGTAAAATAACTTTAAAATATTTAATAAATCGGTTTATTAACTTTAAGTTAGTTTATTAAAGCAATTTTATTACATTAGTTAATTTACTTTAATTACTTTTATTAAATTGATTAATTAACTTTAAATATTGTTAATTACAAAGGTAAATTAATTCAAATAATCAAAAGTTAAAATGTATAAGTCATCTCAAACATTATTTATTAAAATGATAAGTAATTTTAAATTCCATTAATTAAAACAATTAATTAAATTTAAATAACCGTAAATTAGTTGGACTAATTAAATTTAAATCATCATTAGTTACAATGATTAATAAAAACATCATTTATTAAAATAAATCATTTAACAATAAAAATCATTAATTAAAATGATTTAACTAAATTTCAAATATTATAAGTTAAAACATCTAATTAAATTTAAAAAAATTATTGATTAAAATGATTTAACTAAATTCCAAATATTATTAGTTAAAACATTCAAGTAACTTTAAAAAAAATCATTAATTAAATGATTATTAAAATTCAAATATCATTATTTAAAATGACCAATTACTTTTAATATTATTAATTAAAATAAATATTAATTTCAATAATCATTAACTAAAACAGTTAATTAAATTTCATTCCAATAACTAAAATAATTGATTAGACTCAAATAATCATTAGTTGAATGATTAATTAAATCCAATCCCATTTAACTCAAAAGATAAACCAATTTTAAAACACCATTAACTAAATTGGTTGATTAATTTCAAAATCATTAGTTAAAATGATTAATTAATTTAAATTTTTATTAATCAAAATGATTAATGAATTTTAGCATTCTGTTTAGTGAAAACACAGGCTCAAGTTCAAAATATATGACAAGGTTGTGCGAATGAAAATTAATAAATGACGATATAAGGATGTACATAAATATTTATTGGCGAGAAAACCCTTAGGGTCTCTCTATAGATTTTACTTGCAAAACAATGGTTATGGATTTTATATATATATATATATATATATATATATATATATATAATCATATGAGTTCATAACGATCAAATTAATATGCCATCCATTTTCCAAACGGAAATTCAACCAAATAAGAAATTAAGCAATTTAACTAACATCCAAATAATCAATAAATATTTATAACATTATAGATATGATATGATAAAATTGAATGTGAGTTAAACTCACATTGATTTCTGTTTTTGCCGAAACGTTCTGATTTTGGACTAAAACAGAATGGCCAACCGATTTTAGCCTAAATTTTCACTTGCTTCAAATCCAACCAAATTAACCCCATTGCGAAGATCTCAACGATACGAGTCTAACGCAAAAAAAGGCGTTCAAATCCGACCACATATGCAAAAGCTATTCAAATTACAAGGTTTCAATTTAATTAAAATAATTAAATAACTTAAGTAACATCATTAACCTTAATCACATCCTCTAATCCATATTCCCCCTCTTCCTTCTGTTCAAAAACATGCACGAGCAACATAAAATCCACCATAGCATGCACTCCCAAGCTATGACACTGAGCTACGGACCATCGTTCGACGAACAGACTTCGCTGACAACTCTTTTTTCACGCGAGCTTCCAACTACACCCGACCACATCACCTCCTACCCTACCCTTTATAAACCGACCTGACACCATCCCCACAGCCCCTCCAATGATGCATAACACTTAGGAGGTCGAACCCTCCAAAATTTTAGCCATAGGAGCTATACGACCTCCCGAACTCAAATCTAAGCTTCGATTTCCCAATCGATGCCTCGGTCAGATCCTAATCCAAACCCTAGCTCGCTAACCGAGAACGACCACTTCCCAAATCAATGACGAAACCAAAAACAAGATCATGAATGAGAAGCTTTCGCTAATACGAGTTCAACAGATCCAAAATAGTGATTTTTAGTGGACTATACAATTTGATTTTAGAAGTTTGGAAAGCCTCTCTTTTTATTTACAGGTAATGTTTAAGTAGGATGATGGTATGGGTAGTGAATGTGATGAAGTAAGTGGCTATGGTGAGGGTATGGGCTAAGAAAAGGGGACGGTTTGAAAAGATATGGTGTATCTTATTTTATTTAATAAAATATTCTGTTAATACATACCCAAAAATCTCGAATTCCAAACGAGACGTGCTGCCCGGTGTACTATTTGTTATACCCCTATTCCAAACACAATGGAACTAATACTTAGGCCTAATTTGATCATATGTAGAAGATAGTGTTTCAAAACCAATTATCATATTAATTTTTTGAAATTAATTTCAACGCATTTCGATCTCGTACGACCAAACAATACGTACAATCGTTATGAAACTTGACGGCGTACAACAATTCAATGTTATGGATCCAATGAAACTAGTTTCGTCGAAATCCGAGACAGTGCTCTAGAATGACAATTCCACAGATTTAAATATCTTTTTATAATTAATTATCGATATTTATCAAATCTATTTATATTTCTAAATAAATTTACAAATTGAATTCACCAATATTATTTATTAATTAAAAGGAGTTAAATAAAATTATTAAATCCATTTAATTAAGATTTAATTCACAATTTAAATATTTATTAATTCCCTATATTTGAATTAAAAGTTATTAAATTTCAAAATTACATTATTTAAATATTTAAAATTAATTAAACATTTAAAATCAAATGACCAGAATTTTGAGTTGTTACAATAGTTATTCAATAACTATTAGTACGCAATCTCTTGGTGCTCCCAACATTCATGAGTAATACACTGCCTAACATTTGAAGAGCATTACGTACTTTAGTTTCAACGGATGCATCGATATCTAGTCTCGATACGTCTTAACTAATAATGTTTAAAACCGCATGTTTACTTTTATTGTGATAAATTGCTCATGTTTACAATATTTTGTAACTACTATAACAAAACATACCATCTATGGATTTTCTATTAAATACGCTTTTAATTAAATTATCTAATTAATATAACACATTATATTAAGTATATAATAGAAATAAAACACCTTTTATTTCAAACAAGATTGGTTGTCGAGTTAGAATTATGTAATAAATTACATTATTGCCCATAGTGCATACCCCTAACTCTCTAAGGTTCAGAATGGAGAAGGAAAAGACAATCAGTACTCCCATACTTTGCGCATTCAGCTTTCGAAGAAGGGCTTTCCGGTCTTAGAAGACAAAGCTTATGGAGAAGAATACTTATGCTAGTGTGGTTGGAAGCTTGATCTATGTTATGGTCGGCACGAGACCGAATATTGCAAGGGCGGTTGGTTTGGTTAGTTGTTATATGGGTATTCTGGAGAAACCGTGTTGGGAAGTAGTGAAGTACATTTTGAGGCATCTTAGAGGAATAGCATATAATGGGCTTGTTTTTGGCAGTATAGATAGAGATTTCAGCTTGGTTGTATTTTTTGGTTCTGACTATGTTGGAGGTAACCTCAGGTTACGTGTTCACTCTTGGTAGGAGAACTATTAGTTGGAGAGCAAAGTTACAGATGATAGTTTCTTTGTCTTCTATAGAGGCAAAGCTGATAGCTGCTGCTGAAGCGGCTAAGGAGTCACTCTACTTGAAGCAGCTGATATGTGATTTAGGTTTTGTATATGATGAAGTTATGGTGAGTTGTGATAGTCAAAGTGCAATTCACTTAGTTGAAAATCTGGCTTTCAGCTCAAGGACGAAGCATATAAAGGTAAGAGAGTCCTTTCTTGTCTCAGTGAACGAAGAGATGTTAGTTCGTCTTCAGAAGGTTCATACAAAGGAGAATGCATTAGATATTTTTACCAAGTCTTTTCCTATTGCAAAGTTTCAGCATTGTTCGAACTTGATTCACTTATTGAGATGCTAGGCGACATATAATGGCATACGGGGAGAGTGAGTTAGTGGATGGAGATGTTTGTTTTCATTGTGGAAATTGATTGGTCCTGCTTTCAACACTTCGTTGGTAGGCAATGATCTTTCCAGTGGTCTTGCCGGAGTTTGTTGACAAATAACAATAGGTAATGGCCGTGGTGAAGCTTATTGAAAAAGTATCCATGGTGTCTTGTCCAAGAGTTGGGGAGTATGAGGATGTAGGTGGAGTTGATAGGCTTACATGCAAATATACTATCAAGGTGGAGATTGTAAGATTTCAGTGATAAAATATTTCCATAATAAAGAAGATTTGTGAGATATTTGAGTCAAAGTGGAACGGTGACTCGAATTTGTTTCCTCTTTTAATACATTAAAAAGGTAAGAAATTATCTAAAAGAGAATAAGTAATTTAAAGAGATTGTAATTAATCACTTCCCTAATTAGCTTATTAAAGAAGACATTTTATTAGGCGCAAATATGTTAGAGGAAACTAAAAAATTAAGTACATAAATGTTTCCCATATGAATAGGGGAATAGATAAGGCATTAATTTATTATCACAAATCAATTACTTCAATCCCAAGAAATAATCTCTATATAAAGGCAGTCATCCTTTAGAGATTTGTACGAGTAGAATCCTTTCAAGTTGTATTTTTTCATATTCTTCTTCTTAGCCTCCATTATCAATCTTGTAGTTTTATTTTCTGAAATGATAATAAAATCTCCTCTCTCCAAAATGAAAGTACACTATCTCGTAATAGTGGAACCACTATAAATGTTGTGTGTAATTTTCTTTTTTGTTTATGCATTTGTGATCTGTAATTGCTTATTTTGGATATTAGTTTTCTATTTGTTGTATCTCAACATCAACACGATCCTATTTTTTCCATTGTGTTTGGGGTGTAAATCCAAATTTCCCTTAATAAAGGTAAAGTATATATGATGGTATAAATAGTAAACATGACCAAATTCATTGCATGAAAACAAAATGACAGGAATAAAATAGCTAATTTTGGATAAAAATATTAATAATGAGTAATTGATATTTGTTCTTACATAATCAATGTTTTATTTTTCTCCATAAATATACACAATATGAAAATAAATAAATAGTTAGAAATAATACATATGAAAAAAATCTAAAGTTAAATATTCAAGCATGTTATATTTTTAGTGCTTCTCACAATTCAATTCTTAATCAACACTATTTCTACAACATAATTACAAAAGTTCAATGTGTTATCTAGCCACGAAGAAAAAAATGTTTTCATTTTCCTTCGACTTACTAAAATATAAACCATAAAGTAGAAGAGGTAAATTGCTAGGGCTGATTCAGTTTGAATTTTCCAAAACTATTAAACTCAAAATAACCAATCGTGAAATGAATACAAAACTAAATCGAATTAGGAAAAAATTCAAAATTGAAACCGACCATAACGATGATAACCGATTTTGTTCGGTTCGCTTAGTTGGTTGGACTTTAAATGACCCACAAGAACAAATAGGATAGCTACTTCATTGCCTTTGAATATTCTAGTGTTAGGAAAGTCATGAATCAGTCAATGGAAAGTTTTAAAAAAATATCAAGTATAATAAAAATTATTAATAAAGCTATTAAATTGTAGATGGGTTGACTGCTTAAATTCATTAAATAATAACCATTTTAGTACAACTATTAAAATTATCTCATATAAGAGCATGAAATTTTCATAAACTCATTAAGACAACAAAATTAACACGATGCATGAAATTTTCATAAACTCATTAAGACTACAAAATTAACATGATGCAAATCCTTAGAAAAAGCTAATGAGTGGTAGTGTTCTCAAACTCATAGTTTTCTTTTGAATTATTAGCCATTACAACACAAAAGAAAACAACTAAATCTAAAATAGAATATTTCAAAGTTCAATGCATACATAAGTAACAACTTCCATCTGGAATCCACTTAAGAAAACTAAATTTCAAGCGAACATCATTCATGTTAAATGGTTATCCATTAAATTATGAACTCGACAAAGCTAAATATAATATGCGAACTTATACAAACATAAAGGTCAAACGAAATAAACTAAGAGATTGAAATCACCTAGATGAACAAAACAAAAAAGTAACCATTGCCAACGTAGCTCAAGCAAAAGGAGAAAAGGGAAAAAATTAACAGTTCATATATCCAAGTTACCAAATGGAAACTTCAAAAATCTAAGAAGAAATGACAAATAAAAACTTTAGGAATCTAAGATGAAATAGTTGGTATCATGTTTAATATAGCTAGATGAAAACAACTAATACACAAAAATAATAATTAAAAAAACTAATAAATACATTGTAAAAAAGGTTAAACCCAATATATTACTTGATAAATTTCATTTGTTGAGTTTAAACTCAAAAACATGCATAACATGAATCAATATGCAATCTAATATAATAATACAAACCGTTTGATATTGCTTAGCGGCTTCATGATTTTTTTATTCTCTTTGAACAATGTTGCAACAAACAGTTTTGAAATGAACCTTCGGCATAAGACTAAATTTATTTAGGTTCAAAAACCTAAAGCCTCCTAGCATATCATAAAAAGAAAGTTTCTTTCAAGTAATAAGATTGTTTTTCATATTGTAGAAAATTCATATTCTCTTTCATCGATTTAGTTAATTTTCTCTTTTTCTACCATCGAAAAATAAATAAATGATTTGCAAACTTATAGGGAAGAAATAAATGGATATTTGAGTAAGTGACTAAATGCTTTTAGAAAAGATGGAAAGGAAATAAATGGATTTGTATGGAATCGTATGACTATTTGTTTATTTCAACAGATGCAATCACTTAGGAATAAGGTTCAAAAAGCATGCACAGATATTTTTCAAAAGATAGTGAAATGAATGATCATATTAACAAATCTATATTTATTTAAGTGTTGAATCACCTGTTGGAATAATTCAGCATTATGGGGCCACATATTTTAATATTTGAATGTATGAGCTACCTTGGGATTAAATTTGATTATGTGATCTATTTGGAATAAATAAAATAAGACTTAAGGGGTATATTTGTCATGAAATTTATAATGTGTGAATACCAGAGTGACAATTTTAGTTTGTTGAAGGGCCGAACTGAAAAATGTCACACACTATATATATGAGGTTATGGTCCCCAAATTACACAAGCCTTATCATATTCTCTCCACCCTCTTCTAAAGAGAATTTTCAGATCTAAGCTTGTGTCAATTTGGAAGATCTAAAACCTAATTGATCTTCTTTTTGCAAACATCAATGGATTCAGGTACGACTTCTGCTGAACTATTTAATTTCATATATTTATTTCTCAATAGAATCAATATGGGTTGTATGTATTCAGATCTAGAATTTATTTATTTATTACAACAAATGGTATTAGAGCCACCCATCATTGATTTTTATTGAGAAATTCTTTGGTTTTAAGAACATTTGAAATTAGGGTTCTTGGATTTACAATTTTCGGTTGATTCACCTGATCCACTTATTTCGTTCTGGTTTGTGAATGCTTCAATTATGGTGTTTCAAAATATGTTAATAAACAGTATTATACATGGATCCATAGATTTAATGAAATATTGAATTCTGTTTATTTGACCAAAAGTTTCCTGAAATGATAGCAATTTGGATTTAATTGAACCGTATCATTGGATTTATGATCTAAGAATTCATCTACATCTTTTATAATAATTGTACCATGACATGTTTGTGGTTTTGTTTTCTCCTGCAAAAGCATAAATTATGGTGATTATGGTGATTCAAAACATGTTAATAAACAGTATTATATATGGATCCATAGATTTAATGAAATATTGGATTCTGTTGAATTTACCAAAAGTTTCTTGAAATGATAGCAATTTGGATTTAATTGAACCGTATCATTGGATTTATGATCTAAGAATTCATCTACATCTTTTATAATAATTGTACCATGACATGTTTGTGGTTTTGTTTTCTCCTCCAAAAGCATAAATTATTATTTTATTTGGTTGGTTTTTTTTCTTAGCATAAAATAGCAACAGGCATTGTTGAAATATTGGCCAAGCTTTTACTATTCATTACTTTTGTATACTATGAATCAGCACATTAATTGATGCTGTCAGATTTGACATTTTTTTTTGGTGATTTATTGTTACTACTTAATATGTTTCACCTTCTATTTTGAATAGTAGCAGTTAAATAAAGTATGCAATAATCTAATACTAATTATTATTGCAAGTATTATTCATTTATGTATTATTACAGTTTCCTTGATGTCAAATTTGACATTGATGTTTATGGCAAATTTATAAATGAAGGAGTTAAAATAAGTTCATATACTATTTGGCGTCTTTTGCAAATTGATTGTGAATATCCTACATTACAAGTGAACTAATTGAAATAATATGTCATCAAAGTGACCTCTCTTATTTTAGTTGCTCATGAAAAAATGTTAGATATTTGTGTGTATTTATTTATGCGAATATTAGACGGCCGAAAGGAAGGTTAATATCTGGCCAAATTAGATACACATGTGTGATGATAAATATGTAACAATTATAAAGTTTTACAAGAAAATAATTAATCGGCCCAAAGGAAGATTATTATTTGACTTGAATTTATTGTTAATATTTGATGATTACAACAAGAATACCACTTACAGTTAATATTACTGTCCAAACACTTGATATTAATGTTGTGCTAGGTATCTTGAGCAAAGACAAACCAATTATTTTAAATTTACTACAGTTGTTTTATAATGTAAGCATATTTGATTAATTTGAAATTGCAGCTAATTTGACTACGGCATCTGCCAATCTGAACAACATTCCTATTCTGACTGGAACAAACTTTAAGGATTGGAAAGAGAACATATTGCTTGTTCTTGGCTGCATGGATCTTGACCTTGCACTTAGGATAGATGAACCCGCCCCTCTTACGAATGAAAGTTCTTCTGATATTATAAAGAACTTTGAGAGGTGGGATCGTTCAAACCACATGAGTCCAATGATCATAAAGCGTGGCATTCCGGAGGCATTTAGGGGTGCGGTATCTGAAAAGATAACCAATGCTAGTGATTTCCTTGCTGAGATTGAAAAATGTTTTGCTAAAAACGATTAGGCGGAAACAAGCACGCTTTTGCAACGCTTGATTTCCATGAAGTATCAAAGCAAAGGAAACATAAGGGAGTACATTATGGAAATGTCTAACACTGCTTCAAAATTTAAGGCACTTAAGCTTGAGCTTTCAGATGATAGGCTCGTGCATTTGGTATTAATCTCTCTTCCTTCACAATATAACTAGTTCAAGATCAGTTATAACTGTCAAAAGAAGAAATGGACTCTTAATGAGCTCATTTCGTATTGTGTACAAGAAGAAGAGAGATTGAAGCATGATAAGGCTGAAAGTGCTCATTTAACATACACCTCTAAGGGAAAAGACAAAAAAAGAAAGAAGGATAAGGAAACTGCTAAGGGCCCGACTGAAAAGAAACAACAAAAGGAAACTGATGGTTGTTACTTTTGCAAAAAGGCTGGACATTTGAAGAAAGATTGTGCCAAATACCATGCATGGCGTGTTAAGAAAGGTACATCTTTTGCTTTGGTCTGTTCCGAAGTAAATTTAGCTACAGTACCTAGAAACACTTGGTGGTTAAATTCTGGTGCTTCTACTCACATAAGTGTTTCTATGCAGCGTTGCCTGAGCTATCGAAATCCAACTGATGCTGAAAGATACATATATGTGGGTGATGGAAAATCGATAAAAATGGAGGCTATTGGGCATTTTAAGTTGTTATTAAGAACTCGGTTTTATTTGGATCTATTTGATACTTTTGTTATACCGTCATTTAGACGGAATTTGGTTTCTGTTTCTAAGTTGGACAAATTTGGCTATTCTTGTTCATTTGGGAATGGTACTTTTAGTTTATCAATAAATTCAACTCTTATTGGAACTGGTTCTCTTAATGTTTATGATAACTTATATATGCTTGATGTTAATACCTCTTATAATGAAGCCTTGCATGTAGAGTCGCGTGGTACTAAAAGAAAAGCTAATAAGGAAACTTCAGCCACATTGTGGCACTAGCGCTTAGGTCATATATCTAAAAATAGAATTCAAAGGCTCGTGTCAGATGGCATTTTGGAATCCGTTGATTTTTCAGACCTTGATGTCTGTGTAGAGTGTATCAAGGGAAAACAGACCAAACATAAGAAAATAGGTACCAATAGAGCAACTGACGTCTTAGAATTAATACATATAGACATTTGTGGGTCATTCCCTGAGGCATCATGGAATGGTCAACAATATTTTATAACATTCATAGACGACTCCTCAAGATATGGCTACCAATATCTTATTCATGATAAATCAGAATCCTTAGACATGTTCAAGAAATTTAAGGTAGAAGTTGAGAACCAACTCAACAAAAGGATTAAAACTGTCAGATCTGACCGTGGCGGTGAATATTATGGTAAATCTGACGGATCGGGTAAGCAACGTCTAGGACCATTTGCCAAATTCCTAGAGGAATGTGGAATAGTCCCACAATACACTATGCCAGGTTCACCTAGCATGAATGGTGTTGCTGAGAGACGAAACCGGACTCTTAAAGACATGGTAAGGACTATGATCAGTCATTCTACCTTATCAAAATCACTCTGGGGAGAGGCATTAAAGACAGCAGTTCATATCCTTAATAGAATACCCACTAAAGCAGCTACTAAAACACCTTATGTGCATTCAGGAAAACAGCCTACTCTAAAGCATTTTCACATTTGGGGATGTCTAGCCGAGGCAAGACCATATAGACCAAATGAAAGAAAATTGGACTCCAAAACAGTGAGTAGCTACTTTATTGGTTATTCTGAGCGATCTAGGGGCTATAAATTTTATGATCCCATACTAAGGAAAATATTTGAGACGGGAAATGCAACATTTTTTGAGGATGTTGAGTTGAGAGGGAGAAATGAAGTAAGGAACATTGTTTTTTGAGGAGGAATCATCGTCTATGATTCCTGCTACAGTTGCTTCTTCGGACAATGTGCAGATTATTGTTCCTGTCATTGATCAAGAAGTGAATCCAGAACCCCAACAAAACAATGTTGAAGAAAATCCTCTTCAAGTTGAAATTAATGTTCCACAAGAACAAATTCAATAACCTCAAAATGAATTGCCATTAAGAAGATCCGCTAAGGAAAGAAGAAATGCTATTCCGGATGATTATGTTGTATTTCTTCAAGAGTTAGAGGATAATAATGGATTGATGGAAGATGATCCTATCAACTTTCACCAAGCCATGCAAGATATTAATTCTCAAAAGCGGATCGAAGCTATGAATGAAGAGTATAAATCAATGCAAGACAATAAAGTTTGGGATCTTGTCCCTTTACCTGAAGGTAAGAAGCCCATTGGTTGTAAATGGATATTTAAAACCAAGAGGGATGCAAAAGGTAAAGTGGAAAGATATAAGGCTCGTCTTGTAGCAAAAGGTTTTACTCAAAAGGCATTGATTTCAAAGAGACTTTCTCTCCGGTTTCACCAAAAGACTCTTTTAGAATAATTTTGTCACTTGTTGCACATTTTGACCTTGAGTTGCATCAAATGGATGTTAAGACTGTATTTCTCAATGAAGACATTGAGGAAACAATTTATATGGTGCAACCGAAAAACTTTGTGGTCGAAGATCCAAAGAATATGGTTTGCAAACTAAAGAAATCCATTTATGGACTCAAACAAGCTTCTCGTCAATGGTACCACAAATTTCATAATGTAACTACCTCTTTTGGTTTTGAGGCAAACATCATTGATAACTGTGTGTATCATAAGTTTAATGGGAGTAAATTTATATTTTTAATTTTATATGTTGATGATATATTGCTTGCCCGTAATGATTTAAATATGTTGCACGAAACTAAGAGACCTCTTTCAAATAATTTTGAAATGAAAGATCTTGGCGATGCCTCTTTTGTATTAGGGTTCAAATACATCGTGATCGTTCACGAGGCATTCTTGGATTGTCACAAAAGAACTATATAGAAAAGGTGCTTAAGAGATTTGGCATGCAAGATTGTAAACCAGGTGATACCCATGTCGCTAAAGTAGATAAGTTTTGTCTCAAACAATGCCCTAATAACATCCTTGAAGTTAATGAAATACAGAAGATCCCTTATGCATCTGCTATAGGGAGTCTAATGTATGCTTAAGTACGTATGCGTCCGGATATTGCGTACATTGTAGGAGTGTTAGGTAGGTATCTTAGTAACCCTGGAATGGATCATTGGAAAGCAACAAAAAGGGTTATGAGGTTTCTTCAAAGAACAAAGGACTATATGCTTACATATAGAAGATCAGATCAGTTGGAGATCATTGGGTATTCTGATTCTGACTTTGCTGGATGTCCGGATAGCAGAAAATCCACTTCAGGATGCATATTTATGTTGAGTGGAGGGGCTATATCATGGAAGAGCATTAAGCAAACGCTTATAGCTTCTTCCACTATGGAAGCAGAGTTTGTGGCTTGTTATGAAGCATCTAATCATGGAAAATGGCTGCGAAATTTTGTCACTGGGTTGCGCATTATAGATAATATTGAAAGACCACTAAAGTTGTTTTGTAACAATAGATTAGCATTATTATATTCTAATAACAATAGAAGCTCAAGTAAATCAAATTACATTGACACCAAGTTTCTAGTTGTGAAGGAAAGAGTGCAAAATGGGTTAATATCCATAGAGCATATTGGGACAAATTCCATGTTAACGGGTCCACTTACAAAAGCATTACCACCCAAGGTCTTTCATAAGCATGCTGTTAAAATGGGTGTGTCTTTTATGTAAGAATATTTTGGTTTAGGGTGAGTTTGTACCAAGTCATTTCTTTTGTGACATTGCTCTATATTTTGATTGTGGATATGCTACAGTTTTTCTGATCAGAAATAATTTTTTTTATTTAATTGCACTCAAATTATTTATATATGTTTAGATTTTGATCTCATTAAAGTAAAGTAGGACCAGTTGGAAATAGACATGTAAAGATCACATTTCATGTAATTTCCATGCTACACATACATGATTGATCTATGTCATTTGATTATATTGATATACGTGACCATTGATGGGTTTAGTTACTCTAACGATAATGAAAACCACTTTGATCCTATGTTAACACAATCAATGGACGAGATTGTTTTGGATATACCATATTGTCAAGATAGCTATTTGAGAGCTCATAAAGTTAAATACATTCTATAAGGTTACATATGTGGCCCGGGGGAGATTGTTGGAATTGTTCAGCATTATGGGGCCACATATTTTAATATTTGAATGCATGAGCTATCTTGGAATTAAGTTTGATTATGTGATCTGTTTGGAATAAATACAACAAGACTTAAGGGTATATTCGTCATGTAAATTTATAATGTGTGGATACCAGAGTGACAATTTTAGTTTGTTGAAGGGCCGAACTGAAAAATGTCACACACTATATATATGGGGTTATGGTCCCCAAATTACACAAGTCTTATCACATTCTCTCCACCCTCTTCTAAAGAGAATTTTCAGATCTAAGCTTGTGTCAATTTGGAAGATCTAAAACCTAGTTGATCTTCTTTTTGCAAACATCAATGGATTCAGGTACGATTTCTGCTGAACTATTTAACTTCATATATTTATTTCTCGATAGAATCAATATGTGTTGTATGTATTCAGATCTAGAATTTATTTATTTATTACAACATCACCAACTAACGAAGTTACTAAACTATGTGTTGAATCAGCAGGTACACAAATTACAAAACCAACGATAGCTACGACCAATATTTGGAAGATGAAAAATTCAAATCAAAGAAAGAATTCCAATGATATAATTCTTTTATTATCTAAATTATATAATTTTCCACTCACTTTATGGCTTTCAAATCTCAAGAACCAAATCTTTTCCTCTCACTTTACTCCTTTTCTTTTCAATCCACACACACATAAGGTATACATATCCATTAGAATTACAAATCTAATGGGAGATTTGAAATAAGTGGAGTCTAAATTTATAATTCTAGAATTTATCTTTTTCACAGAATTGATTCACTCTATCTCTTCTTCTCGTTTATTTTATATCCTCCCTTATGTATATATTATGTTTTTTTATAATTTCTAGAAGTACGGAGAAGGAGAAATAACAGAAATCTGCTGCTCGGTTTAGAAAATATGAGAAGAAAAGGGAGGAACTAGTCCTGTATATATAAATCCTCAACTCAATTTTGTTTTCTAGATTATTATTTATTAAATCTGGGTCATTAGGCCTTACCTAACTGGTCGATCGGTCATGGTCAACCGATAGACCCGATGATTTGATTTCTTACCAATGTTATTTTTAACGCTTAACCACTATGTTTACTTCACCATTAAGTTGATTAATATTTATTTTCTTAAACCATTTTGAATTATTTTCAATTCAAAATCTTCAAACGTCGACAAGTTCTTCATTTGAAATTCCGATCGTGAAGTATTATACATGAAAGTTCCTAAAAAAATTACCATGAACAATGATGCAAGTTTCGCGATCAAATTACGACGTTTGCTCCAATTCCATTTTAAAGCCTTATGAATTATTTATAATTAATTATTGTTTATTTTACGGGATGTTACATTCTTCCATCCTTAAAAGAATTTCATATCCAAAATTCCTCAAAAACTTAACTATGTAACATTGCACGCACCATTCTAAATTATCCAACCAATTAGTATACAACCAATTTTGCTGCAAATCGTATACAAGTGCATGGTGTATCACAACAAATATGGTATGTATGCTGAATAATACTAAATCGGAGCATTCTATATGAATGCATTATGTGAAACAATTTTGAAAATACAGTACAAACAATCTATATATATTGGAAGTTTTATATGTATGCAAGTTTTCAAAAGTGAAAATCCTTGTTTTCACACAACAATTTCCACATTCCTATGAATAAGAGTATGGTTTAACCAATTTTACATCTAATTCATACCATCCAATACCTAACACATCATTTCTAAGGTCCAAAATTTGGAAAATCCAGTTTTTCTAAATCTATACTCTTATGCCGGAAAAGGAATTTAGATGGAGAATTTTATATTTCCATCTTTTTTTGTGTACCATTTATGTTATAACTTGTAACTTTCTTTTTACCCCCAAAATTTTTCCACCTTTTCTAAGTACAATTTGCATAAGAATGTTTATTTTTGAATTTTAGAATAGAATTCTTTTTAAAAACAGGTTTTATCTACTATCAATAACATCTAGAGATAGAAATTCCAAAGCTAAAATAGCTTTTTCCCTTCTTATTATTTACGTTTTGTATATAGCTACACTTACTTAACAGTTAAATTCAAATTCACTAACATATCGACCCTTTATATGCTAAGTACGTGGAATTTGAAAATCAGAGATGTTCACATTTTCCGTTTGATTTTTTTGCTTTTAATTAAATTTTTAAAATTTGAAATTCTAAGGAATTATCTTTTTTTGATACAATTGTCAAAAGCATTTGCCTTTAAACCTTAAAACAAATCAAGCTACATCTTGACGTAATCAAGATTCAGTCAACGGATTAACACATATGATTGACCATAGCATATCATACGGTAAATAATAAATTTTTGGAAACTTATTCTTTTATTACAGAATAACAAACATCACACAAGTACATTCATAAATTTTAGCTTCCATATGAGATTTTCTTATTTATACTATTTTCTAATATATATAGCAGTCAAAGCTCGTCCAGAAAATCAACACAGTAATGAAACAAGAACATATCTCATAGCATATCATATGCATTTTCAACGTCCAAAAAGAGATAATTAATGATTGCAACCCAAATAACCAAAAAAAATTGCTAGAAGCCGCCCTTCAACATCAACTGATATTAATAATGTTATGGCTCTATCACTTCCTACTCAAATAAAATGGTCATTTATTAGTATACCACTCTACTATAACCCATATGTCTTGACTTACTTTTTTGGCTTCTAATAAATAAGGTCCACCCATTACTTTAATTATTACAATTATAGGATAAACTATGCATTTCCATACTACGGTGGGTAAGAAATATAAATTACGCACATTTAGAATAACTCTTCGGAAAATTGACTTGGCGGAATAACTTTCCTACCTTCTATCGTACCTTATTTAATCCCGAGTCAACCAACGTCCTCTACGTGCATTTTTCATCCCATTACCCTCTTTCCAAATAAATTACTATCTTTTTTCATCAAAATATCTTGATAGTATTTCAAATTTTGATATTTGTATTCTTTACCTTTGATTTTTCATGTAAGTATACTCTAGAACTCGTAGAAGTGTACTGTGATACCATTCCTCATTCCTTTGCGGTTTCTTTTTATAGCTTTCACGCATTTCTAGTAAAACATTCATAGGTTCATATCAGTATTCCTTTTATTTAACGGGGATTCCTTGTTGCTACTCTACAAGCATTCATGGCTATTTTATTTTAGCTTAACTTTTACCCCGTCTTACCTAGGCAGTCATCCATATCTACTCTATATCAGAGTTGGTTTGTTTTCCACCACTCTTTACAAAATTGTTAAACATCATAGTCATGAAGTAATTAACCCAATTTTTTAATCTTTGAAAATATAAACCTCGAAACTTTTTATCAAAATTCAACAATTGCTTGCTTTTCAAAATAAGCCATGAAAACTCCTCATTTTAACCAACTTTAACTATAGGTGTCATAACTTTTAAACTATAATTTAAAATTTATGAAGTAATTTTTTAAGTTCAAAAGTCAATGTTTTAATTTAAAATGAAGATCCTTTCTTTTAAACAACAATTATTTCATTCTTTTCAAATAGTAGGAGTCAAGTTTTTATTGCATGAATAGTTATCCG
Organism: Allium cepa; assembly: GCA_030765085.1. NCBI lineage: Eukaryota > Viridiplantae > Streptophyta > Magnoliopsida > Asparagales > Amaryllidaceae > Allium > Allium cepa. The sequence continues at coordinate 917,866,989 of CM060931.1, read as the reverse complement.
ATCAATTCTCCCTTTAAGGTTTTTCTTACAGTAGATTTTTTCTTAAAAGGTAGGATTCTTCAACTCAAGCCATTTTTTAAGTTTTGCGTTCAAAAACTCAATTGTTATACTAACCATTTTTCAAAAATGTACTATTATAGTGTCTCTACAATATCTTCTATAACTTTAAATAATTGAAACTGAAGTAGACAAAAATAACTTCCGTACTATTATTTTCCTCTTACTCATGCTATTTCCACTTTCAACCTTGGTGGAGATTTTAATAACAAATGAGGGAGACTTCTAAAAGATATGTGCAGTTATTGCACATATTTTTTTTGAAATGTTATTTAGATACAACATGTCACTGAGATAACATAACACAAATTACATGTCAGTATAGGTTCGAATCACGCTACGCAAATTTCGAACTTGTGATCTCTTACACCAAAGTCGAACCGTTAACCATTGGGACAATGGTGCCTGTCAGTTACCGCACATATTTATGGAAACTATCCATTTTTCCTTTGTTTGGCCTTTAATTTATTAAATTCTTTCTAATTAGATTGTTTTAATATAAATTTGTAATGTTGCTTCTATTTAGATTTCCTAATGTTTCTACTATTTAAAGTCATTCTACCTACATTTCACTTATTTAAACTGCTTCTCCTTATATATCTCTTTTTCTCTTTTATTTAATCATTTTCTTTGTTGGATTATTGTAGTACATTCGCCTGCTACTTCAACCGTCTGGGCTTATCAATTAACATCAAACTGTTTACTTTTTGTGTATAAATCTATTTCAGCTATTTTTCTTTATGTTTTCCTTATACAGGAATACTCATCCTATTTTCACCATCGGATGCTCTTACCCTTCCATTCACTTTATCACATTTAAATCGAGTACCATTTCCATTTATCCACCTCTTAAATAAAATTTTAAAATTTTAAATTTACAGAAATAGAAAAATCATCGAGCCAAACATACATCCTATGTTCCATTAACTTCAAAAATAAAGGTTCTTCGTTTTTCTTAAATTTCCTAGTTTTTTAAGAATCCATTCCAAAGGAGCAATTTTTATGGAGAAAAATTTAATATTCACTTACTTCTCAAAGATGACAACCTTCCAGTGATAATGTTCTTTTATTTTTAAATAAATTATTTGAAAGCCATTTCAAATATCGAAAATAAAATTTAAAATCTTTTATTAAACTCTTTCATATGGAGTCTGACATGAAAATGGATTTTATTTGTCCTTTCCTTCAGACTTTTCTTATTTTCCAATTATTCCTAGCTTATCTTCATCAAGAATATATTAAAAATTCGGCTATTCTCTTATGGAGGTTAATGCATACCTTTTTGTGGGGACTTGATCATTCCTATTTATATCCTACCTCTGGATATTTGCAACATATAGGTTCTTACTTCCCATCTGTTTGGATTAAATGTTCGTCATCAATCAACGATCCAAAAAATCAATAATCATAGGACAGCCGAGGACTAGCAAAAGGATTTGAGCACCATTCAGCTTTAAGGACCTTTATATGCCATGCTCATGCTCTTCTAAAGTCAACGCCTTATAGTACAGCCTATATCCCTTTTGGTAATCGAGGTAGGCATATAAATTTAAATCAATTTATTGTTCCAACTCATAGTTGCCTTATCAATCTTTTTAGAATATGGTCATAACTACTTCTATAGACCAGATTTATAGAGTTTGGCATGTAAAATATAAAATTTTAGGTAAAAATACAAATATGCTCACTTACCATATCCTAATTCTTATGATTGACTAACCTAAACTCTAATACCAAATGCAACAACCTACACGTTAATAAGTCCGAATTTTCGACTAAATCGAAAACCCAGAGTCCATTAAGGTATGGATTGTGGGTGCTGGTAACCTATATAACATAAGTATAACAAATAGCTACATATATAAACTCACAATGGAATAGTAAAATATAATAAAACATACATATCGACTAAGGCTACTACCTTAGAACCAATATTATTGCTTGCATATCTATTTGCCTTATCAGTGTAGAGCATGAATGAGAAGATTTATCCACCTACCTTCCTATCTTGTACCAATATCATGTCCCTCTAAATCCATCATATGGGTTGTAATGAGGAGAGGGTCAGAATAACATAATGATGATTGGTGAATTACATACTTTATCCATAACACTATTTTATGCTGATAGATTTCCATTTAATTGTTACGTCTACTATTCACGGATTAGTTATTTAATTCCATATGCACGTACGATGTGTCTAACCTACTCCAAGCTATAAGTGTATATGCATGTGTGTGTATAAGCATCACTGCACTCACTAAAAAGGAAACCCTAGCCACTTTATACTTTTTAAGTAAGGAAGAGATAGACCCAACGACCATTTAATACCTCAACCCTGAAGCAGGCTCTTTCGCAACGTAATGAGTAGTCAACCCACCCTATAAGTCTAACTTCATGGCTATATACATGGATGCAATGCAAGTAAGGAGTGTATTGGGTTCAACAACCCACATCCTATCCAATCACATCCTCATGATGCAAGTGAAAGTAGCAGAGTCACTTGAGACCTTTTAAATAATAGGTAGGCAGATTCTTTGGCCATTTAACACCAAGACCTTAAGAAAACTCTCCAACTATTTGATACCTAAACCCAAGGCGAACCCCTCTTAGCACTTCCAAGATGACATCGTAGAAAATATCTTATAGACCACTTAATACTTCTTAGACAAGGAAGAGGCGGACACTCCGGTCATTTAATAACTCAAACCCCAAGCGGACCTTCCCTAAGATTTTTTTAATGCACCTATAAGATAATTCCAACCACTTAATACTTCTTAAATAGGGAAAAGGTGGACTTAACAGCCATTAGATATCTTAACCCTGAAGTAGACTCCCCTTGAAATTTCCCAAACCTATACATGAACGTATACCCAGTGGGTCCTATAGTTGGAGACGTTCCACATCAGTAGTACATATACACAACTGTTGGTTGCCCCTTGCGGAGGAAAGGCTTCCGTTGTGCAACTCTATTGACCTCGCATCCCAACGCATACTAAACCAAGTCATTTATAATTAACCTATATATATATATATATTAGGATATGCCCACTAATTCACACCCATCACAAACGTATTATTGATGCCGTATAATTTCAACCATGGAAATTATTATGCCTCTTAAGTTTAGTTGTTAGAACTCACTTATTTAATTTCTATGAACTTCCCATTTTATTTTATATGCTTACTATTTTTACTTCTTATTTCATTAATGTTATTAAATGTCATTTACTGCTTCTTTTGCCTCTGCTTAATGCCTTTTATAAATGGTCTTTTATATTCATATTAGACAAATGTAAATAACATTTAACTGTATGCTTTAGAACCAATTTGCCATGCCTATTTAATTTCTTCATTAACGTTATATTTGGTATTTATAACTAAATTCAAATGGGTTTATATACATATTGGCTTGATTACTGTAACTTCCCATTAACTCCTTAACTTATTACATAATTCATATTTTAGCATTTTATTTGTAATTGACATGATAGCTTACAATTAATTACAAACGCAATAAAATGTAGAAATGTTGTAATATACATTAATAATAGGGATGAATATGCTAAATATGAAAGGGCATTAATGTAATCTGCACTGCATAAGTAGTCTATAAATATGGAGCTTGATTGTATTGTAAAGATATATCTCTCTCATTCAATAGAATTGTTCTCTCCCTAATTGCCTCCATTCTCTTTATTCTGTAACACGTTATCAGCACGAAGAAATGCGAATTAATTATTGACCTCAACCTATTCACCTTCAAACTTTCCAACTTCTCAGCAAGTAATTAAATATTAATTACTCTGACCGTTTCTCTTCTGACCATTCCAATTCTAAGGCTATTTATATTCAAAATCCTATTATATATATTAGTGCAGACGAGTCTTTTAGAATATATCTACATACATTCTATTTCTTATTTCCTTTAAAACAGCAGGTAAAGGAATTGTTCTTGCATTTCTTTATAAACTCGTTACTTTTCCTCTCTCCAAAAAGGTAATTGTCAATATCATATATTTTTTGATAAAGCTATCAAGTCAGCACATGCTAGTTTGGGGTTCGCTTCTATATTTTTCATGTCTTTTCTTGTATCACTCTTATTTTTATTCTTTGGCTTCTAAATTCAATATTATTATTTTATTTTATTTTCCCTTTGCGGATCTGTTGCCAAATAAAATTCAAAAGTTTGGAATGAAATATACGCAAAAGCCGAATTTCCATTCTTATTTGATAAATACATGAAAGTTGCAAAATCCAAATGTTTGGTTTTGTTGATACAATTTATTTTTTGGTATAGTTATTTGATACCATGAATGAAGACTTTCCATTTTTTTTCTTCTTTTTAGCTGGAAACAGATAAATAGTGAATGTTGTTGTGGTGAATATATTCACCTTATGCAATTTATTTTATGAACAGTTCACAAAATGACAAACATCGCCAAGCTTGAATTTAAAGCTTTGGATATATCTGGAGACAACTACTTATCATGGATACTGGATGCTGAGATTCATTTGCAATCTCAATGCTTAGAAAATGCCATTAAAAATGGCAATACTATGTCCCAGCAGGACAAAGCAAAGGCTCTAATATTTTTAAGACGTCATATCCATGACGATCTAAAAACAGAATATTTGACTGAAAAAGACCCTCTCCACTTATGGATCTCCCTGAAGGAGCGTTATGACCACCAGAAGACGGTCATACTTCCAAACACTAGGCAAGAGTGGTTGAACCTGAGGTTTCAGGACTTTAAGTCCGTAAGAGAATATAATTCTGCAATGTTTAGAATCACTTCTAAATTGAAATTATGTGGAGAAAAGGTGGATGACGCACAAATGCTTGAAAAGACTTTCTCAACATTTCATGCCTCGAATATACTCCTGCAGCAGTAATATCGAGAGCGTCATTTTACAAAATATTCTGAACTCATAGAATGCTTACTAATTGCTGAACAAAATAATGAATTGCTTATAAAAAACCATTTCTCAAGACCAACTGGTTCAACTGCATTAACTGAAGTTAATGCTAATTTTGCCCACTCTGGAAGAGGTAGGGGTCGAGGTCGAGGTAGAGGACATGGTCGTGGACGTGGATATAACTCTAGCCGAGGTGGTTATGGTGGTTTTAAAGGTAACAAAACCACCAACTTTAAAAAGCAACAAAAGAAAATTGAGCCTATAAAGAACAATGATTCAGCTTCAGAAAATAAAAGGCATTATGAGGAAGTTTGTTATAGATGTGGACGATCTGGTCACTGGTCACGTACATGTAGATCATCAAAGAAAACAGTTGAAGAATATCATCGCTCGAAGAATATTGAGGCAAATAATGCCGAAAAGTTACCTGAAAACACTAACCTGAAGTTAGATGATTTCTTCGAAGATGACAATGGAAATTTCATTAATGATGAAAATCTAAGTGCAATGATCAATGATATGACCGAGTTGATCAATTAGAAATGTCTTGAAGTTTGTGACTTTCGTTTTATTTCATTAGCTTGCATCAATAAATCAGTTTGAAGTTTGTGTTCATTTAATTGTATTTCCCTTTGCAGTACTAGTAATGTGTAATGTGGATGTTGTTTTTAATCAATAGCCTATTTTAATCATATTACTTTGTTTGTTTACATTACATTTATTTATGCATACAAATTTTTAATGATTGACTAATCATTGTCTTTAATTCTTAAGGTATGGAACGCCATTTGGGTGATGATATATGCTTACTAGATAGTGCAACTACTCATACAATTTTGAAAAACCAGAAGTTTTTCTCTGAACTATCTAAAAATTTCTCAGCTAAAGTCTCCACTATAGCTGGATCTGCTAATATAATTGACGGGTCCGGAAGAGCCCATATAATATTACCAAATGGTACGCATATCTTTATTCAGAATGCATTATACTCAAGCAACTCTAAAAGAAATTTGTTGAGTTTCAAAGATATAAGAATGAATGGATACCATATTGAAACTATAAATGAAAACAACAAAGAATATCTTTGTGTTATTTCTAGAATTGAAAGCTAGAAGCTTATCCTAGAAAAATTTGGTACAATTTCAACTGGTTTATATTTTACAAAAATTGGCATAGTTGAATCTCACTCTATAAATATGAGCCAGAAGCTCACAAATACAAAGACATTGATTCTTTGGCATGATCGCTTGGGTCATCCTGGATCAACTATGATGCGTAAAATTGCCAAAAACTCAAACGGACATGATTTATCAAACCAACTGAATTTACCAAGTGATTACTTATGTGCCCCATGTGCACAAGGAAAATTAATCACTCGACCTTCATATACTAAAATCACCTCTGAATCTCCAACATTTTTACAAAGAATTCAAGGTGATATATGTGGCCCAATCCACCCTGAATGTGGACCATTCAAATATTTTATGGTATTGATTGATGCATCAACTCGTTGGTCACATGTCTGTTTACTTTCTACAAGAAATTTGGCATTTTCCAAGCTACTTGCTCAAATAATAAAATTGAGAGCACACTTCCCTGATCATCAAATTAAATCGATTCGACTAGATAATGCTGGAGAATTTACTTCTCAAGTATTTGATGATTATTGTCTATCATTGGGGATTGAAATTGAACATCCAGTAGCTCATGTTCATACTCAAAATGGTCTAGCAGAATCATTAATTAAGCGCTTGCAACTTATTGCAAGACCATTGCTTATGCAATCAAAACTACCTGTTTCAGCTTGGGGGCATGCAATTTTGCATGCATCGAAATTGGTTAAAATTAGACCAACAGCTTATCATCAGCTTTCACCATCACAGCTCTTAACTGGATTTCAACCAAATATTTCACATTTACGAAAATTTGGTTGTGATGTACATATACCTATTAATCCACCACTTCGTACTAAAATGGGTCCTCAACGACGGTTGGGAATTTATGTGGGATTTGATTCCCCATCGATAATTCGTTACCTTGAACCTCTTACAGGTGATGTCTTCACTGCAAGATTTTCAGACTGTAAATTTGATGAGACAATCTTCCCGCCGTTAGGGGGAGAAAAGACCGTTCCAGTAGAACGGCGTGAAATATCATGGAATAATCCATCTATGTCTTATTTGGATCCACGTACTAAACAATGCCAATATGAGGTACAAAGAATTTTGCATATTCAAAATATTGCAAATCAACTGCCGGATGCATTTAGTGACACCGCAAAAATAACTAAATCTCACATTCCAGCAGCAAATGCACCAGCAAAAATTGATGTCCCTGAAGGATCAAAAATAAATATAGCAGCAAATGAATCTAAAGCAAGACAAAAACGTGGAAGGCCAATTGGTTCAAAAGACTTGGCGCCTAGAAAAAGAAAGTCTAATGAAAAATCATCAATTAAGGAACCTCCTGAAGAGGTTATAAATGATAAAAAAGATCACTCAAATGAAAATCCCAATTCTCCTAGAAGCGCGGAAGGAAACATTATCCCAGAAGAGATAAAAGAAGATTCCAACGATAAAATGGTACCTAATAATAATGAGATCTCAATATTTTATACGAACTACGGAGAAATATGGGATCGAAGTAAAATAATAATTGATGATGTATTCTCATTCGCAGTAGCTACTGAAATAATTGAAGGTCATGACCATAATGAGAATAATGAGAATGATGATAATGAACCAAATAGCATAAATGAATGTCGAAAAAGACATGATTGGCCAAAATGGAAAGATGCTATCCAAGTGGAACTAGATTCACTTCAAAAACATGGTGTATTTGGACCAATAGAAAAAACACCAGAAAATGTTAAACCAGTAGGTTATAAATGGGTATTCGTTAGAAAACGAAATGATAAAATGAAGTCGTGAGGTACAAGGCACGACTTGTCGCACAAGGTTTCCTGCAGAGACCGGGTTTTGACTTTAAGGAAACTTACTCCCCTGTCATGGATGTCATAACATTCCGATATTTGATAAGCCTTGTAGTTTCTGAAAAACTCGATATAAGATTAACGGATGTTGTGACAGCTTATCTTTATGGTGAATTAGATACCAACATTTACATGAAAATTCCAGATGGATATAAATTGCCTGAAGCAAAATCAAAGTCCATGTACTATTAAGACTAAGACGATCACTATATGGATTGAAACAATCTGGAAGAATGTGGTATAACCGTCTTAGTAAATATTTGGTAAAAGAAGGATACGAAAACAATCTCATTTGTCCATGTGTCTTTATAAAGAAATCGGTAAAGGGATTTGCTATCTTAGCAGTTTATGTTGATGACATAAATTTGATTGGAACTCCAGAAGAGATTGATGAAACAATAAATTACTTAAAGAAGGAATTTGAAATTAAAGATCTTGGCAAAACTAAGCACTGTCTCGGTCTACAGATTGAGCATAGTACTAATGGCATATTAATCCATCAATCAAACTACATTGAGAAAATTCTAAAGCGTTTTCAAATGGATAAAGCATATCCACTTAGTACGCCAATGGTTGTTAGATCTTTAGATATTAAAAAGGACCCTTACCGCCCAAAAGAAGAAGATGAGAATGTGCTTGGCCCGGAAGTGCCATATCTTAGTGCCATTGGTGCATTATTATATTTGGCCCAATGCACAAGACCAGATATTGCATTTTCAGTAAATCTTCTAGCAAGATACAGTTTAGAACCAACAAAAAGACACTGGAATGGTATAAAACATATCATGAGATATCTTCGTGGAACGACAAATTTGGGTTTATTTTACTCTAACACAGGCATTAATCCAAATCTAGTTGGCTATGCTGATGCAGGTTATCTTTCTGACCCACATAAAGCAAGATCACAAACTGGATATGTATTTAATAACAGCAACGCAGCAATTTCATGGCGATCTACAAAACAAACATTGGTAGCAACATCATCCAATCACTCTGAAATACTAGCACTACATGAAGCAAGTAAAGAATGTATTTGGCTAAGATCACTGATTGAGCATATTCGAAAAAGCTGCCAACTTCCATCAGTAACGGAAAGGTCAACCATTATTTATGAAGACAATGCAGCTTGTGTAGCTCAAATTCAAGCGGGTTACATTAAGGGTGATAGGACGAAACACATTTCTCCTAAATTTTTCTTCACACATGAGCTACAAAAGGATAATAAGATAGAAGTGAAACAAATCCGATCCCAAGAAAATCCAGCGGACTTATTCACAAAGGCGCTTCCAAAATCAACATTTCAGAAGATGTGTACAAAATTGGTATGCGTCGGCTGCATCAACAAACTAATTGAATAATGCGTTATAATCCAGGGGGAGCGTATGAAATACGCTATAATGTACTCTTTTTCCTTCACTAATATTTTTTCCCATTGGGTTTTTATTAGTAAGGTTTTAATGAGGCATTATCTTGATCCAGAAGAATCAACCCTCCTAGTAACATTATAAAATATATGTTATTTAAAGATGAAATCATGTTGTACTCTTTTCCTTGTTTATGATTTTTTCCCACTGGGTTTTTCATAACAAGGTTTTTAATGAGGCAATTACTCTTATCACCTTTACACACGCATATTCAAGGGGGAGTGTTGTAATATACATTAATAATAGGGATGAATATGCTAAATATGAAAGGGCATTATTGTAATCTGTACTGCATAAGTAGTCTATAAATATGGAGCTTGATTGTATTGTAAAGATATATCTCTCTCATTCAATAGAATTGTTCTCTCCCTAATTGCCTCCATTCTCTTTATTCTGTAACAAGAAATAAATATTTTTGTGCTATTTGCACCTAAGTGTATATTTAGGAATCCTTAAATGCACAAACTGAAATGTTAAAAACAAAAATATAAATAATCTTGTTGACTAATTATATATATATATAATATATATATATATATATAATATATATATATATATAAAATATATATATATATAAAGTAAAATATAAGTTTAAGAAATAAATGAATGTCAGTTATAACGTAAATACATATCTATGGTAATGTGCAATTAAGGATTCCTGAATATATGTATTTACGTTACTATATATATGTATTTACGCTATAACTGGCATTTATTTATTTCTTAAACTTATACTTTACTTGATATATATATATATATATATAATAAGTCAACAAGATTATTTATATTTTTGTTTTAAACTTTTTAGTTTCTACAGTTAAGGATTCCTGAATATACACCGAGATGCAAATAGTACAAAAATATTTATTTCTACATTTTATTGCAGTTGAACCATATCTTTCCAAAGAATGAAATATTCCATTGTAACTTTCCATGAAGTACCAAAAAGTGGGATTATGGTGCATTTGAAATTTCAAGAAATTATTTCATTTTTATTAAAATGGACAGTGCAAACTATGGAAAGATCCATATTTTACACATCCCTTTCATTTGGGAATGTGAATGTTCCTTATTATTTCAAACGACGCATTTTTCATATATAATCATGTGGTTGGACAATTTATGGAAATTCACGTGAAGATTAATACATCTAAATTTCACATCTATAATTCTAATAAATTAAATTATGATTAAATTAAATCGTAAATAAATTAAAGCATTCCAAATGAATGACTAACGGTTTACAACCAAAGCAACAAAAATATAGAATAACTATGCAATTCTATCAATGTCATATTTCATAAATTTAGAGACTATTCTCCTAAGATCTAGGGTGTATATACCATCTTCATCAAAGTTAAACAATTTACTAAATATGTAGCCAAGGATTTCTAGTTTGGTTTATTTATTTAAGCCTACAATTCAATTGTTTTCACTTAGGCATGATAACAAAAATATAATTCCAATGATATAAATTTAGCATTATGTAAATTATATAATTCTCCACTCACCTTTTGGATTTCAAATCTTTAGATCCAAATCTATTTCTTTCACTTGACTCCTTTTTCCTTTCAACCCAAAAATATATAATTAAAAGTGTACACGTACCTATTAGAATTACAGTTCTCATAAGAGATTTGAGATAAGTTGAGTCTAAAATTATAATTCTATAATTTACCCTTTTCATAGAAATTATTCACTCCTCTTCTTCTCTTTTATTTTTTGTTCTTCTCCATCATATATAAGTATATAATCTCTTTTAATAATTTCCAGAAATAGTGGAGAAGGAGAAATGACAAAGCTCTGTACTTAGTTCAGAAAATATGAGAGTCTGGACCTGTATTTATAGATGCTCAAATCACTTCTGTTCGTTAGATTATTATTTATTAAATCCGGATCATTAGGTGTTGTTCAATCTACGTCAACCTTAACCGATCAATCAATATGAGCGGTTAATAGTTAGAGATTGACCGGCTCTATCTAGCCATCAACGGGTGGTCCCGGTGATTTAATTTCTTATTGGCATAATTTTAACCCTTAACTATTAACGTCTACTTCGCCATTAAGTTTATTAATCAATATTTTCTTAATCCGTTTTGAATTATTTTCTATCTAAAATCTTCAAATGTTAATAAATTCTTTCGTTGAATTTCAAATGTGAAGCTTTATACATGAAAGTTGCTCTGAAAATCGCCATAAACATGATAGTACTAGTTTCATAGGCAAACTCTAGCATTTGCTCAGATTCCATTTTTTAGCCTTATGAATTATTTATTAATTCTTTTTAATTAATTACAATTAATTTTACAGGGCTTTATAATTGTTGTAACTAAATTTCATTTTTTTAAGTTTTAAATTAAAGGTTGGTAATAGATGCGAAACAAAATGTAATCTAATTTTCATCAATATCATAGTCATTGTCGAAAATGAATAGTAAACAATATGGAAAGCACTTGAAATAAGCAAGAAAATAAGATACCATAAATCAAGTACATTGACATTCATATCCGATAGATAACAATTTTTTTTAATAATATTATGTCTTAAAGACTACAAACCTTTACTATGATTTCAAAGAAAATGATGGCATGCGATTTGACGAAAGCTAAGCAATATAGGATTGGAGTACCTAGAATATAATTAAGAAAAAAATTGGATTTGCAGTCTTTTGAAGTTCACATGATTAACATATGTACTGTTGTATGTATTGTTTAGTGCAAATAAATTTAGGAATGGAATACCTATTCCAAGTGATGAGGTTACAAAATGCTTGTAATGGAAAGATGTAAATGTAAACATTATGGGGAGTATTTTAGTTATTTAGGTGATTATAATAACTAGAATTTGCATGTTATTATCTACAGTTCCATCAATAAAAGTTTCATCCATTAGTTAAGTACATCATCCACTAAACATTTAAGTTAATTCATTGTAATCAAATAAAATCCAGAACATCATCTCTACCTGTTATGCATATATCTCTACTCTGCTAATGATGCGAACTATTAAAGGGTGAAGATTTTTTTTTGAAGTTTGCAACCACATATATTCATTTCTGTAATAAACTAAATAACAACAAATTAAGGACATAATTGTAATATTCGCTCCATGTCCGTAAGCACATTTTATCATTATGTCAGCTCCAAACCACTTTTATATATTCACAATTCGGCTTACATTAAGTTAATAATATAATTATTAAAAACTGTAAGCAACATTAGAATAAATATTCTAAACCACATTCTAATAAGCATGTTGCAGTCAACAAAGGTATGAAGATAAGAAGCACTATTAACTTTTATGCACGTAATCAAGTTAAGAACCAAAAATGCATATACTATGTGTGTAATTCAGTTAAAGAACTAAAGCTTATATCCCAGTAAATAAGATGATACATTCATAGAAAACAAAAGGATCTAATGAAAAATAAAACATGTAATAAATAGAATAAACCAAATCTGCCATAAAGCATAAAAATAGTGTAACGACCTGAAATTTCAAACACTTTGTATTTAAATATATGAATAATTTAAATATTTAAACCTTGGATAAATATGATTAAATTGATTTAATTACCTTGTTAACCTTTTTAATAATAAAAAAACGATAATAAATTTGTTTTTGAAATTGGTTTAAAAAATAAATAGTTCAAATAAATGTCGATAATGTAATCGAAAATTATTTTATCAATGGTCTCGAAATGCGTAAAATCATCATTTCGGGCACTGTCTCAGATTTTAATGAAACGAGCACCATCGGGATGAGAATAATAAGATGATGCTGGCTAATGAGTTTCATGGCGATCCTACGTCCTATGTGATCATGCGAGCTCGAAGTATGTTGCGATTTAAAAGAGAAAATTAAATATAATATTTATTTTGTTATAACCCCTCTCAGAACCTATTGTAACGACTTGCCTTTTCAACCCTCGAAAGTCAGCACTTAATACATCCACGGTATTCAAATGCCAAGCGTCCAAGTGCCAGAAAGGCAGATTGTTAGGGTAAAAAGAAAAAGAATAGGGAAAATAGATTCTCACAGCGAAATGAAAAACATATAATATAACAAGCCGTTACTCCAAGATTCAAGGTAAATCAGAATTAAAAAAAAACCACATTAGACTGGACAATTATAACTTCCCGACCTTACAACTACTGATGGGTATACATAATAATACCGTGGAAAATAAAAATGACAACTTGGAAGAACTTGGTCTGACCCAAGCATTATAATAAAATAACACGCAGATCAGTCTGGAAAACCAGTGTGAGAAAACTCAAGAAATATTGGGAATATATAATAATTCTACGAGACCACACCGCTAAACATGGAATGAGTCTTTACCTCATAATAACAACATCCATACAAGTAATAATGAAAAAAATAGAACAAAAAATTAATTAAAAGAATGGGCATAAAGAAGATCAAAATCCAAGCTTAAAGAATGGTCACAAATAATTAAACATCGAGTAGAGCTCCAGCCATTTCTTGGTGTAGTTAAGAAAACGATTCAAAGATTTGAATCAAATAAGGAGAATGAAAATTTTCTAACAATGACTAGGATGGTGCACCCTTTATTATAAGTATACATCTAAATAATATACTTGAGAGGTCATATACTAGGGACTCTCTCAGAAACCTCCATGTCATATCCAGTAAATCTTACCAAGAATCCGAGAATTTCACATCTCTGTGTGCATACGAAACCAATCTAGAATAGATGTGATAATACCATAATGGGAGCAACTCCATATAGATTAGCCTCCACTCGCTCTTTTATTTTAGTCATTTTCGACAAACAATATCAACACTCAAATGAGCCACAAATCGTCTTAGATTTACGAAATACAAAAATATGGCAGATTCGAAATAGATAGTCAATAAATCTACTATCAGAGATAACAAAAATGATCGTATATGGAAATTAAATCTCTTGCACTTACCACAACTCATTGATCCAAAACTAGCATTACCATGGGGAAAACAATGAAGTTGGACAACTAAGGGCAGTGTTGCTTCCACTTTGTCATGATAGCATTCTTAACTTTAAGATTAGCAAGTTTCTTCAATGTTTAGTGCTAAGTGTAAGACTATATATTTTCTGTAAACGAATCAAACTTTTAAATTCATTTGACTCACACTTGTGCTTGATTTCCAAATGACAAATATTTGTAAAAATACTTTATATAACGACCCTGACCTCGACCTTCGAATATCGGCACCCGTACTTCACTTGTACTCGAACGCCGCAGATTCAAATGCCGAACCCGGTTCGCCGGAGCTTATAACACATTAAATATACAAGATAGCAGAAGAGATGAACAATATTATTGATCACAACAGATACAATAACTGATACAATATGATACGACAGAATGACACAATATATATCAATACTATCAGAGATACAAGACATAGCGGAAAGAATATCTTCAATAGAATGCATCACCAAAAGAATTCAACACCAAAGATAGCTTGAACCGAAAGCTCGAACTACCATCATCGCTGAAGTGAAGCAGTTCGATCCAAATGCGATCGCCAACATCCAAGGATTGAATGCAATCGAATCTACACCTATTATTTGATTACCTGAAAACCCACCTCTAGACTGCCCGTGTGGAAAATTGTGGGCACCCAGAGTTTAGGAAGGGAACAATAAACTCCAGGTCAGTCATGCGACTGGTATGAGAAAACAAAACAGTTTTATCTTTAAAACAAACAATAAAATATTTTAATATTGAAATCCGCAATGCTTTTTGGAAAATGAAACTACTATAAGGCCTCTTGCCACATACACAATGCAAGCGCACACTTGGAGGAGATTTCTCCTTATGGCCGTCAAAGATGCTTGATACGCGAAAATCCTTTTGATATTATTACTAGTGCACAGTGGAAAACATTTCGAAAGTATAATATTAATCTTAATCAGCATAGGTACCATTATATTATGTCAGCTATAGCTATCACCTAAGGTGGCAGGTTATACAATTGCAATCGTAAAAGGTGCGTATTGGAGACTGGATTTCCAAAAAATGGTTAGGCAAAGGAACTTCCTAGGCCACATGGACACGTCTCTGGAAGGACGCCCCGAGAACCTAACCGGATCTCTGCCAACACAAGGCCGGATTACCTCTGTAACTAGGTAACTACTGACACGAGTATGCCATCCTCCGGTCGTAACCGACCTTTATCTCGGGATTCACCAACAACCACAAAGTAATAAATTTGCAGCAGCCACATAAATTAAGTATCCGGGCTCCATTCCTTGATACCACCTCTATTCAGAAGGAAATGAACATACCCTCAAGGGGCGCTACACCCAAATAACCTTGCTGCATTTTTCTTGTTTCGACCATTACAGGTTGTGAGGTTCGACGAAGTCTCGTTCACAAAGCTACGCTTTTTCACAAAAGCCATGCTTCGATCAACAAATGATCAGCAACACTTCGTATGCCACATTACCAAATTGGGAATGTATCACTAGTAACCATCAACTACATAACCTCTGAGCTCGTACGTCTCAGAGAAGGGTGTTAAGCTAAGAGAATAAATTCACCGCCACCAAACAGAAATGTATTTGATAGAAACTGTTTTACATCTCAAAGTGTAATTCTAGACACACATCCATACAAGTCTGTTCCGGGTTAGAGCAGAACCGAAGGCACTTTAAAAGAAGCCCTTGCAATTCAGATAATCCCTAATCACGCCCGGACTCCGCATCACATATGGAGATCTCTATACTGAGGACCAGTCGGTGCAGAGACATTCGACGAGTTATCCTTTCGCTTTCGAAAATATCCGATCTTCACCGCCGGTCTTCAAATGCTTTCCAGGTATCATTTTTTGGAATGGGTTTTATGACACAAAGGTCCTCTCCCGGCTGAACCGAATAATGAGCCCAATATTTAAAAACATATGGATATTAGGATTTCTATTAAGTCACAACTTAAAATCCAAAACTTTCCTTTTAAATGGTTTATACAAATTACCATTTCAAAATTTTTGAACAAAAAAATTTATTTCACAAAGTTCACCAATCTTTTCACGAAGAGTCATTTATAGCCCTTTAAGACAATTCCATTTCAAATTGGATTAACTCATCCTATCATTGAATCAAAGAAACAATTTATAGTTTTAAAAACCCTTTCCAAGGATTCTTTCATATCTTTCAAAACAATTCCCATTTCAAATCTTTTATATAAAAGATACACCATTCAAAATCCTCTTTAATTTCAAAACAAGGTTCAACCATCTTCAAAAGATTCATTCATAATTTTCAAAACAATTTCAATTCCATTTCAAACTTGAAATCTTTCTACACAAATTGAAAATCCTTTCTTTATATGAAAGCTATTGTTATTTGGAAACAAATAGTTTTCGTTTCGGAAAAATCCAATTACATTTGTTCAAGTTAAAGCCTTCCAAATATAAAACTTAAGTTAAATTCAAATTCCCAAAGCAATACTTTTAAAATGTTTTAAAACCCATATAACACATTTATAACATTTATAACCTTTTCAAACCAAAATTTCAAAACGTATAATAAAATTTTGAATCTTGAATTCAAATTCAAATCAAACCATTTAAATTTCTTA
The DNA here is from genome assembly GCA_030765085.1 of Allium cepa. NCBI lineage: Eukaryota > Viridiplantae > Streptophyta > Magnoliopsida > Asparagales > Amaryllidaceae > Allium > Allium cepa. Next base: position 917,850,001 of record CM060931.1, on the reverse strand, counting down.
TCTTCATCAATGTATTAAAAATAACTTTTATCTTTAAAACTCCTTTTCAAAAGATTTTCAAATTTAACTCAATTCCATTTCCAAAACCATTTGGATTAAAAAATTCAACTTTAAAACCATTTCAAAAATCTGTGAATTAACCAATTTCCTCGTGCAATCCATATTTGTGTGTAAAAAGGTGCAGTCCAGGGGTTTTACACAATAGTGCAACATCATCAATCATCACAGATTCAAACACAGAAATATCGATAAGCGGTATAATCTATAATGCTTATCTTCATTCACAGATCACAGATAAACAATATAAATTTTGTCACAAATAAATAAAATACATTCATCCTAGATAAATGAATTACATCACAGATGAATAAATTACATCACAGTTCACAGCTCAATCAGAATAATTCATATCACACAATTCAAAGCATCCAATTCAATTCAAACATTCATAAGTAAGATCAGTTAATTGTCTGATTAATTTAAATCAGATTAATTACGTATGAATAATTTACTAATCCTGGTTAATTAATCATTGATTAATTACAACCCATTTTAATTAATTAACCTTTAACTGAATTAATTATTCCCAAATGGGTTATCCTTAATTACTTTCATTGGTAATTATCTTTAATATCTAAAATCAAGTATTATCATTAAATCACTTAAAAATTTAATTAAAAACAATAATCCATTTATCTTAAATTAATTACTTTAATTATCATTAAAAATATTTATTTAATAACCAAAGTAATTAATTTTTTTATTGACAAAATAAATTAACTTAGATTTTAAAGTTAATTAATAATTAAACCATCTCTTCTAGGTTAACAACTTAATATTATTAAGTTTATTTAAAATAACTTTAAAATAAAAGTTATACATAGATTTTAAAAACATTTTAAATTTAATTAATTTTAAAATAATTTTATTTAAAAACTTTTTAACCAACTCAAAACTCGCATAAACACTATTTATAAAGAATTGGTTTTAACCAAAGAAAATTTCAAGTAAAACTCCATTTGTTTAAGAATTTTAAAACTGTTTATATATTTCATTTTCTTAAAACCCAAGCCAAAATCAAGTTTTCCCCGGGCCATATTTGAAAATCCCCAAGTACAATCCCGAGTCAACTTCCTTTTTTTTTCTTTTTAAACTTGGTTTTGATTTTAGATTTTCAAAACTGTTGTGAAAAACCACTCGAGTCTTCCCTGAAACGAACTCGAGCTAAATTCAATCTTCCCCGACATCATTCCCGAGTATTCCTTTACTTTCCCCCAATTCAACATCACCAGACATTGGTGATATCGCATGCATGTGTACCAACGCACCAACGAACTTTAGTTGACCTTGCCGTCTCCAACATGTCGACGTCCATCAACTCACAACCTCAAGCCTGCCAATTTGTCGAATCCACGATGAATCGAAATTGAGGAACCCAATCCAACCTGGAACCAAATTCGATCGCCACAAACTTCCTCTTACCGCCTCAACAGATCATCAGCTATCGCGCAACCCTGCCCTCGGCTTCGCCTGACATCCATACTACTAACGCCCCAACTCCGATGGTCGCCAATGCTAAAGAGATGGCGAAGTAACTCAATTCCTAACCTCCACTCATTTTAGAGCTTAAACCCTAAACCACTCGATCATCGCCACCACAATGGATGATGAATCCATTTGGCATTTTTGCCTAGGTCCCCAGTCTTCCTCCTACCTTCAGCAAAGATCCGGCCTACCCGTGTCTACCTATCACCAGAAAAATCCCAAACTTTACATTCCGGTCAACTTTTAATTGCTCACTCAATTCCATACTAAAAATCGTGAATTAAACCTTAAAAATCATGATTTGGAATAGTGATTCAAATTATATACCTGAATCAAAGAACTAAGATATTTGAAATTTTACATATCTTAAGTTTTTTCCATTGTTCATTTTAGTTTTCAGAAAATATTCTAACTAATTTTATTTAAAAGTATTTTTACAACTTAAATCTTGATTAAGCAATCATATTTCGTTTAGATCATAAGACTTAACAAAGATCAAAGGAAGATAATTTGATTTTTTTTTTCTTTTTTAAGTTTTAATTTTAAAACCTGTACAAAGAACAAGGGTTTACTTCCCTGTTGCAAACATGCACAGCATAAATTATATACATACAAGCATATTCACACTCATGCAAACATATTCCACAAACAAACATCAATACTGTCATATAGAGATCAAAGTGTGTGGGGGTTTAATAGTTTGCTCACCTCAGGATGAAGAACAGAGGAGAATTTTAAGCCTAAGTTGATTGAATTTGAAAAACTGGAATATCTGGTTTTGATCTTGACTTTAATCTAACTTGCTTAATTATTTTTTGACTTAGATCTAGAGATGATCATGATGTTGACTTGTTTTGATCTTCTGGTTTCCAGCTTGAGTCCACTTTGATTTCCAGGTTTTGAAATTTGTTTTGATCTGATTCACACCTGAAACTGGAATTTGGATTGATCCAATTTTAAGATGAATTATAGCTTCAGGCTCGAATTTTATTTTGAATTGCTTTGCTTTATTTTTGATCAGGTTTGCAATTTGATTTTTTTTCCCTTTTTGGTTAGCTTTAATGCTGAGATGATCTATTTTGTTTCTCAGGTTTGATTGAAGATGAGGAAAGAATGAGAGAGAGTTTGAGCTGAAATGATAACCAAGAATTTTTTCTTTCTTTTATTCATATTATTTATGTTTTTAATTTTAAAGAAAAATAGAGTATGACACTTGTTAAATTCATACTATCTTTAAATTACACTGGTACAAACTTATACTATTTTACTTACCTTTGTTAATATAAGCAATATTATGTTTAAAACTTTTATTCAATTAAAATTAAAATTTATAGTTTGAAACCTTACTTTATTTTAAATTATTTTATAAATTTTGTTTTAGACCTTTAGTTAATACATTTACAACTTTGTTCATAAATAATTTTAAAAGAAAGAACTTTAAATATTTTTGTTAAACTTAGATATTGTGTGTGTGTGTATATATTTATAAATTATACTTACATAACCTTTCAAAAGAAATTTATTTGAAATAAAATTATACATTAATAAATAAACACATATATACCTTATATGTACATAAGTTAAAATACAAAACTTAACTTAGTTAGCCTTTGAAAAATTATAGAGTATTCAAATTATCTATTTTTAAATTCTTGAATTTCAAATCCAAATTCAATTTTATAAAATATTTATTTTTTAATTCCAATTCAACATCCTATTTAAAATAAAATAATATTTCAAAATATTCTATTCAAAATACATATTTTTCTTTATTCTGGAACTTTCGTATAAATTCACAATTAATTTCTCAATTAAATCTAAAATTTAATATTAGTTACCAATTATTTCAAAATTAAATCCCAAAGATTAAATTAATTATCAAATTATTCTTAGCTAAAATCCAAGAATGTTACAAATTCCCCCTTAAGAAAATTTCATCCTCAAAATTTAAAAGTAAGGAGACAACAAAAGAATGTAGAAAGATAGAGAGACGGATCACCAGATCAAGCTGAATATCCATTCTGCAATTGGCTTACCAAATCAAAATATCAATAATTATGAGAATAAACTCATTCCATATTTCATAAGATATTCGGGTCATCCGTTCTACGAGATATGTAGGGGCATTGGTTAGTTCGAAGGATAACTAACCATTCGTAGAACATATTTGGACCCCAAAGAATAGACATATGGATACAATTCAAAACTTTTCAGTTTAGAAACCAAGGTATACCTATCAATCATAGCAACCAAAGCAAATAATTCATCCAAACAAACAATTCTGACCCGTCTAGAGTTTATGTCCCATACCAACTCATCCTTTGATTTAGCAAAAATAACGATCTCCTATCAAAAGCTTCTCCCTCTTCGAACTTTAATTCTCATAAGAAATTACAGTAGAATTTAAAATTTAGGTTTAATCAAAATCGTTTTATCGATACGAATCGTCATACTTAATTTATCGATTTATTCCAATAAAAATTCATTTTTGTTAAAGTTAAAAACGAAAAGCTAATAGAAATTTGATGAAGAGAATACGAGGTAGAAACTTATCTACACAATTCGCAAGGCCACCATCACACTGAAGCTTCTTCTTGTAGCTGCCATGAAGCAATCAAAGAATCAAAATTGGGTCAAGGGAGATTGATAGAGAAAGTTGTTTCCTGGTTATTGCAGGTATTGACCATTTGCAGTGGTACTTCCCTGTCCCCTACCTCGTCCTCTTCTTGCACTGACACTCACTATCAGTGGATAGTAAGAGAATTTACTAAGGCACACGAGCGGATATCTTAGGTAATACTCATTCTAGGGTATACTTCACCCTATCTCTAATGAGCTACCTAATGTGTTATACTCCTGAGCTAAAGTTTCAACCTACAGCTCTGATACCAATTATAATGACCCTGACCTCGACCTTCGAAAATCGGCACCCGTACTTCACTTGTACTCTAATGCCGCAGATTCAAATGCCGAATCTGGTTCTTCGGAGCTTATAACACATTAAGTATAACAACACAGCAGAAGAGATGAATAATATTATTGATACACAATAGATATAATATTTGATACAATATGATACAATAGAATGATACAATATACATCAATACTATGAGAGATACAAGGCACAACGAAAAGAATATCTTCAATAGAATGCATCTCCAAAAGAACTCAACACCAAAGATAACTTGAACCAAAAGCTCGAACCACCATCATCATTGAAGTGAAGCAACTCGATCCAAATGCAATCGCCAACATCCATGGGTTGAATACTATCAAATCTACACCTATTATTTGATTATCTGAAAACCCAACTCTAGACTGCCCGTATGGAAAATTGTGGGCATCCAGAGTTTAGAAGGGAACTATAACCTCCTGGTCAGTCATGGGACTGGTATGAGCAAACAAAAGAGTTTTATCTTTAAAACAAACAACAAAAGATTTAATATTGAAATCCACAATGCTTTTTGGAAAATGAAACTACCATAAGGCCTCTCTCCATACACACAATGCATGCGCACACTTAGAGGAGATTTCTCCTCATGACAGACAAATATGCTGGATATGCAAAAATCCTTTTGATATTATTATTAGTGCATAAACATTTCAAAAGTATAATATTAATCTTAACCAGCATAGGTACCATTATATTATGCCAGCTATAGCTACCACTTGAGGTGGCAGGTTATAGAATTGCAATCGTAAAAGGTGCGTATTAGAGATTGGATTTCCAACAAATGGTCCGACAAAGGAATTTCCTGGGCAACATGGGTACGCCTGTGGAGGGACGCCCCAAGAACCTAACTGGATCTTTGCCAACACAAGGCCGGATTACCTCTGTAACTAGGTAACTATTGACACAAGTATGCCATCCCCCAGTCGTAACCGACCTTTATCTCGGGATTCACCAACAACCACAAAGTAATAAATTTGCAGCAGCCACATAAGTTAAGTATCCGGGCTCCATACCTTGATACCACCTCTATCCAGAAGGAAATGAACATACCCTCAAGGGGCGCTACATCCAAATAACCTTGCTGCATTTTTCCTGTTTCGACAATTCCGGGTTGTGAGGTGCGACGAAGTCTCATCTACAAAGCTACGTTTTTTCACAAAAGCCATGCTTCGATCAACAAATGATCAACAACACTTCGTATGCCACATTACCAAATTGGGAATGTATCACTAGTAACTATTAACCACAAAACCTTTGAGCACTTACGTCTCAGAGAAGGGTGTTAAGCTAAGAGAATAAATTCTCAGCCACCAAACATAAATGTATTTGATAGAAACTGGTTTTACATCTCAAAGTGTAATGTCAGACACACATCCATACAAGTCTATTCCGGATTCGAACAGAACTGAAGGCACTTCAAAAGAATCCCTTGCAATCTAGATAATCCCTAATCACGATTGGACTCCCCATCACATATGGAGACCTCTATACTAGGGACCAGTCGGTGCAGAGACATTCGACGAGTTATCCTTTAACGTCGTATCATTATTCGGAATATCCGGTCTTCACCACCAGTCTTCAAATGCTACCCATAACGTCGTATCATTATTCGGAATGGGTTTTATGACACAAAGTCCTCTCCCAGCTAAATCGAATAATGAGCGCAATATTTAAAAACATACGGATATTGAGATTTCAGTTAAGTCGCAACTTAAATCCTAAACTTTCCTTTTAAATGGTTTACACAAATTACCATTTCAAATTTTTTTTAAAAAAGGATTTACTTCACAAAGTTCACCAATCTTTTCACAAAGATTCATTTATAGCCTTTAAGACAATTCCATTTCAAATTGGATTAACTCATCCCATCATTAAATCAAAGACTCAATTTATAGCTTTCAAAACCCTTTCCAAAGATTCATTCATATCTTTCAAAACAATTCCCATTTCAAATCATTTATATAAAAGATACACCATTCAAAATCCTCTTTAATTTCAAAACAACGTTCAACCATCTTCACAAAGATTCATTTATAGCCTTCAAAACTATTTCAATTCCACAAACTTGAAATTTTTCAACACAAATTGGAAATCCTTTCTTTATATGAAAGCTATTATTATTTGAAAACAAATAGTTTTTGTTTTGGAAAAATCCAATTACATTTGTTCAAGTTAAAGCCTTTCAAATGTATAGGTTAAATTCAAATTCCTAAAAAAATACTTTTAATATGTTTAAAAACCCATATAACACATTTATAACATGTATAACCTTTTTAAACCAAAATTTCCAAACATAGAATAAAATTTCGGATCTTGAATTCAAATTCAAATCAAGCCATTTAAATTTCAAAGCTTTATCAAGTTATTAAAAATAACTTTTATCTTTAAAACTCCTTTTCAAAAGCTTTTCAAATTTAGCTCAGTTCCATTTCCAAAACCATCTGGATTTAAAAATTCAACTTTAAAACCATTTCAAAAATCTATGACTTAACCAATTTCCTCGTGCAATCCATATTTGTGTGTGAAAAGGTGTAGTCCAGGGGTTTTACACAATAGTGCAACATCATCAATAATCACAGATTCAGACACAGAAATATCAATAAGCGGTATAATCTATAACGCTTATCTTCATTCACAGATCATAGATAAACAATATAAATTTATCACAGGTAAATAAAATACATTCATCACAGATACTTGAATTACATCACAGATGAATAAATACATCACAGTTCACAGATCAATCAGAATGATTCATATCACACAATTCAAAGCATCCAATTCAATTCAAACATTCATAAGTAAGGTCAGTGAATTGTCTGATTAATTTAAATCAGATTAATTACTTATGAATAATTTACTAATCCTGGTTAATCAATCATTGATTAATTATAACCCATTTTAATTAATTAACCTTTAACTGAATTAATTATTCCTAAATGGGTTATTCTTAATTACTTTAATTCAGTAATTATCTTTAATATCTTAAATCAAGTATTATCTTAATCACTTAAAACTTTAATTGAAAATAATAATCCATTTAATCTTAAATTAATTACTTTAATTATCATTAAAAATCTTTATTTATTAACCAAAGTAATTAATTTTTTTATTAACAAAATAAATTAACTTAGATTTTAAAGTTAATTAACAATTAAACCATCTCTTCTAGGTTAACAACTTAATATTATTAATTTTATTTAAATAACTTTAAAATAAAAGTTATACAAAGATTTAAAAAACATTTTAAATTTAATTAATTTTAAAATAATTTTATTTAAAAACTTTTTAACCAACTCAAAATCCGCGTAAACACTATTTAGAAATGATTGGTTCTAACCAAAAAAAATTTCAAGTAAAACTCCATTTCTTTAAGAATTTTAAAATTGTTTATATATTTGATTTTCTTAAAACCTGAGCCAAAATCAAGTTTTCCCCAGGCCAGATTTGAAAAACCACGAGTACAATCCCGTGTCAATTTCCTTTTATTTTAAACTTGGTTTTGATTTTAGATTTTCAAAACTGTTGTGAAAAACCACTCGAGTCTTCCCTGAAATGAACTCGAGCTAAATTCAATCTTCCCCGACATCATTCCCGAGTATTCCTTTACTTCCGTCGAATTCAACATCACCAGACATTGATGATATCGCGTGCATGTATACCAACGTACCGATGAACTACAGTTGACCTTACCGATGAACTACAGTTGACCTTGCCGTCTCCAACATGTCGACGTCCATCAAATCACATCCTCAAGTCAGCCAATTCTTCGAATCCACGATGAATTCGAAATCGAGGAACCCAATCAAACCTGGAACCAAATTCGACCACCACAAACTTCCTCTTACCGCCTCCATAGATCATCAGCTATTGCGCGACCCTGCCCTCAGCTTCGCCTGACATCCATGCTACTAATGCCCCAACTCCGATGGTCTTCGATGCTAGAGAGACGGTGCAACAACTCAATTCGTAACCTCCACTCATTTTAGAGCTTAAACCCTAAACCACTCAATCATCGCCGCCACAGTGGATGATAAATCCATTTGGCATTTTTGCTGAGGTCCCCAGTCTTCCCTTACCTTTAGCGAAGATCCCGACCTACCCGAGTCTACCCATCACCAGAAAAATCTCAAACTTTACATTCCGGTCAACTTTGAATTGCTCATTAAATTCCACACTAAAAATCGTGAATTAACCCTTAAAAATCATGATTTGGAATAGTGATTCAAATTATATACCTGAATCAAAGAACTAAGATATCTAAATTTCTGCATATCTTAAGTTTTTTCCACTATTCTTTTTAGTTTTTAGAAAATATTCTAAGTAATTTTATTTGAAAATATTTTTACAATTTAAATCTTTATTAAGCAATCATATTTCGTTTAGACCCTAAGACTTAACAAAGATCAGAGGAAGATAATTTGATTTTTTTTTACTTTTTTAGTTTTAATTTTAAAACTTGTACAAAGTACAAGGGTTTACTTCCCTATTTCAAACATGCACGACATAAATTATATACATATAGGCATATTCACACTCATGCAAACATATTCCACAAACAAACATCAATACTGATTATATGCAGATCAAAGTGTATGTGGGTTTAATAGTTTGCTCACCTCAGGATGAAGAACAGAGGAGAATTTTAAGCCTGAAGTTGATTGAATTTAGAAAACTGGAATATCTGGTTTTGATCTTGACTTTAATCTAACTTGCTTAATTATTATCTGACTTAAACCTGGAGATGATCATGATGTTGACTTGTTTTGATCTTCTGGTTTCCAGCTTGTATCCACTTTGATTTCCAGGTTTTGAAATTTGTTTTGATCTGATTCACACCTGAAACTTGGATTGATCCAGTTTTGAGATGAATTATAGATTCAGGTTTGAATTTTCTTTTGAATTTCTTTGTTTTATTTTTTATCAGGTTTGCAATTCGATTTTTTCTTCTTTCTAGTTTGATTTAATACTGAGATAGTCTATTTTGTTTCTCAGGTTTGTTTAAAGATATGGAAAGAATGAGAGAGTTTGAACTGAAATGATAACCAGGAATTTTCTTTCTTTCTTTTATTCATGTTATTTATGTTTTTAGTTTTAAAGAAAAATAGAGTATGACACTTGTTAAATTCATAATATCTTTAAATTACACTTGTACAAACTCATACTATTTTACTTACACTTGTTAATATAAGCAATATTATGTTTAAAACCTTTATTCAATTTATTTTAGAACTTATAGTTTAAACCTTTACTTTATTTTAATTTATTTTATAAATTTTGTTTTGGACCTTTAGTTAATACATTTACAGCTTAGTTCATAAATAATTTTAAAAGAAAAAACTTTAAATCTTTTTGTTAAACTTAGATATTGTGTGTATATATATATATTTATAAATTTTACTTACATAACCTTTCAAAATAAATTTATTTGAAATAAAATTATACATTAATAAATAAACACATATATACCATATATGTACATAAGTTAAAATATAGAACTTAACTTAATTAGCCTTTGAAAAATTATAGAGTATTCAAATTATCTATTTTTAAAATATTCATTCTTGAATTTCAAATCCAAATTCAATTTTATAAATACTTATTTTTGAATTCCAATTCAACATCCTATTTACAATAAAATTTTGTTCCAAATATTCTATTCAAAATACATATTTTTCTTTATTTTGGAACTTTCATATAAATTCACAATTAATTTCTCAATTAAATCCAAAATTTTATATTAATTACCAATTATTTCAAAATTAAATCCTAAAAATTAAATTAATTATCAAATTATTCTTAGCTTAAATCCAGGAATGTTACACTTTAAAAACACTCTTTTAAAAATATTCTTTTTAAAGAGCTAATTATATTTCTAGGTGTATTAAAAAAAAGGTAAAAAAAATGTCAACAAAATATTATTTACTATAAACCCAAAACAATTTACACTTAATCTTATTTTTAAACATTTCATTTTAATGATTTTTTTATTCATAAACTATCATTTATAACTTTAAAAAAACATTTATTATTCCGAAAGACAACAAATAAATTTAAAATGATATTAATCACCCCGAAAGAAATTAATCAAATTTATTATCTTTCTATATAATTAAAACAACATTAATTATCTCGGAAGATAATTAATCAAATTTATAATCTTTTTATAAATTTAAAAACAACATTAATTATCCCAAAGGATAATTAATCAAATTTATAATCTTTTATAAATTGGAACAACATTAATTATCCCGAAGGAAAGTAAATCAAAATTATACTCTTTTTATAAATTTAAAACAAAATTAATTACCACGAAAGATAATTAATCAAATTTATAAACTTTTTATAAATTTAAAATAACATTAATAATCTTGGAAGATAATTAATCGAAATTTAAAACTCCTTTTATGAATTTTTAACAATATTTATTCTTTATTTTAAAATTCTCAAAAACACTTGAAATATAGTTTAAATAACTGTCAAATTGCAAAAACGCGACCAACATTTATTTTATAAAAATATAAGCACAAGTTCAAAATACACATAGGTTTAAGGAGATGATATTTCATAAGTGACGATATATCGATAATCGCTATAACCACACCTACATATATCAAACAGTATGTCACAAATAATTTAACAAAACATCAATATAAGCAATATAAGAATATAAATAAGATGCATATAACGGTAAATTAATAATGACAAGAAACCCCTTAGGGTCTCCTTATAAAAGCTCGGGGCAAAACAATGGTTATTTATGTCATTTTTTTTCAACCAGGAATCAAATCCCAATAAATAATTAAACAACAATATATAACTATCATCCAAACGTTCAACTATAATCTATAGCACTACATATATCATATAGTTGATTAGAGGTGGGTAAACTCACCCAAATTCCAATTTACATTTTTGCGTTCCAGTTTATTTAGCTCAAAATTGTACTAGCTCCAAATTCAACGTATTTAACTCCAAAGTGCAGATAACATCGATATGAGTCAGCGCAAAAGACCGCGTCCAAATCCGACCTCGTATGAGAAAGATATTCACTTTATAAGATTTGAGAATTTTAAATATAATAAATTTACTAATTGCATGTTCAACTTAATTACCCTCACTCTAAACCATCTCCTCCCCAATTCGAGCATGCTGTATCATCCAATCCCCCCATGGTCGTGCGCATGCACGACCTATCTAAATCACTCGATGAAATTCAATTCCAACTTCATCGATCACTCTCTTTTCGCTTAACCATTCGATCCCACACCATTATACGAAGCTCGACACCTCAGAGGCCATCGTGACCTGATAGCGTTCTCCCCTGCCTAAAAATGTCGCATCTATAAATCGACACCGCACATCCTCAAAATCCATCGATCGATGCTTCTCCACCTAAGAAACACATTGCTACTAGCGCCGAACCCTAACTCTGTCTAAATCAACCACAGAGTTAAACCCTAGTTCCACTTGCTCATTTGCACACATCGATCAACACTATCCATCACCGCATGCCACCATCCCTACCTAGAAATGAAGCCTACTCCAAAATAAACTCACTAGATCTATTTTCATGATTTTTTAATGGACTAGAGTTTGTGACTTTGATTTTTAAAGATGAAAACCCTATTTTTCTTTTACTATAAATAAAAACAGGAGAGAAAGGAGGGAAAAGTCAAGTGTGTTGATTTTTTTAAAATATTTAGGTTAGTTTATAATACGGTTTTCGGCACTTCACTACATAGAATTTCGCTTGCATACAAACCACGAACAACAAAACAAAAATATGATCGTGCATAAAAATGCAATGCGATCTCAAAACAACAACAAAATACACTAGTTATATTATTCTAGAAAATTTCAAAAACACCATTGTTTGCTGAAAAATATGTCAAACAATAATTTAAATATTTTCCAAATTAAAAATTATGGAAAAATCCTATAAATTCATTTAAAATTTTGTCATCAGAAATTAAGTCGTTTTATTAACAGTTGATTTTCTTGTTATTTATTCGAACCATTTATTATTGTAAATAAATTTACAAAATGAGTTCACCGTAATTATTTATTAATTAAAGGGGTTAAATTAGGCTATTAAATTCATTTAACTAATATTTAATTCACAATTCACAATTCACAATTTAAAATTTTGAACGATCCCTATATTTAATATAAGTTATTTATGCTTTTTCAAGATGTTACATTCTCCCACTCTAAAAGGAATTTTATCCTCAAACTTCCCAAAGGAAGAGAATGTCCTTTCTCCGAAGGTTTCTAAAGTTCCTTATGTTATAAATTTTTTTGGCAACACCTCCTTTGCGTGGCTAGCTCCAAAAAAACTCCAACTCGCTACAACTAGCACAAATCAACAAAGAAAACAAAAGCCCAAAAGTGGACTCCCATATTTAGGGCATAAAATCATCAATTTCTAAATCTACCACATACCTCTTTTGCATTTGATTTTTATTTTTGCAAGCAACTTACAATCTCAATGCAAATGCATGTGTGTAGGAAATCAAATAGAAATCCCTTGCTTCCCTGTACCTATCTTGTACTTATATAATTCAAAAGAGAATTATGTCGACAAAAGAGCAATACACTAGCTATTTCTATCATAAGCACAAACAATATAGTTAATTTAACAACCATATGCAATAAGGCAATGTGATGCAATTAATAATAATGATGCAACTCCGCGTATCAAAAACTGACATGATATAAATCTACATGCAGCTCTAGTGTGATATAGAGTCACATGCAACCAAAAGCAATATAACAATCATATGCAACAAAAGTACAGAGAATACGTTGTAATAAAATATTATGCATCTAATCTTTTCATAAAATAAATTTAAAACTAAATGCCTGGATGTTATATTCAAAATATATTTTTAAATTTCTTCAAAGAGAAATAAATCAAAACAAAAATCAATTATGACAAGGAGGGGGCTTCTCCCACCGAAGCATCGTATTACTCTAGAATCAAGACAACATGGAGCATCCAGTGGTATTCTGGTTCCTCCTAAAACAATAACTTGAGTAAATAAATATACTTGATGAGTCTTCCAAATTGGAAAACTCCCAATCGCCTAACTTTTGTCATAACAAAATATTTGAAAAATCACTTCACAAAACTCTTTTCAAATATCTTGGAATAATAATACTCCATCAAATATTTTAAAATGATACTATTATTATTTCTTTCTTAAATTCTTTCGAAATCACTTTTCAAAAGCACCAAATCCTAACAGACAATAACTTTATAAATCGTAATATATATATAATCACACCATCAATCAGATCAAATTCTGTAAAGAAATAAACTAACACTTAAAATTATTTAAAATGTTAAATGACTAACAAACACGATTTAGAAATTTTTCTTAGGTCCACGATTTTCTCGATCGTTCGAAGATACAAATAGTTTCTAAGCCTACCATCACGCTCATTGTTCTTTGGTTATTGCTTAGATGATTATCTAAGCTCCATCTCATAAAATTAAAAGTCACTCCTCAAACTTTCCTTAGCCACACAAAAAAGTATACAAATATACTTAATCCTATATGATATATATAAATCATTCGCACGCAATATCTGATCCAACAACTTGTTTGTATACATAAACTTTACTTCCAAACTAGTATCACTCACTCGACCTCCCTTGCGTAGACTTTGATCAAGTTCCTCGATTAAAAACCTCTGTTCTCCTTACATAGCCATATACTATGGTAGAAAACCTTGGTATCATATCAAGTATCCAAACCAAGTGTTCGCCGATAAGAATCAAGTGAGAAATCCTTTTTGGGACTGGTGTGAATCACCCCAAAGTTATGTATTCGAATCTTAGATCAAGAACCATGCAAATAAAATGATCTACATATAATTTATGTACTTAAATTCGATTGGTTTCTTAATTACACCAATCTCTTTCTAAATCACTTTCATTTTCATTTATAGAATTTCATTCAGCACTAAAATAATTTATGAATTACTACATAATTTTTCACTTAAGTTTATAAACATTTAATAACGACACAACTTATAAAACATTAAATTAAAAACTTACTCCACTTTTATTTACTTGTATAATACTCTTTTATATCCTAAGAGTACATATACAAAATGTCAATTTTATTTTATTTATTTATTATTTATTACTAGTTTTATTCATTTTTAAAAAATTAAATGAAATCCCAAACAAACCATGGGTCTTAAAATTGAGTTGGCCATTTCGACCTCTTTACCTATTCGGTCCCGTAAGTAGCTAGGAAGAGAAGGATGCTGGCATCTAAACTCAATCCTAGAGTATACTTTCCTTAGACATCCCTAAAGTAAAGATGTTTATTAGTTAGCCCAATAATATCAAATAGTCTATGAGATTTAGTTTTTTAAACAAAAACTAAGGTTTTAATAAAACAACACATATCGAGGCCTTCCTATTTAATTTATCCATTTAAAACTTACTTTAAATTATCTCTTTTCTATTCAAAAATGTAAAATTTTAATTTATCAAAACATTCTAATACTTTTATTTTAAATCAATTTCCCTCAAGGAAACTAAAGAACTAAATACCTAATTTTTATTTCAAAACCCCCTTTTGAAATCATACTTCTTATATTTTTATATATTAAATAACTTTTACAATTTATTCACTAACACCTACTTTGGGTTCATTCGGATTCGAAATCATCTCAATCGCATAATGGTAAAAAGAATAATTTACTAAGTCCACTACAACGTTCACCTAAGCAACATCCGATTGTCACTTAAAAGATTATTCAAATTAGCACAAAACTAATCAAGATGTTTTCCCCAAACTATCCAAACAAAATGTATCTTTATTAAAAATTCTCTTTAAAAAATTTTAGACTTATAAATAATTCCAAGAAGCACCACTATTACTTTTCCTTAAAAAATTGAAATTATTTCAAGAACTATCGAGATTTAAATTCTCAAAAACCCTTTTTACTTATAAAACACCTTTTATAAATCATATAAACCATTTGATATTCCATACTCATATAAAATGTACCCCTTTTTAAAAAAAATCATCTTGTAATAAATTTCTTTTATTAAAATAAATTTCTTTTATTAAAATAAATTTTTCATTAATATTTATTCTCTGAATGTCTTATGTTCCCATTTAAATTATATTAAACAACTTTATTAAAAAATGTTTTTTTAACTTAAATTTTCTCTAGACACATTATAATCAAACCATGAACTTAATTCACAAGAGGTTAGTTTTAGTACGCTTACAATTATCAAAAGAATAGATGCTCATAAAATTATCGAACATAAATTAACAAACAATAGTCAATGCTCCTAAACTACTCGAGCATGTCAAATCAAACTGCAATGATAATAAAGAAATATTATCATTAACAAATAAAAACACCCCATAACTAACCATATAAATTCGAAAATTATTCCTTTATACATATAAAATATATAATCCTAGGTAAAATATTTCATTTACTAAATTTAAAAAAGCCAATATCATGTCTGTTTGCTTTGTTCAAGTGTTTTGAAATCTCTATTGACACCGTGACATCCCATATCTTGACCAAAATACAAAATTCAAACTTAACAGATGAATTAGCACGATACGTTTTTATAGCAATACCAAATATGCTCTCATACATATAATACTCTCAAACTCATTCTAGGGTGTCACTTACCTTATCTCGAATGAGTTTACCCCACCAAAGCCAAGGTTCTCACTTAACCTTCAGCTATAATACCATTTTATAACGACCCCCCTTTTAAACCCTCGAACATGGACACTTAATACATCCATAGTATTAAAATGCCAAGCATCCAAGTGCAGGAAATGTAGATTTTTAAAATAAAAAGAAAAAGAATAGGGAAAATAAAATCTCATCGCGTAACGACAATATACAATATAATAATTGTCACTCCAAGATATAAGATATCTCAAATTTAAAAGTAAACCTCATCAGCTTGGACATTTATAACTTCCCGACCTTATTATTGCTGGTGGTTATACATAATAATACTATAGAAAATAAAAATGCTACGACAGGTGAACATCTAGCTCAACTCCAAGAGCTCCATGTCCTACCAAGGACAGCCTGGAAAAACTCAATTTGACTCGAGCATTATAATAAAATAACACTCGGATCAGTTTGGAAAATAAGCATGAGAAAACTAAAGAAATATAGGGAACATATAATAATTCTGCGAGAACATGCCGCTAAACACAGAATGGATTTTTACCTCACAAGGACAACACCCATACAAGAAAGAATTGAAAAATTAAAATAAAACCCAAACTTGAAAGAATGGGCATACAAGATCAAAATCTAAACGTAAAGAATGGACACGAATAATAAAACATCAAGTAGAGCTCCAAGCATTTCTCAATGTAACTAGGAAAACGACTTAAAGATTTGAATCAAACAAGGAGAATGAAAGTTTTCCAAAAATAACTAGGAGGATGCACCCCCCATTGAAAGTATACATTTAGAAAATATATCTGAGAGGGTCATATCCTCCGTGACACTGTCAGAAACCTTTAAGTCGGACCTCGCCAACCATACCAAAAATTCGAGTATTTTACATCTCTATGCATAAACCATTGAAACCAATCTAGAGTAGATGTGAAAATACCCTAAAGGTAGCAACCCTACATAGCTTGGCCCCACTCGCATTTTTATTTTAGTCATTTTCGATAAAGGATATCACCACTCAAATGAGCAACAAATCTTCTTAGATTAATGAAACAGAAAAAGATAGCAGAAATGAAATCAACAGTTAAGAAACCAACTATCGTGGATAACAAAGATGATCTTATACAGAAATTAAGTCTTCTACACTTATCACAACTCGCCGATCTCGAACTAGCACCACCCCTGGGAAAACAGTGAAGCCGGACAAGTAAGGACGATGTTGCTTCCTACCTTGTCACGATGGTATTCTTAACTTTAAGAATAGAAAGAGTTCCTTCCACGTTTAGTGCTAAGTGTAAGACTAAATAGTTTCTATAAACAAATAAAACTATTAAATTCATTTGAATCATACCCATACTTGATTGTCACATCACAAATATTTGTAAAAACACTGTAAAAACATTGTTTTGAAAATATTCTTTTTAAAGAGCTAATTATATTCCTAAATGTATTAAAAAGGGGTTAAAAACAAATGCCATCAAAATATTGTTTACTATAAACCCAAAACAGTTTACACTTAGTCTTAATTTTAAATGGTCCTTTTTAAAGATTTTCTTTTTTATAAACTATCATTTATAACTTTAAAACAACTTTTATTATTCCAGAAAATAATAAATCAATTTAAAATGTTTTTATAATTTAAAATAATGTTAATTATCCCAAAAGAAATTAATTGAATTTTTAATACTTTTATATACATAAAATAACATTAATTATCCCAAAAGATAATTAATCAAATTTATAATCTTTCTAAAAATTTAAAAATAACATTAACTATCCTGAATGATAATTAATAAAATTTATAATCTTTTATATTTTTAAAACAATAATAATTATCCCAAAAGATAATTAATCAAAATTATAATCTTTTTACAAATTTAAAAACAACATTAATTATCCCTAAAGATAATTAATCAAATTTATAATCATTTTATAAGTTGAGAACAACATTAATTATCCCAAAGGAAAATAAATCGAATTTATAATCTTTTTATAACTTTAAAACACCATTAATTATCCCAAAAGATAATTAATCAAATTTATAACCTTTTTATAAACTTAAATTAACATTAATGATCTTGAAAGATAATTAATCAAATTTACAACTTCTTTATAAATTTTAAACAACATTATCCTTTATTCAAAAATTCTCAAGAATACGTGAAAATATAGTTTGAACAACCTTCAAAGTGCCAAAATGCGACCAAACATTAATTTTGTAAAAATACAAGCAAAAGTTCAACATGCACACATAGGTTGAAGAAGATGATATTTCATAAGTGACGGTATAACGATAATCGCTATAACGACACTTACACAGATCAAACAGTATGTCACGGATATTTCAATCAAACATCAATATAAAAAACATACGAATATAAGTAAGACACATATAACAGTAAATTAATAACCATTAGAAATCACTTTGGGTTTCTCTACAAAAGTCCACTGCAAAACAATGATTATTTATGACATCCGCTTTTCAAGAAGAATCAAATCTGAACAAATAAAAAAACAATGATATATAACTATTATCTAAATATTCAATAATAATATAGCAACAGAGATGTCATATAGTTTATTTAGAAGAGAGTAAACTCAAAAAAATTCCAGTTGACGCTTTCGCACACCAATTTGATATAAAATCAAACAACGTTCAATTTTAGCTCAAAATTCTACTAGTTTCAATTCAACACATCCAACTCTAAAGCGTAGATAATATCGACATGGGTCAAGTGTAAAAGATCGCGTCAAAATCTGGCTTTATATGAGATCGATATTCATTTTATAATATTTAAGAATTTTAATAATATAATAAATTTACTAATTACATGTTTAACTTAATTACCCTCACTCTAAACCATCTCCATCTCCACTTCATGCTTGTTATCATCCAAACCCACCATGGCCGCTTGCACGCATGACCTATTGTGAGAAATGCGGATTACGGATCTTAAGGCTAAGATTAACACTAGAGGGGGGGTGAATAGTGTTAATAAAGAATTACTAAATCTTTTTGATCTATGTTAATTTAAACACAAAAGTATGCAATATACAGACACAGATATGATCACAGAAACAATCACAGATGCAAAAATAAAATAAAAGCTGTAAAGGAAAGAACACACCGGATTTTATACTGGTTTAGAGTTACCCTACATCCAGTCCCGCAACACAAGTACGGATTTCCTTTCAAAAGCAATTGTACAATTACACCCTCGGTTTCATGGCTACGAGGTACACCCTCCAGAATTTCGATCCTCTGGGTAGAGATACTTGATTTCCGGGCCACAAGTTTACCTAGTTGATTTACCAAGGCTACAATCACACCTTTTCCCTTTACCTCTATACCCACGCTAGCCAAGGACATTACGGAGTAATGCTGTCAACTAGCGCGGAGAATAAGGGCGTTGAGGAGCGACCATCCCTGTAATTGCTTTGTGCGAGCACCGATATGTCAGATAGTTTAAGATGCATTTCGTGTCAAGTGGAAATCCGACATGCCGATACAAACTCAAACCTACTACACAGTGGCTATATATAATCTTCGGAAATAAATGTAGAAATAAGTATAACACAAATCAGTCACAGAGATTCATATAACAAAGGCGGAAAAAGATATGAATATATAACACTTAAAAGTGTACATCAGAGTAGTGGTCAAACAAGACCCATAATATCACAAAAGAATAGTTATACATCAGTGAGTCTATATCTCAAATGTATACAACCAAAAACTACTAATCTAAGTAGTTAGCCAAAAGTTAGAATAATAATAATCTCAGATGAGGAGTCAAGCAGAAGCACCTGTAATATCTCGGTCTGACCCGAGTATTATTTAATAAGAAAATAATAAACGGATCAGTCTAACCATAAATATCAGATAAAATGATATAAAATAAGAGATATGACAAAAACGTATGATAACCATAAAGCCATACTATGAGAAGTATGTAATTGAAAATCAACCAGAGATTAATCAATATCACAAGAATCTTCTCAAAGATCAAAAGAATGTCATACCCTTTAGTTTTATTCACCAAGTCACAAATATCGACATCATATTGATGCCAATCATAAAAGCTGGTGGAACATAAATTCTAGAAATCATCAATAGAAATCCAGAAATCACAAAAAAGGGGGAGGCCTATCACAAAACGGGAGCATGAAAACTCACCAACACGTGTATCACAACGGGACGCTATCCCATGGTCGCTAACCATAGAGCTGGTGCAACGACGTAGTACAATATCGGTATGCTCGAGGAACCTGAAACTTGAATAATTTGGAACAACGACGTAGCACAACAGTACGTCCGATGATCCTGATAAGCTGGTGCAACAATGTAGTACAAAGGTACGTCCGATGGACCGAACTCCATAAAAGAACATGGGTCGTTAGCCCACAAAAATTGAGTCGAAACTCCAAATAATACATAGGTCGTTAGCCTATAAAAGAAATGAAACGAAACTCAATAAAACGAGGTACCATCTCCTACGTGGACAAAGAAACATAGCATATCGCTAGTCTAAATCACAAAAAATGATCATCATCAATCATCAAGAAGTGTCAATTACACTAAGCTAGCAAATATATGAGCTTAGCTTCACGTCCATAACCACTATCTTAACTTAAATATCTACGAATAAATTGTAGATCTCCCCTCGAAAATTATCACAAGAGATTCAATCGAACAAGTCCAATAATTAACCGACGAAGTAAACGCAAGCGTTTCATACCACTTGTTTTACCAAGCCGTTTAATTAGATTTCTCATACAAGTGAGGTAAAGGTTTGTATATACTAATTGATTGGAAAACGGTTTAAGAAACGAGTTTTGTAATAAAATAGTGCTGAAATCGTTTTAATGGAAGAGTTTTGATATTTACTACTAGTATAGAAAACCTTTATATTTTTAAAGTGACAAATCACAAAAATGATTGTAGAAACAATCAATCATCAAAATTCACATACAAAGACGTGAATCAATCCAAAGAAACCGACATCGAATCCATCAAAGTGATATACCCAAAAATTCCTAAAATAGAAGTTATCAAAGTCGACAAAGGTGATAACAACTAATCGGAGAAGAAGAATCGATTAAAGATTGGAAAACAAAGAAAATTGAGCATAAATGGGTAAAACGGGCAAAACAGAAGCAGGTCAGTCGACTAAACTCCCTGAGTCAGTCGACTGAACACAGACCTGAAAAATTCTCGAGCTTCAGCTCAGTTGACTGACTCAGAGAATTCAGTCGACTGAACCTGATTTCCTGCATTTCCTATCGCATTTTAAATGAAGTGCAAACTCTCTCAATTTGCAATCGGACAAGCACGGACACTAGGGGTTTATGCCTATCGGCTACCCGGTCCTATAAGCTCTTCGATTCGTCACCAAAAACACGATCGAACAGCGAAGTTAGGATTTTTAAAGAATTAAACTCAAAACACTAAAAATTAGAATGTGCACCAATTCAATCCAAACCAAAATCAAATGCACATGAATAAGTGTTAGGAATTCATACCCAACAATCAAAGATAAATATAGGCATAGATGTGAGATAAAAATCTCACCTTTAAACCAAAACAAATGAAGAAGAAGCTATAGAGCAATGGAAAGGACAATCACTCTTCAATTCGAACCCAAAGAGCTTGAATCTAAGCTTAAAAGAGAAACATTTCCTAAATTAAATTTAGGAATTTCTGAAATTGGTAAGAGAATGAGTTGGAGAAGAAGAGAAGGAGGCTTACCGAAGCTTCTTCTATAAATTTGGAGCTAGAACTTGATTTGCAAATGGAAATTAGGGCTTGGAGTTTTAATTTCCCATTTCTCCCTCCATTGTTGCTAAAGCTTGAGTATTAGGAAATAGAAGTAAAGTAATGAAGAGAAGAGGGGTGAAGCTTGGGTCTAATGAGCTGAAACAAAACCAAAGCCCTAAGTGAAAAAGTAGCAAAATTCTACTATCTCCAAACATATTGAAGTTTATACTCAAAAATATCGCAAACGTCAATTTTGAACTCAATGGGGGTGGTTTTGAGTCCTAATTTGACTGTTTGCAAAAAGTAGCTTTTCAGATTAAAATTCGACTAATGATGAAATATTTAAATAAAAATATTTAAATACTCAATCGTAAAATATGCGGGTTGTTACATACAACCACACCTTTTCTCACTTAATGGATTACAAAGAAGTCTATAACTCTGAATAGCACTGAGAATCTTGTAGAGATAGTGATAGAGAATCGAGCTAGAAGTAATCGAGTATGATTCAATGTTGATTTCGGTAGAGTAATGATAAGAATATATATTAAGAAAGAGGAAGAAGAAGAGGAGTGAAAACCAGAATAAAGTGATTAAAAATTCGTTGAAACTGACCCCTATTTATAGAAGAACAACAGCCATGACCATTCATGAAGAGTTATGGCGAATAGACACTTGTTTTGAAATTTAAATTTTTGAACCAAACTGTCACCATGTCGACATGGTACCCATAGGCATGTCGACATCCCAAAGCGTTTTACGATGTTTTGAATTTCTTTGAAAATAACATTTATCTTATATAAAAACTATTTTAAACTTTATAAACATACTTGACTATAGTTGAATTTCATAAGTAAATATAAAGAATAATATATATAGAATTTAACCATAATTTTATATTTAAATCTAAGTATAAATATTAAAAAGTTAAATATATTATTAAAAAAGATAGTTTAAAATCAGGAGTAATTTGACTTTGAAAATAAAGATGTTTTTTAGGCTAAAATTATTTAAAATCAGGATCGAGGGTTTTGAATCTTTTTAAAAGGAAAGTTTTGAAATCATTTTGAAAACAATATAATTTTGTAAAATCATTTGAATTAAAACTAGTGGATACAAAACAATGTCCCACTAGATTTTCGTAGGTTCCATCCTACTTAGGGTTCCATCCCTTTAACGGGCTCGATGTGGATTCCATTCCACGAATGAATTGGATTTTAAGATGCCAGTGCTTTTCTACGAGTTTTAACAAAAATTCCTAATAATAATAAAAAATACTTATCCTTGAAATCTTGAACTCTTGATAGTCTTGATACTCATGAGTCTTCTATCTTGATATCTTGAATCTCTATACTGTACAATCTTCATTCTTTGTACCTGCCTAGTTAAATCATGCATATACATATATATTTAAACTTATAATGTTAGTACTTATATTTTATAATCTATTCTACGGTTGTTATCATCAAAATCATTATCTCACGGACTAATAATCTCCCCCTTTTTGATGATGAAACCTTTGTTTATAAAATATTATTTCTATTCTAATAACTCCCTCTAAAACCAACAAATCCCCCTTAATCTATACCTAACTACCCTATTTTATATTCCCCCCCCCCTTGTCATCAACAAAAACTTACTCCCCCTCATTCTTGGTCTTCAGTACCTGCATTGATAAACTATACAACGGAATATATAGAGTAGGAAATAATTATACTTCTAAGCATGACAACTAATTTAAAGATTATATACATTTCAATGTGTGTATATATATATATGTTTTACACACCAATCTTCAAACCAATAAGAAATCAATCCACACAAAGTATCAATTCAAACCAAATCAATTCAAACAAATCAAACAAAGTAAATAAAAAATCAAACGTTACGTGGAACTTCCTCCTATCCTTCTTCTCCAAAGATTGGGTCTGCCTTAAAAGCATTCCAATTATCATTGTCATTGGTGAGAGAGATAGGAGGATGTGCTTCGTTATCATCCTTGTGCAGAGAGGAGATCATCCATCGTATCGCATCGAAGTGCCTTTCTTGTTCCTTTATCATCTGCATTTGACTTAATTCTAAATGACCTGGTTTCGTAGAATAAATGAGAGAATATTCTTGAATGAATTAAGAGTTTCTTCAAGATTTTCAGATAAATTGTGAATAGGATTAGCCATAGTTGAATTTGCGAAAGAAATTTTGGATATAGATGATAAGAAATAAATTTCAGTGAATAATTCTGGAAGAAACAGGTATATATAGGTGTAAAAATTCGTTTGAATTGAATAGACATGAGGTAGTAATTCAAATTTCAAATTCAAAATCAATTGCCATTTCTGACCAGTACATGTCGACATGGTCACACAGGGGATGTCGACATGGGTTTGTGAAATGTTATGACTAATTTTGATTTTGTGAATAATTGTGTGTGTATATATATAATATACTAACTTTTATTCTAGAGATAAGATAAGGTAAATAACAGAAAGGAAATTTCATTTCATTGCATACTACGGTAATACAATGATTAAGCACACAATAAATTACATGAACATTCAAAATAAAGGAAACTAAAACAAATACAACAAGATACAAAAAGATAAAACTAGTTAGAGGATGAGGATGATGAAGATAGTCCAAGTTTCTTGCTGACTTTTGAAAAGAACTTGTTCATCTTCGAAGAAATGTTATCCAACTTTTTACAAACGGATCGTTTTAGAATCCATTGATTCTCCACAATTATCTTTTGGTTTTTGAGAAGGGTTTTGTTGGATGGATTGGAAGGATATTCAATGCTTTCCAAAGAGTTTCACCTATTTCTTCTTCTTCGATTTCCATTTCATCCCCTTCTTCTTCTTCTTCAACTTCCTCTTCTTCCATTTCCTCATGAGCCAAACGATCTTCCTTTTTTGGTAAGTGTCTCATAAGGTTGAAAAACAAATGGAATTTTCATAAGCGAAATGTTGGAATGATTGAAAACTTTTCTAGAAACAAATTCTTCGCCTTTGAAATCCACTCCAAAATAGTTAAAAATCCGAGTGAGATAAATTCCATGGTATAAAGTATTCTCACCCATTTCAAGATTTTTAGGATGAAGTTCATCTAAAATAACTTGCGCCCAATTTATGTCATAGTTTCCGAAAATAGCAAAAAGAGCTTTGCAAATTTTGAAGTAGGATTGTTAAAATTTCCCGATCTTGGGGTCAAAGTATGTTGCAAAAGAAGATTAACAATTTTTGCTTTTGGTCGAAAATTTATATTTTTAAAATCAAAATCATCATCTCTTTCGAAAATGTAATGAAATGTCTCATGATCATGTTCATCGATTTTAAAGTTAGAAAGATCCATTCTCGAACTCTTGCAATTGAGAATGGTACCCAAAAGATCACAATTCAAAACAATTTGAGTGCCTTTGACACTACTCCAAATTTCTTCTTCGTTTCCAACATAAAATCCACGATTTAAATTCACATAGAAAATTTTAACAAGATTAGGGTAACAAACAAAATCATTTTGAGAAGCATCAATAAGACTAAGAACACCATTGTTTGCAAAAAGAGAATCAATTTCATAAGAAGAAAAATCTTGAAAAATAGCAAAATTTTCAGGATGGACTTTGGCATAGTTAGCATAATTGATGTATGCTTTAGTTGCCTCCGGATCATTGAATAATTGCTCTTTGATTTTTCTGGAAATTCTCATGGTTAAGGGGTTGCTTGAAGAAGCCATTAGAGTAGAGATTTGAGAGCTTGAAGTTATGAAGAGAGAGTTTGAATTTGAAAATGAAAGTGAAAAGATATGATAAAAGATAGTGAATAAATATATTCTTAAAGGACATATTCTCTGGTCAAAATGTATCTTTTCAGAGAACTGAATGAAGTTAAAAGGTGGAGAGAAATTCAAACTTTTGAATTCAAATTTTGAAATTCAAATTCAGGTAGCCATGTCGACATCATGGTAGGGACCATATCGACATGTGCTTTTGAATTTTCACGAATTGATTTTTCCTAAGATCTCTAATATATATATATATTATTATTAATGTCTATTATATATTTCTGAAATATTATTATACTTATAATATACTTCAGAAAGTACTACTACTACTAATAATAATAATAATAGAAAATAAATTTTAAAATTCAAACAACACACTAATTCAAAATCGATCAATCAAACAATCAAGCAACTAATCTTAAGCAAGCAATTTCTTCCAATTGTATTGTAAACGTGTACCTTTTTCTGAGTCCGTTTCTCTGAATTCGTCGGAGTCGCCAGCTGTGTAACACAAATTCGAATTATCCGTCCTTTGATCATCATCACTTGAGGACGAGTATGAGTCATCTAGAGTAGCAGTAAATACACGCTTCCATTTCTTTGCTGGGTCATTGTTCATAGGAGAATTCTACCTTACTGGATACGGACAGTCTCTTTTGAAGTGGCCTGGTTTATCGCAGTTGTAACACTTGTCATCGTTTGGCACTATATTCTGATTTCCCGAATTCTTATAGTTGTTTCTCTTGAGATTATTCATCTTTCTGTATTTCAGGAGTCTCCTAAAATTTCTGGTTATAAAGGCTATCTCTTCATCATTATCGCTGTTTGAGTCTGATCCATCGGACAATGCATTGAATGCCATTGATTTCTTTTCAGATGCTTTACTTTCTCTTCTCCCGATCATTTGAAATTCATACGACATTAGATTTCCAACTAATTCTTCTATCTTCAAAATACTGATGTCATTTGCCTCTTCGATCGCAAGTGTCCTTTGATCCCATTCTGGAGTTAGAGAATTTAAAAATTTTCTGACTTGATCTTCTTCAGAAATTTCCTTTTCTAAAGATATTAGAGAATGCACAATATCCTAAAATCTACTATACATATCTGAAATAGACTCATTAGCATTCATTTTAAATAATTGAAACTGATTTGTGAGCATGGAAATTTTGGTCTGTTTGACTTTGCTTGTTCCTTCGTGAGTAGCTTGCAAAGTTTTCCAAATTTCATATGTAGACTTACAAACTTACACTCTATTGAATTCATTTTTATGTTGCGAACAAAGCAGAATATTCATTGCCTTAGAATTATTTTGTGCAACAGTCATTTGCTCAGCAGTCCACTGTGCAAAATCAATTATGGGTTCAGAATATTCAGTTTGTGTGATATTCCAAGTGTCTAATCCTATAGATTGTAAATATATTTTCATCCTACATGCCCAATATGCATAGTTACTGCCACTAAAAAGTGGTGGTCTGACAGTAGACTGACCCTCTACATATGAACCAGTGACAGGATACTAGTATTAATAACAGTACCAGTGTTGGTAAGCCATTTTGAAAACTTTTCAAAAATCAGATTATGAAACTTTGAAAACCTTGCTCGGATACCAATCGTGAGAAATGCGGATTACGGATCTTAAGACTAAGATTAACACTAGAGGGAGGGTGAATAGTGTTAATAAAGAATTACTAAATCTTTTTTTATCTATGTTAATTAACACAAAAAAGTATGCAATATACAGACACAGATATGATCACAGAAACAATCACAGATGCAGAAATAAAATAAAAGCAGTAAAGGAAAGAACACGTCGAATTTTATACTGGTTCGGAGTTACCCTACATCCAGTCCCGCAACACAAGTACGAATTTTCTTTCAAAAGCAATTGTACAATTACACCCTTGGTTTCATGGCTACGAGGTACACCCTCCAGAATTTCGATCCTCTGGGTAGAGATACTTGATTTTCGAGCCACAAGTTCACCCAATTGATTTACCAAGGCTACAATCACACCTTTTCCCTTTTGATTGATTTTCAAGGCTACAATCACAACTTTTCTCGCTTAATGGATTACAAAGAAGTTTATAACTCTGAATAGCACTGAGAATCTTGTAGAGATAGTGATAGAGAATAAAACTAGAAGTAATCGAGTATGATTCAATGTTGATTTCGGTAGAGTAATGATAAGAATATGTATTAAGAAATGAGGAAGAAGAAGAGGAGCGAAAACCAGAAAAACGTGATTAAAAACTTGTTGAAAATGACCCCTATTTATAAAAGAACAACAGCCATGACCATTCATAAAGAGTTATGGCGAATAGACACTTCTTTTGAAATTTGAATTTTTGAACCAAACTGTCACCATGTCGACATGGTACCCATAGGCATGTCGACATCCCAAAGCATTTTACGATGTTTTGAATTTCTTAGAAAATAACCTTTATCTTATATAAAAAATATTTTAAACTTTATAAATATACTTAACTATAGTTGAATTTCATAAGTAAATATAAAGAATAATATATATAGAATTTAACCGTAATTTTATATTTAAATCTCAGTATAAATAATTAAAAGTTAAATATATTATTAGAAAAGATAGTTTAAAATCAGGAGTAATTTGACTTTGAAAATAAAGATGTTTTTGAGGCTAAAATTATTTAAAATCAGGATCGAGGGTTTTGAATCTTTTTAAAAGGAAAGTTTTGAAATCATTTTGAAAACAAGATAATTTTGTAAAATCATTTGAATCAAAATTAGTGGATACAAAACTATGCCCCACTAGACTTTTGTAGGTTCCATCCTACTTAGGGTTCCATCCCTTTAACGGGCTCGAAGTGGATTCCATTCCACGAATAAATTGGATTTTAAGATGCCGATGCTTTTCTACGAGTTTTAACAAAAATTCCTAATAATAATAAAAAAATACTTATCCTTGAAATCTTGAACTCTTGATAGTCTTGATACTCATAGGTCTTCTATCTTGATATTTTATCTTGATATCTTGAATCTCTATAGTGTACAGTCTTCATTCTTTGTACCTGCATGGTTAAATCCTGCATATACATATATATCTAAACTTATAATGTTAGTATTTATATTTTATAATCTATTCTAAGGTTGTTGTCATCAAAACCATCATCTCACGGACTAACATATATATCCCAAATCACTCCATGAAATCTAATTTCGACTTCACCGATCACTTTCTCTTCGCGCGAGAACCCGATTCCACACCACTGTACAAAGGTCAACACCCCAAAGGCCATCGCAACCTGATAACGTTCGACGTTACGCCCAAAAATGTTGCACTTCACAAATCGGCATCGCACATCCCTAGAATCCACCGACCGATGCTCCTCCACTTAAGAAACACGTTGCCGCCAACACCAAACCCTAATTCTCTATAAATCGACCATAAAACGAAGCCCTAGTTCGCTTGCTTACGTTGATCATCACCATCCATACCTCACGCCCTCATCCCTTCCTAGAAATGAAGCCTATTCCAAAACAAAATCATCCGATCTATTTTTATTATTTTTTAGTGGACTAGAGTTTATGATTTTTATTTTTAAAGATGAAAACTAAAATTTTATTTTACTGTAAATGAAAACAAGAGAGAGAAGAGGGAAAAGTCAAGTGTGTTGATTTTTCTAAGTATTTAGCTTAGTTTATAATACGGTTTTTGACACTTTGCTACATAGAATTTCGTTTGTGTACAAACCACAAACGAAAAAATATGACA
This sequence comes from Allium cepa, assembly GCA_030765085.1. Taxonomy (NCBI): domain Eukaryota; kingdom Viridiplantae; phylum Streptophyta; class Magnoliopsida; order Asparagales; family Amaryllidaceae; genus Allium; species Allium cepa. The sequence goes on along the minus strand of CM060931.1, from coordinate 917,820,526 downwards.
TGATCTTAAAATAATAATAAAATAATTGGTTATCTTATTCTGTGAAATTTCAAAAACATTATCATCTTTCAAAAATATGTCAAACGATAATTTTAATATTCTCAAAATTTAAAATTACGCAAAAATGCTTTAAATTCATTTAAAAATACATCATTAGAAATCAAGTCGTTATATTAACAATTGATTTTCTTATTATTAATTCAAACCATTTATTATTTTACATAAATTTATAAAATAAGTTCACCATAATTATTTATTAATTAAAAGGAGTTAAATAAAGCCATTAAATCCATTTAATTAATATTTAATTCTCAATTTGAATATAAGTTATTTATATTTTACCAAGATGCTACACCTCTCTTCTATCTCTCTCTTTAATTTTTATAGTAAACAAAACTTATGCTGCCACCTTGATCGAAATTTGTTCAAAGTTGTAATTAACGAAAATCATCGACATTGGATTCGTTGTACTAGTATTAGTAAGGGCTTCAAAACCTTGTGGTTGTTGATAGGTGCGGCCGTGGTTGGGGATGATCAAGATCAGTAGGACAAACTAGGCTTTTGGTATGGTGGGGATTTAGACGGCATTAGGTGAGGATGAGTGTGGCGTTGAACTTCTCTTCGGAAGACGAGTAGATGGGAGTAGTTTGGGGAGGTGCGATCATCAACGACAAAACGCAACATTTGGTTTTTCATAGCAGGGCACCAGGTCTCGATGGCCATGGGGGAGCCGCGTTTCGGTTGATTTAATCCATTGGGAAGAGGGCATGAAGAGGGGTTCGTCGAAGATGGTCGTTTAACAATTCGTGGACTGTAGATGGAGTTAGGAAGAGAGAGGTACACAACATTGTGTGCATGTATAGGTATGTGCACAATAGTGTTGATTTAGGGAAAAGGGATTTATTTTAATAAGGTAATAGTGAGGTAGTTAATTAATTAAAATTTTAATCCAAATTCTTATAAAATTCATTGCTTTTGCATATGAGGTCCAATCAATACGCCGTCTTCGTCGTTGCACTAGTAGTGGGATTGTCTACATCTTGTTTGACTTAGGCTTGGGTGAGTTAACTCACCATTTAATTTATTTAATATTGTGTGCGTATAATTGTTGTGTAAAATATAAGTTAAAATAGGTTACAATGCAAGTTATTACTTTTGAACCCCTTCTTGCTTTTGAAAGAAAATGACAATATTATTTGTAGTATAATCTCTTTTATAGCCTTCTACAACATGTAACGTGGCCAAGACTTGTTGTTTACATGTTTAATAGTGTTTTGTAAATGTTTGAAGCGAAATGGTCGCTGTAAACGCACGTTGAAATCCCTTGTAATTGATATATGTTAAATTGGTAAAATTGTGATTATATTATAGGAATATATATAGTTGTTCTCTACACATGCTGTATGTTTGACATAAAGGAATTGGTTTAGGAAGCTATTGAAATTGTGAAACAGCGTATTATTAGTTAGAAGCGAAAAGATCGTTGTGAATGCACTTTTAAAATTCCTTGTATTCGTCGATTTTTAAGGTTAACTTTGAAAGACATTCTAGGGGCTTCTTTACATTCTTAATAAATATTATAAGCGTATTTATTACTGAAAAATATCAAAGATTAAATATATTTAATAATTATTTATGAATTTTTAAAATATTGGGTTTTAAATTATAAAACATGTTTTTATGGTTTTTAAATAAATTATAAAATAAGTATTTTTAATTAATACTTAATATAAATGTTTTAAACCATAGTGTAAGTATTATTAAAGTATTTTTAAATATATATAATTTTTACAAAATTAGTTAAAGATTTTATTGAAGTATTAAAAATCTTATTTAATATAATATATTTTAAATTACTTTAGAATTTTATTAATTATTAGCTTGTAAATAAATTACTATACATATATATATTATTTTAATTTTTTTTAGTAAATATATATAATTTTTAAAAAGTAAGCTAAGTATTCAGAAATGTTGTAAAGGAAGTTTGGATTTTAAAACTTAAGCTAAAACAAATTATTTGTGAAGTTCAATTAAAAGCGTATTACCTTAAATAATAAGTGTGGATATTCTTTGATCTTTAAAGTGAATATTTTAAAGTTAATAATAAGTATAAAAATATTTTAGGTTGTAGTAAACGATGCCTAAGTAACATTTATTTTTAACCTTATTAATTAAACTTAGGAATATAATTAGATATTTAACAATGAATGCTTTAAAGATAACTATAAGTAAACGATTTTGGGTTATATTTAACAATGTTTAAGTAACATTCATTTTTTAGCCTTATTAATTATCATCAGGAATACAACTAGACATTTAATAATAAATATTTTAAGGAAAAGCATAAGTGAATAGTTTTGGGTTTATTGTGATAGTGTTTTAGTAACATTTGTCTTTGACCCTTGTAAATATAATTAAATTTTTTAAAAGAGATTTTTAAAGATAATGTTTAAGTGTGAAGTGTTTTGAGTTTGTAGTAAACAATGTTTTAGTAACATATTTTTAAGCCCTTGATTATATTTTAAAGTGGAAAAATATTATAAATATGATTAGATATTTAATAATGGAATTTTAAAGATAATAACAAGTATGAAATCTTTTAAAATAAAGACAGAAAAGTTATAGGTTCAATTTACAAAGGAGAAGGGGTCTATAGTAACAGTGTTTGAGTAACATTTGTTTTAAACCTCTTTGATTGTATTTTAAAGTAAGTAAATTTTGTTAAGTGATTTGTGAATATACCTATACCATTGAGACAAGTATATGATACTTTGTGAAGTATAGAAGAGTAAATATATAAATAATAAAATAAAGTATTTATCTTTTATAAAGGGAAATTAAATCTATATACAAGTTAGTTAAATGAACTTTAATTATATGAAGTTTTGATTAAAGAGAGAAGTTTTAATTAGAAAAAGAAGTTTAATTAAAAGAAGTTTTAATTAAAGGAAGGAGTATTAATTAATAAAAGTAGTCTTAATTAAAGAAAGGTATTTAATTAAAAGAAGTTTTAATTAATGAAAGAAGTTTTATTAGATAAAGGAGTTTTACTAATAAAAGAGGTTTTAATTTATAAAGCATTAATTAAATAAAAAGGAATTAGAAGTGTTTATGTGACTTGACCGTGCTTTGTGCGTGTTAATCGTGATTTGTGTGTTTACTTGTTTATGGAAAGTATTTACCCGCATAGTTATCACTAACGCTGACGAAGTAGACTTGTTTCTCTCCGTGAGAGTTAAGAATGATGATTCGAGTAGGGTTTAGAAGCAATAGTGCTCTAACCTGCCGGGCTTCACTCTTAGCCGAGGGATAGCAGAAGTTGAGAAGCTTAGAAATGCGATAAGTATACGAGACTTGGTTTTTACATGTGGTTGTTCTCATTGCTATTGAATGTGACCAAATTCGTCGATCCAATCTTGAGGAGACTACGATCGGTAAGTGTTTTACTTATTGAAAACCACTTCAAGACTGAAGTATGTGTTCTATCTCTTGGAAGGGATCTATTCAAGATGTTGGAATCCATATGTGGTTTTGTGATATATTCAAGATGTTGGAATCCACTTGGTAATTCATAATATGTTCGAGTTATAGCTTGTGTGTAGAGATGCTGAACGTGACATCATCATCGGTATATGACTAAAGATAGTAGGATGCATGATCCTAGGTTTTGCTAACCCATGGGGGTATATCAATTCCATAACTAGACTATCCTTTCAATATGTTGCATGTGGGAGTTATTGATACTTGGTTTCGCATAATAGATGTTGGGGACAACTATGTTTACCTTATGATATATTTTATCTAGAGAAATACAATGTTCAAAAGGGTTCAAAAGGTGTTTTCCGGTCCTTTTCATGAGGATTCGCTTTAGTTTTTAACCTAGAGGTGTCTCTGTGGAAAATCTATATGCGAACGTGCCTTAGAAATTTTGATTGTACTTCAATATCGTTGTGTCATGACATGCAAGCAGCACAACTATTTTTTAATTTATATTCTTCACTATAGACATTATCTATTATATTGCAATATGTACTTATTAGATGGTTTAGCTCTTTTAAGGGGATAAACATTACGACGGTCTCAAAAAGTGTTGTTATATGTTGCGCACATATTACTTGAGTTTCTCACACCAGACTTATGTTTGACACATGGCTTTTGTTTCCCTAAATTTATCATGTGCTCTTTCGAGTAGTCTGAGAAAGGTAGGTTTTCGTTGATGTTCATTGAGCTCTTAGAAGTGAGCAAGAATTTTACCTACCATCATATTCTTATTTCCATTGCATTACTTTATTTATATATATCAGCAATTATAAGGTCAGACTCTTGTAACCATGCAGGTTGATGATAGTACTTTGATTAATTACTCTAAAATACTATGTATATTAGAGTAGCACTGTGCATTATCTTTTGATATTATATGTTATCATTCCGCTATGAGATTCTGATGTTTTTGTTCTCCACTTTCATGTTCGTTCTCCTTTTCTTCTTTTTCTTTACCCTAACATTTTGTCTTTCTGGCACTTGGTTGCTCGGTACGCGAATGCTATGGATGTATTAATGTCGACATTCGGGGGTCGAAAAGGCATTTTTTAGAAATAACAAGTAGATTAAAACTTATGGTCAATCCAAATAGGTGAAAAGGACAAAGTACAACAAATGCATAAAGAATTATAGGCAATGATTAACAACATCGATGAAGTTATGGTTGTTGCATAGCCTGAGTCCTTTAATACAAAAAGGGAAAGAATTACGGTCTTAAAGTTTGTTGTACCAAATTCCAATTCAAACCATACTTCAAAATCAATGTCTTTAAATATGTTATACTTTGTTGTGAGGAAATAAAATTAAAAATTAGGAGAAAGAAGGTTATTGAACCACTTTAAGTATTACATTTTAATTAGGTTTGTATTGGCTTAGTCTAGTAAAATCATATTACTATCCTATTAACTACTTAAATATGATTTAATTACTTTCTTGATTCAAACATATTAATTTAGTTATTTCTTTCTTATTCAAGACATATCCATTAAGTTGAGTCAGGTTGTACAAAAATCAATACATGCCTAATCAAAATGTAATAATTAAATTTATCAATTAAGCATTAAAGATATTGTACTAAAAGTATGAAAATGAAAATGTGCAAGATGATACTACATTACTTATTTTACTTAGTATCGCAAGAAAAATTAGAAATCCCATCCACTGCGAGATAAAATAGCTGAAAACAAGAAGAGATATTATTGTGTAACTCAGTAATTGAAAATGGAAAAGGAGGCAAAATAAATGCCGCTTTGAAATGATTGTATTGGTTGCACAAACAACTTATAGAGTTAAGGGTATGCCCTAGGGGGAATTATGTAATTTGTTAAATATATCTAACTCGTTGACCAATCTTGTTCGAAATTAAGGTATTTTCTTTCTGTTATATACTTGATATAATGTGGTTATATTAATTAGTCAATTTAATTAAAATTATATTTAATAGAAAATCCACAAATGGTATGTTTTGTGATTGTAGTTACAAAGTATTATGACTGTGAGTAATTTATCATGATGAAAAAAATATACCATTTTAAATGTTCCTAGTCAAGATGCATCGAGACTGAATATCGATGTATCCGTTGAAACTCGAGTAGGCAACGCTCTCCAAATGTTACGCAGTGTATTACTCATGACCGTTGGGGGCACCAAGAGGTTACATGCTGATAGTTATTGGATAACTATGGAATGACTTAGTGGATAGTTTTCTATTGGTTAATATAACTAAGGTCGAGCAGAGAATATCGATATGACTAATTTACACAGTTCTATCGACTTAAGAATACTGTTGACCTTTAATGTGGAAGCTCCGCTTTGATTATAGTCAAATCGTGGCACCGCTTCCATCGAACGACTATAGTTGGGTCGAGTGGAAGCATTGGAAGTGAAACACTATTCAAGAGAGGATTCGCCTCCTTAGTTATATGAGGTTAGTATCACAGTCAACTGAAGTTAATTCAAAGTCAAAGTCTCTGGCCAGAGCATTTTGGTTAATAATAATTGTTATTATTGAACCAAGGACTTTGTGTTTGGACTATAAAGTTGAATGTGGATGATATTGGAATTTTTACTATTACCAAATTCCATAAATCCAAAGTGATAGTTTTGATGAAGAGAATTGGGGTAAATAATTGTCGCTATTGGGTACCACTTATAATAAGTAAAATTGGATTTACCAAAAGATGTGTTAGCGATGAATTTAGTCAAAATGTCACACCACCTGCTAAGCGACGTGTGAATGTTAATATTTGAATTGTTCAATATTAACCGCTGACTGAATTTACACCTTTGAGTTGCACAACCGTAATAATGAATTCTTCGAAAAACCACATGATTTAATTAATTTATAAAAAGTTGTAAATTAATTAAATTAATTAGTATTTGAGAAACATTAATTGTTATTTATTTTAGTTGTTGTTTGGGAGTTATTTATAATTATTTGAATGCATTTGTAAAAGTTATATTTACGTGCATTGATATATGATACCATTGTAATTAATAAAAGATAATTACATGCTTTAACTTATGGAATCTTACGTCATTTGATGGCATATAATTTTCAGCCATACCATGTAAAGAAATAGGAGTGAAAAGAGAAAGTTAATCAAGAGAATCAATTAGAGAATTTTTAATTAAAGAATGGGAAATATTTCCTTCGTTCAAATAAAACATATTATCTAATTCATCCGTAGGTACAATTGAGTTTCTCATTTTTCATTTTCTTTCTGTAACTTTTCTGGTTCTCACCTTCTCTAATGATTGAAAATGTGATATCTTATATGGCTTCAATTGTTCCTAAAATCAAAACAAATAAAATCAATTATGAAAATTGTTTAATTCCTCTTGATCCTTGCAACATCTGAAGGCTGATTTCTAAATCTAGGAGATTTGATTCATCATTCAAGGTACGATTCATTGGCTACATCTGGAGGAAAAATTCAATGTTTCAATGTGTATTTCAAGACTTTGGAATTAAGGTATGATCTTTTTATTCTCATAATTTTGAGATAACGTTTTAATGAACAAAATTGAATATCTTAATTTATATGTGTATAATATTGTCTCATTTGATTTGAAAATGGTTTATGTATTTCAAATTGTTTATTATATGAATTGATTGGTTTTTTTTGGATAAATCAAAACTAAAACTTTTATATGATTAAACAATATTTTAATTTTAGATCTATGTTCAAACATTCAAATCAAAACGTAATTTATTTTGATTTGAATGTTTACATGTTCTTATTGTCTGCATTTTTCTGTAATAGAAATTACATATGATTAAATGATGTTTTGATAATAAATTGATTAAAATTAATTTCTAAAATTATTATCCTATTTGAAATAATAATTATCCTTCTTTAACTATTCAAAGGATTTTAACAAATTGCTTAGTTCAGTATGTATCACCTTTTATTTTATAATTATTATTCATATAGGTTTGATCTCCTTAGATTTGAAATTTTGTTTGTTCTTATTATCTGCATATTATTTAATTGAAACCCACACATGATTGAAAGATATTTAGATAACAAATTAATTGCAATGAATTTATAATTTTGTTACCCTATTTGGCATGACTAATATCTTTTTTAAGTATTCAAAGGATTGTTAATATATTGCTCAGTTTAATGTGTTTCACTTTTGTTTAGATTTTTTATTCAGATTGGTTGAATCTCTTTACATTTGAAAGTTTATTTGTTCTTATTATCTGCATATTATTGTACTTTAAAAGCACACATGATTAAAAGATGTTTTAATAATAAATTGATTGCAATAGACTTATAAATTTGTTACCCTATTTGACATGATTGTTTGTACCAAAATTGGGCACAACCCTCTTCGGATGTGTTTGAAGAGATAAAGTGAAGAATATAAATGGAAAAGGAGGAAAATCAAACAAACATACCAATAATAAGCAAGAAAAACACGCAGAAACACACGGATGTAGAGTGGCTCGGCGTATGGCCTACGTCCACTATGAAACGGTTGACTTTATTGACTTTTGCTTGCTGGTTACAACGAGTTACAACAGTAAAATTCGAGTACAATGATGATTTCAGCAGTGTCTGGACGTAGAAGAGCCAAAAGTCCTTTTACAGTAGGTCCTCCGCAGCTATTTATAGGCGTAGGCAGCAAATATCTTCCTTAGGTCTTGGAAGACCCCTTCTCTCACATGGATGGGCCCACGTGATCGATCCCTAGTCGATTGAACTCGATCCGTGATCGATAAGAACGAAATTCATATCGATCAAGATTTCGTCCAATTGAGTCGAGATCGATCATGAACATTCTCGAGGTGGTACGCAAGCTCCTGTGAAAATTTGATGGCATTTGGACTTGTAGATCTTGAGTTATGTTCGATGCAAGTTTGGATTTTTCTAAAGCTGTTAAATTCGCATTGCTTCCTGTTTGCATCGATCTATTCGCATCGATTCTAGACATGTGATGTCTGACAACGTGGCACTAACTTTTTGGATCGATCCACTTTTTATGCCGAGTGACCGAGTCTTTCACTTGACTGTGTTTTCTTTGTATCGATCCAGGATATTCCCTTCATATTGCTTTATAGCGTTCAACATCACATCAATCCCCCGCATCCAACTTCGCATCGATCCTTTACAGTTTTCTTCGTATAGATACTAACTCACGTTCTTCGTATCGATAGTTCTATGGCCATTTCATATTGCTCATTGATTGGGGTGTTGATTTCATATCGATCTGTGGCAAATCGATACGAAGTGGACTCATGTGTCACTATAGATGGATGCGAAGTAGGCGAGCTTGGATGGATACGAAGCGGGATTGCCTACTGATGGATATGAAGAGGAGCTCGCCTACTGATGGATACGAAGTGGACCGATGCGAATAGAGGCGGAACGATGGATACGAATGAGTGGCTTTTCTTGATTTGCGTCAATCATAATTTAAGCATACAAACTCCGATTGACTTGAAATTTGGAATGCTGGCTTTCATGGCTTTGCTTGTTGTGTCATGTTAATTGTAGCTCGATCTGGACTGGAGAAAAATTTACCAGTATCCGTAGCGAACCTGTGTATACCGTTTTCCGGGATGAACTGTCTTTGATTCCCAGTCAATTTCTTGGTGTTACGGCCTTGCCAAAAGACGGGATAACATTTGCCCCCAAAGTATGTCTTATGAAGGCATGACATGCTTTGAAAAGCTGCAATCATTATTCTGAAAAGTTCCATCTGACTTGTTGATCGGTTATTATCTTCTCATCGAAAGATGTAACGTTTGATTGAGCCTCGGTAATATAAATAACGAATTGTTGGCTGCCAATTGTTGAGTGCTGAATGATAGCAAAGTATTGTTTGTTTTGTAATTGTCATTAGGTGAGCATTGAATTCCTACGAATTCTTTAAAATTTGGATGTTAGTCTGTCATACATGTACGTATGTTAACCCGACTTTCGTTAACGTTCGTGCGTTCATGAGTCGTTATCAGTTTTCGTATCGAATTTCATACCAATCCTTTCTTGAATCAATGTGAAATTCGAGTTGTAACAACAATTGACGGTTGTTTTAAGTCTTTTCTTCATATCAATCCACTCCTGGATCGACTTGAGAAGTTGGGATATATCTTTCGTATCGATGGCTATCGATACGAAGCAGGTGGTTTTGGAGACGATTGGTACCGATGGATACTAGTTCTTGTAGTCATCAAAGTGATGGATACGAAGTTGGCATTTCTTTTCGATGAGACAGAATGATCGATGTATAATTTTGAAAAGATTTCTGGTATCGATGGGACATATGAGATCGATAGCTGATGGACAAGAACAGCTACGCTTCAGAACATTCTGGATTGATGGATATGAATAAATTTCTTCATATCGATGGAACTTGAGACCGCTCCAATCGGTTTTGGTTATAGGGAGGCGAATCATTTCTTGCCTGGTCACGAGTTCGTATAAATGCGTTTTGGACTTAGCCGAATTTTCTACTTGCCATTACTTTCACATTTGCCTTCGTATCTATAAAGCACATAAGAAAGAAGAAATCGGCCTTCGTTTCCAAAACCAAATTAACTCATTAATTTCCCAAACAGATCCACGAAACTAGGCAATCAGTTGAAATAATTCATCTTAGAATGATGAAACTTGGATTTTATGCCAACTCGTACAAAACTACGATTGATTCCAGTGATGTTAATGCCGGAGTTGGGTCAGAGCATTGTCGAGGAAGGAAGAAACGAATTTAAGGCCATTTGGAGAAGAAGGAGTGAGAAGGGATGCATAGCTTTAACTTCGTATCGATGAAAGGGAAGAGGGGGCTTGGCTTCGTACTAAATCTGGGCACGAGACTCGTGTTGGTGGGTAATCGATCGATGAAAGAACGATCTTCGTGTCAATCCGGAGTCATAGTAGTTCTTATCGGTCAGAGACGATCGATATGAAAATCAAATAGCCTCCAAATGGATACGGAACCTGTAACAGGTGATCGATACGAATTTAATTATTTCGGATCGATATGAAACCGATAATTTTTTACCAACACGAACTTCATTGTAACCCGATCGATGCGAAGCCAATGTGACTCAATCGACACGAAACCAACGGATTTTGATCGATATGAAGTGAAAGCTTCAGACCAATACGAAATGGAGATTCCTTGATCGATACGACGTTAAGGGTTTTGCGAGGAATAATCCAATTTTGGACTTCGAGGGATGCGAAATCTTGCATAATCGAACACTTGACTCCGACGAGCTTCAGCCTTGCATATCTGAACTTAACTGTTAAACTGCATATTTGACTGCCTTTTGAACCACGTTGATGGAACTGTAACTTAACAAAATTATAATGAACTTTAACTCGGATCGGTTCTAGATGTTTGGATGACACAGATGTGATGGTCAGCGATGACGGTCACCCCGAGTGAATTTTGAAGTCTTGTCGTTTGGACATCTTGCTAACCTTTGTAGAACTTTCTCTCAAGTGCTATATAATATTGCATTGCATAACACACTCATGCACTTCACACTAGGGGAAACACGGGATTATCATCAGCTAATGATGGCTTTTACCGAGTTGTTTAGTTATGGAACCTTGAAGTTCACAACAGTATGGAGATCAAAGTCCACCTCCCTCGACAATAGAGATGCCCGCCATTGCAGCCGAAGTTATATGCTCAGCTCCAAACGAGCTGCCAGGAGCAACTTTTATCGTGAATCCCCAAGATTCTATGCCATCCAATATCTTCGAAGACTTTTTGGGGCGAATATGCCTAAGACACGGTCTACCATTAGATGACGTTCTACTACCCGGACCGAATGACAGGCCACATGCTGCCCCAGAAGGATTCACAGCCTTTACTCGACACTCATGCACATATAGAACACTTCCTCCATTTAACTAGTATATTCGAAAAGTGTTAGCTTTCTTCAAAATCGCTCTGTTGCAATTACATCCAAATGGATATGCACTGTTGAACAGTCTATTCATTGTTTTCATGGAACATCTTTTTCGACCCCCAACCCCGAAAGAAGTTAGATACTTTTTTAACATCAAGAGTCAGGGAGACAACCCTTCATTCACGTTTCTAGAGGCAGTTAGGAATTTCCAAGTGGTGACTGAATCCTAGACCAGGCTTAGCTACTTTAAGACAGAGTGGTTTTACTTTCGATGCCCTCCAGGGTTTGCCAGCCGATGGTTAGTCAGACGTAAGTGCTGTAATTTCTCTAGTAGCTAACGAGACCGTCATAACTGACATTGAAACTAATATCTCTTTCCTTTATATCTGCAATTCTACGACCCGAAGGTGCTCACTTTAAAGAAATAGTATGGATTCTTTAGGAAATGCCGAGCGAGATGAGAGAAATTGACTAGGTGCTTACAGATAAAATCTTAAGCATTGTTGGGCTAATCGATCGAAACCAGAGCATAAGACTTGAGCGATTGCTTAGGGCAGCCCTGACGAGATGGGCTAAACATAGAGCGCTCGGGATCGTAATAACTGAGGAAGGCAATGAAGAAAATACGCCCATTAACGACGAACCCGTTGCCGGACCTCATGGTAGTTTTCAGGATTTAAAGGGAAAGGTAAGGCAGCAGCACATAAGCATCATAAGTCTTTGAGATGGAAATCCGTGGTTATGTCCCTGCCAGCCTCCGGTGTTAGAATTTCGAAGGCTCCTCTTTTGCAAATGGATAATCCTTTTGAAGGGCTTGCTGATATTCCAGTTCCGGACTATGTGTTGCTCCAACACGACACAGGATTGGAAGGGCTTCATAGTGCCTTAGATTTAAGCGAGTCACTTCCTACAAGTGTGACCGACATAACTGGTTGGTCGGGGGGTTTGACACATGCATACATATAGTTGAAGGCACTACACGATTTCCACTCAAGTTGTTCATTTTTGGAGATCACTGATTCTGTTTTTCTTCGTATTTTATAGATACGATGACTATGCGAGAATCTATGTTAGGAAGCTTTTGCTTGGCACACTAGTAATCTGGTTCATACTATGAGTCCTGTAGAGGGGAAGCCAATAGAGACCGCGATCATGGTTATCCAAGCCAGGAGCATTATGAAAGGGAGAGAGATAGAGAATACAGACATCGATCCTGATCACGTTCTTCACCTCCTCGAGCACCAACACAACCCTCCGGTCATGGAAAAAACCCATAGAGCCTCCATGCCAAAAACCATCTTCTCAAGCTCCTAGGTCTGATTCACAGCACCGTAGAACCGAGGTTGAAACTCCCACTATCATTGAACAAGCCGTTACCGAGCCCATTGGGGAAGGAGCGATCCAAATCACCCAGTTGAAAAAAGACTTCCCAAATATTTGTTTCAACATCTTCATCTTCCCTTCGCATTCAAAGAGAATTCCAATTGAGGCGGAGCAAACTATGCATGATTACATCCATGATGTCTGTAGCCAATACCGAAAGTGGATGAAGACTGCGGATAAAGCATCAGCGGTGGCTTTTGAACGAGCGAAGATGATTAAGAAGTTAGAAACTGATCAAGCTAAAAAAGACCGTGTTATTCAAGTTCTTCATGACGAGGGCAAGTCTTCCAGGAGATCGAAAATAGAGGCTATAAGAAAGCTGATGAGGCAAATCAGTCTATGGAAAGGATGCGACAAATGCATTTCGCCTTGATTGAGGAGATGGGACACCAGAATACTACTCTATGGCCGAAAGGGATGCTGCGGTGGAGGAGCTTGAAGAGCTTAAGGCTAATTTTTTTGAAATCATCAAGGAGAAAGACGACGCAAATAAAGCTGCTCAGGAGGCATGCGAGCAAGCTGCGGTACTCTGGAACGAGAGAGACGCGGCAGCACTTAAGATTCAGGAGGCCGAGGCCAGGATTGAAAATGAAGTGAATATTGTTGAGTCCAGGTTGGAGGTCGATATCGAAGATCTTCTTATTACATATAATGCTAATATTCTGAAACACCAAGACCTGACCTGGCTTGATAAATATCTGTCACACTTGTACAATGCTTGGGGCCGATTGGTGGAAGATGAGAAGGCTGAACGAGAAGTGGAATCAGTCGGTGAGTTCGAAGTTGAAAACGGATGCTGAGCGAAGATGAAAGAAAAGTTCACCACGACATCATGATTGCATATGAAAAGGAGAAACTTAGCACTCAGCACTCGAAAGCTAGAGAAGGTTCTGGTGTTGAGCACCATGATGTAGGTTCTGAAACTTTTGCGCCAACTCAGCCTGAATCTGCATCTGTAGTTGATTCTCAATCTATATCTTCTTATAATCCTGATCAACCACGGTTATCTCCAGTTCGCGAGCATGTCTCTGAAGCTCCTCCACCACCCACGAGCCAAACTGAGGAAGGTATTCTAAACATTCCTTGTGCTCATCCAAGGCTGGAAATATTGATTGAATTAACTGCTAACTCTTTTTATTTGTCTCTATTTAGTGATAGGAGCTTCATCTGCCATGCCCCCTACAACCCAAGAGTTTCATCACGACCATGAGGCTATCATAACAAAAGTGACCACGACAATGGCTACTGCACCTATGGATGGGGTACAAGGGAGCACATTTACTTTCGATGAACAGATGATGGAGGAATTTCTCGGTCATCATAGTGACCCCTTTGCTGATCTGCCATTCGTCATGAGTGGAGGGGCACCTGTGATTAGCTCTTTGATTCCGACTGCTAGCATTCCCGGCGAGGCTTAAACAATTCATGAGGAGGAGATAATAGCTGAAATTAACTTCAAGATAGAAGCAGCTGTGCGGGCCAGTAGCTTTTGAGGTGGAATGACGGGTCCTGTCCCAGCTCCTTCGCTGATGATCTCCCCGGAAGGAACGATCATTGATACAAGTGCACCTCCTCCACCTTCTAACATTGATCCTATCCCTTCGACTCCGCCTTCAAGAAGCATCCCAATTTACGTGAGTGAGGAGGAGGAGGTTACTATAATGCCCCCGACTGGAGATCAACTGCCAAAAGGCAAGGGCTCAAAGAGGCAACCAAGTGGCAGCTCCAGCAAGTCAATGCCGAAGAAGAATCCGAGAAAATAGAAAGAACAGATATGTCTTTTCGGCTCATTTTTGGTAGATAGATAGGAATCTACTTTTGCTTTCTGTAGGCGGTGTATAGATGTGGGTTCGGCCCCTATTAATAGGACTTTTGGTATAGTTTTGTACTTACCCTTTTCTTTCAAGGAATAGTTGGAATAAAATTTCATTTTATCTCTAGCTCAGTTTGTGTTCATTTGTTAAAGTGCTTCAGCGCTCGAACTTCCATTTAATACACTTGTGGAGTTTTGGTCTTTAAATCGGACCCGTGTTTAGTTGCTAAGTTCCGTAGTTATGGCTTTGGGTCACGATCGAACGTTAAGTAAAATTCCAATATTGCACTGTCTCAATCAGTGGCTGGTACTTAAGTTCTGCCCCCAGTTACGGCGATAAGTTGAAAAGATTGCTTAACAATCATTGATTGCCTTTAATACATTGAGCTTAACTTTGCTGAAACAGAATTGAAACAAGATGAGCTCAGGTGGTCAAATCACACTTGCTCATCTTTTAGTGATCGCATCCACACTCTAGGGATTGCACTCGTAGATCGATGGTCTATCACACCCACACAAGGTTTTGAAATTCAGAACTTCGTCTGCACTCTAGGGACTTAGATTGATTCGTAGGTGGTTAATTACACCTATTTTGCGCTCATACTACGACCCGCACTCTGGTGGCCTTGAGGTGTCCTATGGGTGGTCGTCTCACACCCGGCTTGTGTTTATACTCCAATCCGCAATCTGCAGATTCGGAGTTAGTCGATGTTTATAATCCAGTTTGCACTCTGGGAATACGGAGTTATTTGATGTTTATACTCTGATTCACACTCTGGGAATCCAGAGTTATCTGATGTTTATGCTTCGATTCGTACTTTGGGAATATGGAGTTAGTTGATGGTGGTCAATCACACCCATTTGGTATTTATGTTTATACTCCAGTTCGCACTCCGGGAATCTGGAGTTGGTCGACAGATGGTCAGTCGCATTTGTTAAGGCTTTACGATTTTGTTCACACTCTAAGAACGATGGATCTATCAGGATCATGGATGTTCAGCTCACATCCACCTTGAGTTAAAAAGTGAGGTCGTTAGATGAACGGGACCATCCTCCTCGAACTTGGTTTGAATACGGGCGAAGTCGTTAGGTGGATGGATCTACCCTCTTCGAAACCGTATTTGTAGGTTTATACTACAGTTCACACTCTGGGAATCTAGAGTAAGTTAAAGGATTGTTGTGTATCAATCCTCTTTTGGCTTCAGTATGATGGCTTGTCCCCGAGCTCGGGTTCCATTTAGTGAGTGACCGGTCGTATCACAATCACTCGCTATTTAAATAAATCCCACCGCATGGTGGAACTTAGCTCTCCGAGCATAGTAATGGTCGTACGACCCATTTCAAAAAATCAAAGATCTGACTCAGGAGATTGCATTTTATTGCTAAAATAAGAAAATACGGCAAAGTCGTTGCCTCATTACAAATTTAAACTTCAAAATGCACAAGAAAACCACAAATGAAAAATAGACCGAATAAATAAACAGAGCCTGTTATGTACAGTAGCGACGTAGACTTTCGCTGTTCCAGGCTCTTGGCAGAAGGAGACCGTCAACGGTCAATAATTTGAATGTGTCATCTCCGAGCTTTCATTCAATGACATATGGCCCTTCCCACGATGGTTTCATATGTGAAGAAACTGGGTAAATCCTCTTGAGGATGAGATTGCCAAGTTCAAAGGTTCGAGGTCGGACCTTAGCATTGTATAACCATGCAACTCGACTTCGGTATACAGCTGCTCTCAAATCAGCCTCTTCATGCTTCCCATCCTATGAATCTAGAGATTCGGCAAGCAATATATCATTTATCTTCAGATCATAATATGTCACGCGAAGAGAAGGTACTTCCTTCTGGACTGGAATAACGACTTCTGAATCGTGGGAATGAGAGAATGGAGTGTGGTCGGTCATAGATTTGTGGGTTGTCCAGTAAGCCCATGAAGCCATAGGGAGTTCATCGACCCATTTTCCTCTGACCTTTTTCAGTCATTTCTTCAGAATAGACTTTATATCTTTATTAACAACTTCAACCTATCCATTCGCTTGAGGGTGTGCAACTGCAAAGAACTTCATCTGGATGTGAACCGCTGTCAGAAATTCTTAAATTCAACATTGTCGAATTGGGCTCCGTTGTCTGTGATGATGGTATGTGGGAGACCAAATCGGCAGATAATGTTGCGCATCATAAAGTCGATCACTTTCTTTGTCATGATTGTAGCAAGGGGTTCTGCATCCACCCACTTGGTAATGTAATCAATTGCGACGATGGCGTACTTCGCACTACCTTTGGCTAGAGGTAGAGAACCAATAATGTCAATGCCCCATACTGCAAAAGGCTAATGACTGATCATCTATGTCATCTCGGT
This sequence comes from Allium cepa, assembly GCA_030765085.1. Classification (NCBI taxonomy): domain Eukaryota; kingdom Viridiplantae; phylum Streptophyta; class Magnoliopsida; order Asparagales; family Amaryllidaceae; genus Allium; species Allium cepa. Next base: position 917,803,549 of record CM060931.1, on the reverse strand, counting down.
AGGTGGGGCTTTAGGAATCCGAGCGTGTTTCTAACATCTGTCACATTTTCTGGCGTAGTCCGATGCATCGTGATTTACAGTCGGCCAATAGTATTCATATCAGAGCACCTTCTTGGCAAGAGCTTGCCTCCCGGTGTGATTGCTACATTCACCTTCATGTACATCATGCAATACTTGTTTGATTTCATCGTGAGAGATACACCGGAGTAAAGGAACAGAGTAATCTCTTCTATACATGACTCCATTCTGGATAGTGAACCATGAAGCTTTTCGAAGAACTTGTCTCCTTTTACTCCTGCACTCCGGTAGGGTCCCATGCTCGAGATAGTTTCTGAATGGAGTCATTCATGACTCCTTATCAGGAATGACCTCAAGTACCCAATCTGTTTCCATCTGATCGATGCTCGAGGAAGATAATGTTTCCATGGAAACTATTCCCGTTTGCTGTGCTTTTCCTGTACTAGCTAACTTTACTAATGAATCGACTTTCTGATTGCATTCTCGAGGTATGCAATAGATGGCATAATAATCGAACTGATTCAATATCTCCTGAACCCGAGCAAGGCAAGCAGCTAGCCTTCGGTCCTTGGCCTGGTTCTTTCCACGAACCTGACACATGACCAACTGCGAATCATAATAAATCTCTAGAGAAATAGTTCTTAAATCTCCGGCAAGTCTCAATCCAGCAAGTAGGGCTTCATATTCGACTTCGTTGTTGGTCGCATGAAAATCGAACTTGAAAGCATAGCATATAGATCAGCCTTCTGGAGTTTCAAGTACAACTCCGGTGCCGAAGCAACGGTCATTTGATGCACCATCAGTATGCAACTTCCAGATATACTTGGGAGATTCATTGGTTTCGCGCAAGTCCTCCGGGATAGTGAATTCAGTGATGAAGTCTGCTAGGACCTGTCCTTGGATAGCTAGCCTTGGAATGTAAGTAATGTCAAACCGACTTAGCTCGATATTCCACTTAAGTAACCTACCAAACGCCTCAAGCCGCATAAGGACCTGTTGTAATAACTGGTCGGTGTAGGCGGTGATAGGATGAGCTAGAAAATATAGACAGAGCTTCCTTGAGGCAATGGTAAGACAATAAGCCAACTTTTCCAACTTCGGGTAATTTCTCTCTGCACCCGTTAGTCGTTTATTAATGTAATAGACCGGCCGTTGTATCCGGTCTTACTTCCTAATTAGAGGAGCACTAATTGCGTTTTCTGACACCGCCAAGTAGACGTATAATCTCTTGTGATCAATAGGATTGACAGAATAGGTGGTGTGAAGAGTTGTTGAATTAGTGCTCAGAATACACCCTCACATTCCGTAGTCCATACAAAGTTTCGTTTCCCTTTTCTGATCGGGTCGAAGAAGGGAATGCATTTGTTAGTGGATTTTGAAATGAACCTGCTCAGTGCTGCTACTTTCCCGTTGAGGCTTTGGATTTGCTTTATAGTTCTTGGAGTCTTAATATTTTTGATTACCCAGAACTTCTCAGGATTTGCTTCAATTCCTTGAGCATTGACCATAAATCTAAGGAACTTTTTAGAAGCGACCCCGAAGTGACACTTGAAAAGGTTGAGTTTCATTCTACATTCTCGGAGGACGTCGAACATCGATTCCACATCTCTGATATGATTAGTGAAGAATTGCGACTTGACAAGCACGTCATTCAAATATACCTCCATGGTTTTTTCGATCTGGTTAGTGAACATTCGATTAACTTACTGTTGGTGAGTTGCTTCTATGTTTTTGAGTCGAACAGCATGACTTTGTAGCAGTAAAGTCTCAAATCGGTTACAAAGTTGGCATGCTCCTGGTCAGGCAAGTGCATGGGTATTTGATTATAGCTAGAATACGCATTTATGAAGGATAAGAGTTCATGTCCAGCCGTCGAGTCTATGAGCCAATCAATTCGGGGAAGAAGAAAACTGTCTTTAGGGCAAGCTTTATTCAAGTCTGAATAATCAATGCATGTTCTCCATTTCCCGTTTTGCTTTCAGACAAGTACAGGGTTTGATACCCATTTCGGATATAATGTATCTCAGATATTTCTACCTCTTCTTTAAGGGCGGCAGCTCTCTCTGGATCCATATCACGCCTTTTTTGCTTGACCGGGACATGCCGCGGGTCAATATTCACTGTGTGGCTCACGATGTTCTGGGAGATTCCACACATGTCAGAATGTGTTTAGGCAAACACGTCGAGGTTTTCCTAGAGAAATTCAATCAATTCCTCTTGCATCTGTTGGCTTAGTTGAGATCTAATCTTTATCATGTTAGAATTGTCGTAATTGTCGATCGGTACATCGATCGTCAGCTCGGGCAGGGAAGCTTGACTGTCTCTACTTTTGTCTTCACTTTCGGTATCCCACGGGTCAAGATCCCTCGGGAATTGGTTGGGGTGCATGAGACTAGGCCCAGGCGTTAGCTGTCAATTCTCAACAAAGTGGACGTAGAGAGATTCCTCTGTGCCATTTCCCTTTTCTTTTCGTTGCGCCTCTCGCAGCTCAGCAACATAATAGGCTCGTCCAGCAACCTGGTCTCCCTGAACGACTCCAACTCCATTATCGGTAGGGAATTTTAAAGTCAAATACTAAGGGGCAATGGCAGCCCTAAATTTAGCTAGGGCCGATCGGCCCAAAAAAGCATTGTATGGCGAGTCTATATCCAACACAACAAATTGTAATATCCGGACTCTCCAGCGCTCTCCAATTCCCAACTCCACATGTCGTTCCACCACTCCAGTGGGTATAGTTGCGTTCCCACTGAAGCCATGAATACAAGACTGAAAAGGCTTCAAGTCTTTTATTTCCATTTTCATCTGATCATAGGATCACTTGAATAGTATGTTCAATGAACTTCCTTTGATACCTACTATTCATGAGTGTACTTTGGAAAAAGCTTGCGATAATATTTAGGGATAGAGCTAAATTTGAGCACATCTTATCACGTACAAATGGACAGTCAACAAAAAGTGTTAATTGTACATTATAGGATCTTTTACGAGCTCACATGCTCGACTTTGGAGGCTTGTGGGAGAATCATTTGCACTTAGTATAATTAGCATACAACAATATTTATTAGTCAAGCATTAGTACTGTTAGTACCTTAGGTATTAGTTTTGATGAAAACAACTATAGGACATTATATAAAATATAGATACTAATGTTTTATCAAGATATATATAGTATATAGTCCAGGATATTAGATAGGTATTGATTAAAAAGATTGTGCAGTATCAAGATGCTGATTTCAAGAGTAGATTAAAGATGCTGATGTATAGTTTCAAGAGTTTAAAACTGAAGACTCATGAGTATTGAAGATTTCAAGATTTCAAGATATTCGGTATAAGTTATAGAGTCGAAGATTTTATGTTAAAACCTTGATAGCACTTTCCCGATCTCTCTCGTTTTCTCTAATTTTGTTTTAAATTATTTTTCAAATATTCTAGTTTTAACTATCTTTTCAAAATATTTTCGAAAATTATTTTCAATCTCTTATACTTATGAAGATATTATTTTAATATTAAGTTTATATATAATTTGAATTTTTTTTATACTTTAATGAATTATAACTATATTGATTATATATATATATATATATTATTTACATTCTATTTAATATTCTTGTTAAATCTTTCAAAATTATTTTATAAAGTTTTAATGATTAAAATATGTATAAACTATGTTTAAATGTTTGTACAAAATTTTAAAATATTTTATAAAACTTGATATTTTCAAAACAATTTATATTAAGTATGTTATCCGACATTTTGACCTGACTATATCCGAACTGACTAGACAAGTTAGACTCGACTGTCATCAAGGCCAGTAGCCTAGAGCATTGTTTGTGGGGTCCAAAAATCAAGCATAAATGATAATATGAAGTAGAAGCATGAAAGCTCACCAATCCTTGAAGATGGATCTTGTACGATCCATATTTAACACTATGGATTGTATCGTATCGATTCCACAACTCATTTTTGTAGCAATGATCAGTCAGTAACTCAAAATATACATATGCTATCAACATGAAACTTGGTGTACAGGCTTACTACATCACGTGGAACACCCTCCATGGATATCATTCCAATTGGAGGTAGTTGGAGGATCGACATAACTCCCTTTGGAGGGATCAACAGAAATCAGAATTCAAGCAACACTACTTCACGAAAAATATGATATCTCATAAAATGTATGTTGGAACTGCACAAAATTTGGAGAGCAAGTAGATAACATCAGGGCACCCCTCATAGTGATTGAAGCCCATTTGAACACACTAATAGGGATCAGTGTCGATCCTTATTGTGGGCCCCGATGGGCTTGAAATTTTTTTAGGTGGCTTCGTCTTGTTCTCCCGAACCTTTTGCCGAAATTTTAGTCTGATCTGTGCATGTCTTCCCCTATAAGTATAGTAGGCATAGCGTCAAATAAGGATCCTGCTTTCTCTACAAGGCTCTGCCATTTTTATTCTTCACTTTTGTACTGATGGATCCCAACTGATCCAAACATTCTTGTAATCATAAACAAGTGGAAGATCAATAAAAATATGAAGTGGAAGTAGGCCAAGATTATCGAACCACTATAAAAATCTGTGTGTTCCTTTATGATTTTTGCTTTGTTTTAATTTTATTCTTCATTTAATCTCTATTAGATTATACTGGGTGTTGATGCCCATTTTCAGCGTCAACAAAGTAATTTTTAATAATACAAAGAGATATGTTGACATATCCTCTGCCAGTATGTCAACATAATAGCCGTAAATTTCAAAATTCAAATTTGAGTGGAAGTGTCTTTTCGTCGTCTCTTCATGAATGAACATGACCGTTGTTTCCCTATATATACTAGACTTCCAAATGAATTTTCATTAACTACTTTCTTATTTTTCTCTCCTCTTTTCATCCTCTTTCATTCTAAACAATTTCTATCGAAACTCTATGGAAATTTTGCCAAAATAAAATTTATTCATTACTAGTTTGATTCTATTTCATATACTCTCTGATTTCTCTCATCTTTCTCAAGATCAAGTGCTATTCAAAAGATATAGGATCAATTGTAATCAAGATTAAAGATCTGAGTCTATAAGCTCTATCAAATCATACACTTATACTCTGTGGTTGCTTGGTATCCTTGAAATCCAAGTAGGTGTGATTGTAGCCTGTTTAAATCAATTGGGTGTGCTTAGTAGCCCGTAAATCTAGCAGGTGTTCTTTTGGCCTAAAAATCGAGTGGCACTACCCAAAGGTTGGGTTTCTGGAAGGGGTGTCTCCTAGCATTGAAATCAATATTGTATTTGCGTTTACTAGTTGAAAAGAAATCCATACAAGGAATTGTGCAGGACTGGATGTAAGGTAACTCCAAACTAGTATAAATCCAAGTGTGTTCTTTCCTTTTACGTATACTACATTTACTTTATCTGTACTTTGATTTTGTAATTATTCTGTGATTGTTAATTCAATCTTTCCAAGTAAAATCGTAAAGAATTTGAATAATAGTTATATAATTCATTAAAACTATTCACCCCCTCTAGGGTTAATTAGCCTTATGATCCATTTTCCGCTGACTCACATTTGATATCGAAGCATTGACTTTCAAAGTATTCATCATCTGATTTTTGAAATTTTTTTAATGGCTACCAACTCTGGTAATAGTATTGTTGGTAATATAGTCAATACACTTGTTAGAAACTTATTTGTCAAAGAACAATCCACTGCTAGACCTCTACTTTTTAATGGTAGTAATACACATAATAGTCATGTAGAATAAAAATTTATTTATAGTCAATTGGTTTAGACACTTGGAATATCACACATACTGAGTACACTGGACCCGAGACAAATTTTGCATAGTGGACTGCTGACCAAAAAGCAGTTGCACATAGTAACTCTAAGGCTATGAATATATTTTTATGTTTACTAGATAGAAATGAATTTTATAGAGTATATACACATGAAGGAACAATAAGGTCAAATAGACCAAAATTTCCATGTTAACAAATCGGTTTCAATTATTCAAAATGAGTCCATATCTTATATGTATAGCAGATTCCAAGATATTGTACACTCACTTATTGCACTTGTTAAAAAAATTTCTAAAGAGGATCAAGTTAGAGAACTCCTCAATTCACTTACTCCTGAATGAGATCAAAAGACTCTTGTAATCGAAGAGGCTAATGACATTAGCACTCTAAAAATTAAAGATTTAATTGGAAATTTAATGTCTTTTGAAGCACAAATGCAAGGCAGGAGAGTAAGCAAAGAAATAAAGAAGAAACCTATAGCTTTTAATGCAATGACGGATAATCTGGATTCAAACAGCGATGACGATGAAGAAATTGCTTTCATGACAAGGTTTTAGAAAATTTCTAAAATATAGGAAGATGAATAAAATAAAATGAAATGACAACAAAATTCCAGGAAGCAGAAGTGGAAACAGAAATGACATTAGATGTTATAGCTGCAACGACCCTGGTCATTTAAAATGATACTTTTCACATCTCGATAAACTGAAAACTACACCAAACACTAATTCATCCAAAAAATGAAGAAAAGCCTATACTGGAACATTAGACGATTCAGATACTTCCTCAAGTGATAATGAATCAGATGTTGAAATTACTAACATGTTATTCACAACAATGCATAATTCAGAACAAAATGGTGAAATGGATCGGAAAAAGGTACGCATTTAATATATCAAAGGTTTCTTTTATGATTTTTTCTTTTCTTTTGATTGCTTTATTGGATGATAAGAATATCCTATAGATTAATAATAATATTGGATGAATATTGTATGATTAAGTATAAATATTTTATACATTTTAATAATAAAGTAATAATATAAAATAAATTTAAAACTATTTTAAAATTATTTTTTTGAAAATACAATAACTATAAATAGTTCTAATATAGTAAAATAGGATATAGTTAAACAAAAATTATTTTTGAAAATCTCGACCTATATATCGATATACATCACGAGCATATGTCGACATATGTAGACAGAATTTGAATTTCAATTCCAAGCTCAAAATCCGAATTTTTCCTCCACCTTTTCACAACTCCTATGTTCTAAAAAAATTCCTTTTAACCAGAGAACATGTCCTTTGATTCTTTATTTACTTACTCTATCTCCATCCATTCGTTTCTCACTTTCATTTTCAAATTCAAAATTTCATTAACTCACTTATCTCTTAAAAACTCATTATCAATGGCTTCCTCAAGCGCTCCTACATCTATGAAACTTTCCAAAAGTATCAAATTTTTTATCTTCCATGATCGAGAGGCTATTAAAGCATATATTAGTTATATTAATTATGGAAATGTTTATACGGGAAAGTTTGCAATTTTTAAAGATTTTTCTACTGATGAACTTGAATCTCTTTAATTACAAAATGGAATTCTCGATTTATTGGATGCTTCTTAAAATGATTTTATTTGCTATCCACATTTGGTCAAAATGTTTTATGCAAACTTGAAAGGAAAGTTTTATGATGGGAGAGAAGGAGAAGTATGGAGTAGTGTAAAATGATCTTTAATTGTTTTAAATTGTGAAATTTTGTGTACCATTCTTGAATGTAACTCTACCAAAATGGACCTTACATCTTTCAAAATTGATGATCAAAATTGTGAAGTATTTCACAACATATTCGAAGTTGACGATAATTTTGAGTTTAAAAACCGAAACTTTCGTCAAATTCTAAAAGTTTGTAAAGCTCTTTTCTCCATTTATGGTCAATATGACATAAATTGGGCTCAAGTTATTTTGGATGAATTTTATCCTAAAAATCTTTCTAATCATGAAAACACGTTATTTCATGGTGTGTATCTTACCCGAATCTTCAATTACTTTGATGTTTATTTAAAGGAGAAGAATTTTTCTTTCGTAAAGTCTTTAATTGACCCAACATCACTGTTGTGAAAATTCCACCCTTTTGGAGCCATATGAAAATCTTGCGAAGAAAGAAGAAAGGTTAGCTTATGAAGAGGAGGAAGAAATTCAAGAAGAGGTGGAAGAGAAAGATGGAGAAGATATGGTTATTGAAGAAGAGGAGGAAACCTCCTTAGGAAGTATTGACTTTTCACTTCGACCAACCAATCAGGACCTTGTCAACAGTCAAAATAAAAATATTGAAAATCAAAAGATTCTCAAGCATTTAGTTAGTAAGAAATTAAACATCATTTCCAACAAAATGGACAAGTTCTTTGGAAAAGTGGAATACAAACTTGGGATATCTTCATCATCTTCCTTAGCTACATCTTTTTAGCTTATTATATAGTTGCTTATGAGTGTGTTGTAGTTTAAATTTGGTTTGAACTTACGTATCTTTTCATGTCTTTGTGTTCCATGCAATCTCTATCTAAGTATTGACCAAAAATTTGTTTCCTTGCTATTTTGCATTGTTTAACATCTACAGAAAAATAACAAGTATAATAATATAAGCTAAATACATTAGAATATCAAAACGTAGTTGTTTTGAAAATTTCTACACATATGTCGGCATACCCTAGGTATGTATATCGACATGCAATGGTAACTTTAAAAAAAAAATTTGAAAATTGAATAGATAGCAAATGTCTATTCACTTCCAACAAATTTCCACCCCTTTAAATATCTCTTAAGAGCAAAGAATCATTATTTTCTACTCTCTTTCTTCTTCCTTTGCATTTCTAAACTCTAATACCAAAATAATGGCTTCTCCTGTCCAAAAACTAACAGAAAACCTTGAATAAACTCTTGAATTATTCAAGAACATTCTTACTTTCATCCTAAGAAACCAGAGGCACTTAGAATTGAGTCAAATGCATATGATCAAGGTGTAAGAATGCCATTTCAACACAGTTCGATGGATGATTTCTGCCTTGAAAAAAGAAGAACCAACCACCAATACAGAGTGTACCATCAACAAAGGTGATGAAGATTGTGAAGCTGTCAAAGCAGATCTAGTGTTTAGTGCTGATGGATAAGTTGAAGTACCTCAAAATGTCTAGTTTAATTATATATAAATAATAACATTTGGTTTGGATTTTATTGGTTTTGATTTGTGTGAATATGTTTGACTGTTGTGTGACATAAAGTTTGTTTAATTGGATGAATATTTGGATTGATTATTTTATGATTAACTTGTTTTACATATCACTTATTATTTTTATATAACCTTTTCTATCATCATTATATAATTTTGAATTCATGATAATACATATTGATTAATACGTTATTTAGGAAAGTTAGCATTAGAATTATAGTAAGAGTTAGTGTTATAATTATAGTTTTATTGATTATTTTTGTTGATGACAACGGGGGAGAAATATATAAAATCTAGACATAAATTAAGGGGGAGCTTCATAACTCAGGAGGAGCTATATTATATTTTATATGTAGAGTTGTTATCATCAAAAGAAGGAGAATGTAAGTACCTTAGGTATTAGTTTTGATGATAACAATTATATGACACTACATAAAATATAGATACTAATGTTTTATCAAGATTTGTGTATATATACATATATATAGTATATAGTGCATGATATTGGATAGGTATCGATTAAGAAGACTGTATAGTAACAAGATGATGATGTAAAGTTTCAAGATTTTAAGAATGAAGACTCATGAGTATTGAAGGGTTCAAGATTTCAAGATATTCCAAAGAAGTTATAGAGTCATAGAATTTATGTTAAAACCTTAACAACACTTTTCCATCTCTCTCGTCTTCTCTAATATTATTCTAAATTATTTTTCAAATACTCTGGTGTTAATAATCTTTTTAAAAAAATTCCAAAAATGATTTTCAATCCTTTATACTTATAAAGATATTATTCTAATATTAAATTTATATATATTGAATTTTTGTTTATACATTAATAATTTATAACTTTATTAATTATATATATATATATTATTTACATTCTACTGAATATTCTTATTTAATCTTTCAAAATTATTTTATAAAGTTTTAGTAAGTTTTAATAAGATTAAAATATGTATAAGCTGTGTTTAAATATTTGTACAAAATTTTAAAATATTTTACAAAACTTAATATATTCAGAATAATTTTTATCAAGTAAATTTTCAAAATACAAAGGGATATATCGGCATATCCTCTGCAAGCATGTCGACATACTAGCTGTAAATTTCATATTTCAAATTTGAATTGAAGTGTCTTTTCATCGTATCTCTTTGCAAATGGACATGACCGTTGTTTTCCTATATATACCAGACTTCCAAAGGAATTCTCGTTAACTACTTTCTTATTTTTCTCTCCTCTTATCATTCTTTTGAATTCTATAACAATTTCTATAGAAACTCTATCGAAATTCAACCAGAATCAAATTCAATCATTACTGGTTTAATTCTCTTTATATACTCTTTGATTTCCCTCATCCTATCAAGATCAAGTGTTATTCAAGAGTTATAAGATCAATTGTAATCAAGATCGAAGATCCTAGTCTGTAAAATATATCCAATCATACTCTTATACTATATGGTGTGCTTCATATCCTAGAAATCTAAGTAGGTGTAATTGTAGCCTGTTTAAATCAATTGGGTGTGCTTAGTAGGCCGTAAATCTAATGGATGTGCCCCTAGCCTAAAAATCAAGTGGCTCTACCCAGAGGCCGGGATTCTGGAGAGTATGTCTCGTAGACTTGAAATCGAGATTGTATTTGCATTTACTAGTTGAAAAGAAATTCATACAAGGAATTGTGCGGGACTGGATGTAGGGTAACTCCGAACTAGTATAAAATTCTGATGTCTTCTTTCCTTTTTATTTTTACTGCATTTACTTTTATTTGTACTTTGATTCTGTGATTGCTTTTGATTGTTATTTTCTTCATTCAAGTAAAACTTAAAGAATTTGAATAATAGTCATATAATCCATTAAACACTAATCATCCCCGTCTAGTGTTAATTTAACCTTAAGATCCGTATGACGTTGACTCACAAGTATGGCATCATTCGAAGCTTTATACAACCGACCATGCAATGGCCCTTTCTATTGAAGGAAACTGGGAGGAAACTGATATATGGGCCAGATATGATCCGAGAAACTTAGATAAGATATAGATCATTTAGAAATGAATAAAAGTTGCACAAGATAAAAAAAAAAGATTTATGCCAACAAAAGGCAACTTATATTTCTCTATTGGCGATATAGTGTTTGCCCAAAAAATTTCATTCAAAAATGTAGTTTAATTCGATAATAAAGGAAAGGTTGCACTAAGACTTGAGAGGATTTTTTGATGCTCAGGAGGATTTGGAATCTTTCATATAGAATTGACAACCTTAGAAGATGGCGGGTGTGCACAACATCTTCCATGTTTTGCATCTTTAGAAGTTCATGCATGACTCATGCATGAATTTTACACCAAATCGACTGGCCAATTCATATAGTCAAAAAGAGTATGAAGTAGCTTAGGGGGAAGACCATTATGTTAATAAGAGTTCATTGAAGTGAATAAGAAGGAGACAGTACTTGGGAGACCGAGGAGACCATGAGGACTGCTTATTCTGACCTCTTTGCGTAGTAAGAATTAGTCTATCATATTTGGTATTCTATTTGATGTCTAGTATACTATGCATGATATGAAGTGAGCATAGGTTAATTGCTTTGCTTTGATATTATACATGCTTATTTGCTAGTTTGGTTTAGTTATGTTTTGTTTGACGTTGGAATTTCGGGGGTGTAATTCTTGGGGAGGATGTAACAACCCACACTTTTACATATGTTATATGGTTAAAATATTATTTACATAGCCAAAGGAACTTAAATGAGCTAAATAGGTAATATAGTAATTTGTCATTTTAGGATTTTAGAATAACTTATGGACAATTTTGGTTCTGAAAAAGTGTAAAGGCGATAGCTTTTGGTAGGAGTAGAATTTCGATCTGATTAATGTTCCAAACAAAAGATTTGATGGTTTCTCATTTCGTAGAGTAGTTAATGGTAATTTGGCCTAACCATTTGAGAGTACCGTAATTTTAAGTTTATGCATATTTAGACAGTTCTTAGCAGGGCCCAACGGCCAATAATTTAGAGCTGATATGGCAATTTCAGGAATTGTGCTAATCCCTGGGTTAGTGCAGTCCGATAACTTTTCCATCTTTCAAAAACAAATCTAAACCTTCATTAATCAAATATCTACCTAGATCATCATCATCGAAACATATTATTTTGGACTAAGGGTTAGGGAAATCAAACTTAGGGAAGTCATTAGATATCAATTAATCACTATTTTCAGAGTGTGATTTCATGGTCTTTGCTATTTGATTTCAGATTTGCTTAAATATGAAGTTATTTGATCGATTTTACATCAATTGTGAGTACCTTATGATACCTCACATATTATATATTGAAATATATATATATATATATATATCTTAAGTATTTTGGATCTATTATTCAAGTAAAAATGTGTTTTAATGACATTAAGTGTTTTAAGTCACTTGTTTGAATGGTATGAATTGTTGTATGCATGTTGTGTGTATGTTAAAATGTTTATATGGATTGTATGCTTTGATCTGATGATGTGTTTGCTATTACTGTGTTGCACGTTATGTTTGAATAGACTACACACTCATAAAGAGTGAAATGGGGATGAATATTCTATGGACGAAGTTTCTTAGGTGTATGGTAAGGCTATTACTAGAGTCTTCGATGGATCACATTACGATGGAGGATCCGTAGTTATAGAATATGTTTGATGTATTGGCTCTAGAGAGTTTGGAGTTGATCGCTATAAACGAGAGATTCACACTAATCAATGATGCCAGAAAAGAGATGGATTGATAGAAAGACAGACCAGGTAAAAAAATTAAGCCAAATTTGGCTAAATGATGGAACAACACCGATCCATGCCAAAGTTGGACTTCACATAGTTTAAGCTTTGGGACTTAGAGGATAGATCATAGGCAAAGGTAAGGGAGTTTTGACTAAGTGCATGGATTGACATCAATCCATTAAGATATCAGATTTGGACATTTTGTAGCTTGGGAAGTAGAGAGGAGTTTATTTTTAACAATTACGTGGAATTATATCAATCCATGATGGATCGATACTAATCCATGCTACGGTGACAAAGTGATGTGGTCTTCCAAAGGAAGTTAACTAAAGCATTTTGGGATTTTTTTAATTGGCAAGTTCTATACGATGATGACTTATGGAGTGGAACAAGGGGGTTCTACTATTGGTATATGTGCCAAGGGATCGTTGATGACCAAAGGCTTTGATATATGCTCATAAAGAAGGTGCGGGCATGGATGCTCATAGTGGGCAGTTCGAGTGTATCCATATCTCTAGACTATTTGAGTGGTCTAATTCTTTGCTATCTGGGTGGACAAGGATTTGAGCATTGATAGAACCACTATGTTGAGTTATTACATGTGCAGTTAAAGCGCTTAGTAGTTCTATAGCAGTGAAGGTGCAAAACTTTACAATGGGGATATAGCGGAAAATAGCAGAGTTGCAAAAAGTTTCATTATATATAAAACCATGTATTTAAAGTTAATTTATTCTCATTTACACACCACTTAAATAGGAAAAAATATATTGTTTAATCTCACCCAACAAACCGAAGAATGTCATGAATTATGTGGACTAGATTTGATGGTCAGAATAGATTTCTAACTTATATTGAACACTTATGTCATAAAATTAGGTCTTTACCCTAACTTTGTTGATTTGGTTGATTTGGTTTAAAAGAGAACTAGTCAAATCAACCTTTGTATATTAATACTGCTAAAACAGATGCTAAAGATCCTTGATTTAGTGGGTGTAGTGGAAAATAGTGAGGCTTACAGTGGATCTACTATTTACTAGCATTAAATTGAAAAAGTGTAGCGATGGAAGAGCTCTATGTGCTACAACAGAGATTTTGCAGGGCTTTAGTGCAGTTTTAACTTTGCAGGTTGTCACTTACATTTAGATGGTGGTCATTTGAGTTATCATTTATCTAAATGCATTGTGAGTACAAGAGACGCCTGCTATCTGATGGTTGTTATGGTTGTCTAGATGATGTAGGTATTATCGAGTCCAATATCCCTGACATCATAATTTGTACCTAGATGGAGCGGTACAATCATGCATGATAGTAGATAAACACATATTGTGTTTATTTATGTGCTAACTTATTGGATGCATGCGGAGGTGAAGTATGACTTTCCATACCATATTGCTCTCATGATATATTGACTTTATATCTAGTTTTAAGACTTATAGACCACTCACACTAGACTTAGTTTAACCTAAGGTTATTGGCATTGCTTCTTATATTATCAAGTACTCTTAAATAAGTAGATTGAGATAAAGTTATGACAATAGTGCATGGAATTATGCAGAGAGCAAGCAGGAGGCTTACATTGCTCTTATATATGCTATTTTTATGAAGTTACCACTTATTTTTGTTGTGTAGTGATATGGTGCTATTAAATTTATTATTGTATATGGAGATGGTTTTATTATACATATTATAATGTGTTGGAGAAGTATAAACTCATTATTCTTTTTTCCATAATCTGGCAAACTTGTATTGCGCTATGATGATGTTTTGGTCCATTTGGTTATGCTACTGTCTACTCTTTTATGTCTATGTTGATGTTGTATTTTGCCAATGTATTGTGAGATATATGATAGCTTAACATTTTTATTACATCATACCTTGATGGTTTCCCTCCATCGATCGAGTACCGCTAAAGATCATTACAGGTTTACATAGATATTTGGTACTAGAGTAGAGGTTGTTACACGCTGGTTCAATTTAATAAAATTTATCTATTAGTAGGTTTACTCTAGCTAAAGATTTTTACTTTAGGTTCACTACCAATTATGGTTATACTAGTGTTCTATAACGAATGATACGAATCCTCATTTGGGCAGTGTTTTGTTTTAAATAGTTCAAGGATATGCAATGATGATCGTAATATGTTCGCTATGTCAAGTGATTGACTATAATTAAAGTGCAATCTAGTTGCTTAAGATCCACAGTATATTTAAGTTTGAAGACTATTGCACATCGTTACATGATATCTTCTACTTTGACTTAGATATATCAAAAGGTAAAAGACTCTCGTTGAGTTGTTTTATGATTGTTCTAAACAACTACCACTATGTAACCCTTGGTGCCCCCAATGGTCTTGAGTAACCGTCCATCGTATGGAGAAAATTATGTAAACTAGTCTCAACAGATGTATCAATATCCTTTTCTGGACACATCTTGACTAGTAACATTTAAGAAAAATGTATTTAAATATCGATACTCATGGTTACGAATATACTCGTAACTATAATCGATATAATACTTCTTTTAAGGATTTTCTACTTATATTGTTTAATATAGTAATAACATTACTTGTTCTTAATTTAAAAACACACACAACTGAACATTAAAATCAAAATCATACTTTATTTCAAACAAGATTCTGTAGAAGAGTTAAGCTATATAGTCAAATTACATAATTGGCTCTAAAGCATAACCTTAACTCTATCACCTTAGACATCTAGGATTAGGACTTTTTCAATACCATAAGAATTCCAAAGTCGCTTAGTTCAATTGGGAAAATGCGATGACCCGCCTTTCATTCCACAGAAAGATGCATCATCAATAAGAAAAGAAATAGGAAGAAAAAGAATAGATAGAAAGAAACAACAACATCAGAATCTCACAGCGGAAACGGAACAAAATATAATATATCACATGTCTATTACATAGTTTTACACATATCAGAGTTATATGGTAATATGATTTTAACACATCCCAAAATACAGCAGACAAAGACACCACAACGGAAAGATAGATATGTGTGGACTCCTGCTCCAAGCTTCTCCAAAATTCGTCTAGCCAAACCTGATCACTGGCTACTCATAAAAATTTGAGTACCTAAGATTTTAAGAAAACAGAAATAAACTCCGGGTCAGACATGGGTCTGTGTGAGTAAACAGTTAAGTTGTTTAAATTGAAAAACTTTTGAAAATAAAAGGTATCTCGTAAGACTCTCCGCAAATAAACACGGACAAGTTTTTCCCTTACGATAACCAAAACGTTTGATCGGAAATTTGGTTATATTATAATAGTGTCTAGGGTTTTCAAATGAATATTCACATAGCAGAAATTGTTACATGATTAAATTCCAGCATATTAGCCACAAAGTGGGTTATACAATCAAAACCGTAAAGGGCACGTAGGGATAATGGATTTCCATCAATGGCAGGATTACTGGGGTACCGCCCGTCACAGTACGTGGTCTAGATCACCGTACCGAGGATCCACCCTGATCCGCTGCAACACAAAGCCGGAGCTATCCCTTACTGGATAGTCCGAATAAGACAACCCCGCGGTTGTGGCCTACAACCGCCCACACAGTCGAATAAAAAGGGACCTCTAGGCAGGGGAAAACCTTATCCTACTTGGGTGCTACCCACTTAGCCTTGCGTGCACCTCCCCTATTTTAGCCATTCCCAGTTGATGAGGCTTGAGGCTACGATTACCTTTTAAGAACACATCTTGGAATGCTCATCATCCTCCATTGAACATGGTTTGATAGCATTCA
Organism: Allium cepa; assembly: GCA_030765085.1. NCBI lineage: Eukaryota > Viridiplantae > Streptophyta > Magnoliopsida > Asparagales > Amaryllidaceae > Allium > Allium cepa. The sequence continues at coordinate 917,787,012 of CM060931.1, read as the reverse complement.
TCCATACAAGTTCGTTCCGGGTTCGAACGAAACCTATGGCATTATCTCGTTACACTCATTTTGGAATCACCCTCAGAGTTAACGACAATAAACCTTGCACTCTGAAACTTCAGCTCGATCTTCACTTGAGATTTCAGACCTATCGTTTAACTTGGGTCGATGTGGTTTTCGAATAATCAAACTTGATATCCGGTCCCGGTCTCATCGAAATCCAAACGCCGTTTTAAAGGTCAAGTTGTTTAAGGTTAAACAATTTAGTTCAATTTAAAACATTGGATTCACACAGCATTTATCACAGATAAATATCACACATTTATAATAGATATATCCAATATCACATCACAGAATATCACAGATAATCAAACTATAGTTATCAATTAGTCCAGACATTCTACTTAAGCAATCATCCTTAAGCAAGAATTTGTTAATCCATATTATAATTATTTTAATTAACTTCAAATTAAATTAATTACTTAAGAATTAATCACCTATTCCTGCTTAATCAATCATTAATTACAGACCATTTAATTAATTAATCATTCCCTAATTACCTTATAACCCAATTAATTAATCTTTAATTACAGAATAATTATCCTTTAATTATTAATTAATAAACCTTAAACATTAATTAATAAAACTTAATTACAATTAATTAATTCTTAATTACCAATTAATCAATCCTTAATTTCCAGTTAATTAATCTCTAAACAATGTCGATCACAATTCAAACAAAACATCCCATATCACAAATAGCACATATCACATATCAGAGACATCACATAATCCAAGGCATTCAACATCATTCAACCATCCATACGCAAGATATAATGTCACAACATCTTTAATTAATTTAATCAACCACCAATTAAATTAATTACTTTAATTTATTTTTAAATCTTGCTTACTTAACATTAATTAATTACAACGCATTTAATCAATCATCCTTAAATTATCCATCTTAACAAATCGTCCTTGATTAATTATTCTTCAATTACATTAAGTAATTAGCTTTTAACTGATCACACAATTAAACTATCCTTTAACCATTCACAGTAATTAACCTTTAATTACTCTCATTAATTACATTAATTAATGATCCTCTAATTACTTTCATTAATTAATTAACTATAATTGATTACATTGATCCTTAATTAATTACATTTATTAATTATACTTTAATAAATTACTTCATTAATCAACCTTAATTAATCACATACGGTGATTAACCATCCTGTAATTACTTACATTAATTAATTAACTCCTTAATTATTTATATTAATTAATCCTTCAATTAATTACACTAAGTAATTAATCCTCAATTACTTCCACTAAGTAATTATCCCTTTAATTACTTTCACTAAGTAATTATCCTTTATTAATTATATTCAGTAATTAACCATTAATTACTTCACTAAGTAATTACATTTTATTAATTAAATTAAGTAATTATACTTAGTCAACTTCATAAGTGATTATCCTTAATTAATTAAATTAATTAATTATCTTAAATTAATCACATTAATTAATTACATTGAGTAATTAATCTCCCCATTTATTAATTACTCTTTAATTAATTACCTTTAATTACTTAGATTGGCTCACCCTAAATTAAGGAACTAACTATCCTTAATTAATCAAATAATTATCTATCCTGAATTAATAACATTAATGAATCATCTTAGTTAATTAAGTAATTACACTTTAATTACTTTTATTAACTAAGACTTTTAATTAATTAAGATAACCATTTACCTTAATTAAACACTTATTTAAATTAAATTCTTGAAAATACAAGCATCATTTAGAGAATTCTTTGGTTAATTAAAGTTAATCACTCTTCTTTAACCACATCTTAATTTCAAAACATCATCTTATTACCTTTTAAAGCACTTAGGAATTTAATTTCAAAATTAATATAATTACTATAAACAAAACAATCTCAAACAATTTAAATCTTTAAAGACTTGTTTAACTATTTTAATTACTTTGGAACTTAGTTTCTATTTCATTGGAAATCTATTCGTTTTAAATATTCTTTTAAACTAGGCTAAACATTCTTTTGAAAACTAAATTATTTTCAATAACCTAAAAATAAAATTTAAAACTAAACATTTCATGCTATATCACTTCAAGGTCTCATTACATGCATCAAAGTTGAATATCATACTTGAAAACTATTTTTAAAATAAAATTTTACTCACTGATTTAAAGTGGAAGCAACTGCAGACTCCGACGGAAATCCGTAGTTTTCTGGGTTTGGCAGGGTACTACAGGAAGTTTATCAGAGACTATTCTAAGATTTCTTCGCATTTAACCAAGTTGACTCGGAAAGGTCAAAGTTTAAGTGGACCCCCAAGTGTGAAGAAGCATTCCAAGATTTGAAGGCAAGGATGACCAGTGCACATGTTCTAGCTATCCCTGATGGTAAGAGCAAGTTGGAGGTCTACACGGATGCTTATGGAGTTGGGCTGGGTGTAGTGCTGATGCAGAATGGGAAGGTAATTGCGTATGCGAGCAGGCAGTTGAAGCCACATGAAACGAACTACGCTACGCACGATCTGGAATTGTTGGTCATCGTCTTTGCTTTGAAGATCTGGAGGCACTATCTTTTTGGAGAGAAATTCGAACTTTTCACGGATCACAAACCTTTGAATTCCTTTTCTTCCAGAAAGATCCAAATTTGTGGCAGCAAAGGTGGGTAGAATTTTTGGCATCTTATGATTTGGATATCCTGTATACTCTGGAGAAGGTGAATGTTGTGGTAGATGCTCTGAGTAGGAATGCAGTTCTGTCTCTTTTGGAAGTTGTTCTGTCTCTTATGGAAAGGATCGCGAGCATGCAAGGATCAGATAGAAGATTGAGAGGAATCATCAGAAAATTAAGAATGGTCAGTGTTCCAGTTTTGAGATTGATGACCAAGGAACATTGAGGATCAACGGAAGGATTTTTGTTCCGAATTTCAAGGATTTGAAGCAAGAAGTTTTATCAGAGAGTCATCGCTCCAGGATGAGCATCCACCTGAGAATTTCAAAGATGTATAAGGATATGAAGAGAGTTTTATGGTGGTCGGGTATGAAGAAGGATATTGCTGCTTTCGTCAATGGATGTGCGATCTGTCAGTAGGTGAAAGGTGATCAGTAAAAGACACCAGGATTGTTGTAGCCTTTGGAAGTCCCTAAATGAAAGGGGGAAATGATTTTTATGGATTTTATCGACTGTTTGCCAAGGACCAGAAAGGGAAATGACGGAATATAGGTAGTTGTAAACCGGCTAAACACTATGCCATGGATGACCTATTGCAACAAAAATACAAGATGTTGCTAGCTACAATGTAACGATAACTATGTTGATTTTTGTCTATTATAACATTAGCTTCAGGATGTTAGCATAGGTATCAACACTATGTTGCAGTAGCTATAGACTTATAAAAATATTATAAAAAATGAGTGAGGGCTGAAAAAAAAAGCAGGCTGAAATAATTTTTAACGTGGGAAGCAAAAATAAAGCGGCAAAAGTTAGGGTTTCCCTCAAACACTTAACTCTCTTCGATCATGAATCTACCTCCTCCTTCCATTTCTTTATGTTTGTTACTAATATTTATATTCTTCGTTTATCCATCTTTCGGTCTAGTTCGTCTTCGTGGAAAATCTTTCAACTCCACTCTCTTCGATGCTCCAGCTCGTTTTGTTAAACCCTAACCCTCAATTATTTGATTTGGCAATTCGATTTAGCGATACACAAAAAGAATTTTTCCTACTCAATTTGGCGATTCAAGGGGATTGGGGATTTAGGAGTTTGTCGCGAATTGGAATTGGAGATGTTGCAGAGTTCAATTTAGGGAAGATAGTCAAGGAATTGTTGGATGTAGGTTGCGGCTGAAGTTCGAATTGAGGTGTTGTTGTGAACTCACGTTCGTGGGAGACCGACGGTGGGTGAAGAAGCCGTATTGGTTATTGGGTTGCGGTCGACTTGGATGTGATTTTTTTTCTTTATCTTTCATGATTGATGTGATAACCCGGAATTTTGAAGCAATATCAATTTAATAATCTGAAATAAAAATTAAATTGATTTGATAATTTTGTTAATAAAATTTGAATTAATTTAATAATCCAATAAAATAAATAGTTAATTGATAGATTTTATCTTTTAAATGCTAATAAATTGTTTCTATTTATAATATATATAGAATATGTATATATTTTAAATAGATAGTGTTTTTAATTTGATAAATAAATAAATCTTGTTTTCTATAAATATATGGATATTTTTGGTAAATCGGGTATAATTTTAAAGTTAAACTTTTAAAAGCTATTTAATAAATAAAATATGGTTTTAAATTGATAAGATAAAAATTTAGTTTGTTTAAATTGATTTATTTGATATTAACCTGTTAAAAAGTATATAATAAATAACTAAATGATTTTAAATACATAAGGTAAATATCGAAATGGTTTAAAATATGTTTTAACTCAAGTTTAAATTTAAATAAGATTAACAATAAGGTTTATGTGGATATAATGGGATAAAATAAATAACTTATTAATAAGAGAAATGATTTCTTTTATCAATTATTTATAGTTATCAATTTTGTTATTTTTAAATATAATAATACATTGTTTTTAACAAATAGATTTTTAATAAAAATAATTGTTTTTCAAAATGTAACTGTGTAGTTATATATGTATATATATAACTTGATTTGAACTTGAATTCAAAGCTTTTAAATTTAAAGTATAAATATTTTTAATTTGTTTTGATTTTAAAACATTTATATAAACTTTATTTTACAAATAAAAATTGGATTTATTCATTATAAAATTATCCACATATAAATAAATACATATTAACTAATCAACTAAACATGGATTTACATTTATCTTATATTAACATCTAGTTAAATACAAATTAACATTTAAAAATAAATAATTAACATTTAATAATAACTAATTAAGTTTAAAGACAAGTGTAAGCATCCTAAGGCCTTATATAACATGTGTTAGGTAATAAAACATTTAAGGTCACAAATGTTAGTACATTTTACAAGTGTCATTTATTTTTGTTTTCTTTTAATTTTTCAGCCTTTATGATACTTATGTTTCTTATCTTTTTTTTCTATTTTCATTTTTTCAAAAGCAAGCATGAACCAATACTTCATAAAAACAGAAATCATATCCTAAATCACCTTTTCAAATATCAAAATTTGCCTGCATATTCAAAGCAAATCTGTAGCATTCATAATAAAACTATTTTAAGACCTGCATGCAACTACAATCTCAAACCTAAAGCCTGCATTTCTTAAAACTGAGAATCAAGCAACATGCATACAGTTTTAAGTAAGGAAGCAATTCAAGTTTGAAAAAGAGGGACTGCATATTTGCAGTCTTAAAAGCACGAAAGTCTTTTTCAAAATCATTGCTCTGTCCACCAAGTTTCGAGTAAGTAACTTTTAAACTTAAAGTAAATTAAGGTTGCATGTTATTATTGTAGAAAATATTGCAATTGGGTATGTTTACAAGTATGTTTGTGCAGATATTATTGATGAATTCTGCTGTATGAAGTGTGCATTTGAAATATCTGGAACATCTCTGTTCCCAGATTTAAATTTCTGGTTTCTAACTTAAATTCAAATCTTTTAGTTTAGTCATTGTTAAAAACTTAAGTTTCAAAAGGAACTTGTGTGTTCCATTAAAGATTTTGTCAAAATTCATTTAAGTTTAATAGGCTGGTAACATCACTGGGAGTCAAGGAAGATTGAACAAACTTGATATGAGTAAAATGCAAACATCTTAATTTATAAATTTAAGAATGTAAACCGTATTCTTACTCTAAATTACGATTTTTGAAGCTTAATTCATAGTTTAAAATGATGGGATAATGGTGCAGTTCTGTGATGAACATAAAATGGAAATAGGGGATTTTTGGGTGATCTCTGCAAATTGAAGGATCAGGGTTCATTTTGTGGGTAGGGGAGTTATCAATGAAGTTGGGAAAAATAATTGATGTTGATGCAAATCAACATGGAAACAATGGTGATAATTTGTTATCTTTAGCCCTAATTATAGGAGGATTTAGTAAATTGATCAAATCGGCTTTTATGGTTAATCGAGTGTTGTGAGAATTAGGGAGATAGGAGTATAGCCATTAACAAATTGGTGGCCGGAGTTGCTGCTAACCCGGTGGTCGGAGGGTTGGGATCAAGGCATGTTCCAGGTTTGAAATGGTTACCTGTTTTCTGTTTCATGTTTTAGATTCGAACTCGAATTAAATTCGTGTTGTAGGTGAGCATAGTGGGGATCGAGATGGATTGAGGCGTTGATCGTCGATGTTGGGAAGCCACTGGAGGTGGATGAAGATGGCTGGAGGCATGGTGCACGTGCACCGTGCATTTTTGGGTTCTGATGAACTCTGGGTGGAAGCAGAGTTTTTGACTCGAGTTTTTACTCAATATTTTGGTTATTTGCTCGAAGTTTCTTGCTTGCTGACTCGAAGTGGATTTGGCACTTGCTCGGGTTAATGTATGTAACAGGTTTTGGTTTTGAAACCTGTGGGTTTTGTTTAAAAATTTAAAATAAAATTTAAACCCTGGATTTGAATGAAAGCAAGGTTTTAAATCTTGTTTTCAAATCTGAATTTGAGTTTAAGTTTAAAAATAGATTCAAGATTGAATTTGAATCTAGTTTGGGAAAAATGAGTTTCTAAATTCAAATTGAAATAATAATATTAAAGTGTTTAAGAAAGTTTAAAGCAATTATAGATGGTGTGATTATCGATCGTTGCTTATGAATGGATGATATTGGTTGCCTTGAATGGTTTGGAATCTCAACTATGAGATTAGTCATATTGTGTGATATGGATGCATTGGTTGCATTGTGATGATGATATGGATTATCTTTGATATGATAATATGGATTATCTATTGTGAATCTGTGAATTATCTATCTGTGGGTATATAGATAATTGTATTGAATTATTTTAAACTCTAAAACAACTTGGACCTAAAAGACACGCTTTGGATTTCGATGAGACCGGGATCGGGTTTCCATATTTGGATATCCGAAAACCACATCGATCCAAATTAACGATAGGTCGTGAATCTTATGTGAAGAGTGAAGACTCGAGGTGTAAGGACTATTCGTCAGTATAACTCTGAGGGTGATTCCGAGATGAGTTTGATGGGGTAGTACTTTCAGATTCGAGATAAAGATTCAGAGTGCAAGGGTTATCGTCGTTAACTCTGAGGGTGATTCCAAAATGAGTGTAATGAGATAATGCCTTCGGTTTCGTTCGAATCCGAAACGAACTTGTATGGATTGAATGCTTTCAGAACATCGTCAGGTGGACGATGAGCATTCTAGGTGATGTGTCCTATAAAGGTAATCGTAGCCTCAAGCCTCGTCAATCGGAAATGGCTAAAACAGGGGAGGTGCAGCAAGGCTAAGTGGGTCATGCCCAAGTAGGATGACATTTCCCCCCGTCTAGAGGTCTCTTTTTATTCGGCTTAGTGGGCGGTTGGAAATGCGCATCAACTGTGGGGTTGTCTCTTTCGGGACTGTCTAGTAAGGGATGGTTTCGGCCTTGTGTTGCAGGAGAGCGGGCGTACTCCTCGGTACGGTGATCTAGGCCACGTACTGTGATAGGCGGTAACCCAGTAGCCCTGCCATTGTATGGAATCCAAAATTCAATAAGTGACAATGGTTTTGATTGTATTACCCACTTTTATGGCTAGTAGCTGGAATTTAATCATGTAACAATTTCGGCTATTTCATATTTACTTGAAAACCCTACACCTATTATAATATCACTGGATTTCCTATCAAATGTTTTGGTAAGCGTAAGGTAAAAACTTTTCCATGTTTATGCATGGGAGGTCTTACGTGATACCTTTTCTTTTCAAAAGGTTTTTGAAAATTAAGCAACTTTAACCTATTACTCACACCAGACTCATGTTTGACCTGGAGTTTATCTTCTGTTTTCTTAAACTCTTGGGTACTCAAATATTTATGAGTAGCCAAGGGATTCAGGTTGGCTTTGACGAATTGTGGAGGAGCAATGAAGCAGGAGGCTTCAATGTTAATTATATAGTTTCCGCTGTGTTCTCTGTGTTGTCTTTGAGTTGTATTAAGTTGTAAATACTAGGCAGGTGTTTATAACTGTCTAGTATGTGTTGTATATGCTGTGTATCTCTGATTGGTGTTGTATATTATGTAATACTTATGTTATTAATATAATTTACTCGTTCCGCTTTTTGGATTCTGATGTGTTGTTCTTCCTTCTTCTCTTTCTTTCTCTTTTCTATCCCTTTCTTTCTTATTAATGATGCGTCATTCGATGGAGATGAATGGCGGGTCGTTACGGTGGTATCAGAGCATTAGGTTAAGTGAATACCTAGGCTCTGGAGTGATTTCTTTCTTGAGAGAGCGTATTTGTAATTATATATATATATATATATATATATATATATATATATATATTTCTACCTATCTGTTGGGTTACCCGTTCAGTTTTTCCAATATAGGTTATAGGTAGATGAGGCAGTGGTTTGTGTAACACGACAACTACCATTTGTTGGAGTTTATGTTTGAGGTTGGAAGTGTATTTGTCGAGACTGTAGACCAAATACTGTCTCGAGTGAGTTATGCAGAGTGTAGAGATTTCATCGATCTCTGAAGGAAACCTGTTAAGGTCAGAGACATCTTTGAAGTGCAGAATTTGGTGAGTTGAATCTTGGATTTGTCGATTGGGCAGAAGCAAGTGATGGCATTTTGATACTTAAGGAAGTGTAGCTGCGTGATGAGATGCAGTGACTATGGATTGTGTCCGAAGATACTTCTTTGGAACAAGCTTTAGGAAGTGTGTCTGCTTTGGTGTCGTGGCTAGATTCAGCAAGATGTTGTGGTTAGCTTTGAAGTCCGAGTTTCTCGAAGAGCTTTGGATCAGGAAGTTTTTGGCATTGGTGTCAGCCGTGCAGCTCGGAATGTTCTGTATGCCGACAGGGAGGTCATAGCTGAGTAGTTTTTCTGGAGATGGAGTCCAGGAGCAGCAGAGTTGATCCGTTTCTTCAATGGATTGGCTAGGCCAGTGCAAGCTGTTACGTCGGGTAAAGAGAGGACAGTTTTTATAATTGGGAATTTATCTGGGTTGATCGCAAAAGTGACTTGCGATTGTTTGAGTGTTCTCTTGGATTGTCAGAGATTTTCCGGATGCCTTTAGGGAAGTCAGAGGTTTGTCCACACCTGGAGATTGAGTTTTCTTATCGACTAGTAATCCAGAAGGGGAACCGGTGGTTCTGTTTAGTTAAGGAATGATTCCTAGAGATAGAGTTTGATGAAGCAGCTCAGATTTTTGGAGGAAATTATGAGTTTTTTCTATGGATCTGTTGAACCATATTTCTGGGAAGTGATATCCAGTTTGTGCTCATGTTCATCATCAGCATTCTTATCTACTTCGGATCAGAGTTGTGCAGCGGAAGCAGTTTGGAAGTAATTTTGTTTTGTCTTTTCCGGATAGGAGAAGTAAGTTAGTCTTCTGATGTTTATAGAGTAGAGTTGTGTTTTGGTTTTGGTTGATCTTTAGGAGGAGATCATTATGTTGGATTGTTTTTGGTCTAGTTTGTTTCTAGAGGAATCAGCAAGGGTTGAGCTGATCAGTTTGGATGTTGGCAGCCCAGGATCATCCGAAAACTTTTTATGGATAAGAGACGAAGGAATTTGGATTCTGGAGTCGGAGATTTGTTTTGGATAAGTTTTCTCCGATTAAAGGAGCTGTAAGATGGGGTAAGGCTGGAAATCTAACTCCGAGATGTTTGGATCTTTTCTCTGTTTTGGATAGATAAGTATTTGTTTTTCAGGATTGAATTGCCAGTTTGGATAACTGGGATTCGATATGTTTCACATATCTATGAGGGAGTACGTGTATGGTCTATCCCTGGTTTTGACACCAGCAGTTCAGGAAGCTTGGTTGTTGAATCGGACTCGTCTGCAGTCTGATATGCTGTCTAGTTCTGTAGATCTAGATGAGTGAGAGCTTTGTAGCTTAGTAGTATTGATTGTTTGGATTCTATAGAGCGAGTATCCCGATATTTTTACAGGGGAAACTCGAGGAAACTCTATCCAGAATTTTTGTCTCGATGGTTAGATTTGTTTGATTGGGTGAATTGATTTCTATGGTTGTTAGCATATCAATGATATATGCTTGTGTTTTAAAATTAAACCTTTAAATAGATTATTAAATTACCTTTGTTTTAAATTTCGGGGACAAAATTCTTTTAAGAGGGAAGGAATGTGATAACCCGGAATTTTGAAGCAATATCTATTTAATAATCTGAAATAAAAATTAAATTGATTTGATAATTTTGTTAATAAGATTTGAATTAATTTAATAATCCAATAAAATAAATAGTAATTGATAGATTTTATCTTTTAAATGCTAATAAATTGTTTCTATTTATAATATATATAGAATATGTATATATTGTAAATAGATATTGTTTTTAATTTGATAAATAAATAAATCTTGTTTTCTATAAATATATGGATATCATTGGTAAATTAGGTATAATTTTAAAGTTAAACTTTTAAAAGCTATTTAATAAATAAAATATGGTTTTAAATTGATAAGATAAAAATTTAATTTGTTTAAATTGATTTATTTGATATTAACTTGTTAAAAAGTATATAATAAATAACTAAATGATTTTAAATACATAAGGTAAATATTGAAATGGTTTAAAATATATTTTAACTCAAGTTTAAATTTAAATAAGATTAATAATAAGGTTTATTTGGATATAATGGGATAAAATAAATAACTTATTAATAAGAGAAACAGTTTCTTTTATCAATTATTTATAGCTATCAATTTTGTTATTTTTAAATATAATAATACATTGTTTATAACAAATAGATTTTTAATAAAAATAATTGTTTTTCAAAATTTAACTGTGTAGTTATATATGTATATATATATATATATATAACTTGATTTGAATTTGAATTCAAAGCTTTTAAATTTAAAGTATAAATATTTTTAATTTGTTTTGATTTTAAAATATTTTTATAAACTTTATTTTATAAATAAAAATTGGATTTATTCATTTTAAAATTATCTACATATAAATAAATACATATTAACTAATTAATAAACATGGATTTACATTTATCTTATATTAACATCTAGTTAAATACAAATTAACATTTAAAAATAACTAATTAACATTTAATAATAACTAATTAAGTTTAAAGACAAGTGTAAACATCCTAAGGCCTTACATAACATGAGTTAGGTAATAAAACATTTAAGGTGACAAATGTTAGTACTTTTTACAAGTGTCATTTATTTTAGTTTTCTTTTAATTTTTCAGCCTTTGTAATACTTATGTTTCTTATCTTTTTTTTTTTACTATTTTCATTTTTTCAAAAGCAAGCATGAACCAATACTTCATAAAAACAGAAATCATATCCTAAATCTCCTTTTCAAATATTAAAATTTGCCTGCATATTCAAAGCAAATCTATAGCATTCATAACAAAACTATTTTAAGACCTGCATGCAACTACAATCTCAAGCCTAAAGCCTGCATTTCTTAAAACTGGGAATCAAGCAGCATGCATACAGTTTTAAGTAAGGAAGCACTTCAAGTTTTATAAAGAGGGACTGCATATTTCTAGTTTTAAAAGCACAAAAGTCTTTTTCAAAATCATTGCTCTGTCCACCAAGTTTCAAGTGAGTAACTTTTAAACTTAAAATAAATTAAGGTTGCATGTTATTATTGTAGAAAATATTGCAATTGGGTATGTTTACAAGTATGTTTGTGGAGATATTATTGATGAATTCTGCTGTATGAAGTGTGCATTTGAAATATCTGGAACATCTCTGTTCCCAAATTTAAATTTCTGGTTTCTAACTTAAATTCAAATCTTTTAGTTTAGTCATTTTTAAAAACTTAAGTTTCAAAAGGAACTTGTGTGTTCCATTAAAGATTTAGTTAAAATTCATTTAAGTTAAATAGGCTGGTAACATCATTTGGAATCAAGGAAGACTAAACAAACTTGATATGAGTAAAATGCAAACATCTTAATTTATAAATTTAAGAATGTAAACCGTATTCTTACTCTAAATCATGATTTTTGAAACTTAATTCATAGTTTAAAATGATGGGATAATGGTGTAGTTCTGTGATGAACAGAAAATGGAAATAGGGGACTTTTCGGTGATCTCTGCAAATTGAAGGATCGGGGTTCATTTTGTGGGTAGGGGAGTTATCAATGAAGTTAGTAAAAACAATTGATGTTGATGCAAATCAACATGGAAACAGTGGTGATAATTTGTTATCTATAGCCCTATTTATTGGAGGATTTAGTAAATTGATCGGCTCGGCTTTTATGGTTGATCGAGTGTTGTGAGAATTGGGGAAATGGGAGTATATCCATTAACAAATTGGTGGCCGGAGTCGCTGCTAACCTGGTGGTCAGAGGGTTGGGATCAAGGCATGTTCTAGGTTTGAAGTAGTTACCTGTTTTCTATTTCAGGTTTTAGATTTGAACTCGAATTAAAATTCGAGTTGTAGGAGAGCATAGTGGGGATCGAAATGGATTGAGGGGTTGATCGTCGATGTTGGGAAGCCACCGGAGGTGGATGAGATGGCTGGAGGCATGGTGTACGTGCACCGTGCATTTTTGGATTCTGATGAACTCAGGGCGGAAGCAGAGTTTTTGACTCGAGTTTTTACTCGAGATTTTGGTTGTTTGCTCGAAGTTTCTTGCTTGCTGACTTGAAGTGGATTTGGCACTTGCTCGGGTTAATGTATGTAACAGGTTTTGGTTTTGAAACATGTAGGTTTTGTTTAAAAATTTAAAATAAAATTTATACCCTAGATTTGAATGAAAGCAAGGTTTTAAATCTTGTTTTCAAATATGAATTTGAGTTTAAGTTTAAAAATAGATTCAAGATTGAATTTGAATCTAGTTTGGGAAAAATGAGTTTCTAAATTCAAATTGAAATAATAGTATTAAAGTGTTTAAGAAAGTTTAAAGCAATTAAAGAATTTGAGTTAAAATAGAGTTTGAAATGTAGTAGAGGATTTAAACAGAGTTAAATCATAATTTTAAATTTGACTTCAAAATTTATTTGAATCTTAAGTTTTGGAAATAAAGTTTATAAATTTAATATTTTAAATAAGTTTAAAAGTTAAAATATACTTGAAATGATTAGAGATTAAAAAGGAATTTAGATTTAAATCTTTAAAATTCTTTTATATAAGTATTCTTTACATGTGGATTTCAAGGTTTTTAGTTTGGTTCAAGATAAATTGAATTTCATTTTAAAACTAGAATTTAAAATGGAAATTTGAAATTGAATTAGAAATAAATATTTCAAAAGTATTTATGAATGATAATTTAACCATAGATAACAAAGATTTTATCTTAAAGTAAAATTAGAATTTAATGATTTATAATTTCATTTAATTATTAAGGTAATTAGATGAACAATTTATTTATTAATGAAATGGGCCATTAATTAAGGTAATTAAAGGTTTTAAATTATTAATTTAAAGTTTAAGTCAATCAATTAATTGAGGATAATTAATCCATAATTAAGGAACATTAATTAGATTTAATTAATGATTAGTAATTAATTAATCAAGTAATTATGAATTAATTAAGTTACAGTTAACACTTAATTAACTAAATAATTAAAGGTTAATTAATTGAATGTTAAAGATTAATTAATTTGAAATTAATAATGATTAATGAAAGTTAATTACTTAAGAGAAGTAATTAAAGTGTGGTTAATGGTTAATAATGATCATTAACTTAAAGATTATTAAACAATTGATTAATGTGATTAATTTATAATAATTAATTAGATTAATTAATTAAATGATAATCAATTGTGAAAATTATTTAAGTTTAATTACTTAATGGAAATAATTAAGGGAGTTTATTGTGATTAGTTTAAATTAATTAATTAAGTTTAATTAATTTTAATCACTTGTTGGTTTGATAATAATTACTTGATGTAATTAATAAAGTAAAATTACCCAGTGAAGTAATTAAAGATAATTACTGGATGTAATTAGTGGATAATGATAGAATTGTGAAAGTAATTTGGACTGAATTACTTTATATAATTAATCAAGGGATTAATTAAAAATAATTAAGTAAGGAGTACTTAATTTGATAAGTAATTTAAGGGTAGTTAATTACTGAATGTGATTAATCAAAGATGATTAATAATTATGGTTTAATTGAGATTAATTACTGAATATAATTAATTTAAATAAGATAATTAATTAAATATAATTAAGGATCATTAATTAATTAATAATTAATGATGTAATTAAGATTGATTAATTAAGATTAATTAATCAATAATAAGTAATTAAGGTAATTAATTAATTGTAATTGATTAAGGTTTAATATAATTAATTATAGATAATTAATCAATGAAGTAATTAAGGGTTAATTACTGTATTTGGTTTAGAGTAATTAATTTTGTGAAATTAATTAAAGTATAATTAATCTGGGGTGATTAATTAAGATGATAAACTAGAGGATAATTAATTAATTTGTACTTAATTACTAAATATGTACGCAAGATTTATATTGAGGCAAGTAATTAATTTAATTCACTTTAAATTGATTAGAGATGATGTAATTAATATAATTCATTTTAAATTAATTATAGATGGTGTGGTTATAGATCATTGCTTATGAATGGATGATATTGGTTGCCTTGAATGGTTTGGAATCTCAACTATGAGATTAGTAATATTGTGTGATATGGATGCATTGGTCGCATTGTGATGGTGATATGGATTATCTTTGATATGATAATATGGATTATCTGTAGCGATGATTATCTATTATGAATCTGTGAATTATCTATCTGTGCATATATAGATAATTGTATTGAATTGTTTTAAACTCTAAAACAACTTGGACCTAAAAGACACGCTTTGGATTTCGATGAGACCGGGATCGGGTTTCCATATGTGGATATCCGAAAACCACATCGATCCAAATTAACGATAGGTCGTGAATCTTATGTGAAGAGTGAAGACTCGAGGTGTAAGGACTATTCGTTAGTATAACTCTGAGGGTGATTCCGAGATGAGTTTGACGGGGTTGTACTTTCAGATTCAAGATAAAGATTCAGAGTGCAAGGGTTATCGTCGTCAACTCTGAGGGTGATTCCGAAATGAGTGTAACTAGATAATGCCTTCGGTTTCGTTCGAACCCGGAACGAACTTGTATGGATTGAATGCTTTCAGAAGATCGTCAGGTGGACGATGAGCATTCTAAGTGATGTGTCCTATAAAGGTAATCGTAGCCTTAAGCCTCATCAACCGGGAATGACTAAAACATGGGAGGTGCAGCAAGGCTAAGTGGGTCATGCCCAAGTAGGACGAGATTTTCCCCTGTCTAGAGGTCCCTTTTTATTCGGCTTAGTGGGCGGTTGGAAATGCGCACCAAATGCGGGGTTGTCTTGTTCGGGACTGTCCAGTAAGGGATGGTTCCGGCCTTGTGTTGCAGGGGAGCGGGCGTACTCCTCGGTATGGTGATCTAGGCCACGTACTGTGACGCGCGGTACCCTTGTAGCCCTACCATTGTATGGAATCCAAAATCCAATAAGTGCCAACGGTTTTGATTGTATTACCCACTTTTGTGGCTTGTAGATGGAATTTAATCATGTAACAATTTCGGCTATTTCATATTTACTTGAAAACCCTAGACCTATTATAACATCACTGGATTTCCTATCAAATGTTTTGGTTAGCTTAAGGTAAAAAAAATTCCATGTTTATGTGTGGGAAGTCTTACGTGATACCTTTTCTTTTCAAAAGGTTTTTGAAAGTTAAGCTACTTTAACCTGTTACTCACACCAGACCCATGTCTGACCCGGAGTTTATCTTCTGTTTTTCTTAAACTTTTGGATACTCAAATTTTTACGAGTAGCCAAGGGATTCAGGTTGGATTTGACGAATTGTGGAGGAGCGATGGAGCAGGAGGCTTCAACGTTAGTTATATTATTATTTTTGTGTGCTCTTTGTGTTGTCTTTGAGTTGTATTATGTTGTAAATACTAGACAGGTGTTTATAACTGTCTAGTATTTGTTTTATATGCTATGTATCTCTGATTGGTGTTGTATATTATGTAATACTTATGTCATTAATATAATTTACTCGTTCTGCTGTTTAGATTCTGATGTGTTGTTCTTCCTTCTTCTCTTTCTTTCTCTTTTCTATCCCTTTCTTTTTTATTAATGATGTGTCATACGGTGGAGATGAATGTCGGGTCGTTACAATTGAGAATGTGGTGATTGTTTGCTATGCTGATGATGTTTATGTGCTATGGGCAGTGGAGTTAGATGGTTGAAGTGACGGGGAGGCTGTCAGAATTGCCTAGCAGAAATAATGTATTAAGATGGCAGTGTTCTAATTGAAGCAGGGTCGACGATATGGTTAGGTAGTGTTGTGATTGGTCTGATGAATGGTAGAAGTGGAGTAATGAGCTGGAGTTTGTAGTGTTTGTCAACGGTTCGGTTTGTAGTGTTTGGTGGTGGTACGACTTGAAGTTGAATTGTAGAATTGATGAAGTTGCTGCTTGGTGATGTCTTTTGGTAGAGATGTAGATATTTAGTGGCGAAATAATGGAGATGTTGAAGTAGTGACTGTTGTTCCCGGAAGTGAATTTGTTGAGGTGGAGGTAGGTGCAATGTGGCTATGTTTTCTTAGGCAGGCAGTGGTTTGTAAAAGAGGACTCTGGTAACATTCTGTGTTCATTAATATTTGCCTCTTTTTTCAGCTATTGATTGTTTATTAAAGTTTTGTGAACATTCTATGTATCTGTCCCTGTTGAGGGGTCTGGAATTTGCGGGTCGCTGCATTTAGCTAAGCCGACTGATGCTTGTGTTCCACTTAGCAAAAATAATGGAAGTGTCAGTTATGGAGATAGTTTGAGATTAGTGTTGATAGAAAGAGGAGTTTGTGACTTTGAGACAGAGGTTAGGAATGCGGATGAAGGTCAGCGCTCCTGAAAACTCCCCCAAAACCAATGCCTCTCCTGGTGTTGAGACTCCGCCCTACATGACGGCTCCTTCTATTGCGTAAGAAGATACGAACGTCTTTTTCAATTTTTAACTCGAAGTTTAAGATGATGTTCGAAAATGCAGGTTAATGTGAGCGGGGGATGCTATGACGCTGGTGACAATGTGAAGTTCGGTTTTCCAATGGCGTTCTCCACCACGCTTATGGCCTGGAGCATCATCGATTTCAAGAAGAATTTCGGTCCCCATCTTGGTGAAGCCCTAACCGCCTTGCGATGGGCTACTGACTATTTGCTTAAGGCTACTGCCGTTGATGGCATGGTTTACGTCTAGGTCAGGGACGCCTTTAAGGATCAGTCATTTTAGGAGAGGCCAGAAGACAAGGACACGCCGAGAACGGTGTATAAAGTAGATCCGAGAAACCCGAGTTCAGATGTTGCCGGAGAGACCGCATCGGCGCTTGCTTTAACGTCCATTGTGTTTAGAGGCAGAGATCATGGGTATTCTAGGGTCTTTCTTGATCGATCTATTGAGGTTTGTTTTTATGGGGTTTAATTGAATATTGAAAATAGTTTGGGATGAAAATGCTTTCAATTAATCATTTGGGTGTCGTTTGCAAATTTTGATAGGTGTTTGAATTTGCAGATGAATACAGAGGAGCATATAATAGTAGTTTACGAGCAGCAATATGTCCGTTCTACTGCGACTTTGATGGGTATCAAGTAAGCGGGGGAAATTGATTGTTACCGTTAAATTAGAAAATGAAACAAATTCATCTAACGGTTGAGAATGCAGGATGAGCTGTTGTGGGGAGCAACATGGCTGCACAAAGCAACGAGAGAGAGGAAATACAGAGAATACATAGAAGTAAATAAGGAAATATTGGGAGATGGAGATAACATTTATGAGTTCGGATGGGATAATAAACATGCTGGGATTAATGTCTTTATCTCCAAGGTATTTTATTTTTTTCAAATTAAACTTAGACAAAAAAATATGTTATAACTCTGTATTACATTCTTATTTGGTTTTTGAATTGCAATATGGATTTGAGGGTTATATAAATTTGTGTTATAACACTGTTAACTTTGTGAATACGTTTTTATTATTATCTTCTTTTCGGAAATTTGATTAGTAAATGGATTAGGTGGTAATATAAAATCTAGTGTTTTGTCTTGGGGTGCAGCGAGATGTCATTGATTGCTGTGTTTGTGTAGAAATAGGGATTGGCCGTTGTCTTCACTCCTTTACTTTACTTTTAACCTCGGTACTGAATTTTCTTGCTTTTTCTTGTAAAACCGTTCAATTTCTTTTGCATTCGTAAATCGTAATCTTGAAAATTGTTATAAAGTCCCTTTTGTTGGAAAATTGCAATTAAAGGTTACTTTTTCCCTTGTGCCTGTACAAAGTAAAGAACTGCGTTGGTCCTTGGCATCTTTCTACTGACAAAAACTCACACACATGACAAAGTGAAATCTTTTGTAGATGTGCATTCATACATCATATATATCGTACATAGGTCCAGTATAGTAAAAGCTTAAAACTAAAATTATGATAAATTGGTGTGATGTTAGGAAGTGCTAATGGGAAAAGACGACTATTTGCAATCATTCAAATCAAGGGTAGATAATTTTATATGTTCCCTGCTACCGGGAATATCTCGACACCCACAATCCAATATTCACTCGGTAATACATTCATTCACTTTTATTCCTGCGCACCAATCCTGCGCCCGCATGCACACAAATTCAAATTTTTAACAACCGAGGCCTCTAGATTTGACTCATTCAGCCGCCAAAGAATACTGAAGTAGAAACCACTGGTTTGTGATTTATATGCTTTCTGACTATAGCCAACAAGAGAAAACAATCTCTTGAATCTTGATGTTATTTTCAGCATATTCAGTTTACACAATGCTTTTACACGCACACCCTAACATAAGTTCAATGTTTATCCTGTCTGCATTACACATACTCAATATTAGTGCAACATTCATTTTGATTGATTTAAATGCATACAACCAGGGCTGATGCACATTGGGAGTAGAAGGGTAAGGGACATGCTTCCAGAAGGTTCAGGGGAAAAACAAAGATGGATAAAGTTCATTCAAGGTCATATGACAAAAGAGTTCTAATCCAAATGAATCAACGGGGCCAACCTGTTTCAGACGATGACCAAGTAATGTTTGAACTACGTGCTTTTTTAGGAACACTGAAGAGGAGTGTTCCACTTACTTACAAGCCTTGGTTTGATGTTCCTTCAAGTTTGATAGGCACGCTGGGGAACTATGTCAAGGTAATTTGCAAACTTAGCTAATTTTACTTAAATATATGAAACTTGTCACAAAAGTAGCATGACTGTTCTTTTTTATGTTTGATTTGTATTTAAGCAACGGTGTATTATTCCGGGTGAATGTGAATATTGGGTTTTTAAGTCAATTCGTGACTCTTGGAGGGGTTACAAGAGTCATATTAAAAAGGCACATTATACGGCTTATGAAACTGATGAAGAGAGGCTTGAAAATAGGCCGGATGAAATTCCACTTGCGGATTTCAAAGTACTCTTGATGCATTGGGGAGATGAAAAAATTCAGGTATAATTTTAAGTTTTATCACAGAATTTTTTTCCATTTTTATTCATTCAAATCAGGCAGATAAACATCTTTATTTCATTTTTTGTAGTCCAAGGCCCTTACAAATTGTGCAAGTCGGAAATCGTATACAGACACACACACACTACTAGTCCAAAACTTTTTTCCCAAATTCGGCATAAGATGGTATGTATTTTGCTTATTTTTATGGTTGGCTGGAGGTATGCATTTTATTTTATCTGAAATTCCTCTCCTTATTTAGCAAAGTGATATATGTTCCAAAATAAAAATTAAAATAACTACATATATGTTCCAAAATAAAATATCACCTCACTCAAACAAATAAGCAAAATAAATATTAGTGATGTATGTTCTGTTTATGATATAGAAGTTTGTAACTAAAAGAATAACAAGCAGGCTATATAATCTGATATGTCACATTAATCATCCAGCAAATGTTTTTAGTATGTACTGGCTGTAACTGGAGGCACTAGAGGCACTGATGGCACTGATGGCAATGATGGCATTGGAGGCTCGCAAATATGAAAGTACTGTTAATAAATAGAATTTAGTATGTACTGGCTGTAACTATGAATATGCTGGTTATGTTTTTAAGTATGTTTGTTATTTTGTACTTGACTAAGTAAAACTTGTGTTGCTGGTTATTCTGAAATGAAAAGTTCTTTGTTGCAGTGTAATATTGCCATTAGATATGATATAATGTTGCAGTATAATGTTGCCATTGATATGATATAATGTTGCAGTACATTTCCAATTTAAATTGCAAAAGTTGTTGCCATAGATATGATATAATGTTGCAGTGCGTGATGTTAAATGTGGTAATAAACTGGCAAAGTGTTGCCATTGGATGGTAAAAGTGTTACCATAGATTAATGAATATGGGCCCCACAATAGGGTTCCGTAAAGGTGGGCCACATAATTAGTGGGCCCCACAATATGAGCCCACATATTGGGGACCAGATTATAGGGCCCACTTTTTAAAAAAATTAGTACCTATGGCAACAACAGAACCGATGTTGCCCTAGGGCCGCAAAGATGTTGCCTTTGACTCTAGGGCAACGCGGCAAAATGCATCACCGAGATAGTGTTGCCTTTGCCCTTTTTTAGCCTACAGCAACATTTTTTGGCACTTCCTACATCACTTCTTGGTGTTGCAGTATGCAATCTATGGCGTGGTGAAACAAGAGCGCCCATTTTATTCCTATTAAGCTAACCCGTACTTCAGCATCTTTGGCAGAGATTTTCTTGAGAGAGATTGTGAGACTGTATGGTGTTCCAGTCAGCATAGTTAGTAATCGTGGTCCTATCTTCAACGGTAAATTTTGGAAAGCTTTGCAATCAGCTCTGGGTATGAGTTTAAGTTTGAGTACAGCCTATCATCCCAAGACCGACGGACGGACGGAAAGGCTGAACCGAATTCTCGAGGATATGCTGAAGGCTTATGTATTGGATTTTGGTGGATCTTGGGAGGACCATCTACATTTAGAGGAATTCTCATACAATAACATTTATCAGGCGAGTACCAAGATGGCACCCTATGAAGCTTTATATGGAAGACCTTGTAGATCCCCATAGTGATAACCCGGATTTTTGGGCATCGGATAATTGGATAATTATCTGATTTAACTATTTAAAAATACTGATTGATAGATTGGATAAATAAATCTAATAATAAATATTTATATCGGGATAAATATTTAGTTGATAATCTTTTAATATAATTACTTAAAATTTACAAATTATTCTTTTAAAAATAAATAATAATGATTATTTATATATAAAAATATAAACAGATTTTAAATAGAATTATTATTTACAAATTGAATTTGTGTTTGTTTAAATATATACACACACATTTGAGTTGATTTTAAATTGGATTTTAAATTGAATTTGAATTGAAAATTCAAAAGATAAATATCTTAAAATATTTTGGATTTAAAAATTATATTATATATGATTTTATTTAGAATATAATTGGTTTTATATTATTTTATTCAAAAGATTTTATTTATATAAATTAAGAAAAGAATTTATTAATTAGGAAATTAAATATAAAAGCTTATAAACCATTTTAAAATTAATTAAAAAATGCATAACGACAAGTGTTAGTTTATAAATCATCTTAATAACAAGTGTAATGAGATTAAGTTATATAAGTGACAAATGTTAAGGAATTTAACAAGTTTCACCCATTTATTTTTATTTTCTTTTATTTTTAATAAATCTTAAATAAACCTATATAAACAGCTATCTCTTCTCTTCATTTCTTTTTCTATCTTCCCACATTCAAAATAAAGAAAAAATGCCATAAAAGAAAATCAGATCTAAGGCATATTAAAATAAATCAAAACTTTTAAACCAAAAAAAACAAAGCCTGTTAATATTCAAACCTGGGAAATCAAAGCCTGCATCAAAAACTAGAACCAGTGAACAAAATCAAATTTCAAACTATAATCATCTTTGCAATCTACAACCTAAAGCTCAACAAATCAAATTCAAGCAAATTCAAAAAGGATTCAACAATTCAGGTCAAAATCAATCAGCAGTTCCAGTCATAAAAAACAATTCCAGATTAATTTCAAAAAGCTTCTTTTGTAGAAAACTGAAAAGGTGATCAAACTTTTTATTTAAAAGTTTAGGTAAATTAAAGTCTATGCATGTGATTCCTGGAATGAATTGTGCTTTGCATGTGTATATACAAGTGTGAATCCTGTATGTTTGTTTGCGTTTGAACTGTGTATGTCAGTTCTTTCTGTTTCATAGTTACAGATTTGAAAATAAATCAAAATTCAATACCTCTTTATCAAATCGCTGTTAGGACTTGGGTTTCAAACAAAATCTGTTTGTTTAAGCATAGATTAAGGTTTAAATTTTTATTTAAGTAAATTAAATTTGTAATTTCCTGGAAAACAAGAAGAACAGTGGGAAACTTGAGATATGTAAAAATTCAAACATCTTAATTCTTCGATTCAGGTATATAATCTAAAAAACCATCTAAAATCATGACTTTTAAAAGTGAAATTGCAATTTTTAGATTGGGATTGAGTGAGTATTTCGAGGTTGGCCAAAAAATAGGTTTGAGGGTATTTCTGGTGATCAGAGAACCTGGGAAGGTCGGGGTTTTTGCGGAAGCAGTCTTGGTGATCAGAGATGTTAGCAAAAATGGTGGAAGGAGGTTTAAACCACCGTGGCGATGGTGGCAGATCGGAATAGGTTTTAACCTTAGGTTGTGTCGAGGCTGGAATTTTAGGTCACCGCAATGTCTCCGGTGGATTAAGTTGCACATTACTTGGGGGAAGGCCGCGAGGAAGGCCTGCGAATGTGTTGCCGGGGTTACTCGATCTCTGGTGGCCGACGACGTGGATTCGAGGGAGATTTCAAGCAGTGGTTTAGGTTCCAGGTTGACCGAGATTTCCTCGATTTTGATTCCGAGCTTGTGACGAAGATTTGGTAGTCGAGAGTAGTTATAGAGGTGATCATCGATATTTTCGAAGCGCCAACGGTGGTCGAAGTCACCACGGTCGCTGGTGCAAGTGAATGGGGTAGTTTGGTGTCAGTGTTTGGGTAGAGAGATGGGTCTCGGGGAAGACTCGGGCATTTGGATAGGTGACTCAAGTTTAGACTCGAGTAGGAACGTGGGTGTAATCATGTTTCAATTTTACTTAAACTAATCTCAGTTTTTAGGGGAAACTCGGGTAGGACTCGGGTGAGTTATCGGGTGGAACCTGAAGTAGGAATTTTTTAAAGCAAGTTTTCAAATTTAAAATAAAATTAGTTTAAATCGATTTCCTAAATTAAATTCTTTACATAGTAAATGTTTTAAATAATGGATTTAAGGAGTGGTATAATTTGGTTAACTTGAATTAGTTAAGTTAAATTTGTAAGTTATTTTAAACTTAATTTATAAATGTATTTAAGCGTTTAATTAAAAAGATAAAGATTTATCTTAAAGTTAATTAAATTTTTGATAATTAATGGTTAATTAAATTAATATAGTATTAAGAGTAATTAATTAGTTTAATTAATTAATGATTAAGGTCTAATTAATTGACAATTAAGAGTTATAGTCAATCAATTAGGAATTAATTAATTAATAATTAAGAATTAATTAGTTAAGTAATTTATAATGAGAGATTAACCGAGTAAGTAATTGAGCTAATTAGAGATTAATTAATTCATACTTAGGGATAAATTGATTAAGAGATTAATTACTTAAAATTAAAGGATAAATTTGTTGAGGATTAATTAATTTAATTAGTAATTAAAGGTTAATTGATTGAGGATAATTAACCGATGGGATAATTACTTAATGGAAGTAATTATGGATAATTAAAGGATGATTAATGAATGGTTTGTAATTAATTAATGAATAAGTAAGCAGGATTTAAAAGGTTATTGAAGTAATTAATTTAAATTAATTAGAAATGGTCAGACAAATTATTCTTGGTTATAAACGATTGAATGATATTGTATGCCTTGATATCTCTGATATGTGACTTGTGATGCTATGTGATATGATATGTTTGGGTTGAACTATGATAATATGGTTTGTCTATCTGTGATGAATGGCTAGTTAAATATGTAATTCTGGATATAGATGGAATTGTTTAAACTTAAACAGCTTTGTTTTTAAGATGATATTAATTCAAAGAGACTAGGGTCAGGTATCAGTACATACCCGAAACCACTTCAATTTGGAATCTGCAATAATTCTTTATGAATTTGACTTTGAGATTAATAGGCTGGAATGGGATAAATGATGTAAACTTGATAAATTTAATCTAAGTAATGATAATTAGGTATGATTGTAAGATGTGTATTTAACTTTGGCAAGATAAGATCTCGTTGTGAGGTACGAGTTACCCTAGGTTTTGAATAAGTTTTATGTTTTAGTATTTCATGTTAGATAGGTTTACTCACACTGTTTTCTAGCCTAACCCGGGTGTTACTTTGATGTAACGCTCGGGTCAGACGGAGTATTACAGATTTTCAGGTGAGGACGTTCTGGAGCTTAGGAGGCGAGCTGGATGGCTGGAACGTAAGGAGTTTACCGCTATATATTTGAGAGTTGTATTGATTGTAGTCTAGGACAAATTGTATAACTGTCTAGTTTATGTATAAATGATCGTAGCTCTGATGAATTGTATTTAAAGTAACAATTACAGCTTTCCTTTATAAAAAAAATATTATTTGTTATTATATTTTGATCATTTGCGAATGTGAGATTCTGAGTTTTGTTTTCTGATCTTCTTCTACCTCTTTCTTCTTCTTTTCTTTAACAATGTGGGATTTTCGAATTCAAAAATTCTAGATCGTTACAATTTGATATCAGAGCAGAAGGTTAAGCGAAAACCTTAGCTCTGGTGGTTTTACTCATTAAGTATAGGGTCAATAGTACCCTAGAATGAGTTGAGTGTAGTTGTATGAGAGTGTATTTGTTATTTTCTAATAAAATGATTTTAAAAATGATTTTCATATAAGTTTATCTTTTGATATATAAAGAAATAATTTTTCTTATTATTAAATATATTAAAGAAATTGGTTGTTGATTATTGGAATTAAAAAATAATAATGAGAATTAAGTGGTAATAGTAGTACAACCAAATTGAAACTGAATGAAGATAAGTTTGAAATGGATCAAACTGAAGTTAAAATCCTAAATTTGTAGAAGTGTTTTCAGAATAAGATAATTATGAATTGGTTTTCAGATATGATAATCTTGGTTATTATCATAAATTGTTGTTGTATTTAATAATGAAATGTGTGTTAACGAGTAAGCAAAATGAAATGTTTAGGGAAGTAAAACATTTAGGTGAGTATGACTTATAAATTGGAATCAAAGATGATCTAAATTGTGAAATTTTACATATAAGTCCAGAAAATTTGGAATTTGTTTCAAAGTGCTAAAAGAAATAATAAATACTATTATTTGAATGAAAGGGTCCTGTTTCAAACAAAAGTTTTTTGAAAATTTAAAAAGAAATTTGTTTTGAATTGAAACCAAAGGTGGTTTAAAAATTTAAGGTATAACTTGGTGTGTAAAAGGGAATGAATATATAAAATGAGGGACATACATAATATCAAAGATGATTTAAAATAAACTCTAAGTATTGAATTTAAATTTTCCCTTGGAATGTGAAATGAAAACCCAAAGTGATAAGTTTTTGAACTTATAAGTAGGAAGATTATTAATTTGAGGTTTAAAATTTGAAATGGGAACTCAAATTAGGTAAAGATGACTGGATTAAATTGAATTGAATATAACTTTGGAAAAGCTAAAGAAGTTTAACAAACAACCTGAATTAGGTACTTCAAGATGGAATTGAGATTTAACTTAGGAAGTTAAATGGGTTGATTTGAAATGGGAGTTAGATGTGATCTCAAAAACGTGTTTGAGATCTGGAAATGGGTAATGAATGTTATGGAGGGATGTTTTATAATAGTTTGGAATTTTATCCTGATATCATCCTATCATTATTAATAATCTTTATATTGTGAATTGGATTAGTCTAAAATGAATTAAAAAGTCGATTTAAATAGTCTATGTATACTTAAGGTAAATGAAAAGAAAACCTTATTTTGAAACTTTTTAAAAGGCTTGATTCTTGAAATGAAATTGTAATAATAGAATGGGATCACTTTGAACTTAAAAGATTTAAATGTTAGAAATAAGTTTGCTGAAAATTTGTTAAGAATTGGTGTTGAAGTTAACATTGGGTAATAAATGGGATTCTGACGATTAAGTCTTTTAAAAAGTTTGAACTCTAATTTGAACCTTGTAATAAGTTAAGTTAATGTAACGACCTAATTTTTCGACGTCCGAAAGTTGACATTAATACGTCCACTGTATCGAATGCCGAACAGTCGAATGTCGGAAAACCGAACCGTTAGGCTTTAAAGAAGAAGAGGCAGAAGAAGAAGAACAGAAACAATAACAGAATCTCACATTTCGCAGCATAACAAATATAATAGATAAATAAATATCTTTAAAAAGAATCACTATATCAGTTATTACATCACATCACATTACATTATCAGAGTGTACAACGACAAACAGCGGAAATAAATATTACATATATAAGTGATACGCCTCGCTATCCAGCTCCAATTCTTGATTCTCACAGCAACTTCCTGACTTTGCTCCCGAATAACTGCTAACCTGACCCTAGGCTGCCCGTGTGGAAAATTATGGGCACTCAGAGTTTAGAAAGGGAACAATAAACTCCAGATCAGTCATGGGACTGGTGTGAGATCTTAAAAACAGTTATTTTCACAAAGAAAATAAAAAGAAATCCGCTATGCTTTTGAAAAATGAAACTACCATAAGACCTCCCGCCACACACACAATGCAAACGCCGAACTGGAGGAAATTTCTCCTTATGATAGTCAAACATGCTTAATACGCAAAAAAAAAAATTCGATATTATTATTAGTGCATAGTGCAGAAAACATTCCGAAAGTATAATATTAATCTTAGCCAGCATGCAACCATTATTGTATGCCAACTATAGCTACCATTTAAACAGTGGGGCGCCACCGTAAGTAAATGGCAGGTTATGCAACTAAAACCGTACAGGGCTCGTATTGTTTTATTTGGATTTCCAACAAATGGTCAGGCAAAGGAACTTCCTACTGCCACATGAGTACGCCTCCGGAGGGATGTCCTGAGAACCTGCCCGGATCTTTGCCAACACAAGACCGGGTTACCTCTGTAACTAGGTAACTATTACTCGAGTATGCCATCCCCCGGTCCTTTGGGACCTTTATACGAGGATCCTCTACACCAACAACCACAAAGAAAAGTATTTGCAGTAACCACACAGGTTAAATATCAGGGCTCCATACCTGACACCACCCATTTCCAGAAGGAAATGACAAACCTTAAAGGGCGCGACCCTCACGACCTTACCGCATCTTTCCTGTTTTGACCATTTCTGAGGTGTGAGGTCCGATGAGGTCTCCTCCACAAAGCTACGCTTTTCACAAAGTCATGCTTTGATCAACAAATGATCAGCAGCTCTTCGTGTGCCACATTACCAAATTGGGAATGTATCACTAGTAACCATCAACTACATAACCTCTGAGCTCGTACGTCTCAGAGAAGGGTGTTAAGCTAAGAGAATAAATTCTCCGCCACCAACAGAAATGTATTCGACAGAAACCAGCTTTACATCTCAAAGTGTAACGCCACCCACACATCCATACAAGTCCATTTCGGGATCGAACGGAACCAAAGGCACTTCCAAAGAATCCCTTGCAAATCCAGATATTCACAAATCACGTCCGGAATCCCCATCACAAAGGGTGATAAAATCTCTATACCGGAGCAACCTGATGCAGAGACATTCGACAGGTAATCCTTTCGCTTTCGAAAATACCCGGTCTTCAACACCGTCTTCAAATGCAATCCCATTTCGTCATATCGTTATTTGGAATGGGTTATATGACACAAAGATCTCTCCCGGCTAATCCGGATAACGAGCGCTTATTTTTAAAAATAAGTGTTCGTTCAGATTTCAAACAAATCACAATAATTTTTCACTTCGATCTTTTAAATAAAAGAGCTATCACAATCACAAATGTTCGATGTGGTTTTCGAATATCCATTTGGAATCCGACCCCCGGTCGAATCGAAATTCAAATGCCATTTAAAGGTTAATATTGATAGTCATTTATTTAACTATCAATCAACATTTACAACAATCATCAGATTTTCAAATAATTCCCCAAATTATTTATTTTAAAATATCTTCGCAAGATATAATTTTAACACTTCAACCATTTGAAAACAAATTTCAAATCACTTTTCACCTTTCAATCCTTTGAAAACAAATTTCAAATCCTTTCCACACTTTAAAAATAAACCAATGTTTGTTTTAAATCAAATTTCCCTTTCCCTTTTAAATTTCCATTGTGAATTTACATTTCCAAACATCAACTGATATACGATTTTAAATAGATTTCCAAACATTTACTTTCAAACACTAGATTGATTTCTAAATTTATTTTCAAAACATGAAATCAATTTCTCTTTGAACACCAAATCAATTTTTATATTGATTTCCAAAATTTATTTCAATTACCAAATCAATTCCAATTTGATTTTTAAAGGATTTATTTTCAAACACCAAATCAATTTTAGAATTTACTTCATAAGATTTATTTTTAAACACCAAATCAAATTCCAAATTGATTTCTGAATTTATTTTCTTTTAAAATAAATTCCTTTCAACTATTCAAATCTGTATTTAAATAAATTCTTCAACCTTCGAAGTATTACCCGAAATCCATTTATTAAGCCTTTTTCATATTTTGGAATTTTATTCAATAATATTATAGATGGAACTTTATCCTTTTAAAATTCCTTCTTTTAAATTTATTCAATTTTCAAAAATAAACTTTTTCTATAAACTTTCAACTTGAGTTTTCAAAAATCCAATTTTTATTTGTTTTCGGTATCCAACGATACCAAAAATATATTCGGTCAAATTATAGCCTTTAACGATTTTAACCAAAAATAAAATCACACGGGGATTATAAATAATCAACACACGGCATATGAAACAAACTCAATATTTGAGGAATCCAGTTGGATCCCTCCAACCTGTTTCCCTGCATCCACAGATGTTAGCACAACAATTAAATACCAATTCCACTTCAAGGTGGAATATCGCGGTATATGGGATTTATAAAATATTATCCGCTATTATGCGGCACAATAGGGTCTATTTCAAAACAAATAATAACAACCATCACCCAAGCACGCAATCAACAATCTTAAATTTAACTATTTAAAATTAAACACCCTTTGTTTGAGTGAGAAGATCTCACCTTCCTTTGCATACAATCCATTTTCCATTCCAGTTTGTTTTTCACGATCTTTAAACCTTGTAACAAACGTTAGATGATTTTTATTAATATCCGAACGAATTTAGTAATCAATCTCTGTTTAATAATTTAATTAACTGATACTTTTATATAAACCAGTTTCTCTTAATAAATTTATTTTATTTAATAATTTGATTTCAAATCAATTCCCTTTTAAAATAACCAAATTTATTTTACTATAAATTTTTGATAATACAAAAAATAAACACAAATTAAACTAAAGTTTTCACTAACATTAAATTCAACCAGAACTATAAATTCCTTACTGTAAATTTTTTTCTTTGCTCTCTGTTTTCATTCCAACTAAAATAAATTTAAACAAATTTCCTAACTTATAATTAAGTCGACATATAATCTTAATCACCTTACTATTTTAATTACCTCACTGCTCGATAAAGGCCTCGCGATAGCAAAACCCTAGCCGATCCAATCGATCGCGACCTACCTCGTCTGCTTGCTGATATGTGCTCGCGAAATCCTCTTTGGCCAAGACTGTCGCAGCCTTGATAACAAGCCTAGCTCGATTCCATCCCCACTGCTCTTTGCCAGCCACAAGCATGCACCGTGCATGCGAAACCTTTAGCTTCACGTGCCTCACAAGGAGACTGCGATGCCTCTCTTCTGCAACGATTTCGAGCCACCGCCGCCACGTCTCGCGACGATGTCGCCCCCTAATCGCACACGCTCACCATAGTCGCTGCCGTTGAAATCGCGATCCACGAGATCCCCCTACCTTGCCGTGCTCGAGATGATGGCAACATCATGTGAATTCGATCGCGAAATTATTTCTTCGAACGAGGCTCCAACTACCAGGCTTCGACCATTTTGATTATTGATTTGAACGAAACAGCAAGGAACGAGATTTTTTCCCCTTTTTTTCGTGAATGAAATTTGATTTCATTATCACTAGAGATGGTAGGGAGAAGAGACGCGATTTTGATTTCAAACTGAAATTTTAACAACGGCCATTGATGTTGAGGCTATCGTGATTTTCTTACTTTTGAACGAAATGATTTCTCGCGTGAGGTAAAAACGAGATGAAGGGGAGACAAGGATGAGATGTTTGCGTGCAAAATATCTTCTGTGTGTCGGCTTGGTCAGGAATATAGGACGGCTGATGGGAGGGAATTTTGACTGGGGAAAACATATTATATTATATTTTAAATTTTAAATTTAACTTGCCTTGAATTTTGCAACTCAAAAATTTAACCTCATATCGAGGCATGCCGCTAGGCGTTTATAATGTTATACCCCTATTCCGAACGTAATGGAAAAGGTTCCAGGTCCAAATTCGATCATATGAAGAAGATAGCTTTTCGAACCAGTTGTTAAATTAAATTTTGATTTAATTTTCAATGCGTTTTCTTATCGTACAGCCAACGACAACTCCGATTGCTACGAAAATTGAAATCCGATAATAACTAACTATTACGGATCCAATGGAACTGGTTTCGTCGAATTCCGACACTGTGCCACGGAAGGCTATTTTTAAATATCGATTTAAACGATATAATTTCAAAACTGAACAAATCTTTTCCATATTCAATTCTGAAGCTTCCATTATCTTCAGTATTATCAATATAAATCTTCGAAGCCTTGAAAATATTTTTAACTAGTTTAAAAATCAAGATTCAATATTTTACCCAACTTCAATAAATTAAATTCAATAATTTAATCGCCGAATTCATTCTGATATTTGAAATTCAAGTCTTTAATCATCTTCCAAATATTTAAAATCAATTAAATATTCCATTTCAAATGTTCAAATTTCCGGGTCGTCACAGTTAAGGTAATTTAAAATGGAATTTTGTAATTTAAACTCAGAATTAAATTGTTTATAAATTTAAGTTGTTAATTTAAAAATAAAGGTTAGCTTGATTTAAAGGATTAAATCAACATTTAAAAAATTAACTTGAATTTATATAATTCGAGATGGTTTTAAGTTGAGATTTGAATAGTATTAGTTCAAATTGAATTTGATTTGAATTAATTGGAATTGTGATTGAAGATGGATAAGCATCAAATGGAAAATTTGAATTAAAATAATTTGAGGTGAAATTGAAGTTGAATAAGTTTGAATTTTAAATGGGAGTTGATTTGAATGTGGGATAGAAATTGAAGTTAATTTAAATTGAACTAAAATTGAAGCAATTTAAATGGAAGTGGAAATTGGAAATTGATTGGAAATGGAAATTGAGAATAGAACAGTTTGGCTCTGAACTATATTTTTCAAATAAAATTGTTTTAATACAACTGTTTTTAAATCCATTTTTCCCTAGCTATTTACTATACAGCTTTTCTTTTTAAAACCCAAAACTATCTTATACTTATTTTACAACTACTTTTGGAACTATTTAACTATTTTACAACTATTTTTTTTAATTATTATTTTACAACTATTTTCCAATTATCTAATTATTCTACAACTATTTGACTATTTTACAACTATCCTAAAATTACTTAACTATTTTACCACTATTTGTAACTAATAACTAATTTGCAACTACTTATCTATTTCAAAATTTTCAAGCTATTTTCTTAATACAAGTTGATCGGAGTGCAAACTATTTATGATTTATTTATTGAGATAAGAATTGAAGTAATAACGCAAATGAAAATTGGGAGCAATTGTGGATTAGTGAATGGAATCAAAATGAAGGTGAATGGAATCAAAATGAAGTTGAATAGAAAAGACAATTGATTTAGCTAATGATCAATTAAGATAAATACATAGGATGTATGTATATTATTCTATTCGTAGATGAATTTGATCCAGATTCGAGCATAGAATTTCAAGACAGTATATCGATCCGAGTAAGGATTTTTCACTCGATTTTTGACGTCGAACCCTGGATATGGATTTTTGATTGATTTTGAAAATTCTCTATCATAGTTAGATTATGCAAAGAGAATGACGGTTTCTGATCAAGAAACCAGATCTGAGTCCGCACTAGGAAGTCAGGTGGACGATACTAGTTCGGAAGTGAAATTATGTGATCTAGTGAGCGATCAAATTTGATATTGCATACGGATGGTATGTGTACATCGTATGGTCTTGAATGAAATAGATATTGAAAATGTTTGGATAAGAACTACAAAATGATTTTTGAAATAGAAGGGTATATTTTGATAAATAAATGATAAAATAAAATGGAAGTTGGATATTTCTGCGATTAGAACTCATTTATAAGAGTAAGTAAAACTGTAAATAACTTTTTAAAGTAATCAAACCTGAATATTTGATTTGGTAATAAATAAATTTATATATTTGGTAAAATTCCCCTTGTTGAATCTATAGCAAGAAGAAAAGGGTTTTTGAAAGTATTTGAAGTATAAAAAGGGAATTTATGCAAGTATGGAGTACTTTAAGGATTTTTCAATATTATATATATATATATATGAAGGATTTTATGAAAATGATTTTGGGAAAGGTTTTGGAACCTATGGATTTGGGAAGGCTTTTGATTTTTGGAAAAAATTAATTTTGGAAATTTGGAAAGCCAAGTTTGGAACTATCGATTCTTTTTATTCCTATCGTATATTGTCGTAACACCCTTAATGCTAGGTTTTGAAAAAGACTTGGATAATCGGGGGACTTCTTACTTTACTTGAAGCGGGTGGCATTGAGATATCGATTTTATGTAAAGGAGATTTTGATGTAAATCATAAAGGGTATGATTTGAAAGATACTATAAGTATAAAGTATAAAGTGTTTTGAGATTGGCTCTAGGAAAAAAGGCGCACCCATTGGAATGAACTTCATTAGAAGATCCATGGGGTGGGTCTGCCTTGAGCCCTAAGGGGAGGCTCTAAAATTGAATCCTGTGAGGAAGTCCGGACAAGCCGAAGTTTCTGAGGATTATGTGTAGTGGGTAGGGAAAGTCGAGAGTGTGAGAAATGCGGATTATGGATCTTAAGGCTAAGATTAACACTAGAAGGGGGGTGAATAGTGTTAATAAAGAATAACTAAATCTTTTTATTTATGTTAATTTAAACACAAAAGTATGCAATATACAGACACAGATATGATTACAGAAACAATCACAGATGCAGAAATAAAATAAAAGCAGTAAAGGAAAGAACACAACGGATTTTATACTGGTTCGGAGTTACCCTACATCCAGTCCCGCAACACAAGTACGGATTTCCTTTCAAAAGCAATTGTATAATTACACCATCGGTTTCAAGGCCATGAGGTACACCCTCCAGAATTCCGATCCTCTCGGTAGAGATACTTGATTTCCGGGCCACAAGTTTACCCAATTGATTTACCAAGGCTACAATCACACCTTTTCCCTTTTGATTGATTTCCAAGGCTACAATCACACCTTTTCTCGCTTAATAAATTGCAAAGAAGTTTATAACTCTGAATAGCACTGAGAATCTTGTAGAGATAGTGATAGAGAATCAAACTAGAAGTAATCGAGTATGATTCAATGTTGATTTCGGCAGAGCAATAATAAGAATATGTATTAAGAAACGAGGAAGAAGAGGAGTGAAAACTAGAAAATTATGACTAAAAATTCGTTGAAACTGACCCCTATTTATATAAGAACAACAGCCATGACCATTCATGAAGAGTTATGGCGAATAGACACTTCTTTTGAAATTTGAATTTTTGAATCAAACTGTCACCATGTCGATATGGTCATGCTAGGCATGTCGACATCCCAAAGGATTTTTTGGTGTTTTTGATTTTCTTTGAAAATAACCTTTATCTTATATAAAAATTATTTTAAACTTTATAAATATACTTGACTATAGTTAAAATTCATAAGTAAATATAAAGAATAATATATATAGGTTGTAACCATAATTTTATATTTAAATCTAAGTATAAATATTTAAAAGTTAAATATATTATTTTAAAAGATAGTTTAAAATCAGGAGTAATTTGACTTTGAAAATAAAGATGTTTTTGAGGCTAAAATTATTTAAAATTAGGATCGAGGGTTTTGAATCTTTTAAAAGGAAAGTTTTGAAAACATTTTGAAAACAGGTTATAATTTTGAAAAATCATTTTGAATAAAAGATAGCGGATACAAAACAACGTTCCACTAGATTTTTCGCAGGTTCCATCCTACTTAGGGTTCCATCCCTTTAATGGGCTCGAAGTGGATTCCTTTCCACGAATAAATTGGATTTTAAGATGTCAGTGCTTTTCTACGAGTTTTAACAAAAATTTGTAATAATAATAGAAAATACTTATCCTTGAAATCTTGAACTCTTGATAGTCTCGATACTCATGAGTCTTCTATCTTGATATTTTATCTTGATATCTTGAATCTCTATACTGTACAGTCTTCATTCTTAGTACCTGCATGGTTAAAACATGCATATACATATATATCTAAACTTATAATGTCAGTATTTATATTTTATAATCTATTCTAAGGTTGTTGCCATCAAAACCATTATCTCACGGACTAACAATCTCCCTTTTTTTGATGATGACAACCTTTGTTTATAAAATATTATTTATATCCTAATAACTCCCCCTAAAACTAACAACTCCCCCTTAATATATACCTAACTATCCTATTTTATATTTCTCCCCCTTTGTCATCAACAAAAACTTTATCTAAACTAGATAACTCCAAACATATAACTCCCCCAAAAACTATTACTCAACTTTATCTAAACTAGATAACTCCAAACTATATAACTCCCCCTAAAACTATTACTCTATGACATGTGATTATAATGATAGTGTTATCATAAATAATCAACACTTAAGTCTAATACTAAAACATACTCCTAAACTATTAACATCCTAACTAAGAATTCACAATAATACTTACAATAAAAACTCATATAAGAACACGAGTTATTTATTACGTACATGGTTGTATTTACATTTGCGTTTGAAAACATAAAAACACGAACAACAACGGAAGGAAAGAGAAGAAACTAATGTGTGTTTTTGAACATAGGAGATCTATGAATCGAACAGTTTGGATAGTGGAAACAGAAATTTCCACGTTGTTCGACAAGATTCCCATTTTTGTCGAAACAAACTTCTCCAACACACATTACTTGGTCATCATCCTCCTCGTGTGCTTCTTCCATGGGTTCTTCTTCTTCTTTTTCATCGCTGGCCTCTTGTTCTTGATTGAGTGAAAAGTCTTCATCGATCAAGATAGGGTTGTCCTGGTTGTTCATTAGGAATTTTTGCAAATTCCTAAGAATCTTGCCTTGCCTTTCCTCTTCCTTTTCCATACGAAGTTGAGTTACTTGAATTTTAGTTAACATCTGAAGTACATCAATCATGGACTCCTCTATTTTCGTTACACGAGCAAGGGTAGTGCATTGGAATGGACCAGAAGTAGGAGAGTGAAAAGAGAAAGTTGATTTTATGTTTGATTTTGAGGATGAAGCCATGATTTTATTTATTCAGAAGAGAGAATGAAGAGAAAACAGAGAGAATGAATGAAAAGTTGAAATTGAGAAGAATATATAACTAAATTTTTGAATTTTGGTGGGAAAAATTTTAAAAAAATCAAAAACGTTATATGTCGACATGTACACCTAGGGGGTGTCGACATGGTCTTTTTAAAATTTAACTCTTTGATTTATTTTGATACCAACTGTTATTTATACTTGTTATTTATATTTTATATTTCAGTTATAGGAAAAATTCCTAATTCTCTTCTTAATTTAGTAAATATTGATTCATTTAAAGGTTTTGTTAAGATATCAGCAATTTGATTTTCAGAATTGAGATAATCGAGAGTACCTACTTCCTTGCTTATATTATCTCTGAGAAAATGATGTCTGATATCAATATGTTTAATTCGAGCATGTTGAGTAGTATTTTTGGATAAATTTATCGCACTCGTATTGTCATAATAAATTGGAGATTTTGAGAAATTTAAACAAAAATCTTTTAAGGTTTATTGCATATATATTACTTGAGAACAAGCCAAAGCAACAGAAATATATTCTACTTCAGTTGTTGATAAAGAAACTGTGTTTTGCTTTTTACTAAGTCAAGAAATCAGAGAATGCCCCAAAAAGTGATAAGTCCCACTTGTACTTTTTCGGTCTGATTTACAACCAACATAGTCAGCATCACAGTAAGATATTAAGTCAAAAGAATAATTTTTAGGGTAGAATAAACCATAATCAGACGTATGTTTAACATATATTATGATTCGTTTCACGGCTTTTAAGTGAGTCTGTATAGGTTGGGATTGATACCTCGCACAGAGACAGACACTATGCATGATATCAGGTCTACTAGCAGTAATATAGAGTAATGAGCCAATCATTCCTCTATATAATTTTTTATCTACATCTTTCGAGAGATCTTCTTTACTAAGATACTCATTGGTTGCCATAGGAGTGGGTTCTCCACTCGCAGTGGTCAAACCAAATTTACTAATTAGGTCTTTAGCATATTTTTCTTGACTAATAAAGATACCATTATCTAATTGTTTTATTTGTAATCCTAAAAAGAAATTTAATTCACCCATATGACTCATCTCAAATTCTTTTTTTATTATTTCAGAAAATTCTTTATTCATTTCAAAATTAGTTGAACCAAAAATGATATCATCTACGTAAACTTGTACTAGTTGAATATCATTTTTATTTCTTTTAATAAAAAGAGTATTATCTACTTTACCAATTTCAAAATTGGATTGCAATAAATAAGTTCTTAGTCTATCATACCAGGATCTAGGAGCTTGTTTTAGACCATATAGTGCTTTTTTAAGTTTGTAAACATGATTTGGTAATTTATCATTTTCAAAAAGTGGTGATTGTTCGACATATACTTCTTCTTTTACAAATCCATTTAAAAAGATGCTTTTAACATCCATTTGAAATAATTTGAAATTATTATAATTTGCAAAAGCAAGTAGAATCCTAATGGCTTCTAATCTTGCTACAGGAGCAAGGGTTTCATCAAAATCTATTCCTTCTTCTTGACAATAACCTTGAGCGACTAAACGATCTTTATTTCTAACTACCTCTCCTTGTTCATTCATTTTATTTTTATAAACCCGTTTAGTTCCAATTATAGTTTTATTTTCTGGTCTAGGAAAAAGTTCTCAAACGTCATTTCTAGTAAATTGATTTAATTCTTCTTGCATAGCCAAAATCCATGAATCATCAGTTGATGCTTCTATTGGATTTTTGGGTTCAATAGTTGATATAAAAGCTACATTACTCATTTGACTTAGTTGATTTCTAGTTTTAACAACAGATTGCATATCTCCCAGTATATTTTCTGTAGGGTGATCTTTTAAAAGTTTTGTCCTTTTATTAGGATGATCAATTTCATTATTAGTTTCATTAGGTTCTTGATTTTGAGTGATTAAATCCTCTTCATCATTTGTATCTTCAAAAATTTTGAAATTTTCATCAAATGAAACATGCATTTCTTAAATGGTATTAGTTTTTACATTAAACACTCTATACGCTTTACTTGTATTAGAATATCCGATAAAGATACCTTTGTCGGAGTTAGGATCAAATTTATCTAAATTATCTTTTGTATTTAAAATAAAGCATTTACTTCCAAAAATTCTGAAATAAGATACCTTAGGTTTTTTGAATAAAGAAGTTCATAAGATATCTTATCAGTTAGAGGTCTAAGTAAAGTTCTATTCAAAATATAACAGGCGGTAGCAACTGCTTCTGCCCAATAATTCTTTGGTAAATTACTATCTGTAAGCATAGTTCTCGCACACTCTTGAATCGTCCTTTTTTACGTTCTACTACTCCATTTTGTTGTGGAGTTCTCGGAAATGAAAAATTGTGAGTTATTCCCTTTTTATTGCAGAATTCCTCAAACCTTTCATTTTCAAATTCACCACCATGATCACTTCGAATAGTTATAATTTTTAGAGAAAATTGATTTTGAATTCTTTTTGAGAATGTCTTAAAACATTCAAAAGTATCACTTTTATGTTTCAAAAATATTGTCCATGTAAACTGGAATAATCATCTACAATTACAAAGACATATCTACTATGATTTATTGATAAAATTTGAGATGGACCAAATAAATCAAGATGAAGTAATTCAATCTTGAAGTTGAAATCATATCTTTTAACTTAAAAGAATTTTGTCTAAGTTTTCCTAATTGACAAGCATCACATAAACTATCTACTTTAAAATTCATTTTAGAGAGACCTTTTACTAGATCATGTTTTGACAGTCTAGATAGGAGCTTGAAATTCAAATGCGCAAATCTCTTGTGCCAAATCCAAGGGTCGCTTGTATTTGCCAACAGACACAGGTTATCATTTGAAACTTTCGTACTAAGAATATATATATATATATTCTTTTTCCCGACTCCCTCAAATATAATGGTTGAATTATTATCTTCAATGTGACATTTATCCTTTTCAAATTTAATTTTATAACCTTTATCACGTAGTTGACTTATACTTAGCAGATTAAGTTTCAAATTCTTAACTAGCAAAACATTAGTAATAGTAGGAGTTTCAGAATTACCGACTTTGCCGATGCCAATCACATATCCTTTTGAATTGTCTCCAAAATTAACCAATCCTCTGTCATTGTATATTATATCATTCGGTATATCTGGATTGCCAGTCATGTGTCTAGAGCATCCACTATCAAGTAACCATTTGTTCTTTCAGATCTGCATAATTTATCCGTTGTAGATTGATTCCTCAACACCTATAAAGCATGATTCCTGCACATCAAACAATTTTGGTAGATAACTTGAATTTGAATATTGATTATATGCAGACTTATGAAACAATGATGATTTGAATACTTCTAAATTAGTATTAACGAATATAGCCATTTTAAAAACTTTTCAAAAATCAGATTATGAATCTTTGAAAACCTTGCTTTGATACCAATTGTGAGAAATGCGGATTACGGATCTTAAGACTAAGATTAACACTAGAGGGGGTGAATAGTGTTAATAAAGAATTACTAAATCTTTTTAATTTATGTTCATTTAGACACAAAAATATGCAACAGACACAAATATGATCACAGAAACAATCACAGATGCAGAAATAAAATAAAAGCAGTAAAGGAAAGAACACACCGGATTTTATACTGGTTCGGAGTTACCCTACATCCAGTCCCGCAACACAAGTACGGATTTCCTTTCAAAAGAAATTGTACAATTACACCATCGGTTTCAAGGCTACGAGGTACACCCTCTAGAATTTCGATCCTCTGGGTAGAGATACTTGATTTTCGGGCCATAAGTTTACCCAATTGATTTACCGAGGCTACAATCACACCTTTTCCCTTTTGATTGATTCCAAAGGCTATAATCACAAATTTTCTTGCTTAATAGATTATAAAGAAGCCTATAACTCTGAATAGCACCGAGAATCTTGTAGAGATAGTGATAGAGAATCAAACTAGAAGTAATCGAGTATGATTCAATGTTGATTTCGGCAGAGTAATGATAAGAATATGTATTAAGAAATAAGGAAGAAGAAGAGGAGTGAAAACCAGAAAATTATGATTAAAAATTCGTTGAAATTGACCCCTATTTTGTAGAAGAACAATAGCCATGACCATTCATGAAGAGTTATGGTGAATAGACACTTCTTTTGAAATTTGAATTTTTGAATCAAACTGTCACCCTGTCGACATGGTCATGCTAGGCATGTCGACATCCCAACGGATTTTTTTGGTGTTTTTGATTTTCTTTGAAAATAACCTTTATCTTATATGAAAACTATTTCAAACTTTATAAATATACTTAACTATAGTTAAAATTCATAAGTAAATATAAAGAATAATATATATAGATTTTAACTATAATTTTATATTTACATCTAAGTATAAATATTTAAAAGTTAAATATATTATTTAAAAATATAGTTTAAAATCAGAAGTAATTTGAATTTGAAAATAAAGATGCTTTTTAAGCTAAAATTATTTAAAATCAGGATCGAGGGTTTTGAATCTTTTAAAAAGAAAGTTTTGAAAACAAGATATAATTTTGAAAAATCATTTTGAATAAAAGTTAGCGGATACAAAACAATGTTCCACTAGATTTTTCGTAGGTTCCATCCTACTTAGGGTTCCATCCCTTTAACGTGCTCGAAGTGGATTCCATTCCATGAATAAATTGGATTTTAAGATGCCAGTGCTTTTCTACGAGTTTTAACAAAAATTCCTAATAATAATAAAAAATACTTATCCTTGAAATCTTGAACTCTTGATAGTCTCGATACTCATGAGTGTTCTATCTTGATATTTTATCTTGATATCTTGAATCTCTATACTGTACAGTCTTCATTCTTAGTACCTGCATGGTTAAAACCTGCATATACATATATATCTAAACTTATAATGTTAGTATTTATATTCTATAATCCATTCTAAGGTTGTTGTCATCAAAACCATCAACTCACGGACTAACAAAGGGCGCTGATGCCTACAGAAACATTTGGGTTATGATGTGACGACAGTGTAACTCGATGTCACTACGATCTATTGTGGACCATAGCGGAAGTCGTGTGTGCTATGAGAGCCAACAGTCTACGTTTGATTTTGCTGTGATGGCAACGTAACATCGGTAGACTGCGACCTATGGTGACATAGCGAAAGTCGAGAGGCCGTCAGAGCCTAAGGCTACATTGGGACTTGACTGATGTAGTCTACGACCTATGTGGGAGTGGTGAAGTTTCATTTGGCAGTGAAAATCGAGGGCGTTGATGCCTACAGTTACATGGACTTTAACTATGATGGCAACGTAATCCAAGATGTAACTGCGATCTGTGGCAGGTTCCAAGGTGTAATTGAGGGGCGCAGAGTGCCTACAGTTATCTATGTATTTTGCCGGGATGGCAACGTAACCATCAGGTTAACTATGACCAAGGAGGGGGTGATGATTTCCAAAGCATTCTCACCAAAGATATTTCCTTTATTTCAAAAATGTTTTCTATATTTTCATAAATTTTTCGGAAATGTTTTTCCAAATATTTTCACTGGGTGTTGAAAATGAGTTTGCTAAGTACTTATAGATTATCAGTCCTACGCCTGATAAACGTATGACTGAATTTCTGTGAGAACAAGGATGGACTGGTTGATACATCGAGTTATAAGAAGTAATTTTATAAAAAACTATTTTATAATATTATGTGGATTTTAAAAGTGTTTTAAAAATAACCAAAGAA
Source organism: Allium cepa (assembly GCA_030765085.1). Classification (NCBI taxonomy): domain Eukaryota; kingdom Viridiplantae; phylum Streptophyta; class Magnoliopsida; order Asparagales; family Amaryllidaceae; genus Allium; species Allium cepa. Next base: position 917,745,337 of record CM060931.1, on the reverse strand, counting down.
TAAATTATCTGATTTTAAGTTATTGAACTAATTCTGCTTCTTTCCTTTTTGAGGACGAAAAGATTTAAAGAGGGGAGGAATGTGATAACCCGGATTTTTACGTATCAGATAATTAGATAATTATCAGATTTAACTATTTAAAATACTGATTTATAGACTGAACAAATAGTTTAATAATAAATATTTATATCTGGATAAATATTTATTTGATAATTTCTTAATATAACTACTTAAAATTTACAAATTATTCTTTTAAAAACAGATAATAATGATTCTTTATATATATATATATATATATATATATATATATTAATATAAACAGATTTTAAATAGAATTATTATTTACAAATTGAATTTGTGTTTGTTTAAATATATTTATATATATATTTGAGTTGATTTTAAATTGGGTTTTAAACTGAATTTGAATTTGAACTGGAAATTTAAAAATAAATATCTTAAAGTATTTTGGATTTAAAAATTATATTATATATGATTTTATTTAGAATATAATTGGTTTTATGTTATTTTCTTCAAAATATTTTATTTATATAAATTAAGAAAAGTATTTGTTAATGAGGAAATTAAATATAAAAGCTTATAAACCATTTAAAAATTAATTAAAAAATGCACAGTTATAAGTGTTAGTTTATAAATCATCTTAATAACAAGTGTAATAATATTAAATTATATAAGTGGCAAATGTTAAGGAATTTACAAGTGTCACCCATTTATTTTTATTTTATTTTATTTTATTTTTAATAAATCTTAATTAAACCTATATAAACATCTATCTCTTCTCTTCATTTCTTTTTCCATCTTTCCATTTTCAAAACAAAGAAACAAAACTATAAAAGAAAATCAGATCTGAGGCAAATTATAACAAATCAAAACATTTAAACCAGAAAAAACAAAACGTGTTAATATTCAAACTGGGAAATCAAAGCCTGTATCATAAACTAGAACCAATGAACAAAATCAAATTTCAAACTATAATCATCTTTGCAATCTACAACCTGAAGCTCAACAATTAAAATTCAAGCAAATTCAAAAAGGACTCAACCACTCAGATCAAAATCAATCAGCAGTTCCAATCATCAAAAACAATTCCAGCTTAATTTCAAAAAGCTTCTTCTATACAAAACTGAAAAGGTGAGTAAACTTTTTACTTAAAAGTTTAGGTAAATTAAAATCTGTGCATGTGATTCCTGGAATGAATTGTGCTTTGCATGTGTATATACAAGTGTGAATCCTGTATGTTTGTTTGTGTTTGAACTGTGCATGTCAGTTCTTCTCTGTTTCATAGTTACAGATTTGAAAATAAATCAAAATTCAATATCTTTTTATCTACTCACTGTTACGACTTGGGTTTCAAACAAAATCTATTTGCTTATGCATAGAATAAGGTTTAAAATTTTATTTAAGTAAATTAAATTTGTAACTTCCAGGAAAACAAGAAGAACAGTGGAAAACTTGAGATATGTGAAAATTCAAACATCTTATTTCTTCATTCAGGTATATAATCTAAAACATCATCTAAAATCACGATTTTAAAAGTGAAATCACAATTTTTAGATTGGGATTGAGTGAGTATTTCGAGGTCGGCCAGAAAATAGGTTTGAGGGTTTTTCTGGCGATCAGGGAACCTGAGAAGGTCGGGGTATTTTCTTAAGCAGGCTTGGTGATCGGAGATGTTGGCAAAAATAGTGGAAGGAGGTTTAAGCCACCGTGGCGCCGGCGGCGGGTCGGAATAGGTTTTAACCCTAAGTTGTGTCGAGGCTGGAATTTTAGGTCACCGCGATGTCTCTGGTGGATCGAGTTGCACAGGACTTGGGGGAAGTCTGCGGGGAAGGCCTGCGAGTGTGTGATCGGGGTTACTCGATCTCTGGTTGTCGGTGATGTGGATTCGAGGGAGATTTTAGGTAGTGGTTTAGGTTCCTGGTTGATCGAGATCTCCTCGATTTCGATTTCGGGCTTGTGACGAAGATTTGGTGGTCGGGAGTAGTTATAGCGGTGATCGTCGATATGTTCGAAGCATCAGCGGTGGTCGGAGTCGCCACGGTCGTTGGGTGCATGTGCACAGGGTAGTTTGGTGTCAGTGTTTGGGTAGAGAGATGGGTCTCGGGAGAAGACTAGGGCATTTGGATAGGTGACTCGAGTTTGGACTCGAGTAGGAACGTGGGTGTAATCATTTTTCAATTTTGCTTAAACTAATCTCAGTTTTTTTAGGGGAAACTCGAGTAGGACTCGAGTGAGTTATCGGGTGGAACCCGAAGCAGAAATTTTTAAAGCAAGTTTTCAAGTTTAAAATAAAATTAGTTCAAATCAATTTCTTAAATCAAATTCTTTACATAATAAATGTTTTAGATATTGGATTTAAGGAGCGGTATAATTTGGTTAACTTGAATTGTTAAGTTAAAATTTAAGTTATTTTAAACTTAATTTATAAATGTATTTAAGTGCTTAATTAAAAAGATAAAGATTTATCTTAAAGTTAATTAAGGTTTTGATAATTAATTATTAATTAAATTATTAAAGTAATTAAGAGTAATTAATTAGTTTAATTAATTAACGATTAAGGTCTAATTAATTAATAATTAAGAGCTATAGTTAATTAATTAGGAATTAATTAATTAATTAACAATTAACAATTAATTAGTTAAGTAATTTATAATGATAGATTAATTAATTAAGTAATCGATTTAATTAGAGATTAATTAATTCGTACTTAAGGATAAACTGGTTAAGAGATTCATTACTTAAAATTAAAGGATAAATTTATTAAGGTTTAATTAATTTAATTAGTAATTAATGGTTAATTTAATTAGTAATTAAAGGTTAATTAATTTAGGATAATTAACCAATGGGATAATTACTTAAAAGAAGTAATTATGGATAATTAAAGGATGATTAATTAATGGTTTGTAATTAATTAATGAATAAGAAAGTAGGATTCAAAAGGTGATTGAAGTAATTAATTTAAATTAATTTGAAATGGTATGACAAATTAATCTTGCTTATAAATGATTAAATGATATTGTGTGCCTTGTTATCTCCGATATGTGACTTGTGATGCTATGTGATATGATATGTTTGGATTGAAGTGTGATAATATGGTTTGTCTATCTGTAATGAATGGCTAGGTAAATATGTAACTTTGGATATAGATGGAATTATTTAAATTTAAACAGCTTTGTTTTTAAGATGATATTGAATTCGAAGAGACCGAGGTCATGTATCAGTACATACCCGAAACCACTTCGATTTGGAATCTACAATAATTCTTTATGAATTTGACTTTGAGATTAATAGGCTAGAATGGAATAAATGATGTAAAGTTGGTCATTTAATCTGAGTAATGGTACTTAGATATGATTGTAAGATGTGTATTTGACTATGGCAAGATAAGAACTCGTTGTGAGGTACGAGTTACCCCGGGTTTTAAATAAGTTTTATGTTTTAGTATTTCATGTTAGATGGGTTTACCATGCTGGTTTCCAGCCTAACCCAGGTGTTACTTTGATGTAATGCTCGGGTCAGACCGAGTATTATTGATTTTTAGGTGAGGACGTTCTGGAGCTCAGGAGGCGAGCTAGATGGCTGGAACTTATGCAGTTTACTACTGTATATTTGAGAGTTGTATTGATTGTAGTTTAGGACAAGTTGTGTAATTGTCTAGTTTATGTATAAATGATTGTAACTCTGATGAATTGTACGTAAAGTAACAATTACAGCTTTCCTTTATAAAAATGCTATTATTTGTTATTATATTTTGATCCGCTGCGAATGTGAGATTCTGAGTTTTGTTTTCTAATCTTCTTTTACCTCTTTCTTCTTCTTTTCTTTAACAATATGGGATTTTTGGAGTCGAAAATTCCGAGTCGTTATACCCATCCTATTGGGTAGAGTCGGGAGATCATCTTGTTCTTGGTCTAGATATGATCTGAGAGGCATCGACGAAGGTAGAGCTTATCAAGAAGAGAATGAAAGCAGTGCAGGATCGCCAGAAGAAATATGCGGACAAGACACGAAGACAATTGGAATGTGAAATTGGAGATTTGGTCTTTGTCAAAATTTTCCCGATAAAAGGAGCTATAAGTTGGTAAGATGGGAAAATTTTCCCCAAGGTACATTGGTCCGTTTCGAGTGCTTGAGAAGATTGGCGTTGTGGCCTATAGGATTGAAGTGCCAGTCCGGATGGCTGGAATTCACAATGTTTTTCATGTACCTCATCTGAGGAAATACGTGCATGATCCATCTCTTGTTGTGGAATTAGCAGTGCAAGAAGACTTAGAGATTGAGCCGGACTTATCTGTTGTCTGGCATCCTGTCCAGATCGTTGATCAAGACGAGAGGCAACTTAGAAACAAGGTGGTAAAGCTAGTCAAGGTGTAGTGGAGCGAGGATCCCAGAGATTGTACTTGGAAAACTGTGGATAGTTTTAGGAAAGCTTATCCGGATCTATGTCCGGATAGCTAGTAATGTTTGTAAGGATGAATTATTTGTTTGGTTGTTAGTGTATGAATGATATGTATGCTTGGATTGTTGAAATAAAAAAATAGCTTTTGGATTATCTTTTTAAAAAAATTTCGGAGACGAAATTCTTTTAAGGAGGAGGAATGTGATATCAGGGAAATTTCAAGCAATTTAAAATGTGATAATCTCCTTTATAAATTATTTAAAATTGGCAAAATTTTATTTTCAAACAATAAAAATAATGTGTTTATATATATATATATATATATATATATATATATATAAATTTTAATAGAATTATTATTTACAAATTGAATTTATGTTTGTTTAAATATATATAAATTGGATTTAAATTTGAATTTGGATTTGATTTTGTAATTTAAAAGATATATATTTTAAATATATTTTGGAATCAAAAAATATTATATACGATTTTATTTAGAATATAATTGGTTTTTATTTTATTTCCTTTAAAGGGTTTTATTTATATAAATTATGAAAGTATTTATTAAATAGTAAAATAAATACAAAAGCTTTTTACTATTATTTAAAAATAAAATAAAAATGCATAATGAAAAGTGTTAGCTTATAAACCATCTTAATAACAAATGTAAATTGATTAACAAGTGCAAATGACAAATGTTAACTAATTTAACAAGTGTCACTTATTATTTTATTTTCTTTTATATTTTTAAAAATCATAATTTAATTCTATATATTCATCTCTCTTCTCTTCTCCATTCTTTTCCCTTTCTCATTTTCGAAAGCAAAGAAAAACTCAAACCCTGTAACACAAATATACAAACCTGTAAAAACATTTCACACCAGATCAAACTAAAAAAAGCCTGTAAACCATTTCTCAAACCAGAAATTAATCAAGCAAGCTTCAATCTGAAATCATCAAGCCAAGATCATCTCTGTTTTCAAAGCTTAGAATCTCTCAACAACAAGTGATTTCCAGTTACAGGATTTCCAGTTCATAAATCAAACCAAGTTCAAGCATTTTAAGTTCCATTCAAAAGCATTTCAGTTTTCAAATTTTCAAACTGCTTCCAATCTCTCTGTTCAACATCTTTTGCTGGTGAGTAAACTTTCTTCTAAATCTTAAAACCTATTTAAGTTGTTTGCATGTGAAAATTATATTTGATGTATAGGTGGAAAACTTGCTGTATTGATATAAATTTTCTTGCATGTCTGTATATCAACATATTGCTCTGTTCTAGCTATACAAAATTTAGAACCTAAGGAAATCCAGTCTCTCTCTCCCTGATTCTTTTTAAACTGAGATGTGTAAACAAAACTTATTTGTATTAGCAAAAAGTTGATCTAAAAATATTTCCAGTTAAGATGTAAGGATAGTTTTAAGATAATGAAAGAATTACAGTAAAAATTTGCTAATATGTAAATTTCAAGCATCATAATTCTTTGTTTAATTTATATAACATTAATCTCCATCTAGAATCATGATTTTTAAGAGTTAAATCATAATTTTTAGAATGGGAACGAGTTAGCATTTCGAGGATGACCAGAAAGTGAAATTTGGGGTTTTTTTGGTGATGGGTGAACTCGGGGTGGTCGGGGTTTCGACTGGAGGTTGTTGGGAAGTTGCCGAGTCGGGGAAAAATGGTTGGAGGTTTTCTCGGCCACCATGGCTTCGACAATCGGTCGGAGTATGGTTTAAGACCTAAAATGGGCCGAGTCTGGAAACGGGATCACTACGACGTCTCTGTAGCATCAGGTTTAATCGGAGGATGGGGGATGGAAGCGTTAGGCTTCGGAGGAGCTGTGATCAGAGGCTGGTAACCTCTAGTGGTCGGAATCGCTAGGACGAGGAGGATTCGTTGTTGAAGTTTCCTGTTCCAGTTCTATCCGTCGTCTCGATTTCAATTCTGTGGTTGTGGTGACTTTTGGATGGTCGGGATTGTAGGGGAGGGACATTGACGACTCATCGACGGTGGTAAGGATGGTTGGAGCTCTGGCGAGCTAGCATGCCTGTGCACAAGGGTGTCAGTGGTGTCAGTTTTCAGGGATGGAACATAGACTCGGGAAAACACTCGGGTAAATGGATAGAGGATTAGAGTAAGGACTCAGGTAGTTGTATGTGAGTGTAACATGTTTCTGTTTTTAAATTTAAACTAAAGTTTTAAAAAAATAAAGAGAAGGGGAAGTACTCGGGTAGGAACTCGGGTGAGTTATCGGGTGGAACCCAAAGCAGGATTTTAAACAAATTTTTAATTTAAAAATAAGCAAGTTTTTAAATTTAAAATAAAACTAGTTTAAATCTATTTCTTTAATCAAATTCTTTACATAATAAATGTTTTTAAATAATGGATTTAAGGAAGTGATATAATTTGTTTAACTTGAATTTGTTAAAGTTAAATTTTTTAGGTTACTTTAAACTTAATTTATAACTGTATTTAAGTGTTAAATAAAAAGATAAATGTTTTTAAAAATGTGTGTTAATAATTAGGTAATTAATAAAGATAAAGATTTATCTTAAAGTTAATTAAGGTTTTGATAATTAATTAAGTAATTAATTAGTTTAATTAATTAATGATTAAGGATTAATTAATTTATAATTAAAAGTTATAGTTAATTAATTAAAGATTAATTAATTGATAATTAATAATTAATAATTAATTAATTAAGTAATTAAGATTAATTAATTTATAATCAGAGAATAATTAATTAAGTAATAAAAGATAAATTAAGTTGTAATTAAGCATTAATTAAGTAATTAGAGATTAATAAACAGGTTATGTAATTAAGGGTTATTAATTAATAATTAAGGTTTATTAATTAATAATTAAGTATATTTAATCTGCAATTAAAGGTTTATTAATCAATTTATAAGGTAATTAGGAGTGATTAATTAATTAGTGATTGATTTAAGCAGGGATAGGTGAATAATTCTTAAGTAATTAATTTAATTTGAGTTAATTAAATTAATTATAATATGGATTAATAATTCTTGCTTGTGGAATGAAAGGCGGATCGTTACGTAAAAAATCTCGATTAACTGAGTTTAATTAGCTCGAAATTTTAGACTTTGAATAAAAATCCAATTACAGCGTCACTATCCTTCTACATCGAAGGAGACAAATTATCTTTTGTGTATTGATTCACCTCTTACACTTCAATACATACCTAAAGTCATAACTAGAACTAATAGCAAGGAAACTTCTATAATATTCCAAAGACTAATCCCCTCATCACGTAAGATCTTCTATTTTGACTAACATATTGTTAAACTATAGAAGATTTCCTGATACTTCGTTCTATAGTTGATCCACAATAACTACAAATACGTAACCTCTTGGTATCCCCTATGGTTATTAGTAAATCACCATCCAACATTTGAAAAACATTATGTACACTAGTCTCATGAGCTTATCTATGAAAACCACCCTACACCTTAGGTACCTAATATACTTAAAAAGTGCACTGTTATGATACCCACCGATATAGGGCAAAGTTAAGTGGTAAATTAAATAAAATAATCACAAAACCTATCGTATATCTCACAATGCAAGGATATAATATAATGGTCATCATAGATATAAATAGATAAGACAGAAAATAACTATATAAACCTTCACAGATCAGAACACAGGTTCAACACAGTTACACAAAGTAGTAATAGAGTTTATACAACCAATAAATAAACTCAAATACCCATCTCTAATAAAAATCAAATACTATCAAAGCTCCACATTGTCGAATAATAGAGTAAACAATAATAGTCCAAAATATAAGTATGCGAAAATGTAGCCTTCTGCTAGTCCATCTGCACTACATCACATGCTATCTCACACCTGCTATCTAGTCTACCCATTTAAGAGAACTCAAGATGATAAGAAGCAAATCATAAAACCTCAATTCAAACAAAAAAGATCTCAAAATACTATGTTAGTCAGTGTAGTAAATGACATAGGGTATGGAGAATCATACGTGACCTATCTGTGCACCTTAGCTCATAATAGTAATGCTAAATACTATCATCATCATATGGGTGCACTATAAGTTAAATACAATATCAGATGTTTGAGTATTCAAGTCCACAATGCCTACGTAATATGACATCACTATAGTGATAAAGCGAAACATAGCAACAAAAAAAACATAGCATCCATTAAACAATCCACACTACTCAAGTGAGTTGGATATACAATAATTCGTATGGCTGTACCTTTTCCATAGACTAGTTAAACATCTTGGTTTCTTGAAGCTCTAATCCATGCCATATAGTATGCCAGGAAACAGACCCCTTATATCTCCAAGGTCAAATATACATGAATCTGTATCGACGATTCGCGATACTATATCCTCATATCCAAAGGGGCATCCCCACATACCCCCTTTCTGCGAGCACAATTAGAAATTTCTTAGTATCAACGATCCCTTTGCATGCATCCTCATAGTCAAACCCAATCATCACCCATCTTCAATGTAGAACACATTTTTTTTCTATTTATAAGATCTTGTCCTCGAACTTGTCCTTATGGATCATTATCGCAACTCCAACCATTGAGTTGCACTTGTTAGAAAGTCTCTAGATGCCTACTCCTAAACCATAGAGTTGTCGTATCAAAGTTCCAAGGTAATTACGCCGAAGCATCACATCATCGCTTCACCGTCAAGACCGCCCGTCGAAGAGCCATAACGTTGAAATTGAATGTCCAACGAACCATCACATCATGCTTCCCAAGATCCTCCTTGATTCACACGAGAGTTGGCTAAGACTTGCCAACCCCATGAATGTTCGGTCTTGACCACTTTTGGTTGTGTACTTAGCCAATTTTGTCTAAGTACAAACTAGTGCCAAACTCTCAGCACCCCTTCCTTAAACTTAAAGTAAACAGTGCCAAGCTCGAAGATTGCACCTCCATAGCCCAAAGTAGAGATCCAAAACCCTTTGATGATGGAAAATTTTAAGTGCCGAAATTTTATAAATACACAAACACTTCCTCATCTATATGTCCCGCAGCCAACAACTACCCAACACGAAGTCCAAAGCTCTCATCCCAGATCTCTCGATCAAAAAGCTCTCAGCAGTAAATACTCGGTTGAATTTTCACAAAGTATTAAAACCTCTGGTCATTCTCTTAAGGCCTAAAGTCATTTAATATGTGTCCCGAAGCTACCACTTGAAAATCCTAAAGAAACTTCCCACTGACCTAAATTTGCACTACCATCAACCTATTTTCTTTCCCTCAAACCCCATCAATTATCACCCACACCTCATGCGTCCACTGTTGTAGCTCCCAGAACTTTAAAATGACATATTTTACTTGCAAGCGGTTTTGGCAATTTTATTCATTGATTCCACTCCATGATGACCAATTTTACATTAAACTAAAATGAATTAGAAACACAATAAACAACTTTGTACAACCAAAATACAACTTCCATACAACATTACAAAGCAATATAATCCGTATCCAAATAATTCGAACAACTTAGATATATGAGAATAACATATGACAAGTGATATAATAAAATGGTCGAAAATGAATCAAAACACACATTTAAAAAAAATTAAATGCATTATTATGGTTGGATCTAAGTTTGAAAATGTTTTACATTCAAAATCACCTTAAAAATCATCATGTTACTATCAATATGCATAGAATACTGAGAAGTGTAAAACCACTCACTTAGAACAATCAAACATGATTCCTAAGTAAAATCTAAAGTGAAATAGTGTCTTCATGAATCCCAAGGTGTCCAATCAGCAATTAATCTAATCCCTTCATTAATCACCCTTTAATCCCTTGTTTAAGCTAAGAAAAGTAAGCTTTTCGGTTGCTATGTAGATGATTAATGGTGATTTCTAACTATTTTATGAATCAGAATAATGATTAGGAGAGGTTCCATCAGCCCTACTTGGCTGTAATCCTGAAATAGGCCTTCGGGGTTAACCCATACTTTAATTACCCACTTAAATGTCCAAAAACTGCCTAAATTATGAAATACATATCTCCTAAATGGTAAATCCAAAAAGCTATTACGATCACTTTACGAAAAGAGAAAACATCAAATTTATCCAAAGAAAGTGGTCTCGACCCCTTATTCGTTTACCATCAAAAGTTCTATATCTTACAAGTTTTCAAGATCAAATTATTCAATAAAATTATCAAGTGTCAAAAATGTTAGTACTCAACATCCCCCAAAGTTACATCGACATATGATCTAATATGATTTCAAAATGTGAATATTAGGCTCAAGTCTTTAAAATCATACTTAATACACGAAAACTTATCCCAAAAAAGATTGTAAATTAGATCCCTTGAATTAAGTTATTGAATAATTGCATACATTTATGCAATTATTCAGTGAATAATTACAGACGTTCATGCAATTATATCTAAAAATTGCACACATGTCTACAATTATTCAGTGAATAAATGTGGAAATTTCTACTATTTTTTGGTGAACAAGTGCGGAAATTTATGCAATTTTTCATGTATGCAATTTTTTCAAAACATTGCAGAAATATCCATAATTTTGTGGTGAATAATTGTAGAAATATCAGCATTTTTTTCAAAAAATTACGGAAATGTCTATAATTTTTTAACATAATTGCATGAATGTCTGCAGTTATTTGCTGAATAATTGCATAAATGCATGCAATTATTCAATAACTTAATTCTAGGGACCTAATTTACATACTTATTTTGGAAAAGATGTTTGATGTATATTAAAACTTAATAGGGACTTTAGCCAAACTTTCCCTTTCAAATATTATTTTGCCATCATCCGATACGTAAATTTTGAGCCATTACATTATCGATATCTCTTTCTCAAAATACCTTGACTAGAAATAATTGAGGACAAACATTCATTTATTTAATCGATTCGGTACTTATCATTATATATGATTTGTAATTACAATCAGTTTAACTTCTTAGTCCTAGGGATTTCATATTGTATGTAATAATGTGATCGGCAACACTAAAATATATGTTTATAAATACATGTACATGCAATAGAAACAAAAACCAAAAAACTTACTTTCTTTCGTTTATAAGAGTTAAGTATACAATTGTATAAGTCGCAAAATTACATAATTTTCCATAGGGTATAACCTCTAATCTATTGGTTCCTATGCCAAACTGGCATCGAAGAATCATTTTTTTTCTTATAGAGGGGCTATGTGTTAGTTGTCCCCCCTTAAACCTCAAATATGCATTTTAATATGCTAAGAGTGAAGGATCAAGTGTTATAATTAAAGAAAAACAAGTTTCCTAACGACATCTAAGAGGAAGTTGTCATTAGTTATCTGTTATCAACTATATAAGTTATGTAATGGAATTTTCTTTTCCTGTGATAATGATGGTTTTCTTAATAGTCCAATATATATTACTTTGAGCAGTTATATTTAGATATTACATGTTATCTCTACGATGGGAACACATGATTTGTTCAAAATTTTAAATGCTCTGTTGAATGCAAATTATTTTAGTTTAGTTGCTTTATGATGTTACACTTAAATAAACCCTAACGTGTTACTGTAGCATTTGTTATTACTTTTAGATTTGAAAATAGAGGACGTTGCAAACTCGTAATAGAACAAAATTAATAATATATGTTTGTTTCTTTATTATCAGTTACAAACATTAAATTTTTTGATTTATTTTGAGTAAATATTAGCGATTTCAAAGATTCTATTTCAATTAATTAATTTTATAAGACTTCGATGTATATGTATTTTATAAGAACGATCTCAAACTATTTGAAGGTAAATGTAACGACCCTAATTTTTGGTAACATTATTTAGAATATTTAATTAGTTAAATAAAATAAAATAATGTAACGATTAGGGGATTGAGATTTGTTATTAACAAGGGTAGTCATGCTATGTTAACAAATGAACTAAAAGGGGGTTTGAACTTTAAATAAGAGAAGGAAATAGGTGAGGGAAAAATAGGAAAGGACACATCCTTACATCCTAAACCCTTACACTCATTCACTTCACATGTTTATTTTCTACAAACAAACCAAAAAAATTGAGGCCCACCACCATTAAAGGAAGAATAAGAAAAAGATAACTAAAGGAAGGAAGATTAAAACAATCAAACCCATTCTCAAATCTCAGCTCCTTAATCAAAAAGCTACGGTGAATAATGAATACATCTCAAGTTTTTAATGGTTTTTGGTTTTTAGTATGAAATCCAAAATTATTTGCAAATGTTTGTCATGTTTTGGATAGTAAAATGTATATCTATATGTTGTTGATGATTCATGCTAATTCACATAGATTTTGTGATATGTTTTGATATGAAAACCCTATTATATGACATCCAATTGCCTTGTGAATTTAGATTTAGATTAGAAATGATAATTTAGAAATAGGTTTCAATTTTCATAATTTTTTGAACTGGATTTTATATGAATTTTTTAGTGAAGAAAATACTATTTTGGTTTTAAAAATTTATTGCGGCCAAATTATATTGGCTTGGGGTCTAAAATTAATATATGTTGGAAAACATATTAAAAATGATTTACAAATTTTTTGTAGAATTTTCCTAAGTGTTTTAATGGATATATAAAATTATTTAAGGTATGAGACCTAAATATTTTATATATTTATATAAAGGAGAAGGGCTATTTTGTAAATAATTCAAATTGTTATTTTTGAAACTCAGTAGTACTTTTGGAAAAGAAAATTTGCAACCAATCATAATTTGACAAACAAGGCAGGTTAGTACAAAGAATTAATTTAAAAATCAAATCAACATGCTTTTTCTTGTTTTAATGCTTTCGGTACAAGGCTTCCGACTCCTTACCTCCGCCTCTAACTCCAACGAAACCAATGCACATCGTATTAGGGTACGTAGTGAATTGGGTATAGGCGGAAGATACTGGTTCGAAACCATGGGTTTTGAGGGGATCGAAGCATGCTTTGTTTTAAATTGAAAATGCAACTGCTTTTGCTTTCGAAGGAAGTGCTTTCGACTTGGATGGCTTTTGGCTGAGTCGAATTTTAAAAAGGAAAAGTTTCGAATGGGTTGCGCCTTTTGTTTTAAATGAATGCTTTCGAAGGAGTCGAAATCCCTGACTGCCGCTTTTTATCTTTTAACCTAGATTGGGTCGAAAGGGTTATCTTGTTTTCAAAACCAAGCCGCTTCTCCAATGCTTTCGAAGAAATAGTTTCGATACCATCACTTCTTTACTTGGGAAATGATTTTGACATAAATGTTTTAATGATCCTTTTGCTCTATAAAAGGTAGAACCCAAATGGTTTCAAAAGAGATAGTTTTAATGCTTTCGAAAGGTTTTAAAGAATGGTTTCTAAGAGGTGGTCCCCTAATGGTTTCAAAAGGTCTATAAGAAAAGGTTTTCCAATAGTTTCAAAAGGCAATGTGTAAGTGTTTTAAAGATAGGATGTCTAAGGTTTTAAAGATTTCGAAGGAGATGTTTTTCAATACTTTAAAAAAGATAAATATAAATGGTTTTGAAAGGTATGTTTTGGCCTTCGGCCTAAAGTTTTACTTGTATCAAAAGGGGTACTTACAACGGTTTCGAAGAGGATGGTTTCAAAGGGTTCGAAAGGGGTACTTTCGAAAGTTTAAGTGTTTTCATCAACAAGGTTTTGTGTAAAGAATATGTAACATGGCAAGGTTATTTGAGTAAAGAAAAGAGTATACATAAATAAGTTCCATGTTTAAAGAATGATTTAAAGGTTCAGATCAATTTGAAAGAAAAGGTTTTCAAGGAAAATTTTATGGGTAGATAACCCTAAGTAAAATGACTCAGATATTAGAATACCAGATGAGACTGGTATAGGGTCACGTCCTATACTTTAGCTAATGGTCCTTGGCCAAAATAGGTCCAAAATTCCAGTGTGTAGGTCTTTGTCGCAGGTGAGACTAAAATTAAATTACACACAGAAAGGAAACTAAAAAAAGGACAAGTTATTAGTGATCCGACAAAGCCATTAGTATCAGTTAGACTTGGAGACGTAAGTAAGGACAGACTATTCAGAAGAGGAGTATCTAGTTGGTGTAGATTTTTATGTTTTCTAGCAGGCCCGAGTCAGCCTAGGGTTAGTAGTTAGCCAAACAAAACTACAGTGTACGGATAAATAGTCCATTTGATAACTATACATGATATTGCTTTACAGATTTAACAAGTTTTGGTTGCATGATTATAATTTACAAAAAGATATGTTTTAAAATGGATATTAGTGAGGGGAACCCATTCTGCTAGGCAACATGGTCTCACTTAATATCAAATAACCGAGATGTATAATATTATTCACACGAGGCTTTATGTCTGACTCGAAGTTTATGTTTTCCCCTTAAGCTCTCGGGTACTTAAAAATTGATTCGATTAGGCTGGGGGTTGAGGTTTGCAGGTCTTAAGTCGGTTGGCGAATAAAGCTTCCAGGAAAGAGCAGGTGGCTGACGGATAGCTATTTAGGAGTGTTGTTTTACTTTGTTTATTCTGTTGTGTTGTATTAAGTCAGTTATGACTATATAGTACTCTGGTCAACCAAGGAGGCAACATCATTGTCGCTTTTGGCGTATTCATGTAATAATTAAATTTTATCTAAACCTAGGAAAGATTATGGGATTATATAATTTGAATGTGAAACATGTGTTTCGAAATGTAATCGGTCAAATGTTGTTGTTTTTTTGAATTCTCGATTTAATTTCATATTCAAGTGCTTTTGATATTATGTATACCATTAATATAGTCGTATTTGGTCATCGGAAGTTAATACTATGGATGACTGTAGCATCTGTAGCGTTTAGCTTTGGGCCTCTAGATAGAGAATGTTACAACTTGGTATCAAAGCATATGTTTATGAAAAACTTTAACTAAAAGGATGATTTTTAAAATATAATCCTAAGGTATTAGCGATAAGATTGGGGTAAGGGATAACGTTATGGTAACGTACTTATATTTTCTATATATAAGTATGCACTTTATCTCTAATCTCCTATCTCTATTAGGTTATTTTTCTATATCTCACGATGCTTTGAATGAAGATATGGATTCTCGAAGAGATAATGTTGGAGTAGGAAGCACCACTGTAGATGGAAATGCCAAAACTCAAACTAGAAGGAACCAAGGTCGGGCACGAACTGGAAATATTGGTGCTGAAGTCCCGCAAGTTGACACGGGAGCCTTGTTTCAGTTTTTCGTTAGTATGATGCAAGCGGGGTTGCTGTTGGAGTAGTTGGAGGAGGAGCCCAGGAAGCTCCAGTAGTCAACAATTATGCTACTTTGAGTAGGGACTATGCTAGGTTAGGAGGAAAAGCATTCGTTGGGACTGAAGACGCCATAGAAGTGGAGAACCGGTTACTGCACTGTGAGAGGATTTTTGTAGATTTAGGGCTCAGTGATGAGCACAAGAGAAGGATAGCTTCGAGATAGCTTCAAGGAGCAGCTTTATACTGGTGGAATAGTGTGACTGTTAGAGTGGATGATGGAACAATGACATGGCTGAGTTTAAGAGGAGGTTTGAGAAGAGATTCATGTCTATGATAGCGAAGTCTACCTTGCTCAGAAAGTTTGCCGAGTTAGAGCAGGGAGAGATGACTATGTTATAGTATGCTACAAGGTTTAAGGAGTTGGCAAGATATGATTATGCCACTGTGGATACCGTAATTAAGAGAAACAAGAAGTTTCTTATGGGGTTGAAACTTGAATTGGCCAATGCTACATTACCTCATATAGGGATCCCTGCGATGTTGTAGTAGAGATGGCTCTAAGATACGAGGAAATGATTGCTTCTGTGGAGAAGAATAAGGTGAAGGAGGTCTAAGTGGGGTAGAGTCGGGAAAGGAAGTTCTTTCCTAAGAAAGGAGCCCAGAAGAGTAAAGACGAGAAGAAGGAAAAGTCAGAAGTTGTCTGTTTTAAGTGCGACAAGAAATGACATTTTGCGAATGAATGCGTTCTGGAGAGGCAAAGAAGGTGACTGGGAAGAAGAATATCAAATTCTTCAACTGCGATCAGATGGGTCATTACAAGAGCCAATGTAAGGAGCCTGCTAAGGATGGAAAAGACAAAGTATATGCATGGAGCCAGCTACCTCAATGCCCACGGTATGGAAAAAGGGAAAGTAGTGTTAGGGAGTACACTTATAATTCTTGGTATGGCACATAGTGTTTTGTTTGATACCGGTCCATCACATTCTTCTATATCTCGTTGTTTGGTAGATAAGCTTAACCTGGAACCCTCATACCTAGTTACTTCCTTAAGGGTTACAAATCCAATAGGAGGGTAAGTAACACTTGGGATGAGATGTGACCACTTAGAGTTTGACTTGTTAGGTCATACCTTTATTTGCAGTTTGCATGTGTTTAATTTCATAGGGTTCGGAATCATTTTGGATATGGACTGGTTAAGTAAATGCGATGCTGGGATATTTTGCCATCATGGGAAAATATCGCTTAGATACCCAGAATGTAGGGAGCGGTTTGTATATACCGTAGAAAACCCTAGCTGTGAGGTGAATGCTTTGTTGGGTGTTGTGGAGATAGAAAACGAGTTGAATCTAGTTTTTGTAGTTAGAGAATTCGCAGATATTTTTGAACCGTAGTATGATTGCCACCGAAATGAGCCATTGAGTTTTGAATAGATTTGGTGCTTAGAGCAGAACTAGTGAGTGGACGGCCAAGCAGGATGACACCTACCGAAATGAGGGAGCTCAAGGTGCAGTTGGTGGATTTGGAAGGCAAGAATTTCTTTTGACCTAGTAATTCACCTTAGGAAGCAGCCATAGTGTTTGCTAAGAAGCCGAACGGATCCTTAAGGTTATGTATCGATCATCATAAGTTGAGTGAGAAACGATAAAGAATCGACATCTGTTGCCTAAGATTGACGATTTATTTTTGCAGTTGGATTTGGCGATAGGTTTCCGTCAGCTTAGAGTAGTAGAGGATATTATCCCTTTGACGACATTTAGAACCAGATATGGATCGCACGAATGGCTAGTGATGCTGTTCGGATTGACCAATGCGCCAGCTTTCTTTGTAGATTTAATTAACCGGATTTTCCTAGAGCACCTGGGTAGGTTCATATTGGTTTTCATAGATGATATTTTGGTATACTCTAAGGATGAAAGAAAGCATAAAGTTCATCTTTGAGTAGTGCCTGAAACACCGAGGCAACATCAGTTGAAGGTGAAGTTTTCGAAGCGTAAGGAAGTGATATTTCTTGGCCATGTAGTTTTAAAGAAAGGGTTATTAGTGGATCCAACTAAGATCGAGGCCGTGGATAGTTGGAATAGACCAGAAATGGTGACTGAGATAAGAAGTTTTCTGGAATTGGCTAGGCAGAAGAGTTATGCGGATAAAAGAAGGAAAGACTTAGAGTTCTCTATTGGAGAGCTTGTTTTTATTAAGGTGTCGTCGATGAAGGGTGTGATTTGATTTGGGAAATCATGGAAGTTGACACCGAGATTCGTTGGACCATTTCCTATTATTGAGAGGATCGGCAAATTCGCGTATAGAGTAGAGTTGCCGAGCATTTTGGTAAGATTCCACAATGTTTTCCATATTTCTCATCTAAAAAATTATAGTTGAGATCCAAAGACTGCTATAGTACCGACAGTGTTAGATGACTTAGTCGTAGAATTGAATTTGACTATAGTTAGAAAGTCGGTTCGCATAGTCACGAGGGATGAGAAGAGGTTCAGGAACAAGACAGTCAGATTAGTTAAAGTCCAGTGGAACGAGGACGAGAGAGAATGTACTTGAGACTGTACTTGGGAGACTGAGAATAGAATGAGAGATGCTTATCCTGATTTGTTTGATGGTATGTTATACCTTTTTGATTGATTGTTGTGTACCTTATCGTAATTTTGAGGACGAAATTCTTTAAGGAGGGGAGTATGTAACAACCATAATTTTTTGTAAAATTATTAGGATATTTAATTATTTAAATAAAATAAAATAATATAAAGGTTAGGGGATTGAGATTTGTTATTAAAAATGGTAGTTGTGCCGTGTTAACAATTGAACTAAAGGGGGATTTGAACTTAAAAAGAGAGAGGAAAATAGGTGAGGGAAAATTAGGAAAGGAAACATCCTTATACCCTAAACCCTTATACTCATTTACTTCACATGTTCAATTTCTACAAAAAAACAAAAAACATTGAGGTCGGCCACCATTAAAGAAAAAACAAGAAGAAGATAAAGAAATTAAAGGAAGGAAGATTAAAGCAATCAAATCCATTCTCAAATCTCAACCCCTTAATAGAAAAGCTAAGGTGAATAATGACTACATCATAAATTTTTTATGGTTTTTGGTTTTAGTATGAAATCTGAAATTATTTGCAAATGTTTTTCCATGTTTTGGATGACAAAATATATAACTTTATGTTGTTGATGATTTATGCTAATTCACATAGATTTTGTGATATGTTTTGATATGAAAACCCTATTATATGACATCCAATTACCTTGCGAATTTAAATTTAGATTAGAAATAATAATTTAGAAATGGATTTTAATTTTCATAATTTTTTGAATTAATGTGGATTTTATATGAATTTTCTAGTGAAGAAAATGCTACTTTGGGTTTAAAAATTTACTACGAACAAATTATATTGGCTTAGGATCTGAAATTTATATATATTGGAAAACATATTAAAAATGATTTACAGAAATTTTTGTAGAATTTTCCTAAGTGCTTTAATGGATATATAAAATTATTTAAGATATGAGACTTAAATGTTTTATATATTTATATAAAGAAGAAGGGGTATTTTGTAAATAATTCAAATTGTTATTTCTGAAAATTGACAGTACTTTTAGAAAAGAAAATTTGCAACCAATCATAGTTTGACAAATAAGGCAGGATAGATATAAAGAATTAATTTGAAAAGTTAAACAACGATATTTTTTCTTGTTTCAATGCTTTCGGCATCAAGCTTCGACTCCTTACCTCCGCCTCCAACTTCATCGAAACCAATGCACTTGATATCAGATACCTGGTATGTAGTGAATTGAATATAGGCGGAATGTACTGGGTCGAAACCACAGGTTCTAAGGGGATGGAAGCATGCTTTGTTTTAAACTGAAAATGCGCCTGCTTTTGCTTTTTACTTGGTCGGCTTTCGATCGAGTCAAATGTTAAAAAGGGAAGCGAATGGGTTGTGCCTTTTGTTTTAAATGAATGCTTTTGAAGGGATCGAAAGCCCTAACTGCCGCTTTTTAACTTTTGACCCAGATTGGTTTCGAAAGGGTTGCCTTGTTTTCAAAACCATGCTGCTTCTCCAATGCTTTCGAATGGATGGTTTCGACATCATCACTTCTTTACTTAAGATATGCTTTCGAAAGAAATGCTTTCGACTTAAATGTTTTAATGACCTTTTTTCTCTATAAAAGATAGAACTCAAATGATTTCGAAAGAGATAGTTTTAATTCTTTCGAAAGGTTTTAAAGAAAGGTTTCTAAGGGGTGGTCCCCCATGGTTTCGAAAGGTCTAAAAGTTTTCCAATGGTTTCGAAAGGCAATGTTTAAGTGTTTTAAAAATAGAACGTATGAGGTTTTAAAGCTTTCGAAGGAGATGTTTTTTAATGCTTTCAAAATGATAAATATGAATGGCTTCGAAAGGTATGATATCGAAAGGTATGTTTCGGCCTAAGATTTTACTTGTATCAAAACGGGCACTTCCAATGGTTTCGAAAAGGATACTTTCAAAGGGTTCGAAAGGGGTGCTTTCGGAAGTTTAAGTATTTTCATCAACAAGGTATTGTGTAAAGAATATATAACATGGCAAGTTGATTTGAGTAAAGAAAAGTGTATATATAAATAAGTTCCTTGTTTAAAGATTGTTTTAAGGTTTAAATCAATTTGAAAGAAAAAGTTTTCAAGGAAAATTTTATGGGAAGATAATCAGAAGTAAAATGACTCAGATATTAGAATATCGATGTGACTGATATGTGGTCACACACTATACTTTAGCTAGTAGCGTTTAGCTAAAATAGGTCCAAAATTCTAGTGTGTAGAACTTTGTCACAAGTGAGATTAAAATTAGCAACACACGGAAAGGAACCTAAAAATAAAGGACATGTTATTAGTGATCCCACAAAAATATTAGGACCAGTTAGACCTGGAGAAGTAAAGTCAGACCGTCCAGAAGAGGAGTGTCTAACAGATGTTAGATTTTTATGTTTTCTGCTAGGCCCGAGTCAGCTAAGGGTTAGCAATTAGCCAAACAAAACTACATTGTATGGACAGATGGTTCATTTGATAACTGATATATACATGTACATGGTATTGCTTTATAGATTTAATTAGTTTTGGATGCAGGATTATAATTTGCAAAGATATGTTTTAGAAATGATATTAGCGAGGGGAAAATCGTTCTGCTAAGCGTCATGGTCTCACTTAATATCAGATAACCGAAATGTATAGTATTATTCACACCAGACTTTATGTCTGACTCGAAGTTTATGTTTTTACCCTTAAACTCTCAGGTGCTCAAAAATTGATTTGAATAGACTGAGGGTTGAAGTTTACAGGTCTTTAGTAGGTTGGCGAATAAAGCTTTCGAAGACGAGCAGGTGGCTGGCAGATAGCTATTTAAGAGTGTTGTTTTATTTTGTTTATTCTGCGGCATTGTATTAAGGCAGATATGACTATATAGTACTCTGATTAACCAAGGGGGCATCATCATATATCGCTTTTGGCGTATTTATGTAATAATTAAATTTTATCTAAACCTGAAAAACGATTATGGGATTATGTAATTTGAATATGAAACATGTGTTTTGAAATGTAATCGGCAAAATGTTGTTTTTATGAATTCTATGATTTTGTTTCATATTTAAGTGCTTCTGATATTATGGATATCATTAACATAGCCATATTTAATCGTCGGAAGTTAATACTATGGATGATTACGACATCTGTAGCGCTTAGTTTTGAGCCTCTACATAGAGGATGTTACAGTAAAAGACCGATTTACACAAATATTGAGAGTTTACTATTGGATGTTTTAGTACGCGTTACCATATTGCTCTACTATGACATCAACGCTATTAGATTGTCTCGCATCATAAAAAACGGACCCACGATTTGAAAATGAGATTCTCCTTCATCGTTAAACAACTTTAAGACGTGGTGCATAAATATATGTTGATAGACACGTAACATTGACGGTTTCTTTTGTTATGATAAGGCATGTCAAATCATATCGTACATCGTGGGAAAGAGAAGGGGAAACTTGCTTTGATCTCTAAAACCGAAGGTTGCAAATTGAGCGATGCAGACACAAAAACAAGTCCCTTTAAAGAGAAGGGAAGAATTCAAAAGGATATGAATCAACTGAATGATTGCCTGGGTTGGCGCGCATGATGAAAAATAATGAGACGACAACGTGAGAATGTAATTGACCTACATTGCAAAAAAATCAAAATTTTTGTGTATAAATATAAGTTGGCAGAGACGTAACATTTTAGATTCGTTTTATTACGATGATAGTCGACTCATACATAGAGAACTATTTTTACTGTTGAAACACAACACCCATTTTTTGCTAATTGAAGGGGGTTTATTACACGCAACAACATTGATTAATGATATTATCTCTGTATAAATTGGATTATAGCATATTTGTTGGCAGTTCTATAGGGTTTCATTTATCTGTTGTATATAACGTAGAACACTAATGGATATATAATACAAAGAGGATATGTACGTCAAGTCTCTCTCTCTCTCTCTCTTATAATTTTAATATATAAAATATCATTCATTATAATCTATTATAATTTAACATAAATTAGATCCTTGCCCGCGTTTTTCCTTCACAACCAACAGATATTCTCACACTCATATTAGTAATCTTGCAATCATCACACTCTAATTTTGATGATATATTCCTTTTATATCATTTATACCAAATAGTAATGACAATGTGGAGGGTTTCTTGTGCCCCAGGCCCGCCTTGGTTTTTTAGACCTCGCTCTAGACTTCCCCCATAGACCCAGTGCGTGTCCGGAATTTTATCTCGAATTCGAAACCCGAACGGGTCAGGGTAGACACACCCCGCCCCAAGACCCGATGAGGTTTTTGTATTGATTCAAAATTGTGTACTAATGTACATATACTTATATTTGTTGTTACCAAATGATACATTAAATACAAATAACAATGTGTTTACAATGATAAGAGAAGATAATAAAAATGTGTACTAAATAGTTTAAAAAAATATGCATATGTTATTGTATAATTATCAGTGATACAACTTAACACTATAAAAAAATTATAGCTTATTGATTGGAACATTATAATATCCATGTCACAATTACACTCACACGTATTATATTAACAAATCA
The DNA here is from genome assembly GCA_030765085.1 of Allium cepa. Taxonomy (NCBI): domain Eukaryota; kingdom Viridiplantae; phylum Streptophyta; class Magnoliopsida; order Asparagales; family Amaryllidaceae; genus Allium; species Allium cepa. Next base: position 917,722,566 of record CM060931.1, on the reverse strand, counting down.
TCATTACAATACTAGAGCGATATCACGAGATCTCAATAGTGCGGGTAGGGTTGGGGCGAGTCAGCCAGCTCCGACCCGACCCTAGACCCTCAGCTCTCAAGAACGGACTACGGGTCTATCGGCACCGATGATCCAATGTGGCGGGTCAGTGCTGACCAAAACAGGGACGGGTCAATCGGATTTGGATCCTAGACCCATCCTATTGTCATCCCTAATACCAAACAGTATTTACTGTCTTAAATCGATAATTCTTATTTAAACTATGTTTTTCAAATGTATGTGTAAAGAATAATATCATCTCCGTTAAATCTTCTAATTCTATGGTTTAATATTATGAAATCTCTACCGAATCAATTAGATGTATTAATGTCGAGTCAGCTACATCAATGGTTCATTTAGATGAACTCAAATAAGTTATTATTTACTTATTTTTTGAAAGTCAAAATTAACTTGTTTTGACCTTTAAACAAAAAAAAAACTTCTTTAAATGGCCGAGCAACAGTTCAAAAAACATAAATGAAATATCAAAGTGCACTAGGCTCAGGGTACCATCTTCAATTGTTGATTTGGCCACGTCGAGACAAATAGTTACAGTTATGCTATCCATAGCATTACCAATAGATCTTCAAAAACAAAATCAAAACTGTAAAACAAAAAAAAAAATCTTTGACTGGGAGCCAATGGAATAAACAAGTGCATCCAGCTGTATACGAGCACAAACAAAAAAACAAGAGGCATAAAATTGTACAGTCAGGTTGGCAGAGAAAGGGCAGCAAGGGGAGAAACGAATCAGAATCTTTACCTGACTGCCAACATGCTTCCCTGCACTCCATGACAAATCCATACAACACATAAACATCACACATTTTCTTCAAAAAACTACAAGAAAATACAAAGACAAAGTACAAAATCCACTAAAAGAAAACAAAAGCATTATCTTCATTCTAATTGCCCAATGTTTTCATCACTTATAACCCTTAAACAAGTATAGAAGCAACGGCCCATTTGGATCGACTTAAATAAGCTGTTTTTTGGCTTTTTGAAAGTTAAAATGAATAGTTTTTGGCTTTTAAAAAGCCAAAAATCCAAACGAGACCTTGAATGAGTATTGCTTCATAAGCTATGCAGTGCGACCGCTCAGGTCAAGCAGGAGCCGGCTGCACTGTGGACATGAAAGGTTGTTCTTCGGCACCATTAGGTAAAGGTAACAATGCTGGCATCCAGCCAGGATAAGCACCTGGGGTTCTGGTCCTTCTGGAACATTCACTTGTGAAGTGTAACTGGACGATGAGCTTACTGATGATGAGCTGAAGGAAGATGAATTTTCGGAACTTATGTCGCTGTTGAAATATTGGTTGATGTTGTCTTCGCTTGAACTGTCATTGTTGCTTGATGCGGTTTCTTCTGAGGAGGAGGAGGACGAGGAGTTGTTGTTGGTGTTGCAAAAGCGAGGGTCTATCTTTGTTGTTTCACCGCTCCTCCAGTTTCGATAATGCATTTGTCCGGTCTACATTTAGGATTTGAAAGTGTTCATCATTCCATAATAGCAAGTATTTTAGGGTGTAATATAATGTGTAACTTAAATCTTTCATATTGAATGATTGTAAGAGGAATTGTATCATATTGGACAAATTTTACTTATAGACCAAACAAAAATTGTTATTTCAATTGTAGGTCCCGTTCAAAACTTATTATAAAATGTCTTTTTTTCCATATAATACCATTTTATACTTGCGCACTTTAAAACTGAACAAACATAAAAGAAATTTCAAAAAATTATATTTGCACAGTTTGAATTTGCACAAGCACAGATTGTTTTTTCAAAAAATTATGCTTGCACAAGCGTGATTGGGATATTGTGCTTGCACAATTTCAAATTCAGCCCAAACCTACTTTCATAATAAGCTTTGATTGAGCCTTAAAGTTGAAATATGTTTTTTTTGTCGGGGCTGTAAATAAAATTTGTTCTATCATATTTGATCCCAAAAAATATGGTGTTCAAATAAAAAAAAGGTTTGCTTTGCATTTTGATTATTGTGGCCAATTCTACTAACATGCACCTTAAATATTGACAATCATTATTATTATTGTTTAATAAAAGGTTTATTTTTATTTTAACTTGTTTTTTATAACATGAGCTTCTTGCAACAAGTTTCAAACTAATAAGCTTATCATTGTGTGACAGCGCAATGCCTTGTCCAAACAAGCTATTGGTGGTCCTTGACTATATAAGCTATTGGTACTGGGAATTAACATACACCAAAAATATTAACAATTAATTTAAATACTATATTTTACTCAACTTACTCCAACTATTTTTCAAATTACCTTCTTCTATCCTTTTGTACAAATCCATGAAACTAAAGACTTGTACTCACATTTAAGTTTTAGCAAATGTGTCATTCTTTAATTTTGGTAAGATTATGGTATATCTATTGATGTTAGCTATAGATTTTTAATTCTAAAAATACCTTTTCAGCAACTAATTTATGTTTTCGTCATGTATAATTTGTATATTTTGAACATGCACCTTGTAGTAAGAGAATTCCAAATTTATATATCTAGATTCCATGAACCTAAATTTTTATAAGATATTTGTTATTTTCTTTCTTAAAAGTTTAAATTAGGATTCTTTGGTAAAATGATATTAGAACAAAAAGAGTATTTTGGTCAGTGATCTATGGAGCTGAAATACAATTGACCCTTAAGTTATATATCTTGATATAATTTGCCAAATGTAACCAAGTGTAAAACTTTGGTTGTTAAATCAAATATTATATATCTTAATTATTTGGTTTAGAAGCCTTAAGTTTATCTATTGAAACCATAAATAGAATAGGTATAAACATAAAAAATCAAACAGCTTCATGATGAATCGAAAGGGGGAAATCAAGATATTGATGACCCACAAATGGCTACATATAGGTTTATCCAAATAGCAAATCCTATAAATCAATATAAAATAAGTATTTGGAAACTTTCTGTTAGACTGATTATAGCATATTCAGTTCAAGTTCTTAATAATGGTAGCTAAATCAATACATGAAGAACGATGAACTTACGAATTAAACAACGCTTCAAAAAACCGATCAGATGTAAAATAGGTAAACATCTTATATTCATATAAAAATAATTAAAAAAAATTGAAAATATAAACTGCAACCTAATTTCAATAGGAAAATGAACGAGATTAGGAGACATAGGGCAAGTCGCATTAATGATCAATGATTGGAAACCAATTAAAGAACCAAGAAACAATAAATATAGGAATATATCTGCGGAAAAAATAAAATAAAATACTCGAATATCAAGGCGTTGCTCCCAAAAACACGGGAGTGGAATTCCAGAATTGAGCTCAACGGTCACCTCCCTCCTCCTCCTTCCTGGTGGCGGTGAAGTTACCGCCGGTGATCTGTTTGGTCTTCTTCTTCCGTTCAAACTGCAGCTTCTCAATGACTTGTCGATCATCTCTATGCTTGGGTCACTCATAACCGATGACCATCAAAATAGAAAAGGGAAAAGGGGGTTTTGGAGCGCTAAAAGCGAAGGCGAAGAATAATTTTGCAGAGGAATGTGGGTGGTGATAGCAGGAGTATTAAGGGTTTTTTTAGGAACTTTTGATTGAGCATTTGCGTTGGAAACGCATATATTAATAGGGCTTGACTAAGTGAGGGTGTGATTATTTGTACTAAGCCCAAAACTCTTACAAAATAAATAATAATAATAATAATAAGGCGGATATCGACTTATGCTTCTTATAAGATTACCCTTGCCGACTGTTCTCTCCTATCTTAACATATATGATTAGGTGATTGATGAAATTGGCAAATGTGGAGATTTTGATTTCCCCTCTTTGCTTGTATTCTTTTTATGCAATCTAATATTTTCAAACCCAAGCCCTAATTTTAACCATACATCAAATCATAGATTTTCTCCTCTTATATATATAAACCATAGATTACACATATGTTAGATTCCTACACAAGCACAAATTTTATTGCCTAAAAAAGATAATAATTTAGTGAACATTATTTCATTAAATTCAGATATACATAACAAGACGCTCTCAAAAACATGGTGGATAAATATGAAAATGTAATCGTGCTACGAAGAAATTAATATATCGATGTATTCAACGAAAACAACTTCTAATCTAGTTTTTGGAAGTATATTCTTCAACTATATGTTCATAATTTCAAAATACCTGAATGCTCATTTTCAGTTATTAGTATTATCAATCCACTTAGTCAATCTTACAACAAAGTATCCCTAAGTAAGTTTATATTAATTTTGACATAGAAAAACTTCTTTTTACGGACGCGATCATAAATGGTATGATCAATAAAATTTGATATGTAACTCACATATTTAGAAATTCATTTACGCTGTAATAAGATATTAAGAAGTCAAAAAGATTTAATTAGTTTTGTTTCTATAGATGTCAATATCATTTTCAATTATCAAATTTTGAAAATAATCGTTTTAATCTAATTAGAAATATTGTTCATGTAATTGATTAATAAAATAATCAGTGAACTATTTCAATATCCAAATCAATTGGGCCATCACTAATCCAATTCAACAATTAGTGAATTATGAGCAATTTATTATAATGTTTTGTTAATTTTCCTAACCCCAATTTCACTAATAATCGTAAAATGTTTTAATTTTTTTTAAATCGATTTTAGAAAGTCGAATCATAAAAATAAATTGAAAAAGCCTGTTAAAAAAATGATAAAGTTATACTAACAATAAACTAAAGCTAAACTGAAGATAGCCTATTCAAATTCATTAATTTTATATAATATAGCCTAAGTTTAGAACATTTTACCAAATAATAAAAATGACCTTTACATGCTAAATTGACTTGTTTTATGCGATTCTAGTTTGTGTGTGTATGTATGTTTGTTAATAAAAAATATTTTCGACGGCATATTTATTTTATAATATTATTATATATTTAAGTTTAATAAAGATATTTTAATTAATAATCTTAAAAAAAATTATCAAGTCTTAACTAGATATTTTAATTTAATTATACAATATGAATTCAAAATTTAACGACTTAGTAAAAATTAGATTGCATATTTTTTTGAGCCAATCATCGCATGTATAAATGGTATACGTAAACATTACCTATGTACACATTATTATGTTACACTTGCACACTATACATATAATATATATAATGATATACTCACTAATTATATTAATTTTTAAAAGTCATTAATTAGATAAATTGGAAAAATCTAAATAAAATATGATTTTTTTAATATAATTAAACTGGATCTAATACAAACCTTTAGACTTCATAGGCTCAACATGAACCAATATAAGAAAAAAATTGAAATATTTACTTGTATCGTCCATTGAAGGTCGGCCCAATTCCATCACATATTGTGTATTTGGTTATTATACACAATTTTAACATTCTAGATATCAATGCGACTTTTTACCTTTTTAAGAAATTCCTTAGAGAAAACATGTTTAACTAAGTTATAGTTGGATTTACAATCCAATTATAGCTAAAAAGTGCAGTAGCATAGATCAGGTTGTTGGAAGAAATATTAAAATTATTGAACATTTTTTCGTTCCTTTCAAACCATTTGTCCCAATAAGTAATGCTGAAGATAATATCGAATAAAATTCCATAACCATTATCATATTGAAATCTAAAATTATTCCAATAGCAATGGCAATTAAAGTCCGTGTAGGCCATCTTAAAGTCAAAAATATTTAGAGTGTTTATGAGAACAAAATTGGTTAAGTGACACTTAATATATTTAGGTTATGTTTTCTGGTCTAAATTGCAAAAAACACAAGTTTTATCGATAAGAAAATTTTATTTCTTTAAAAATTCAATTGTGTTTAATTCTTATGAAGGTCAACTACACATGAACTTATTTTCTAAAAGGCCCATTAACTTTCTGTTCGGACCAAAAATGGCATAAGAACTCAATTTCTTATTGAATATGAAAATTAGGGAAGAAAAAAAGATAAAAACAAGAAAAAAACACACAAATTTTTATAGTGGTTCAACAAATACTTTGGTCTACTCCACTTAGTCGATTTATATTAATTATCTTTTGTTTTTACAAAGTTGTTCATACAACTCAATTGTTTACAACTTGGTAAACGAAAATTACAGAGTTGGTCTTCGAAGATAGCTCCACGTATTATCCACATCATGCACATAGTTCCATAAAAATCTCACGGCCCAGCTCGATCCATGTTTTACAACTACAATTCAGTGCCAAATTGTGTTGGCTCGAGCCATTTAAGGCCTTGTTTGGGGTATGTCTCGAATCCTACTTGCATGTATGTCTTCACTTCTTCCTTCAAGTTTTTCTCAAGCTTTACTCGGGTTTCTTTTCATTTTCCTATAATTCTCTTCGGTTACAACCTTGGTCCGGCCCAGGAAGTCAAATCTCACTTTTCAACTATCTCTTTTGTACTTCTTCACTCTATCATCTTGTGATGTTTTGAAGTATTCGTATGTGTTTCTCTATTGTTCTTTAGTTCAATACAATCATTCGAGTATGTTTGGAGATTGAGGAAATTCTGCTGATGAAACTTTGCCTCCCAAAACACACCTTATGAATGAAAGATGCGCTTTACTTAAGAACAAATATCAAAGTTGGAAAATCATTAGTAGTTGAGCTCTCAAGCTATAGGATAGGAGAAGCAGGTCACGTGTCATGAGGGGAGGGAGCAGCGGCATAGAGTTGGTGTGCCATAATGATAATGTCGTTGTGCTTTTGTAACACCCTGTAAATTAATAATTAATTAATTACATAAGTAATTACGAGAATAAAGATTTAAGGGGTTACATTATGAAATTAAGTAATATATTGTGATAAATATTTGGGTTTGTATTTACTTATCAAAGTTAGCATTAATAAAGCTTAACTTGAACGAATTTAATAAGGAAGGGGAATGGTGTGTCGGCGGCCCATAGGGATGAATAGTACAAATAATTTCTTCGGTCATATACATCTCATTACTCATTCAAACTAAACATAAAAGCTTGAGCTCGTTAATGATGGTTGCGGCTTGAATAAGAAAAAAGGAAATATGAAGATCCAAGCTAAGGGAACTATTGACGTCATTTACTAAAAGATCTAGGTGAGTGATATATTCTCTAACTTTCGTTTTCACCCTTAATCTTCTCACGTTGAATTTATTATGGTCAATTCTCAAGCTTCTTGTAAAATTTTACTATCCGAGAATTTTATATGATGTTTGAAACATATTATTAGAGATGAGTTTTGATTTAACAGAAATTTTCCATAATTAAACAAAATTTATATGAATTGATTGAGTGCCGTATATTGTGGAAAATGATTAAAATAGAAAGTTTGTGAAATTGTATGTAAGAAAACACATATGCATATTTTTATGATTTTATATAAATAAAAAAATTAATTTTTGAAACTAATAGGCTTGGCCAAGGGGATAATTTTGGTGCTAGAAGGAAAATAATTAGGGCCAAAGGTTATTTATAATTAAATAAAGTAGTTAATAATTGCTCAACAGACTATATCCACCTTTTATAATATAAAGTATTAAATAACAATAAGAAATAACTAAGTCAAACGAATCTGAATTGACATATGTAAAGCTAGTGTTAGATGTGTAGAGAATGATTCCCAATATATACCGCGAGGCAATGCCATGTCAAACCAAAACCTTAAGCATAAACTTAATAAAGAAGCTAAGGAATTTTAAGTGTAAGGCTAAGACTAATAAACCAAAATTATTAGCCGAGGGCCGAAGGCGATCAACAATAAGGAGGAACTATAGGTAAAGTAGGATTTCAGAAATTTAAATAATTAAATGTCGTAAGTCACTTAAGCTAAAATTAGACATGCTTCCCTACATATGGCTGGAGTTAGTGACCGCCGAGGGCTTTTTAACTCTCGGTAGAGCATTGAAATTGGAACTAAGCATCTTAAGAAAGAGAATACATGTTAATGCCTAAGGTGGCTGAAATAGTACTTAGAACGTTGATGATAGTGTGATAAGTTTTCTTAATGAATAGAAAAGATAAAATGCTAATGCATGATTGGTTAGATAGGCGAGTTTTATTCGATGGATGATGTAATGCCTTAAGCGGCAGTTGATAGATCGAAAGTGGGGAGGTATAAGGCCTTATGTGGAAACTAAGAATGAAAGAGCCATTAGGATCGGACTGATGGTCGAAAACAAAAGCGTAGTCATAAGGCCTGATGTGGAAACCAAAAATGAAAGAGTAGGCGTAATTCTTGAAGTGGAAACTACAATTGAAAGTGTTGTAATAAGGCCCAAGTGGAATTCGAAATATGAAAGCAATTGGTGTAAGGCCTAATGTGGCACCAAGTGATTGATGGAAGATGTAAGGTTATGTATGGAAGTCAAGAAATTAAAAGCACAGTTGGTTGAAAGGCCTACAGTGGCAACTGAAATATGAAAGCATGGGTGTAAGGCCTAGAATGATGCAAGGATTTATCATGCCGAGAGAATCATTGTTTACGAAACCTAAAGAAGGAGAGAGGATCTTGGTTTCTTTGAGCAAGATGAAGGGAAGATTTTTTGTTTCATGGCGTACGATGGAATGTTCGGAAGAGGAAATAGATAGAGTCTTTGTGGTTTGGGAGTTTTAGATATCTTTACCAGTAATAGGTTTACTTCTAAGAAGGGAGATTGAGTTTCACATAGATTTAGTAGCAAGGGCATAATCTGTTAGTAAACCACCTAGCTGAATGTCATCTAAGGAGATGGAGGAATTGAAGAAGCATCTAGTGGAACTCGAGTATAGGATTTTTATTATACTAGTGACTCATGATGGGGAGCTTTTGTAGTACTTGTGAAGAAGTCTGATGGATCACTTCAAATGTGCATTGACTATAGGAAGTTGAATGAGTTGATAGTGAAAAATTGTTATCCATTGCCAATAATAGATAATCTATTTAACAGTTGAGTGGAGTTATTATATTGTTGTAGTTAGATTTGGCTACAAGACTCCATTAACTCCATATTGCCGAAGATGGTATTCTTTTGACCATGTTTAGGATAAGGTAAGATTCATATAAGTGGTTGGTCGCGGCCTTTGGGCCAACCAATGCTCCGGCTTTCTTTATGGATCTTATGGACCGAGTCTTTCATGATCACCTGAACAGCTTTGTGTTAGTCTGTATAGATGATATCTTTGTGTATTACAAGGATGAACAATATTATGAAGTTCATCTTAGATTAGTATTGGAGACCTTGAGACAACGCAAGTTAAAATCAAAGTTTTCCAAATGCCATTTTTGGAAGTAGGAAGTTATGTTTCCAAGTCACGTAGTTTCAAGGGAGGGATTGGCCTTAGATCCATCGAAATTTGAAGCCGTGAATTGGAAGAGATACAATACTATAACTAAGATAATGAGTTTGTTGGGATTAACAGAATACTATTATAAATTCATTCTTGACCTCTCTAATATACAACTCCATCGGCAAAACTTGCCTAAAAAATAAGAGGTATGTTTGGAAGAGAGAGTATGCGGTAGCATTCCGAGATTTGAAGCTTTGACTGACAAAATCCCCAATTTTGGTAATGCTGGAGGGGAATGGAAATATGGTGTTGTATTATGATGCTTCATAATCAGGGCTAGGATAGTTTCGATGAAGGGAAGCAAGATGACAGTTTACGCATGTTGGAAATTGAAATCCCATGAGGATTTGTATCCAACAAATGATTTGGAGTTGGCAGCTATCATATTCACATTAAAGATTTGAAGACATTACCTTGGAAAATGTGACAACCTAGAATTTTGGATATTTGAAATTGGAATATTTAATTAATTTTAAATATTCAAAAATTAATCTTCAATTTGAATTTCAAATATAACTATTTGGTTGACAAATAAACTATTGAATTAAACAATTGGAAATAAGGTAAAAATATGAAATCTGGGATTTCGAGTCTGTTAAAAATAATTTGAAGGTTTATAAAATTTATATTGATAATACTGGAGATAATGGAACTTTTAAAAGTTGAATTTAAAACTGTTTTGTTAAGTTTTGAAAATATATCGTTTAAATCGATATTTAAAAATAGTCTTCCAAGGCACAGTCTTGGAATTCAACGAAACCAGTTCCATTGGATCCAAAATAGTGTATTATTATCAGATTTCAAATTTTGTAGCTTTTGGAGTTGTCATGTGATCGTACAATAGATAAACACATTGAAAACTATATCGAAAATTCAATTTGATAACTGGGTCCAAAAAGCTACTTCTCCATATGATCGAATTAGGACTCGAAACCTTTTCCGTTGCATTCAGAATAAGGGTATAATAATATAAACGCCTGACGGCACGCCTCGATAGGATGTAAAGATTTTAAGCTACGATTTGAAGATGATTTAAATTTGAATTTAAATTTAAATTTAAATATAATATTATTGCATTTAATACTATGGCAGGATTCTGAAGACACGTATTCTGTTTTTCAACACGTCTCCTGCATCTTTTTACACGTGCATTTCCTTATTTCTTTTATACTTTTAAAAAAAGAAAGTAATTTATATCGCGGTCTTTAATTAGTCTTCCTCATTCCCTTTTCTTTTTTTACTGCTCGAATGGCAGAGCAGAAAATTTCAAGCAATGGTCAATACTTTTTTCTTTTTCTCTTTCCTCTTTTCAATTTCAAATTCGTATCCACGTCAGTCGAGATTTAATCTCCCCTCTTCCTACTTTCTGTTCAGCAATCATAAAAAAAGGAAATGGCCGAAGTGAATTCGAAATCAACAGAATGCGAGCTCCCTTTCTTTTGCTCCAGATTCAATCAACGAATCAGGAGTTCGATCGAGTAGGGTTTCGATCATTTTGGGCCGTGCTTTCAGGTCATGGGGCGAGGCGAGTGGGCCTGGGTCGCGTTGATTTGGGATTCGAGTCGATCGACATTGAATCATGAGGCTGGGATTTTCGAAAGGATGATGAAGTGTTGTTCATCTCGAGGTCGATTCATTATCGCGATCGAATTTTTTTGGTTATGGGCGTCTTCGCCGTGATAGTGACAGTGCGATGCATGGAGCGCGGTGGTTCTGGAGACGGCAACCTGGAGGGGGTCACGAGAACAAAGCGATTCAAGACTGTAAGGTAATTATTGGATCTTCAATTTAATAATGTGTATATTTTGTTGAGAAAGAAATTTACCGATTGTTATATACAGATTAAAAGGAAAATTTATATCTATATATATAGTAGTTGCCTCACTGTATATTTGTTTATATCTAGATTTATTTCCAGATTTTTACTCTTACAATTATATATTAAAATTTTATTTTTACAGTAAAGAATTTTGCTATTTCATTATTTACAGAAAATATATAAAGATAAATGTATCCATATAAAAGATATACATACCTATTTCAATTTAAATATACATAGATAAACAGAATATATATATATATATATATATATATAAGATTTAGGGTAAATATAGGATTTTTTTAAAATAGTATTATATAGTGTTTGTAAAGAAAAGACAGATTTTTTTAAAAGTTTATATAGATTTTTTCAATAATAATAATAATAAAACAAAATGAATACACATATATACATATTTTTATTTACTAGCTTAATTTTAACATAATGGAGATTAATCTGTTTAATAAACTTATTCAGCTATTTAGTTACTAGAAAATAATTTATTAAAAGGAAAATTAGTTTAAGATCAATTATTTATTTAAAACCCAAATTACCAGTTTAAATTAAATTTTTAGTTAAATTAATAAATGGTAATTTATTTTTTCGATTGATTCAAATGTTAATGAACTATATAATGCTTGTACAAGGTCCAAAATCGTGAAGGAAATAGCCGGTTTGTGTCGGATTGCAAAATAAGATCAAAGGTGAGTTAATCTCGCTCATTTAGAATAACATTAGATTTAAATAGTTAAAATTTAAATTATTGGTTATTTGCTTGAATTGATAATTTATTATCAGCTTAGATGTGATATGTTATATATATATATATATATATATATATATATATATATTGGAGTGATTGATTTCTCACATTATATAGCGGATGAGACCCTATGCGCCCCGCATAATAGCGAATGACCCCATATACCGCGATATTCCCCTCGAAGTGGGATTGTTATTTTATATTGTGCTAACATCTGTGGATGCAGGGAAACATGTTGGAGAGATCCAACTGAATTCCTCAAATGTTGAATTTATTTTATATTCAGTATTGTGATGTATGTGATAATCTATGGTGGATTATATTGATTTTATTTGGAATTAAAATTATTAAATGTTGTGGCTTGGTAGAATATATATTAGTATTTGAGAAAAATGAAACCTATATAAAGTTGGACTTTTAAAAGGAAATAAAAAGGGAAATTTTAAAGTATAATAATTATAGTGAATTCAAATAAATTAAAGGAATGAATTTGGAAAAGAGATAAAGGATTGATTTTTAATCCTAGATATTAAATTCAATGATGGGAGAAAATAGGGATTTGAATAAATGGAAAAAGGATTTTATTTAAAATAAAGACTTAAGCAATATTATTTTGTAAAGTATGAAGAAATATATTTTTAAAATTTAAGATTTAAAATGAGTTTGAAAAAATAAAAGAAGAATTTGAAATAAAGTATGGATTGGTATTTTTGATTTAAATAAGAATTTAAATCATAAATAAAGGTGTGAATATGGGGTAAATGAGTTTTGAAATAAATTTGGATAAGTAAAGGAATTTATTTTTTAAAACGGAGTTGGTTTTGGAAACCGATTTGAAACCCGACTAAGTGTTGAAAACAGTGAATAAGGAGAATGAGTTTGTGAAATTTATAAACAGGGTTTATAAATAAAGTGAAATATTTATCAGAGGATAATTTGGAAATATAAATTCAGGATGAGAATTTAAAAGGAAAGGGTGATTTGTTTAAAAATAAATAGTGGTTTATTTTTAAAGGTGTGGAAAGGAAAGTGTATTTTCCTGAAAAGCCAAGTATATTTTCAAAGTAAGATTTTCAAGTATGAGTTAGAAGTTTAAAGTTGTTTTTAAAGGAATTTTTTTTAAAAAGTAATTATTATTTAGTGGTTTTAAAATTTTTAAAAGTAAATATTTATTTAGTTAATTATATAAGCTAAATTATTTTAAAGGTTTGACTAGTATTATGATTTAAAGATAATTATTTAATATATTTATACCTTATGGGATAACTTTTATTTTAAAATTATTTTTTGGCTTAAATTTTACATGAGAAATTATTATAAAGTTTTATAACTAGTATTTTAAAGTGTTTTAAGTAGTTTTTATTTTAAATGTTTTAAAGCATTTATTGTTGGATAAATTAATTTAAATTATTTTAAAATCTAAAGTATTTAGACTGGGTGATTTTCAGTAGAAATAAACAATATTTGAAAATTTATTCCGTAAGAGAAAAGTCATTTGAAAACTATTTTTAAAGATTTGAAGTGTAGAAAAATAGCTTGCAAAGATATTTTGAAATAAATAATTTGAAAAATTATTTAAATCTGATAGTTGTTTGTGGATGTTATTTGATAGTTAAAAAACGACTATCAATATTGGCCAATGCGCTGATCGTTTCGAAGAGACCGATTTGGGATTTATTTCCCAAAAACCACTTTGATCTGGTTTGAACGTTTTCGTCAGGAAGACAAAATCTTGGAGTCAAAGATGGAGCAGTGAAGTGCAAGGGCTGATCGCTACTAATCCTAACGGTGATTCCAAAATGGATGTAGTAGGAGTAGTGGCTTCGGTTCCATTCGAACCCGAAACGGACTTGTATGGACGAATGATTTCAGAACATCGTCAGGAGGATGATGAGAATTCTAAGTGAATGTGTGCTAAAAATGTAACGCATAGCCTTGAGCCTCGTTAACCAGGAATGGCTAAAACAGGGGAGGAGAACGCAAGGCTAAGTGGCTAGCAACCAATTAAGGTAAGGTCATCCCTGTCTAGAGGTCCCTTTTTTCGGCTGTGTAGGGGGTTGCTGATCCCAACCGTGGGCTGATCTTATTCAAACTATCCAGTAAGAGGTAGCTCCGGTCTTGTGATGCAGGGGATCCAGGTGGATCCTTGGTACGGTGATCTAGACCACGTATCGTGATGGACGGTACCCCAGTAGCCCTGCCATTATATGGAACCCAATCTCCAATAAGCCCCTGTACGGTTTTGATTATGCCCAACAATGCTGAAATGTGAGATGCAAGCATTTCAGCTAAATTCTATTTTACTTTCTACAGACACTATTGTAATATCAGACGGATTTGTTAAAAATGTTTTGGTTATCATAAGTAAAAACCTGACATGTTTATTTCTGGCGTGGTCTTACGAGATACCTTTGATTTCAAAGGATTTTGAAAACTTTAATATCCAATTGAGTGTGTTTTCTCACTCTAGTTTTTCAGACTGAGTCGGGTGTTATTTCGCTATAATGCTCGGGTCATACCGAGTATTATAGAGTACAAATTTTGGATGGACTGCTGTGGAGCTCAAGAGATGAATGAGCTGGATGACGAGGCGTATTTCCATAGATTATATTTCCGATGTGCAGTGTAAGCTGTATATTCAGTTTTGGGAGGACGAGATATTATAGCTATCCTGAATTGTATTGTTGATTTGTATTCTACTCTGATGATGTAATGTATAAACAGATATAGTTCCTTTTGTTTCGAAGATCAATCATTTATCTATTATATATTCTTCCGCAGAGTTTGTAAAATTCTGATATTGTTTTGATTTCTTCTTCTACCTCCTTCTTTCTTTTTCCTCAGCAATCTGTCTTTTCTTAGCACTCGATCGTCGGCATATAATTCAGTGGAGTATTTGTGTCGATTTCGAGGGTCGAGAAGGGTGGGTTGTCACAGTGGAATTAGAGTTGAAGGTTAAGCAAGAACCTTGGCTCTGGTGGGAATTACTCATTGGAAATAGAGTCTGTTGTACTCTAGAATGAGTTTGAGAGTATTAATAGATATGAGCGCGTACTTTTTAGTGAATATAAAAATTGTTTTTATGTTGTGTTGACTTATCGATTGATTGTTTATGAATTCTGGTCGGTACGGGAAGTACAACCGTATCGGTAGGGATTTCT
Source organism: Allium cepa (assembly GCA_030765085.1). Lineage (NCBI taxonomy): Eukaryota > Viridiplantae > Streptophyta > Magnoliopsida > Asparagales > Amaryllidaceae > Allium > Allium cepa. Next base: position 917,707,468 of record CM060931.1, on the reverse strand, counting down.
AAACTCTTAAATAAGATAAACCGACATAGTATTGTTTTTAAAGTGGGTAAATGAAATAAATTTTCACAAAATTATTTTTGTCCATAAAAAGAAATAATTTTTCGTAAATTATTATAGTTATATATGGTTGCATGGTTGTTAGGAAGTGATAATATTAAATTATTATCATTGTTGTGTGGAAATTGAACTAGGGATGAAAATTATAACCAAAGGTTAAGGAATAAATTTATACAATAGAGTGGAGTTTGTAAATATGAATTATAAATGTGATTTATAATAAAATGGGATAGAATTCTAGAGAAATATTTGAAATGGATTGAAAGGATTTGAAATTTTAAGATTTGGGAAATTTAAATTCCTTTTGAGTTTGAAAATGATTTTCAAAGGTTTTGTGAAATAATGATGATATTATTTCGGAAATATTTTTGAATTGGATTTGAAATCTGGTGAGATTTGGAATTTAAAGATATTTGAAGTGGTTTTAAAGAGATAAAAGCATTGAACTCTTTTGGGTCGGTGGAAAATAACTTCGGTGATGACTGTAGCATCATCGATGTTCATTTTCGAGTTTCCAATGGAGGAGTTGCTGCCAAAATAGTTTGAATTTGGTGTTTGTTTGCAAAAATTTGATTTGATTCTGAAATGCAAGGAATAATTTGGTTTGGGCATATATGATTTCAAAAATGTTTTGAATATTAAAATAATTATTTAAACTCTGGAAGTTCAATTAAAAATGTTTATGGGATTCAAATGAGTTTGATAACTTGTAAAACTTGAAATTTGTTAGAGTAGAATTTAACTTGAAAGATGGTTAAATTAAAATAAGGTGAGAACGAAATAAGTTAATTAAATGAAGTAAATTAAAAAAAGTTAGCAAATGAAATTTAAATAAGTTGGAGAACTTATAGAAGTTTAAATTTGAATGGGAATGGAAGGTAATTGAATCTAGTGAAATAAAAGTAAGTTTGAGGAAAATTCTAAGTAGACTTAATGGAATGGTTATTGAAAATATAATTAGTAAGTAGACTCATTGATTTAATTGGGTAAGCGAATGAATTGGAAATTTAATATTGGAATCAATTTGAATTATGTTAAATAAAGTGTAATTGAAAAATATAGTTTAAGTGGATTAAAAGAACAAAGTTCTGAAAATTAAAATTTATTGGAAATTGAAATAAATTAGTAAATGGAGCTAATTCAAAGAAATGTTATGATCAGATATGAATGGAAGATAGTTGATAGAATTCGGTATTTTGAAAATAACATTAGCATGTAAACTATTGGGATGATATTTAATTCAAATTATGTAAAGCAAAGTGAAGTTGTAGATTAGTTCGAAGTAACTAACAGTAATTTAAGTTTGGAGATAAAATCCATTGAGATATGTATAAATTAGTAAGTAGAACTAATTAAAGAAATGGTTAATCAAATGTGGTTTGGGATAAGATAAATAGAATTCAGCATACTAAAATTTGAAAGTAAATTGAATTCAAAATGGAATTGAAAATCTAAGGTGAATGAAAATAGATATAGGAGCTTAAGTGGTAAAGTGAAAATAAATATAATAAGTGTATAAAATATTTATATTGAACTTAAAATTGAATGGTGAAATTCTTAAGTAAATCCGAAATAGAGAAATATTCCGAGTTAATATGTGAATGAAGGTTTATTAAGGGTATGTGATATGATAATTGTAAATAAGGGAATAGAAATCAAAATAAAATGTGAATAAAAGGAAATTAATATAGCTAATAATCAATTGGGATTAAAATGTAGTATGTACGTATATTATTTTATTCGCATAATGATTTGATCCAGATTCGAGCACAGAATTTCGAGGTAGTTTTACCAATCCGAGTTGGGATTTTTCTCTCGATTTCGATGGCGAACACTGGATATGGATTTTTGATTGATTCTGGAAATTCTCTATCATAGTTTGTGGCTATGCAAGGAGAATGATGGTTTTTGATCAAGAAACCAGATTTAAGTCCGCGGCAGGAAGTTGGGTGAACGGTACTAGTTCGGAAGTGAAATTGTGTGATCGAGTGAGCGATCATAGTTGGTATTGCATACGGGTAATATATGTACGTCGTACGGGCTTGAGTAAAGAAAATGTTGAAAATTTTGAAAGGAATTGAATAGAATGATTTTGAATTCTGTGGTTGCATATCATCGATAAATTGGATATATAGGTGTTTTGAAAGGAAATTAGGATTTTTGATTCTAAAAGATAAATTGAATTGCTCAACAAAAGGTATATATTTAAATTTCTATATGAAATTTGATGGTTTTCTGATCTAGCCACTTGGCGTTTAGTTTTCTTTTGAAATCTGGAGGCCCATAGAGGCATTTTGTAGTTGTACTGATCTAGCCACGCAAAAGAGACGCTGGCGAAATTTTTCGAAAATTTAAAGAGTTAGAAATTTTCTGATAATTTAAATTTGATTTTAAATTAAAATTTGAAATAGTTGAATAAGTAATATTGTTTGGAACTTATAGATGAGTTGGAAAGTTAGTAAGGGTGATAATGTCTTTATTAAAAGGATGATTTTGGGTATTGTTAAAAACTAGTTGTTTGGGAAAATAGTGAACGGGTATTGGACAATTCTTCTTAACTAGTAATTTCGAGGATGAAATTTTTTAGGGGGGAGGAAACCCGAAATTTTTGGATATTTGAAATCGAAATATTTAATTGATTTTAAATATTCAAAAATTAATCTTCAACTTGAATTTCAAATATCACTATTTGGTTGACAAATAAACTATTGAATTAAACAATTGAAAATTAGGTAAAAATATGAATTCTGGAATTTCGAGTCTGTTAAAAATAATTTGAAGGTTTATAAAATTTATATTGATAATACTAGAGATAATAGAACTTTTAAAAGTAGAACTTAAAACTGTTTTGTTAAGTTTTGAAAATATATCGTTTAAATCGATATTTAAAAATAGCCTTCCGATGCACAGTCTCAGAATTCAACGAAACCAATTCCATTGGATCCATAAAAGTGTATTATTATCGTATGTCAAATTTCGTAGCTTTTGGAATTGTCGTGTGATCGTACGGTAGATGAACATGTTGAAATCTATATCGAAAATTCAATTTAATAACTGGGTCCAAAAAGCTATCTTCTCTATACGATTGAATTAGGACTCAAAACCTTTTTCATTGCGTTCAGAATAGGGGTAAAACATTATAAACGCCTGGCGGCATGCCTCGATAGGATGTAAAGATTTTAAACTATGATTTCAAGACGACTTAAATTTGAATTTAAATTTAAATTTAAATATAATATTATTGCATTTAACTATGGCAGGCTTTTGAAGACACGTTTTCTATTTTTCAACACGTCTCCTGCATCTTTTTACACATGCATTTCCATGTTTCTTTTATACTTTAAAAAAAAGTAATTTATATCACGGTCTTCAATTAATCTTCCTCATTCCCTTTTCTTTTTTTTGCTGCTCGAATGGCATAGCAGAAAATTTCATGCGATGGTCGATACTTTTTTTCTTTTCCCTTTCCTCTTTTCAATTTGAAATTCGTATCCACATCAATCGAAATTTAATCTCCCCTCTTCCTACTTTCTATTCAGCAATCATAAAAAAAGGAAACGGCCGAAGTGAATTCGAAATTAACAGAACGCGAGCTCCCTTTCTTTTGCTCCAGATTCAATCAATGAATCGGGAGTTCGATCGAGTAGGTTTTCGATCATTTTGGGGCATGCTTTCAGGTCGTGGGGCGAGGCAAGTGGGCCAGGGTTGCGTTGATTTTGGGATTCGATTCGATCGACATTGAATCACGAGGTTGGGGTTTTCGAGAGCATGATGAAGTGTTGTTCATCTCGAGGTTGATTCGTTGTTGCGATCGAACTTTTTTGGGTATGGGCGTCTTCGCCGTGACAGTGATAGTGCAATGCATGGAGCGCGGTGGTTCTGGAGACAGCAACCCGGAGGGGATCTCGAGAGCAGAGCTATTTGAGACTGTAAGGTAATTATTGGATCTACAATTTGATAACGTATATATTTTGCTGAGAAAGAAATTTACTGATATATACCGATTGAAAGGAAAATTTATATCTATATATATAGTAGCTGCCTCACTGTATATTTGTTTATATCCAGATTTATTGCCAGATTTTTATTCTTACAATTATATATTAAAATTTTATTTTTACAGTAAAGGAATTTGCTATTTCATTATTTACAGAAAATATATAAAGATAAATGTATCCGTATAAAAGATATATATACCTATTTCAATTTAAATATACATAGATAAACATAATATATATATATATATATATATATATAAGATTTGGGGTAAATATAGGAATTTAAAAAAAAATTATACAGTGTTTATAAAGAAAAGGCAGATTTTTTAAAAAGTGTATATAGGTTGTTTCAATAATAATAATAAAATAAAATGAATACACATATATACATATTTTTATTTACTATCTTAATTTTAACATAATGGAGATTAATTTTTTTAATAATTTTTTTTAGCTATTTAGTTACTAAAAATAATTTATTAAAAGGAAAATTAGTTTAAGATCAATTATTTGTTTAAAACCCAAATTTTTAGTTTAAATTAAATTTTTAGTTAAATCGATAAATGGTAATTTATTTTTTCGATTGACTCAAATGTTAATAAACTATATAATGTTTATACAAGGTCAAAGGTGAGTTAATCTCGCTAATTTGGAATACCATTAGATTTAAATAGTTAAACTTTAAATTATTGGTTGTTTCCTTGAATTGATAATTTATTATCAGCTTGGATGTGATATGTCATATATAGTATATATATATATAGTATATATATATATATATATATTGGACTGATTGATTTTCCGCATTATATAGCGGATGAGAATCTATGCCCTCCGCATAATAGTGGATGACCCCATATATCGCAATATCCCCTTCGAGGTGGGGTTAGTATTTTATCTTGTGCCAACATCTGTGGATGCAGGGAAATAGGTTGGATGGATCCAACTGGATTCCTCAAATGTTGAATTTATTTTATATTCAGTAATGTGATGTATGTGATAATATGTGGTGGATTATATTGATTTTATTTTGGAACTAAAATTATTAAATGCCATGGCTTGGTTGAATATATATTAGCATTTGAGAAAACTGAAATCTATATAAAGTTGGACTTTTAAAAGGAAATAAAAAGGGAAATTTTTAAGCAAAATAATTATAGTGAATTCAAATAAATTAAAGGAATGAATTTAAAAAGAGATAAAGGATTGATTTTTAATCCTATATATTGAAATAAATAAGGGGTGAAATAGGGATTTGAATAAATGGGAAAATGATTTTATTTAAAATAAAGACTTAAGCAATATTGTTTTGTAAAGTACGAAGAAACATATTTTTAAAATTTAAGATTTGAACTGAGTTTGGAAAAATAAAAGAAGAATCTGAAATAAAGTATGGAATTGGTATTTTCGATTTAAATAAGAATTTAAATCATAAATAAATGCGGATACGGGATAAATGCGTTTTTGAATAAATTTGGATAAGTTAAGGAATTTATTTTGTAAAATGGAGTTGGTTTTGGAAACCAATTTAAAACCTGACTAAGTGTTGAAAACTGTAAATAAGTAGAATGAGTTTGTGAAATTTATAAACAGGGTTTATAAATAAAGTGAAATATTTATCAGAGGATAATTTGGAAATATAAATTCAGGATGGGAATTTATAAGGAAAGGGTGATTTCTTTAAAAATAAATAGTGGTTTATTTTTGAAGTTGTGGAAAGGAAAGTGTATTTTCCTCAAAAGCCAAGTATATTTTCAAAGTAAGATTTTCAAGTATAAGTTAGAGGTTTATAGTTATTTTTAAAGGAATGTTTTTTTTAATTTATTATTATTTAGTGGTTTTAAATTTTTTAAAAGTAAATATTTATTTAGTTAATTATATAAGTTAAATTATTTTAAAGGTTTAACTAGTATTATGATTTAAAGATAATTATTTAATAAATTTATAACTTATGGGATAACTTTTATTTTAAAATTAGTTTTTCGGCATAAATTTTACATGAGAAATTATCATAAGTTTCATAACTAGTATTTTAAAGTGTTTTAAGTTTTTATTCTAAATGTTTTAAAGCATATATTTTTGGATAAAGTAATTTAAACTATTTTAAAATTTAAAGTACTTAGACTTGGTGATTTTCAGTGGAAACAAACAATATTTGGAAATTTATTCCGCGAGAGAAAAGTGATCTGAAAACTGTTTTCAAAGAGTTGAAGTGAGCTTGCGAAGATATTTTGAAATAAATAATTTGGAAAATTGTTTAAATATAATGGTTGTTTTGTGGATGTTGTTTGATTGTTAAATAACTGATTATCAATATTGGCCAATGCGCCGATCGTTTCGAAGAGACTGGGAACTAGATTTATTTCTCAAAAACCACTTCGATCCCGTATGAACATTTTCATGAGGAAGACAAGAGCTTGGAGTCGAAGATGGAGTAGTGAAGTGCAATGGCTAATCGCAATTAATCCAAAGGGTGATTCCAAAATGGATGTAGTAGGAGCAATGCCTTCGGTTCCGTTCGAACCCGAAACGGACTTGTATGGACGAATGTTTTCAGAACATCGCCAGGAGGATGATGAACATTCTAAGTGAATATGTCCTAAAAAGGTAACGCATAGTCTCGAGCCTCATCAACCGAGAATGGCTAAAACAGGAGAGGTGCACACAGGGCTAAGTGGCTAGCAACCAATTAGGGTAAGGTCATCCCTGTCTAGAGGTCCATTTTTTTCGGCTGTGTGGGTGGTTGCTGATCCAAACCACGGGATGATCTTATTCGAACTATCCAGTAAGGGGTAGCTCCGGTCTTGTGATGCAGGGGATCAGGATGGATCCTCGGTGCAATGATCTAGACCACGTACTTTGACGGACGGTACCCTAGTAGCCCTGCCCTTGTATGAAATCCAATCTCCAATAAGCGCCTATACGATTTTGAGTGTGCCCAACTATGCTGAAACGTGAGATGCAAGCATTTCAGCTAGATTCTATTTTACTTTCTACAGACATTATTATAATATCAGACGGATTTGATAAAAATGTTTTGGTTATCGTAAGGTAAAATCCGGCATGTTTATTTGTGGCGTAGTCTTGCGAGATACCTTTGATTTCAAAGGATTTTGAAAACTTTAATAATCCAATTGAGTGTGTTTTCTCACTCTGGTTTTCCAGACTGACTCGGGTGTTATTTCGCTATAATTCTCAGGTTAGACCAAGTATTATAGAGTACAGATTTTGGATGGACTGCTGTGGAGCTCAGGAGACGAGCTGGATGACGAGGCGTATTTTCGTAGATTATATTTCTGTTGTGCAATGTAAGCTGTATATTCATTTTTGGGAGGACAAGTTATTATAATTGTCTTGAATTGTGTTGTTGATTTGTATTCTACTCTGATGATGTAATGTGTAAACAGATATAGTTCTTTTTGTTTTGATGATTGGTCATTTATATATTATATTGTTCCGCTACGTTTGTGAGACTCTGGTATTGTTTCTATTTCTACTTCTACCTCCTTCTTTCTTTTTCCTCAACGATCTGTCTTTTTCCGGCACTCGATCGTTGGCATATAATAAAGTGGAGTATTTGTGTCGATTTCGAGGGTCGAGAAGGGCGGGTCGTCACAGGAAAGGTTTGAATTGTTTACTGATCATAATTCCTTGAGATATCTGTTCTTCTAGAAAGAGTTGAACATGAGGCAGCGGAGGCAGTCAGATTTTTAGCATCTTATGATTTCAGAATAGAGTATATCTCGAGAAAGGAAATAATTTTGTTGATGCCTTGAGCCGAAAGCAACAGAGTTTTGTTTTGACCATCATTGAAGAGTGGAATGTTTTAGAGACTCTAGGTACCTGTAATGTGCACTGTTGGTCGAGTGCTGCTCCAAGTCGAACTTTTGGGACATTGCCATGTTTGGAAATTCACCCAACATTTATAGAGAAGATTGTCGAAATATTGAGGTTGAAAGAATTAAGCCAGCATGTAGCGGGATAAATGGGTAGATTTAAAAAAATTTACCATCTAGGATCTTATTGGGCCTATGAAGTCTAAAATTCATTTACATCTAATCTAAATTAATTTTAATAAAATCATAATTTTATTCAATTTGTAAATAAAGTTTTTTTGTGATGTTATATTTGTATTATATTACACGAACGTGTGTATCATATATACATTTGTGTGCAAGTGCACGTGTAATATATACAGTGACATGGTATAATATGTCAGTATGTAAGTGTTGTGATTTACATCGCAACTGTCATGTTAGCCCCTCTATATAGATATGTGATGTCTAATATATGTATATAATTTAATATGATATGAAATTATATTTATGATGTTATGTGTGAATGTGTATATTTACACTCACACACACACATATGACAATGTAAAGTAGTTATATTTATAAATACAAATATAAATTATTTTAAACATAAATTGAAATTCAATGTGTGTGTGTATAATGTCATAAAGTTATTTTTAACCAACCAAAAGTTTACTTAAGCAATCAATTAGGTTAAGTGGATAATTAATAAGGAGAGAAAAGAGTGGAGGTATAGTGAAATAATTTAGTTTTAAGAAAGTTATAAAAGAGAAATAATGCAGCGATCTTTTTCCTTGCTTTTATTACTCTCTTGCCCTTTTTAAATCAGATCTAAAATTATTTTAATCTCAATCTCAACTAATTTGTTTCATTTTACCTTTTAATTTAAAAAAAATGACATGTGTGTGTGTGTTTTTTAAAAAGACTCTACACATACGTTATAAGATTTGTTATTAAATTTATATGTACATTATATATTAAAATTATATATATGTATGTATGTATGTATGTATGTATGTGTGTGTGTGTATCTAAATATATATATATATACTAAATATATTATATTGAAATTTGTTTTAATATGGTAATAAAATATGTTTATATGTATAATTCAATATATATATATATATATATATATATATATATATATATTATATGTTGTTATCAATCGGCCAAAAATCACTTATAATAATTACTATCATAAAATCTTGTAAAATACACATGTCAATCCTTTAAGCAATATGTATGTATGTATGTATGTATGTATGTATGTATGTATGTATGTATGTATGTATATGTATGTGTGTATGTATGTATATATATAAACTTGTATGTTGTTGTAAATCACTTATTAATTACAATGCAATATAACTATAGGCAATTAATATACATACATACATACATACATATATCTGTGTGGGAACATACACGGATGTGTGTGTGTGCGCGTATGTGTGTATCATTTTTGTTTATAATTAATAGTTAAAAAGAAAACATATTAGTTAAGATTAAAATTAAGAGGTCTTTAAATCAGATTTAAAGAAGGCAAGAGAGCAATAAAAAGGAGAAAATTCTCTGCATTAATTCTTATTTATTATTTAGCCGGGATGATTGTTATTTGAATATAAGTAAACTTTTGGTTAGTTAAAAATAACTTTATAACATTATATGTATATATTTATGTATGTAAACATAAGAAAACTACATACATACATACATACATATATGATACACTGTATATGTTGTATTTGTACTCATACACACATGTGTATACGATACATATGTTCATATAATATAGCATAAATATAACATCAAAATAAATATTTATTAACAAATTGAATAAAAAGTTGATTTTATTTAAAATTAGTTTAGATTAGATCAAAATGAATTTAGACTTCATAGGCCTAATAAGATCCTAAATGTAATTTTTTTTTTGAAATTTACCCATTTATCCTTATGCATGCATGCCCCTTTTGTCGTATTAGAGCTAAATAACATGTGCGGTCCAAATTAGTCATGTAAGGCTAATTAATAAAGCTTGCCCATTTATTAGGGTGTCTGGAAAAGGAGTGTTAGGCTTGGGTTTGGTAATCAAGTACCCTACCCACCATGGCTACCAGCCTGGTCCGAAAAGTGAAGTGAGCCCAAAGGTTGTCCCTAATAAAAAGGCCCAATTTGAATTTAAGCCTTGGGATAATTTTAAAAATTTGTTTTGAAAATAAAATAATATTTTAAATTCAAAAGCTAAATTTGAAATAATACATACATTATAAATTTATAATGTGACTTTCAAAATTATTTTCAAATTAAAATAAGATTTTAAATTTAAAAGTTAAACTTAAAATAAGAAATATGTTATAAATGTTATAATATAATTTATTAATGTTATAATATAGTTGTCAAAAGTGTTTTGAAAATATAACAAACATATTTCTTATATTTTAATATTTGTTAATAGGACTAATAAATTTAACAAATTAATTAAATATTTAATTAATTAAAGTATGCACATGTGTAATACATATAATTATATATGCTACTTTATCTATGTTACTTTATCTTGAATTATTTAAGATGATGTAAGTATATTTGTGTATACACGAGAAATTTTTGAAGTTAATATTTAATTAAAATTATTTAATTAAATAAGCTAATTAAAAGTTAATTAACAAATTATAAAATACGTATACATAAGAAAATATTTGTATAACTATAAATGTTATGTTATGCACGTTCAATTAAAAATGTTTAATTTGATAATAAAGGTTAATTAAAATATTAATTAATTAACTAAATAAGATTTAATTAATATAATATACATAAGACTATTATGTAAGTTAATTAAATTATAAAAGTTATAAAATATTTAGACTTATATAATATGAATGTATTTAAAGGTCGAACTAGAAAGAAACCCAAATTAGATTTAAGAAATAAATACATATGTAGTACTTATACCATGATTTATGATATGTCTGACACTTGAATCACGAGGATATTTCATAAGAAATAACCTTGTTCCATATGTCGATATCACTAAATTTGATATATTAAAGATTATGAATCTTTAATATAAGGTTATCCTCTATCATATATGTATATTAATAAATTGCTTACATACTCTCTGGTTGTTAGGCAAACTCAAGCTAGAAATGTTATGTCTAGTACTATTAATATATTGAATATAGGTGGTAAGATAACTATGTTTATTTGTTGAGCAAACTCAATGTACGTATACAATAATTAGGCCATCATGAAATGGTAGGTATGAGTGAATAATCTCTTTCGATTTGTTAAGAAAACTCAAGACCGAAATTGTGATGCCCCACCTCTATACCCACGCTAGCCAAGGACACTACAGGGTAATGCCCTCAACTAACACGGAGAATAAGGCTGGTAGGAGCGACCATCTATAGCCTTGCTCTAACTATCTATTGAATGCATCGACAATAGTCATACCAAGCAGGTCGATGTACCCAATGAATACTTAAAACAAAACCATAGGTGGTTGGAGGATCTATCAAAACAGAATATAACAACTCAAATGTAATATACATCACAGAACAATAGATCATCATATACACATATATTGATACATAATAGAGTATATAAAATAATACATGTCAAGTGGTATAGCAAACCACAATATACAGACGAATTCAAAATAATACATATATCAGAGTTACAACAAAAAGGACTACACAAAAAGCTTTAACAAAAAGGAACAAGCTGAATAGTCCATGCGGAAGTAAAATAGGCTAAGTCCAAAAGAACCTAACCTGAAACATCTCGGTCTGACCCAAGTATAAAATACACGGGTCAGTCTAGCTAAACAAATCAATTAGATAAACTGAACAACAATAACCTGCAAGGTCACAATGTATAACAAATATCTCTAAAAGAGATAACACAATCATCTAACAAAAAGATGAATCATATCATAACAAGCCTCATATCATTGGCAACTCATAGAAACAAAGGATAGGAATATCCCAAAACAAGCCATAAAGGCAAATAACAAATACCAATGAAGGTAACACAAGTTCCACAAGGTAATTGCTATACATCATGCGGCTCAAAAAGACCAACACCGAAGGGCGATACCTAGGGAATATACATATCAATGAAACATCATAAAATTTTGCACTTGCTCAGTACTGTATAAACAAGGATCCATGAGCCCGAAGACTCCAAACCCAAATATCACTCGAGCGGCTCATAAAGACTTAACTCCGAAAGCGATACAATAGGGCAACAAACCCGAAGGCACAAACCCAAAGGCACAAACTCGAAGGCAACATACCCGAAGGCAACAAACCTGAAGGTGCAAACCCAAAGGCAACACAACCGAAGGCAACAAACCGTAGTGGTGAAGGTCCGGAGGCCCAGTGCTGGACACCACTAACTGGCGGAATGTGTCATAACTCTCAAAAAGGAATCCGAAAAGTGGTAACGTGAGTCCCATAACCACTCGTTCGCACTAAACGGTTTACTATCCGTTAGTTAATTTCACACTCAAAGCAGTACAAAATCTACCTCATCTCATTGGTAAACCAGACAAAAGGTCAAAACATTCAATCGAATAGGTCGCGGATTAATCGGAAAGACAACACATGGATTCATGGTCCATGTTTTACCTAACCATTTAATCTCCCTTCCACTCCGCTCGAAGTGCGAAATCGTGTGTGTTTAAATAGAATTTATAAATTGGAGAAACGAGCTTTTAATGTAATTTTTAGAAGATTATTTATAAAAACCGTGAAAAAAGTCAAAAATAAGTTATCAAAGCCAAAGATGCAATAACAACCACTAAGAACCAACTCGAATCGATAAAATTTGGAAAACCAATCAAAATGAGCAAAATAGGCAAAACAGAAAAATAGGAGCAGGTCGGTCGACCGGTCTTCCTAAGTCGGTCGGCTGACCTGATTCAGAGGCAGAAAAGTGCTCAGGGGTAGCAGGTCGGTCGGTCGGTCGGCTATAGGGCTCGGTCGGCCGAACTGCAAGTTTCTGCAGTTCCTGCCCTTTCTCATCCAAGCACAAACTCTTCCAAAATGCAATCGGTCGAGCGATGGGTCTAAGGAGCCTTAGCCAATAGATACCCCAGCTCCACTAGCTCTCTGATTCGCCCCTAAAAACACGTTCAAACATCAAAGTTAGGATATTTAAAGAATTGAACCCAACACTAACAATTTGGATATTCACCAGTTCAATCCAAACCAAAAACAAGTGCATATGAACAAGTGTCAGGAATTCATACACAACCATCAAAGATAGGTATAAGCATAGATGAGAGATAAAAATCTCACCTTACGTCAATAATATCAAGAGAAGTAGATTTGAGTTCAAAACTCACCTTTTTACACACAAACAAAGAAGAAGAAGCACAAACACAAGAAGGAGACTAACTACTTCACTCTACAAGCTTCAATCTAAGAATAAAACACATATTTCCCAAAGTTATGTTTAGGAAAACTTTCAGTAATTGAAGAGGAGAAGAGTTGGAGAAGATGAAGAGAGGGCTTACCAAATCTTCACTTTGATTTTGGAGCAAGAATTCAAGTTGCAAGAAGAAACTAGGGCTTGGAATTTCTAATTCCCATTCTCTTCCCCCATTTCAGTTTTAGCTTAAGTTTTTATGAAATGAAATAAGTGTAGAGAGGAGAGGGACCGAGTTAGGGTTAATTAGATAGTTAGTGGGCTGAACCCACCCCAAAGCCCAACTAGAAAAAGTAGCAAAATTCAACTTACTCCAAATATATCAAAGCTTATACTTAAAAAGATCGCAAACGCCATTTTGGACTCAATAGAAGTGGTATCGAGCCCTAATTCGGCCATTTGTAAAAAGTAACATTTCGGACCAAAAATTCGACTAACGACACTATATTTAAATATAATATTTAAATATAAAATCGTTAAATATGCGGGTTGTCACAGATCTCCCCTCCTTACAAAATTGCGTTCCCGCAATTCCTAGAGACAATATTTGCAACAACTACATATATGCATCATTCAAAAGAAAGGGAAATAAGCTTGAGATGAAAAGATATTCTCACCGTTGCCAAGCAAAGATAGAAAACCCGGATAAGATCGCTCGATAAACTCTCTGGTTTCCCAAGTACAGTCATTGGGACTAGCGGACCATTGAACTTTAACGAGCGGCACGTCCTTGTTTCGAAGGTGTCGCACCTCCGTGTCAAGCACGCGAATAGGTTGCTGTACAATAGATAAGTCCGATGAGACCTCATGCTCTTGCAAATCAGGAGAAGTAATGACAGAATCCGACTCCCGAAGACACTTCCGAAGTTGAGAGACGTGAAACACGTCATGAATGCCAGATAAATGAGCAGGAAGTGAAACTCTATAAGCCACAGGGCCAATACGTTCAGTAACAGAAAATGGTCCTATAAAGAGAGGAGCCAATTTCCCAGTCGTACTAAAACGCATAACCCCCTTCAAAGGAGAAACAGGAATAAAGATAAGATCACCAATCGAGAACTCGAGAGGCTTCCTACGGCTATCTGCGTAGGATTTCTGGCGGCTCTGTGCCTTTTTCATTCTTGACCGAATAAGATCAATCTTCTCAGAAGAATCACGAACAAAATCTGGACCAAGAATAAGCTTCTCCCCAGATTCCAACCAACAAGAAGGTGATCGACATGGTCTTCCGTATAAAGCTTCGAAAGGAGCCATATCGATACTAGACTGAAAACTATTATTGTAGGAGAACTCTACAAGAAGTAGGTGATCCTCCCAACTACCACCGAAATCAAAAATACAAATACGGAGAAGATCTTCCAAGATACGATTCACCCGTTCAGTCTGTCCGTCAGACTGCGGATGATAAGCTGTGCTAAAATTAAGCTTTGTTCCCAAAGCTTGTTGAAGACTCAACCAAAAATGACTCGTGAATAAAGGATCACGATCACTCACAATAGAACTAGAAACGCCGTGAAGTCTCACGATTTCCTTGACATACAACTTAGCCAAATGCGAAGTAGTCATATTAGACTTAAAAGGAACAAAATGAGCAGACTTAGTGAGGCGATCAACAATAACCCAGATATTAGAATGGCCTGATCTCGAACGAGGTAGGCCGTCAATGAAATCCATAGAAATCTGATTCCATTTCCACAATGGAATCTCTGAAGGCTGAAGAAGACCCGAAGGACACTGATGTTCGGCCTTAATACGCTGACAGGTTATGAAATTACTCACATAACTCGCCACATCGCGTTTCATGCCTTCCTAATAATAAAGACGATGCATATCCGCATACATCTTACTACTACCAGAATGAATGGTATACTTAGAACGGTGACAGCCATCAAGAATGTCATGCCTAAGTGCAAAATCAGAAGGCACAAAAATATGGTTCTTCTTACGAAGACACCCATGAGAATCAATGCTGAAATCCCGCAACGCCTCATCACAGGATCCAGACTCACAAAGCTGAATAAGATGCAACAAATCAGGATCGCGCCGCTGGGCATCGGCAATACGATCCAACAAAATGGGCCGAACTCCCAAATTAAATAATAGAATAGGAGAATCAGAAGATGAACCTCGATCATGAATTCCACAAGAAGATAGAGTCTCAAGAATATCCCATTCGACAAGCATCATAGCAACTACAGCCGAATGTTTGCGACTAAGCGCATCAGCAACACGATTACCCTTATCAGGGGTATACTGGATATCAAAGTCATAGGAAACAAGAAACTCGAGCCAACGTTGTTGTCTCATATTGAGTTCCTTCTAAGTAAACAAATACTTCAAAGATTTATGATCGGTATAGAGAATGAAGCGCTAGCCCAATAAATAGAGTCGCCAAATCTTCAAGGCGAAACAATGGCAGCTAACTCGAGATCATGAGTGGCATAGCGAACTTCATTCGGACGCAGTTGCCCATAAGCATAAGCAACTACCCGATCCTTCTGCATAAAAACAGCACCTAGACCACTACCACAAGCATCGGTGTAGACAACAAGATCATGATTCCCCTCAGGAACCACCAAAATAGGAGCATCAGTGAGAAGTTCCTTCAATGTCTGAAAGGAAGCTTCACACTTGTCGGACCAAATAAAACGAATGCCTTTCCGAGTAAGGCTGGTGAGAGGAAGCACAACACGGGAAAAATCCTTAATGAACCGACGGTAATAACCTGCCAATCCAAGGAAACTACGAATCTCATGAACATTTTCAGGCCTCTTCCAATTCTGGATGGCTTCGATCTTTGAGGGATCAACAGAAATGCCGTCAGAAGATACAACGTGGCCTAAGAACTTAACCTTATTCTCCCAAAAATGGCACTTGGAGAATTTGGCTCTAAGCTGATGGCGACGGAGAGTACTCAAGACAATTCTCAAGTGATTAGCATGCTCAGCTTCAGACTTAGAATAAACAAGGATATCATCAATGAAGACAAGGATGAACTTATCGAGATATTCCTGGAATACTTGATTCATGAGATCGACAAAGAAAGCAGGAGCGTTCGTCAAACCGAATGGCATAACGAGCCACTCAAAAGAACCATAACGAGTGCAGAAAGCAGTAAGAGGTATGCTATCCTCCGCGACTCGTAACTGATGAAAACCCGTAGCAAGGTCAAGCTGAGAAAAGACCTTAGCACCACTCAATAGATCGAACATATCATCGATCCTAGGCAATGGATACCTATTCCTAATGGTTAGCTCGTTAAGCTTGCGATAGTCAATGCAAAGCCTAAGAGTTCCATCAGACTTTTTCACGAAGACAACCGCGGATCCCCGCGGAGAAAAACTGGACTGAATCAACTGCTTGGACTCAAGCTCTAAAAGCTGCTTCTTGAGTTCCTCATTTTCCTTTGTAGACATCCTCGTGGGAGGACGACTAACTGGCTGCGCGCCTGGAATGAGATCAATGCGGAACTCAATTGCCCGTTTGGGTGGCAAACCCGAAGCAGGTTCGAAAACATCAAAAAAGTCACAAGCAATAGGAATACGAGATATGTCATCATCATCTCGTGAGTCAAGAGAACATAAAGCCATTTCGAAATTATCCACATCCCGAAGAACAAGAGATAGCTGAGTAGGCGAATCCGGATGTCGAAGATACAAAATTCTCTCCGAACAAATAATCCTGGCATCATATCTCACTAGCCAGTCCATACCCAAAATCATATCAAATCCCAAACAAGAAATAACATGCAGATTCACATGAAAAGAAAAGCCACATAAAACAATCTCAACATCATCACAAAGCATACTAAGGGTCATGGATCCCCCAATAGGATTCGCAATCCTTAAAGAAGTAATCAAACAAGAAACATCCAAGGATAAATCATCAACGAGCTTCTTCGATACGAAGGAATGTGAAGCACCCGTATCAAAAAGAACTCGAATACTATGATTATGAAATAAAATAGAACCTTCCAAAATAGATGGAGATATACCTTTGGGCTGAGAAGGACCTTCAGAAGACTTAGCAGCATAAAGCTTGCTAGACTTGGCACCAGCGGGAACAGTAGGGCAAGTGGAAACATGATGACCTTCCTTCTTGCAATAGCGACAGAAGAGAGGCTTGGAACAAGCTCGAATAATATGATCAGGAGAACCACAATTGAAACACTTTCGGACGAAAGGTGTTCCAGAAGACCGAGGCTGAGAATTAGAACTACCAGTCTTCTTCTTTTTAGAAGGAAAAGACCTCTTCTGAAATGGAAACTACTTCTTGTTGGGGTTCTTGGAAACCTCAACATCAACATCACTATCACACTCCTTCTCGACGGTCTCGAGATGAAGTGCCGAATCAACCAACTTCTCAAAAGAAAGCTTAAGCTGGAGCAACAAAGACTTCTTAAGATACTTCTTAAGACCAGAGACAAACTTCAAATTCTTCTTATAAGAAGTGTTAATGAATTCAAGACCATACTTAGATAAAGCCTCGAATGATGCAACATACTCAGAAACAGAAGATTTCCTTTGCTTCGACTCAAGGAAGCGACGGGTCAAGAAAACTTTTTCAGGTTCAGGAACGAACTTGAGTTCAAATCGCTCGTGAAACTGAATCCAAGAAAGAGTAGACTCATCAATTTCGGCTACAAGAAGCTCATACCAATCAAGAGCATGCTCTTGTAGTAAGCTAGAGGTTACAAGAACTCTATCATGGTCAGAAATATCCATGCGAGAGAAGATATGCTCGCACATGCGAAACCAAGCTTGGACTTCAAGAACAGACTCGGAGCCCTTAAACGGCTTTCCTCCAAGATGAGGAAAATCAATGCACTGACGTGCAAAGGCAGACTTGCGAGGTGGGGATACTCGAGGAGGAACTAAAGGCTGAGTGCTCCTAAACAACTCCAAAAACCGATCGGCAGTCATATAAACGTCATCCGGATGTGATCCACTGGATTGCCCAGCATCCGAACGTCGTCCCCTGCCTCTTCCAGCCATACGCGGAAAGTAAGATAAGAACAAGATTATTCACAAGGTACATAATCCAAGATGGAATACTACGAAATAAAATACATTCCTAGACGTATTCCTACATTCTATCTAACCTTGATGGTAGAAGGGATAGAGAGACACGATGATTCAAAGATTTGTATCACTTATACACTTTGATGTACCGTAATATGTGCATATATTCTATGTTCATCACATTTTGTTCTAAACCAAGCTCTGATACCACGCTTGACGCCCCACCTCTATATCCACGCTAGCCAAGGACACTACAGGGTAATGCCGTCAACTAACACGGAGAATAAGGCTGGTTAGGAGCGACCATCTATAGCCTTGCTCTAACTATCTATTGAATACATCGACAATAGTCATACCAAGCAGGTCGATGTACCCAATAAATACTTAAAACAAAACCATAGGTGGTTGGAGGATCTATCAGAACAGAATATAACAACTCAAATGTAATATACATCATAGAACAGTAGATCATCATATACACATATATTGATACATAATAGAGTATACAAAATAATACATGTCAAGTGGTATAGCAAACCACAATATACAGACGAATTCAAAATAATACATATATCAGAGTTACAACAAAAAGGACTACACAAAAAGCTTTAACAAAAAGGAACAAGTTGAATAGTCCATGCGGAAGCAAAATAGGCTAAGTCCAAAAGCACCTAACCTGAAACATCTCGTTCTGACCCGAGTATAAAAACACATGGGTCAGTCTAGCTAAACAAATCAGTTAGATAAACTGAACAATAATAACCCGCAAGGTCACAATGTATAACAAATATCTCTAAAAGAGATAACACAATCATCTAACAAAAAGATGAATCATATCATAACAAGCCTCATATCATTGGCAACTCATAGAAACAAAGGATAGGAATATCCCAAAACAAGCCATAAAGGCAAACAACAAATACCAATGAAGGTAACACAAGTTCCACAAGGTAATCGCTATACATCATGCGGCTCAAAAAGACCAACACCGAAGGACGATACCTAAGGAATATACATATCAATGAAACATCATAAAATTTTGCACGTGCTCAGTACTGTATAAACAAGGATCCATGATCCCGAAGACTCCAAACCCAAATATCATTCAAGCGGCTCATAAAGACCTAACTCCGAAAGCGATGCAATAGGGCAACAAACCTGAGGCACAAACCCGAAGGCAACATACCCGAAGGCAACAAACCTAAAGGTGCAAACCCGAAGGCAACACACCCGAAGGCAACACACCCGAAGGCAACAAACCGTAGTGGTGAAGGTCCGGAGGCCCAGTACTGGACACCACTAACAGGCGGAATGTGTCGTAACTCTCAACAAGGAATCTGAAAAGTGGTAACGTGAGTCCCATAACCACTCGTTCGTACTAAACGGTTTACTACCCGTTAGTTAATTTCACACTCAAAGCAGTACAAAGTCTACCTCATCTCATTGGTAAACCAGACCAAAAGGTCAAAACAATCAATCGAATAGGTCGGGGATTAATCGGAAAGACAAACGCATGGATTCATGGTCCATGTTTCACCTAACCATTTAATCTCCCTTCCATTCCGCTCGAAGTGCGAAATCGTGTGTGTTTAAATAGAATTTATAAATTGGAGAAACGAGCTTTTAATGTAATTTTTGGAAGATTATTTATAAAAACCCGTGAATGAAGTCAAAAATAAGTTATCAAAGCCAAAAATGCAACAACAACCACTAAGAACCAACTCGAATCGATAAAATTTGAAAAACCAATCAAAATGAGCAAAAATAGGCAAAACAGAAAAATAGGAGCAGGTCGGTCGACCGGACTTCCTGAGTCAGTCGGCTGACCTGATCCAGAGGCAAAAAAGTGCTCGGGGGTAGCAGGTCGGTCGGCCGGCTACAGGGCTCGGTCGGCCGAACTGCAAGTTTCTGCAGTTCCTGCCCTTTCTCATCCAAGCACAAACTCTTCCAAAATGCAATCGGTCGAGCGATGGGTCTTAGGAGCCCTAGCCAATAGATACCCCAGCTCTATTAGCTCTCCGATTCGCCACCAAAAACACGTTCAAACATCAAAGTTAGGATCTTTAAAGAATTGAACCCAACACTAAAAATTTGGATATTCACCAATTCAATCCAAACCAAAAACAAGTGCATATGAACAAGTGTCAGGAATTCATACACAGCCATCAAAGATAGGTATAAGCATAGATGAGAGATAAAAATCTCACCTTACATCAATAATATCTAGAGAAGTAGATGTGAGTTCAAAACTCACCTTTTTACACACAAACAAAGAAGAAGAAGCACAAACACAAGAAGGAGACTAAATACATCACTCTACAAGCTTCAATCTAAGAATAAAACACTTATTTCCCAAAGTTAGGTTTAGGAAAACTTTCAGAAATTGAAGAGAAGAAGAGTTGGAGAAGATGAAGAGAGGGCTTACCAAATCTTCACTTTGATTTTGGAGCAAGAATTCAAGTTGCAAAATTCAACTTACTCCAAACATATCAAAGCTTATACTTAAAAAGATTGCAAACGCCATTTTGGACTCAATAGAAGCGGTATCGTGCCCTAATTCGGCCATTTGCAAAAAGTAACATTTCGGACCAAAAATCCGACTAACGACACTATATTTAAATAAAATATTTAAATCTAAAATCGTTAAATATGCGGGTTGTTACAGAAATGAGATCAGAACAAGGAACCACAGATTAGGAGTTGTATATATAAATCCAACAAGGAGTTGTCCATCATTTGTGGGGCTATGGCCTGTTAAGCAAACTCATGGTCAGAATCCCAAGACAAACAAGTTCTAACCCCTAATGGTGAAGTTGAAAGACTTCTATGTTTTATCTTAGGGTTTTGAAAAAAAAGGAATAGTGGGAGCCTTATTAGAAAAATGAAATGGAAACATTTAACATTTCTAATGTTGTAAGAACATTTTCTATATACAGTTACAATAATTTACATTGATAAATTTATGTAATTAATATAATTAATAAAATGATTACTAGTAAAAATGTACAAACGAACTGAATTAAAAATTGACAAAAAGAACTACAAAATATACTCACTAGGAAATGGTTTATGCATGCTATTGTTCCAATAACAATATAAGAACCTAATTTTACAACTCCTAAATATATTCGTACTTGGTCACTTACATATTTATTTGCCTGAGATCGTGTGTTTCCTTCTATGAGTTTTGAATTCTAAAAGCAATATAAAAGTATGGATACTTGATCCATATATAATCACATATAAATGTTATATGGTAAACGGTCGTATATAAAAGGAAATACACGATCTCTGGCAAATAAATACGTAAGTGACCAAGTATGAATGTATTAAGTAATTTTAAAATTAGGTTGTTGCATTGTTATTGGAATAATAGCATGCAAAAACTATTTCCTAGTGAATATATTTTATATTTCTTTTTATCAATTTTTGATTCGGCTCTTCTGTATATTTTAACTGGTAATCATTTTATTAATTATATCAATTACGCAAATTTATCAATGTAGATTATTATAACTGTATATATAAAATGTTCTTACAACATTAGAAGGGTTAAATATTACCATTTCATTTTTCAAGTAAGGCTCCCACTATTCTTTTTTTCTCTCAAAACTCTAAGATAGAACATAGAAGTCTTTCGACTTCACCATTAGGTGTTAGGACTTGTTTGTCTTGGGATTTTGACCATGAGTTTGTTTAATAGGCCATAGCCTTGCAAATGATGGACAACTCCTTGTTGGATTTATCATATACAACTCCTAACCTGTGGTTCGTTGTCCTGGTCTGATTTTGATCTTGAATTTGCTCAACAAATCGAAAGAGATTATTCATTCTTACCTACCATTTTATGATGGCCTAATTATTGTATACGTACCTTGACTTTACTTAAAAAATAAACATAGTTATCTTACCACCTCTATTCAATATATTAATAGTACTACACATAACATTTCTAGCTTGAGTTTGCTTAACAACTAGAGAGTATGTAAGCAATTTATTAATATACATATATAATAGAGGATAACCTTATATTAAAGATTCATAATCTTTAATATATCAAATTGAGTGATATCGACATATGGAACAAGGTATTTCTTACGAAATATCCTCTTGATTCAAGTGTCGGACACATCATAAATCACGGTATATGTACTACATATGTATTTATTTCTTAAATCTAATTTAGGTTTTTTCTTAGTTCTACCCTTAATTATACATTCATATTATATAAGTCTAAATATTTTATAACTTTTATAATTTAATTAACTTGTATAATAGTCTTATGTATATTTAATTAATTAAATCTTATTTAATTAATTTAATTAATTAATATTTTAATTAATCTATATTAACCAATTAAACATTTTTAATTGAACATGCATACCATAACATTTATAGTTTACAAATATATTCTTATATATATGGTTTATAATATGTTAATTAACTTATTTAATTAAATATTAAATATTAAATATTAAATTCAAAAATTTCTTATATATATATACATATATACTTACACCATCTTCAATAATTCAAGATAATTTAACATATATAATTATATATATTATACATGTATATACTTTAATTAATCAACTATTTAATTAATTTGTTAAATTTATTAGTCTTATTAACAAATATTAGAATTTTAGAAATATGTTTATTATATTTTCAAAACACTTTCAAAAACTATATTATAACATTAATAAACTATATTATAACATTTATAATATATTTCTTATTTCAAGTTTAACTTTTAAATTTAAAATCTTATTCTAAATTCAAAATAATTTGAAAGTCACATCAAAAATTTATGATGTATGTATTATTTTAAATTTAGCTTTTGAATTTAAAATTTTATTTATTTTCAAAACAAATTTTGAAAATTAGCCCAAGCCCAAATGCAAATTGGGCCATTTTATTAGGGACGAACTTTGGGCTCACTTCACTTTTCGAGCCAAGTCAGTAGCTATGGAGGGCAGGGTACTTGATTACCCAAACCCAAGCCTAACACTCCTTTTGTAGACACCCTAATAAATGGGTAAGCTATTATAAACTAAAAAGAGATAAGAAGCCATTCAAATATATTAGAGAGAAGAGAAAATGTTATTCACTATGATATCAGTTACATAGAGATTGATTGATTCAATTACATTACATAGGCTTTTTTATATATAGGCCTTGGAGCATGAGATGGAATATATCCCATGATGTGGGACTAAATAGAAAAACACAAAAGCATATTTACTTTTATATTTACATATATTAGGACACTCCCCCTTGAATATACGTCTTCAAAATCTTGAACGCTCATATGGTAGCTAGAAATTGTTCCTTTTGAAGCATCCATGACAATTGCTCTCCCTCATTATTGTTTTACTTTCATACATCCATGCAGTCATTATGAATATTTTCTATTGTCTCATTACAAACCTCTGTTAGAAAAATCTAATGGAAAAACCTTAAATGAGGAAAAGATGGCAACTTGAAATCATAGATATCATACAATGATAGTCCGTTTAAAGAGTTTGATACTTGGGGATCAAAATAATGCCTCATTAAAACCTTACTAAGAAAAACCCTATGGGAAAAATCTTAGCCAAGGATAAAAATACAATTTAACTTAAATAACATATTTAAGGTGTTATTTCTTGAAAAAACGTTTGATTCTTCTAGATCAAGATAATGCCTGTTAAAACCTTGGTAAGAAAAAACCAATAGGAAAAATCTTAAATAAGGAAAAAGAGTACAATTATAACTTATTACAAATGTTACTAGGGAGTTGATACTTCTGAATTAAGATAATGCCTCATTAAAACCTTACTAATAAAAACCCAGTGGGAAAAATATTAGTTAAGGAAAAAGAGTGCATTATAAAATACTTATGAATGCTCTCCTGATTTCATGTTCGTCTCTCGATAACTCAAATTGGTTATAGATACTTCTGGATCCATAAATATGAATCTCATTAATAATACAATTTATTAATAGTTTCCTTCGATACAATCAAATTTTCTAAGATTGTTTCTTCTAAATGCGATTTGCATTTTATGCATTTTGTTTGCTATCTTTATGAAAAACACATCACGTGCTTTCATTTTTATGCTTCAAATCAGTTTTGCATATTGCAACTACATCTTTGATGAATATTAAAAGTTCCATTACAACAATACTAGGAAGTAATCTACTCATGTTGAAGTGCATCAAGATTTTCATTACAGCAATACTTAGAAGAAGATTGTAATCTACGTTACATGTTCTTTGCATTCTTTTTAATCATCAAAGTTATTTATATTCTTCAGGAACTTATATATTTTAATAATTTTTGCATATCGCAACTAACACTTCAATAGATATTAAGAGTTTCATTACAACAATACTTAAAGATAGGAAGTAATGTACTCATCATGAATTATATCAAGATTTTCATTACAACAATACTTAAAAGTATGTTGTAATCTACGCTCCTTGTTCTTTGCATTCTTTGTAACCACGAAAGTTATTTATATTCTTTAGGAATTTGTATACTTTCATCATTCAATATGATTTAAACCACAATTATACCTTCGTGGTATATTAAGCATTTCAAGTACTTTCACTACTTTACGGACAACATGTCCATATTTCTCTATTAGTAAAGGATTCATGATGGCCAGTCATGTTTTCCCTTAATTCAGGATTGTTAATCTATTTATAAACATAAGCGCTTTATTATTTACAAATTTATCATCGATGATTATTTCTTGTCAGTTCTAGACATGATTTATTGGGATCTCTTTAATTATCATGTTTAGGCACCTAAACCACTTCTAGGGTAATTTGACAATCACGTCATCAGTCTCCTTAAGAGCACCCTTAAGTGTTTCTTCAAGAACACTCACCTCTTTTATTCGGCATCTTTATTACTTACTCCAAAGTATTTCAAACTGACTTTTGTACCATATTTCAAATGTGGTTTACACATTTTGATCCTTCAGGGATTCAAATATATATTGAAGAAAGTCTAGTAGGGATGTTATTAATAATTTATTCAAGTTACTTAATATTTTGCATTAATATACATGTTAACATATATTTAACATTGATGATCAAAATGAACTTGTATCCGTTTATCCTCCCCTCAATGTTGACAAACATTGCCACATTAAACAATAATCATCTTTGGATTCTCATTTTGATCCATTATCATATTGCTACTAGAAATACACCATATATATTAATAATAGGAGGATAATTCTTATATCGATTGATAAGATGCATTCAAGTGATATTTGTGAGCTTTTGGCTCATGTTTAAATACGAGATTCAATTATGCCAAATTTCATAAAATATAATCCAGTTGAAATTATACCAAATTTTCTAAAATAAGCTTTTGGCTTTCAATTTTAGAAATAACGCAAAAATATTCTTTGACGTTTTCATTATAGTACCAATATGGTAGCCATTCATTTATATATCCTCAAAACTCAACAAATTTCTTTTAAATTTGCTTGAATATAATGTATTTTGAATTAAGATATATGTACCATTTGGTAATACTATATGGGCTCTTTCGGACTGTTCAATTATATTAGTAGATTTGTTATGGTTGAAATTTTTATCTAAAATATTTTCAGATGGTTTAGAGAAAAACTTCTGGGTTTTCAAAATAATATGAGTAGTTACATTATCTAGTAGGCATATATTATCACTCAAATATTGATGGTCCATATCTTAAGAATTAAAGATAATATAGCTAGTCAATTATAAAAATTTGTAAGCATTAAATAAATGCTAATACTTTCCAAAAAATTTAAAGTGGACTACTGACTAAAACACAATTTCATCGGTACGTTATTTCAATTGGTTCTGAAAGAAAAAAAATACGAGCACTGTCTTCCAACTGGTTGAAACTTCAGGTTCAACCACTCTTGTCTAATGTTTGGAAGTGTGACCATCTTCTAGTGGTCATAACACTCCTTCAGGGAGTTCCACATATAAAGATGATCTTTTTTCAGTTAAATTTCTTGTTTTAAGATTGCCGTGGATATGACATCTTTTTTCTGTTAAATGTCTTATTTTAAGATTGTCAAAGGAAGAAAACTAGATCTATTATATATGTTACCTTTTGAAAGGCATGATTGGATGCATGGAAGAAAGAAAAAATAATTAGGAAATGAACTTCCAGTTAGAATGCCTTGTTTTCTGTTATAAAGAAAGAGAGCAGATATATTTCTATGTATTTATTTGGTTTAGTAAAAGCACCAAATATATCAACAAATCTCTTCTGGAGATATGTTATCATTTCCTAATATATTAATCACTTTTAGGGATATTTTATTATCACCGCTTCTGGAGTGAATTTATCTCCTTCAAAGATATATATGCATTATTGGAATGCTATATCAATGTACGATATTTCTTTTGTAGAAATTACATAATTACTACCTTTACAATAACATAACAAAACCATACTGAAGATTTTTGTTGTAACTATCTTTGAAATAACATATCAAAATTTAAATACAGTAACAAAATTAGATGCACCAAATGAAAGTAAGATGCAAAAATAAAACCACCACTTATGGAGTGTAATATTGATATACAATTCCCTTTTTTAGGGATAAACTATTGTTATTAATTCGAAACTTTTATATGATATTCCTTCAGGGAATACAGTGTTTTTTTAAGGAATTGCAATGTAATAAAAATAAAATTCCTATAACATATATCTGAGATGTTGGATTTTGCAATATAATTATAAATCGTTCTCTAATACATCTCTTTAAGAGATTAATAGACACACACACGTCCGTGTGTATAAATTGTATAGCATATAAATTATCTATTATAGAGAATGTTAAAATGTATTTCTACAACTAATAGCTAGCCATATGTACATAGAAGTAATTTGTCAAAACATCGGGTTTTTTTTTATGATTAGGAAAAAACCGAATATATTAATTATTTTATAGTTCTTATCAAACTACAAGTTTGAGTTATCATATTTATCAATGAGAAAGCAATAAAGAGAATAGTTAAATTACAGTTACTCATTGAAATGAAATTGAACTTTGCATTACGCAAAACTTGTTACTTGATCATGCAAACTTTTTCA
The DNA here is from genome assembly GCA_030765085.1 of Allium cepa. Lineage (NCBI taxonomy): Eukaryota > Viridiplantae > Streptophyta > Magnoliopsida > Asparagales > Amaryllidaceae > Allium > Allium cepa. The sequence goes on along the minus strand of CM060931.1, from coordinate 917,680,044 downwards.
TAATTGGAAGTAAATAATTGGGAAAAATAATTTAAACTGACTACAACATATAAATTGAAATGTTATTCAAATTCATAAAAATAATAAACATCACTTTCCAAGAAAAAACGAATAATTACTTCTTCAATCCGGTGATGTTTGAAATATGATGTAACATAATATCTTAAGGATTTTGGTTAATATAATGTAAATGTGAAGACATACGGTAAGGTATACCTCATTTGGAGAATTTTGTTATCTTTCGAATGTAGTATCAGTATCTCATATGATGATTTATTAATTTCCTTTAACTTCTTCAAGAAGTACAACCTTATCATTTTACTCAATTTCAATAGAGCTTCGGGCCTCTAATTCATGAATTTGAGTCCATCAATTAGTTATGAACTTCAGGTTCTCAAATTTTGTGTAAACTTCTCCCTTTTTTTGGAAATTTGTACATTTTGACTAATTAAAAAAATACTGATAAGAATTCGAACTTGTAAACTTTATCAGAAAGTCTTTTCATAATTCAAAACTTTAGGTCTTCAACTTTGAGTTATAAAATTTCTATTAAAATAATTCTTTTCACAACTTCAGGTTGTAGTCAAAATCTATTTTCATTTGATGATTTTCCGATCTTCTTTTTTTTAGTTAGAACTTCTGGTTCTTTATTTTGAGGAAACTTGTAATGCACTGATTTATGGAAACTCAACCTTTTATAATTATAGAAAGTGCAGGTTCTCAATTTTTACTACCTTTTTCCTTTTTTTAAGGAAATATTGGAGGATATTGAGCTTATCATGTAAGTTTTTATTAATGTTTCATTCACTTCAGATATGTTAAATCAAAATCAATGTTAGATCTAAACTTAATACGATCTTCTATATACGTATTATCTTTATATTTGTTCCTCTAAGAAAAAAATAAAATATTTCTTCTGGAAATGTAAATTATATATCAAAATAATTTTCAAAGCCTTCATTCAAATCTAAATCAAATCAAAATTTTTTCAAAATGAAAACTTCGTTGACCAACCATGATTGATTTCTCAAATGCATGTCCAAACTAAATACAATCAAATTCAATAAATTTGCTTGAATCAATAATATCAAAAAATTTCAAGTTTAAACTTGCATTCCAAAATGAATAAACTCAAAGGCATAAAAATAAACATGATATTGAGGTCTACCATATAATAAGATCAGATTAATAGCAACAACAAAAAATGGGATCTGAAATATAATAACTAACAAACTAAGAATGAGATCTCAAAGTTTAGATCTATATAAGATCTAAAATTATAAGACTAATATAATAAAATCTAAAAGATTAGACAATAGATTCAAATCTGAAGAAGTAGATCTTAAATGGAATGAGATCTAAAAAAACAAAAAAATTGATTTGGAAGATTAGATCAATCAGATCAGAAAAATGACTTATCGTTTTGAGATGTATAATTGGATCTGGAAAAGAATATATCTGATTTCGTAGATTATCACAATTTAGATCTATATTTTTTTATTTTTTTGTAAAGATCGTTCTGATAACGTCTAATAAATTAAAAGGAAGATAAGAAGCCATTAGAATGGATTAGAGAGGAGAGAAAATGTTATTCACTATGATATCAGATATATAGAGATTGACTGATTCAATTACATTACATAGACTCCCTTATATATAGGCCTTAGAGCATGAGATGAAACATATCCCACGATGTGGGACTAAATAGAAAAACACAAAAGCATATTCACTTTTATATTTACATATATTATAACACAAGCATTATTAATTAGCCTTACATGATTAATTCAGACCGTATAGGCTAGTTAGCTCTGATGCGACAAAAGGGGCCAGTACGCATAAGGATAAACGGGTAAATTTAAAAAAGTGAAAATTAGCCACAAGGGCCTCTTTGGCAAGCGCAATTAGTTTGTAGGACACACAAATAAAATGATTACTTTTAAGGAAAAAATGCAAGACAATTAGTTTCTAAGGCCCAAAAACCTATGAAATTATGTCCTTGAAAGTAACTGGACTGCTGACTTTGTCCTTAAAAGTAATTATTCTGCTGACTTTGGCCTTGAAATTAATTTCTGTGGATGTGTGTCCTAGAAACTAATTGGACTACAAAGTTTTTCCTTCTAGTGAAACGCCCTTTTAAAAAATTACCATTTAGTATCTTATTGGGCCTATTAAGTCTAAATTCATTTTGATCTAACCTAAGTTAATTTTATATAAAATCATCGCTTTATTCAATTTGTTAATGAATATTTATTTTGATGTTATATTTGTGCTATATTATATGAACATGTGTATCATGTACACATGTGTATGTGAGTACAAATGCAACATATACAGTGTATCATACACACACACGCACACATATATATAGTTTGCTTATGTTTACATACATACATATAATGTTACAAAGTTATTTTTAACTAATCAAAAGTTTACATATATTCAAATGACAATCAACCCAATTAAATAATAAATAAGAATTAATCCAGAGATCTTTCTCCTTCTTTTATTACTCTCTTGCCTTCTTTAAATCCAATCTGAAGATCTTTTAATTTTAATCTTAACTAATTTGTTTTATTTTTAATATTAATTAAAAACAAAAATGGCACACACACATCCGTGTATACACACACACACAGAGATATATGTGTATGTATGTATATATGTATGTATATGTATGTATGTATGTTAATTGCCTATAGTTATATTGCATTGTAATTAATAAGTGATTTACAAAAACATACAAATATATATATATATACATACATACATACACACACACACACACACACACACACACACACACACACACACACACATATATATATATATATATTAATTGCTTAAACGATTGGCATGCGTATTTTACAAGATTTTATGATAGTAATTATTATAAGTGATTTTTGGCTGATTGATAACAACATATACAATTTACATACATAAATACGTATATAAATTATACATATAAACATATTTTATTACTATGTTAAAACAAATTTCAATATGAAATTATATATATATATATATATATATATATATATATATATATATATATATATATTCAGATACACACACACACACACTATATACATATATAATTTTAATCTATAACATACATATAAATTTAATAACAAATCTTATAATGTATGTGTATATGTTTATTTTAATTTAAAATCAACTTTCATTTAGAGTACTTTTAAAACACACACACATATATAATTCGAAAATATTTTTTTTAACATCACAGCCGAATGCATAATAATATGAAATATAATATTACTTTTTTTATAGTAATACATTAAAAATACAAATTTTAAGGTGAAAGTACATATGCGTAAGGACTCGTGATATCATGATCTAATCTAGCATATATGATTCAAGAATCAAATAAATATATGAAACTGTAAATAGAAGAATTACCTTGACTATAGCCTAATTGCTACACGTTGAATGTTAAATCATAGGACTTCACATGTATCTCTATTCAAATTCTTCCAAAAGGTACTACCCGATTGAAAGGTCGAAGCAAAATTGTCCTAAATTTATTTAAATTCTTGTTTTTGATGCTTGAATTAATGGAGGAGAAAGGGAGACATTTTCGGCTAGGAGAGATGATGGTATGATCACTAAAACCCTCGAAATGAATTAGAGAAAAGAGTGGCTTAGAGTGTGTTAATAGCAGAGGAAAGAGAGTGGTCAAAGATGGAAGCGTATCTTTTCTTTGCTTTGCCATTTCACACCCTTTTGGAATCAATTTCCGTTATCTCCCCTATCCACAAAATTAGCCAACCATGCATCATCCCCTTATAGGCCTCCCTTCCACTTCAGGCTAGAACAGTTAATTTTCATTTAAATGAAATTTAAATGTACATCGATACCTTATATCGATAAGTGTATATACATCTTTTATACACGCAAAATTTGTAATGCTGATCAACACAAATAAAATAAAATTTTATAATTAATAATTCATAAATATTAATTGAAATATAATAATTATAATTTAATTAAATTAGGTTGTAGTTGGAGTATTTAACATTCTGATTATGTGAGACTTAGATGTAAATTCGGTCAGCGAGAATATTAACGTTTATACATCACCTTAGCTAGTGATGTGACATTTTAGCCAAATTTATCACTTATATAGCTTCAGTAAAATCCAATTTTACATATGTTTAACGTTACATGACAGTGAAAATTATTCACAACAATTTTCTTTGTTAAAACTAAATCACACTAGGACTTAAGGAATTTGATAATGGTCAAAATTTCGGTATCACACACTCAACTTTATAGTCCAAACACTGTACTTGGTTCAATAATAAAAATTATTATTAACTATACTACTTTAACCAAAGACTTTGACTTTGAGTTGACTTAAGCTGACCCCTTGATACTGACCCCATATAATCAAGGAGATGGATTCTCTCTTAAATAATGTTTCACTTGCAATGCTTCCACTCGACCTAGCTATAGTCGTTCAGTAGCTATAATTTAACTATAACTAAAGCGGAATTTCCACGTTGACGCTTGATAGTATTCTCAATTTAAGGGAATTGTGTAATATTGTAACATCGGTATTTTCTATTTGACCTTAGTTATATTAACCAATAGAAAGCTGTCGAATGAGTTATTCCATTGTTATCCAGTAACTATCAGTACGTAACCCCTTAGTGCCTCCAGCAATAATGAGTAATACACTACCCAAAATTTGGAGAGCGTTATGAACTCTAGTTTCAATGGATATTTCGATATTCAGTCTCGATACATGTTGACAATGAATATTTAAAATGATATGTTTATTATATTATGAAAATTGCTTTTGATTACAACTCCTTGTAATTAATACTACAAAAATGCCATATATTGATTTTCTATTAAATATACTTTAATTGAATAATCAATTATTTATATCATGTTATAACAAGTATATAGAAAAAAGAAAATACCTTTTATTTTGAACAAGATTGTTTATCGAGTTAGATATATGTAAAAAATTACATAATTTCCCCTTGGGCACACCACACCCTTAACTTTATCAGAAGGAAGATCCACTTTATGCTAAAAGGATCCACGCTTGAAGAGCGGTTTTGAGACTGAAGTACTAAAGGACTATGTTAGTAATAAGGAGGGTTGGCTTTGGAAGAATGGAGGTTGTATGTTCTGAACAGTGGGACCTTCAAAAGTTGGTTTGGACAAATGCCATCGTTCAAAGTTTGTTATTCATCCAAAGGGTACCAAGATGTATCGAGATATGAAGTAGAGCTTCTACTGAGAAGGGGTGAGATAGATGTTGAAGAAAGTGTGCAGAGATGTTCCACATGCCAATAAGTTAAAGTAGAACATCAGAGGCCAAGTTGACTTTTGCAGCCTTTGGAAATTCTAGTGTGAAAGAGAGATTCAGTTTTGATGGACATTATTGATGCTTTGTCGAGGACAAGGGAAAGGAACAAAGGTATATGGCTCAAAGTTGATAAGTTGACTATGAATGCACATTTCACTCCGGTAAAGTCCATGAGGACGGCAATCAAACTAGCCGAGATATACTTCGAAATCAAAGCAAAGACGTAAGAAATTTTAAAGTGGATTGGCTTCAAATCAAATACCTACATCTACTGTTAATTTATTTCCTATAGATCCTTACAATTACAACTGGTTTCCAACAATAAGTATAGATCTAGCGCTAATTGACAGAAATAAATGTCAGCAATTCATTGTAGGGATCAAAGAGTGCAAAAGAAGATCCTTATTGCATAGTAAGGAGATGAATATTTATAGTCGAATCCAACCCGCAAAGACACTAGCATGAGGAAGACTGGATAAAATCTCAGATTTATGCTTTCAGGTATGAAGAACGAGTAAAACTTGTAACTCTAATCATGTCGGTATCGACATGATCGTATTGACATTATTTTGCAACTTCTACCTTTGCTTTTCTTATATACCTGTCCAGTTTTTCGTGCCTTCGATCTTCGTTAACAAAATTGCTCCACCCAATCATGTCTGTGCTGACATGATTTGTCTTATTCACGTCCTTGTCTTTTTCTTCAAAGTACAAGCCAATCTCTTCCCAATTCCAAGGTGGGCCCATATTCAAAACAACTTGGTACTAACATGATTGATCATATCCGTACCAACGTGATTTTCCCTATGCTAATTTTCTCCAAACTTCATGCAGTTCTTCTTTTCATCATTATTAACATCTCTTAAGCTTCTTGATTCATTTCATCATCTTGAAATCTAGATTCATTAAGATGTTAATTAGTTCAAAAGCCGAATAATATTTTCCTCCCAAAGCATGCTTTGTAGGTTATAAAGCATGCTTTTGATCGAGACAATTGACTATACCCAAATCCAAATCTACAAAGATGCTCCTAACTTCAATACTATCTTCTTGAAACATCACACCTTTCCCAAGAAATTCAATGCAACGTTTGAATAGCTATAAAATCGCATCTCCTTGGCAGATTTAAAAGATAAAGTTCTTTCATCTAAAGTCTCCAATCATTCCTTGGAAGGCACTCTATCCCCCAATCTAATAGACTTCTCTTTTTTCTTTTCTTCGTTTCTTTAAAAAAAATATGAGGTCAAACATGTTGGTAGCGACTTGATCATGTCAGTAAAGACATGAATGTTCAACTCCATATAAATTCGAGATAGAATCTTTTGTAAGTCCATACTTTAATTTATCAGCCTCCTTGCATTAGCGAATTCAATCGTCACTGCTACCTTGGATCTTGGGACTTCGTTGACGCCTACTTTAGTGTATTCGTCGTAGTTCCTTTGCCGCCGAAGATTGCCGGTAAAAACTGCATCATCATCGTCGATCCACGCAATGTCTCGACACTATCCCTTCCCCATTACTGCCACCACTCCACCTCAATACCTTGGGCCACTTCGGGCTTGACAAGCCTATGCTTGGGGTCTAGGAAGGTTCATCCATAGGCGAATCTCACTAATGAACATGGCGGTGGATGAGAGAGAAAAGATAGAACATATACATTACATGGGTTGATGGCTTATTTTTTAGTTAAGCTATTCTCAAGATATCATTGCATTGAACACATTCCGACGTTTAATGGATTCAACTGCCGACTCTTCAAATCAAACAACATAATCATGTGATCTTACACAGAAAAGCGTTGTGTTCCTCTAGGAAATGGTTCTATCATTGCACATTCCATGATATTAGGTAAAAGCTAACATACAATTATATAGCATGATGGAGCTTGTTTGCCAGCACAAGTAGGTTATCTATATAGAGTGTTCACGTACAATGTCATGGACACGTGACACACACTACACGGATCAACACATTATACTTTTATAACGACATATTTTATGTATTATAGGATTTTGTATTTAATTCATACGAGGTCGTATGACTCGAGTATTTTAGAAAATAGCTCTTAGGAACATTTTCCACGCCCATATTTTTATCGAAATTTTTATGCGATCCTTTTGACCCTGAAAACCATGTATGGAATATAACTTTTGATATAAGCCGAGTTATGGTCTAAAACTACTTCCATTGCTTTAGAATGTTTGTGTTCCATTCCGTAGAGTGGTCATAATAGTAAAAGGGATTTAAATTTTGAAAGTTATGGATGTTTTAAGTTTTTGACTGCCGTTGGCCTATATTGGTGGGTAATTAACCAAGCTCATATTTAGGTCCACTAACGAATTTTAGGAATTATGCTATGAGGAGGCTGTAGAGACTGATCTAAATCAATTCCATCTTTCCCAAAATAGTTCTAAGTGTAGCGACTCGATTTTTCGACGCCTGAAAATCGACATCAATACATCCACTGTATCAAATGCCGAACAATCGAATGCCGAAAAACTGAACCATTAGGGTTAAAGAAGAAGGAGGTAGAAGAAGAAATAGAAACAATATCAGAATCTTACCAATGCTGTGGAATAAAATATAATAGATAATAACTGATCTTTACACTAAAGAAACCATATCTATTTTATACACACATCATCAGAATACAACATCAGAGTTCAACAACATCTATAATACACAACTGGACAGTTATATTAACTTGTCCTCACCAAACTGACAATACAACTTACAACATAGCAGAATTATACATCAAGTACATATACTACGTCTTGCCATCCAGCTCGTCTCCCGAGCTTCATAGCATCCTTTCCTGTATCTATAATACTCGGTCTGACCTGAGCAGTATAGTTAAATAACACCCGAGTCAGTCTGGAAAACCAGCATAAGGAAACATACTCAATTGGATTATTAAATTTTTCAAAATCATTTGAAATCAAAGGTATCTCGTAACACCACGCAAAAAATAAACATGTCGGGTTTTTACCTTACGATAACCAAAACATTTCCTATAAAATCCTCTGATATTATAATAGTGTATATATACAAAAACTTATTCAAATAGCCAAAATTGTTACATTATTAAATTCCAGCTACTAGCCACAAAGTCGGTTCTACAAACAAAAAACCGTAAAGGCACGTATGGAGAATGGATTTCCAACAATGGCAGGGCTACAGGGGTACCGCCCGTCACAGTACGTGGTCTAGATCACCGTACCGAGGATCTACCCTAATCTGCTACATCACAAGACCAAAGCTACACCTTCCTGGATAGTCCGTATAAGTTCACCCCACGGTTGGGATCAACAACTGCCCACACAGCTGAAATAAAGGGACATCTAGACAGGGGTGACCTTACCCTAATTGGTTGCTAGCCACTTAGCCTTGTGTGCACCTCTCCTGTTTACTCATTCTCGATTGGTGAGGCTCAAGGCTATGCATTACTTTATAGCACACATTCACTTAGAATGCTCATTGTCCTCCTAACGATGTTCTGAAAGCATTCATCCATACAAGTCAGTTCCGGGTTCGAATGGACGAAGGCACTACTCCTACTACATCCATTTTGGAATCACCCTCCGGATTAGTAGCGATTAGCCCTTGCACTTCACTGCTCCATATTCGACTCCCAGCTCTTGTCTTCCTCACGAAAACATTTAAACCGGATCGAAGTGGTTTTAGGGAAATTAATCCCGATCCCGGTCTCTTCGAAAAGATCAGCGCATTGGCCAATATTGATAGTCAGTTATTTAATTATCAAATAACATCCACAAAAATCATCAGATTTAAATAATTTCCAATAATTTATTAATCTTAAAAATATCTTCGCAAGATATATTTCCATTCTCTAATCTTTTGAAAACTGTTTGAAACCACCTTTTCTCACGGAATAAATTTCCCCAAATATTTGTTTATTTCCATTGGAAACAACCAAGTCCAAATAATTTAGATTTTAAAATCACTTTATTCTAAATTATACTTTAAAACATTTAAATTAAAACTACTTAAACACTTTATCCAAAATATATACTTTAAAAATATTTAAAATAAACTACTTTATAAAATATAAAAATAATTAATTTTTTATTAAATAAAAGTTAAGCCAAACTAAATTTTAAAATAAGAGTTACGAAATTCTATACAAGTTTTCAAATAAAACTTTAACCAAGCTATCTTTAAAATAAAACTATTTTATAAAATATAAATATTAATAATTATCTTTAAAATCATAATACTAGTCAAATATTTCAAATAATTACTACTATAATTAATCTAAATAAATGTTTACTTATAAAATTTAAACAACTTAAATAATAATTTCTTAGAAAAACATTCCTTTAAACAAACTTTAAAGCTTTTATCTTATACTAAAAATCTGCTTTGAAAATGTTCTTGGCTTCTCTGGGAAATACACTTCTCTTCCACGCCCTTGAAAATAAACCACTATTTATTTTTAAAATAAATTACCCATTCCTTTACAAATTCCCACCGTGAATTTATACTTTCAAATATCGACTAATATCTTATTTCACTTTATAAACCCAGTTTATAAATTCCACAGCCTCGGTCCTTTTAAATCACAGTTTGAAACACTTTATCAATTTCCAAAGCGATTTTCAAATTTACTGCATTTAAAATAAATTCTTTTATTTACTCAGTTTATTTCATAATCTATTAACTTCATATTTTACTTCTTAATTATGATTTAAAATCTCATTTAACTGAAAATACCAATTTCATACTTTTCCAAATTCCTTCTTTACCCTTTCCAATAAATTTAAACCTTGAATTTTAAAATAAATTCTTTATTCCTTTAAATAATATCACTTATGTTTGAAATTCATTATTTCCCCTTTTATTCAAAAATCTCCTTTCCTATAATCGAAATTTATTTATTAGAATTTAAAAATCAACTTTTGTTCTTTTCCAATTTATTCAAATTCTCTATAATTATTTTACCTAAAAATTCTCTCTTTTATTCTCTCTTCAAAAATCCAATATATATATTTTGATAACTCACCCAAATATATTCAATCAAACCATAGCATCCAATATTTCAATTACCAATATAATTTATCACGGATTATCAAATAAACCGTATCACAGAATATTAAATAATCTAAATAATTTTGAGGAATCCAGTTGGATCCCTTCAACCTGTTTCCCTGCATCCACAGATGTTAGCACAATATAAAAATACCAATCCCACTTCAAGGTGGGATATCGCGGTATATGGGATCATCCACTATTATGCGGGACACATAGGATCTCATCCGCTATATAATGTAGGAAATCAGTCACTCTAATATATATGCAATATACTACTATATATATATATTATACCACATCCAGACAATTCAATTTCAAAAAAGCATCTAAATTTAACTATTTAAATTTAACGGGCATTCCAAATGAGTGAGATTTAACTCACCTTTGTTTTTCGTTTTGCAATCTGACGCAAATCGGCTTGTTTTTTTCTTCATAGTTTTAGACCTCATAGACATTTACAGTTTATTAATATTTTGAAAAAATCAAACAGTAAATTCCATATAATAAATTTAACAAACTAATACTTTAGTACTAATCAAATTTTCCTTTAACAATTTCTAAAATAATCAAAAAATTTAATTAAACAAGTTTATTACTTTATAACTAAACTAGTAAGTTAATAATGTGCATGTGCCTTTTTTATTGTCATTTTTATTTTTGAAAATTCATATACTTATAAAAATAACCTGTATAGATTTAAAAATCCAAATCTTTATGCAAATCCCGGTATTTTCCAAAATCTATAATAATTTCTATTTAACATTTTCCTAAAAACAGAATATACTTCATTATAAATATTAAATTAAACTAAATAAATCCTATACTAAAAATCAGAGAGTACCTTCCTTGGCCTGTTCTGCCCTAGCTATGGCTAAACAGCACCCACTACATCAGCCTCGACCGCTGAATCCCTCCATTGCGCTGCCGCTTTCACGCATGCGCGAGCTTTGCCACTACGATGTCGACATCACAGTCTTCCCAAACTATTCTGGCCTTAGACTTCGCCCGTCACCGCGAATTTCCCTCGTCACGCAATCGATACCCTAAAGCGCGTGCGACTTGGAGTCGCGATGCTCGACCATCTGGACTTTGAACGACCCCGCCGCCTCTCTACTCGCCTTTGTCTCGAGCTTCCAGTCATGTTGCCGCTTGAATGATCGAACAGCTAGAAATCGAGCTGTCGATCTTGATTTAAATCCCCTTGTCCATGTGATCGCCTCACGTGCTCCTACCGCGGCCTCGACCTCAACAGAAATTACTGCGAATCAAACGCCTCGAGAATCACCAGATCGAGACCCTTTAATTTTCTGAATTAAATGAGGAAGGCGCGATTGAAATAACTGGAGATGGATTCGATTTTTGAGTTGAAGAGGCTTCAGGCATTATATTCTTATTTCGTTGGTTTTAGAAGAGGAACCAAGCGATTTTTCTGTTTACCGGTCATTTTTCTTAGGTTCGATTTTATTTTTGAATCTCGGCTATTTGATTTTTTCTTAACGAAGATAAGTTTTTATATTTGTTGTTATACATACATACATACATACATACATACATATATATTTAAAAGTGACGCGTGCTTTAAAATTTCTACATGCATGACAATTAGCAAGGGCAAGAAGACAAGTGGCCAAGGCCTGATGTGAATTATTTTTGACCAGTCAGACTATAGGTTATATTCAAATTAAACTTTAAATTTAAATTATCTCAAACTACGCAACTCAAAATCTTGACTTCCTATCGATGCATGCCGTTGGGTGTTTACAATGTTAAACCCCTATTCCAAACACAATAGAAAAGGTTCCGAGTCCTAATTCGATCGTATGGAGAAGATAGCTTTTTGGACCCAGTTATAATATTAAATTTTCGATATAGATTTCAGAGCGTTTATCTACCGTACGGCCAAACGATCACTCCAAACACTACGAAATTGAAATCCGATAATAATGCTCTATTACGGATCCAATGGAACTGGTTTCGTCGAATTCCGAGGTTGTGGCCCGGAAGGCTATTTTTAAATATCGATTTTAAAAGATATATATTCAAAAATGAACTAAACACTCTCAAACTCAAATTTAACACCTCTACTATCTTCAGTATAATCAATATAAATTGTATAAGTGAATTTTTTTTAACTAGCTTAAAATTCAAGATCTACTATTTTATCCAATCTCTAATTTATTAAGTTCAATAAGTTAATTGCAAAATAATAATGATATTTGAAATTCAAGTTAAACTAACTTTCAAATATTTAAAATCAATTAAATATTTCAATTTCAAATTTTTAGAAATTCCAGGTCGTCACATTCCTTCCCCCTTTAAAAAGTTTCATCCAAAAAATTACTAGTTAAGAGAAATGGTCCATAACTCGTTCACTATTTTCCCAAACAACTAGTTTTTAATGATCCCTCAAATCCAAACAGTTTTTAACAACACCCAAAACCATCATTTTAATAAAGGCATTATCACTCTTACTAACTTTCCAAACTTCTTTCATAGGTTCCCACTAATATTACTTACTCAACCATTGAAATTTAAATTTAAAACCAAATTTTAAATTTTCTTAATTTCTCACAAATTTTCTAACTTCCTAAATTTGCAAAAAATTTCGCCAGCGTTTCCTTTGCGCGGCCAGCTCGGTACAACTACAAAATGCCTCAACGGGTCCCCCAGATTTCAACACAAAACAAAAGCCATGTGGCTAGACAAGAAAATCATCAAATTTCATACAGATATTCAAATACATACCTTTGCCGAGCAAATTCCAATTTGTCTCCAAATCAAAAATCCCAATTCCCTTTTGCTTTTTAATACCTAAATATCCTACTTAGCACTAACATCCAATCATAGCTTTAAAAATCATTTTATACATTTCTTTACAAAAGTTTTCATATCTATTTCATTCACATCTGTACGATGCACATATATCATCCGTACACAGTATCCAATTCGATCACCCACTCGATCACACAATTTCACTTCCGAACTAGTATCGTACACTTGACTTCCTAGTGCGGACTCAAATCTGGTTTCTTGATCAGAAACCGCCATTCTCCTTGCATAGCTACAAACTACGATAGAGAATTTCCAAAACAATCAAAAATCCATTTCCAGGGTTCGCCTTGAAAATCGAATGAAAAATCCCAACTCGGATCGGTTTACTATCTCGAAATTCTTTGCCTGAGTTTGGATCAAATCGCTATGCGAATAAAATAATATATATACATCTTATGTATTTATATCCATGGATTATTAACTATATCAATTCTCTTTTATTCACATTATTTTGGTTTCCATTCTCTTATCCACAATTATCCCATTTCACCACTTTACTTAATTTCCATTCCAATATTGCTTAGTATATTTCCAATACCGAATTTACTTACGAATTTCACCATTCCTTCTTAAGTATAATATAAATGTTTTATATACCTCTTATAACTATTTTTACTTCACCACTTTTGTTTGTCTATACTTTTACTCAAATTTTCATTTTCGAATTCATTAGAATTCAATTTCCCTTTCATTTTTAATATTGAATTCTATTTACATTATCTCAACCCCTACTTAAGTAACCATTTCTCTAATTAGTTTCACTTACCGATTTATTCCTATCTCAAACCATTTTTACTTCCAAACTTTTATTATTTTAGTTCACTTAGAACTAGTTCTACAACTTCACTCTACTCGATTAAATTTTAAATTTTAATATTCAGTTCTTAATTTTATTCAGTTGTAACCAAATAAATTTCCAAATCTCAATTCTTTATTCAAAATTCCATTTTCAATTCCACTTGAATTAAATTTTCCTTCCTTCCACCCACTTATTCCCAAAAAATTTAATACTTCATTTTATACAACAAGATTCAAATCAAATCTCATTCCAAATCACTTTCTTATTTACTTAAATCAATTAGTCTACTCACTAGTTTTATTTTAGTCCTTTATTTTATTTAGCCAAATCTTGACTAACTTCCATTACACACGATTCAAATTAATTCTCAATATTCAGTTTCCAATTCTATTTACTTGCAAATGCAAATTCATTTGTCTATCCACAATTTTATTCAAGTAACTATTTCTCTTAGTTTCCTTAGACTTTCTTTAAATTCACTTTACTTAATTATATTTAATTACTCTCCAATTCAATTTAAACTTTAAATTTCTATAAGTTTTTCAAGTTATTTCCATTCCATTTACTAACTTCTTTAGTTTTATTTAGTCCAACTCAACTATATTTTCCATTTTACTTTATTTAACACCATTCAAATTTAATTTCAATATCCAGCTTCAATAACTTATAAGTTTCCAAACTTGTTCACAATCCATAAACATTTGTAGTCAAGCTTTTAGAGTTCAAATCACTACTTAAACACTCAAAACTTCCAATTCCAGAGTCTTCAATAATCATTTTGAAATCAATTATATCCGAAATCCTTTGGTGTCAAATTATCCTTTGAATTTTAAAACCAAACTTAATTTTGCAAACACTCCATTTTAAAACAATTTAGTAGAAATTTCTCTTTTGGAAACTCGAAAATGGACATCGATGATGCTGTAGTTATCACTGAAGTTATTTTCTAGCGACCGAAAAGAGTTCAATGCTTTTTTTTTGGGCAAGGCCAGCCGGTTTTATAGTGGACCATCCACTTTTTGTTACGAATGTAATAAAAAACATGAAGTACAGGAGTAAGGTTGAGACACCTCAACTACTATAAAGAGAGAAATAAATACAACACAGGAGTGTGACAGACATGTCACAACTACTAGAAAAAACTGACAAGACTAAGACTCCTCCAAAGAGGTAGTACCACCAGCATCAACTTCAACCTGGGAAGAATCTGGAGAGACATCCCCAAGAAGTCCAAGGAAGGGGCGAAATAGGAGAGCAAGTGTAGGATCGCAGATGTCTACATCAGATGAGTAAAGAGAGGATCGATCCCAAGAAGAATCAGCAAGCATGGCAGAATTTAAATCAGCATATGAACCATCCAAATCAAGAACCAAGGAGTCACCAGACGGTCTGTAATAAAGGCATCGTAGGTCCGAAAGATCGTTAGAAACATATCTAAAGAAAGAATCTTTCACAGGGTTGTAACGCAAGTCAGAACATCGATCAACCCAACATCTCTCAGACTCAACCCAAACAATAGGCAACTGAGACGGAACAAGATCCGGAATAGCAATGGAATCCACAGGAACAACACTAGTAACAATGGATGCAACAGGGGAAACAGGCTGAACAGAGGAAGTCGGCGATCTAGGGACAGGAACAACGGGAGGTGAAACCTGAGACACCTTGGGAACCCATTTCCTAAGCGGAGGCCGCGGAAGTGGTATCTTAGGCGCAGAAGCGGAAGCAGCAGTATGGGAGCTGGCAGAAACTAAGTGGCCAAAGGAGTGACAGGTAGTACATATGTCGGGGATCCAACCATAACGAACACGAACATTGACCACATGGCCAACAGCTAGCTGAACAGGAATAGAGGTAGGGAGAGGCTTAAGGGGGGTAATCTCAATCAAGGCCTTAGCGCACA
This sequence comes from Allium cepa, assembly GCA_030765085.1. Taxonomy (NCBI): domain Eukaryota; kingdom Viridiplantae; phylum Streptophyta; class Magnoliopsida; order Asparagales; family Amaryllidaceae; genus Allium; species Allium cepa. Next base: position 917,664,114 of record CM060931.1, on the reverse strand, counting down.
CCAGCTTTTCACGCGCAACTGTATTAGCATCAAAAAGTTTCAGCTTACCAACATTGCAAGCAAGCCAATTCAAACCCAGCAGAGGTTGAAGTGCCGAAGGAATTTGAGAAAATAAACCCAAACGGGGATAAATAACAATTGTTCACGAGCACTTGCAGCCGTTGGGGACCAGGGAGTAATAATAAAAGGTTTCCCATCAAAAAAGGATGGCTCCGCCTCAAGAACACGGCATCGTTCCTCAGAGGAGGAGAACAATAGGAAATACATAGAGTCAACAAGCTTAACACGGAGATTACCTCGAAGCCTCCAGGCCTTACGACAAACAGTAGACGGGTCATGTAGACGATGTTTAGGATCCAAAAAGAAGCCAACTAAATATTCTGACCAGTAGTTCAAACCAGCTTGCATGAAATTAGGAGGTGGGATCACCACTCCATTCTCCTCCACAATATCAAATTCCACAGGTTCATAAACCCCGACATTACGGGGCATAGAAGTGAAAAGCGAAGACCAAGCTCTGGGTCCTGCAGGAGAAGCAGCTGGTTGAACGGCATCCACATATGTACCACCAACAGTAGACGCAAGCACAACAGAGGGGGTGGCCGCAAGAAAAGTACCACCAGTTCTTAAAACACTGCATTTGGAAACTTCCTTCTTAATAGACTTATGACAAACACCTGGTGTGCATTCAGTCAAACTCGAAATTGTAGCATCGACCGAACAATTCTCTCTTCCAATCACACCACTGGCCTCACCAATATCACCAGCAACTTCAACCGTGCTCGCAAGAGAATTCAATGTACCACATTTAGTTAGACAGTCATCACCCACCAAAGCTCATTCAAGTCGCACACAAGGGCACGCAACAGCAACTGAGCACGCATTAGCCGAAGGGAGAGGAGGGAACTCTGTCTCCGATTGCAAGGCCGGCATAGATAAATTCGAAACCTGGGGAACCTTATATACTCTTCCAGATCGAGTAAAAGAGGGGGAAGAAGATGGAGCAGTGGAGAGAATTGGAAGATGAGGGGGGAGCTAGGCATGAACGCGGATGGGAGGGGAGAAGAGAGAAGGACTATCGCGAACTGGAAAACAAAATCGCGCAGAAGCACGCCATTATTTCATTATTTTATAACCAAATAACCTTTGGTTTATTCTCAAGAGAAAATCATGAGGAGTTCAATGCTTTTATCTCTTCAAAACCCTTAAAATATTTTTTAATTCCAAATCTCACTAGATTTCAAATCCAATTCCAAAATTATTTCCGAAATAATATCACTATTATTTCTCCAAAACCTTTGAAAACCATTTTCAGACCCAAAGGAACTTAAACTTTTCCCAAAATTCCAAATTCCAAATTCTTTCAGTTCATTTTCAAATATTTCTCTGGAATTCTATTTCAAATTATAAATCACATTCACCATTTTCATTTACAAATTCCATTTGTATATGAATTTATTCTTAACTTTTTTGGTTATAACATTAATTTCTTATTTTAATTTCTACATATCAATGATAATAGTTTAATATTTTCATTCTAGCAACCAAGCAACCATATATAACTATAATAATTTACGGAAAATTATTTCTTTCATATACAAAATAATTTGCATAAAATTATTTCATTTACCCTGTTTTAAAACAATATTGTGTCGGTTTATCTTATTTAAGAGTTTAGAAACCCCTATCGATGACATGGCGTCCCACAAATCGACCAGAATTCATAAACACTCAACCGATAAATCAACACAATATAAAAACAAATTTTATGTTCACTAACAAATACGCGCTCATATCTATTAATACTCTCAAACTCATTCTAGAGTACTATGGACACTACTTCTAATGAGTAAACCCCACCAGAGCCAAGGTTCTCGCTTAACCTTCAGCTCTGATACTAATCTGTAACGACCCAATTTTTCGACACCCGAAAATAGACATCAATACATCCACTATATCAAATGCCTAGCAATCGAATGTTGTAGAACCGAACCATTAGGGTTAAAGAAGAAGGATGTAGAAGAAGAAATAGAAACAATATCAAAATCTTACCAACACCGTGGAATAAAATATAATAGATAATAACTGATCTTTACACAAAAGAAACTATATCTATTTTATACATACATCATCAGAATACAACATCAAAGTTCAACAACATCTATAACACACAACTGGACAGTTATATTAACTTGTCCTCACCAAACTGACAATACAACTTACAACACAACGGAACTGTACATCAAGTACGTATACTATGTCCCGCCATCCAGCTCGTCTCTTGAGTTTCACAACATCCTTTCCTGTATCTATAATACTCGGTCTAACCCAAGCATTATAGTTAAATAACATCCGAGTCAGTTTGGAAAACCATCATGAAGAAACGCACTCAATTGGATTATTAAAGCTTCCAAAATCATTTGAAATCAAATGTATCTCGTAAGACCATGCTACAAATAACATGCCGGGTTTTTACCTTATGATAACCAAAACATTTCTTATAAAATCTAAAATCCTATGATATTATAATAGTATCTATATGCAAATACTTATTCAAATAGCCAAAATTGTTACATTATTAAATTCTAGCTACCAACCACAAAGTGGGTTCTACAAACAAAAAACCGTAAAGGCACGTAGGGAGAATGGATTTCCATCAATGGCAGGGAAACTGGGGTACCGTCCGTCACAGTACATGGTCTAGATCACCATACCGAGGATCCACCCTGATCCCCTGCATCACAAGACTAGAGCTACGCCTTACTGGATAGTCCGAATAAGTTCACCCCGCAGTTGGGATCAACAACCGCCCACACAGCCGAAATAAAGGGACATCTAGACAGAGGTGGCCTTACCCTAATTGGTTGCTAGCCACTTAGCCTTGTGTGCACCTCCCCTGTTTTAGCCATTCCCGACTGATGAGGCTCGAGGCTATGTGTTACCTTTTTAGCACATATTCACTTAGAATGATCATTGTCCTCCTGATGATGTTCTAAAAGCATTCATCCATACAAGTCCATCCTGGGTTTGAACGGAACCGAAGACGCTACTCCTACTACATCCATTTTTGAATCACCCTCAGGATTAGTAACGATTAGCCCTTGCACTTCACTACTCCATATTCGACTCTCAGCTCTTGTCTTTCTCACGAAAACGTTCAAATCGGATCGAAGTGGTTTTCGAGAAACTAGTCCCGATCCCAGTCTCTTTGAAATGATCGGCGCATTGGCCAATATTGATAGTCGGTTATTTAACTATCAAATAACATCCACAAACAATCATCAGATTTAAATAATTTTCCAATTATTTGTTAATCTCAAAAAATCTTCGCAAGATATATTTCCATTCCTAATCTTTTGAAAACAGTTTCAAACCACCTTTTTTGATGGAATAAATTTCCCCTAATATTTGTTTATTTCCACTAGAAACAACCAAGTCCAAATACTTTAGATTTTAAAATCACTTTATTCTAAATTATACTTTAAAACATTTAAATTAAAACTACTTAAACACTTTATCCAAAATATATACTTAAAAAATTATTCAAAATAAACTACTTTATAAAATATAATACTAATTATTATTTTTATTAAATAAAAGTTAAGCCAAACTAAATTTTAAAATAAGAGTTACGAAATTCTGTACAAGTTGTCAAATAAAACTTTAACCAAACTACCTTTAAAATAAAACTATTTTAAAAAATATAAATATTAATAGTATCTTTAAAATCATAATACTAGTCAAACCTTTCAAATAATTACTACTATAGTTAATCTAAAGAAACGTATACTTATGTAATTTAAACAACTTAAATAATAATTTCTTAAAATAACATTCATTTAAACAAACTTTAAAGCTTTTAACTTATACTAAAAATCTGCTTTGAAAACGTACTTGGCTTTTCAAGAAAATACACTTCTCTTCCATACCCTTAAAAATAAACCACTATTTATCTTTAAAATAAATTATCCATTCCTTTATAAATTCCCACTGTGAATTTATACTTTCAAATATCCACTAATATCTTATTTCAGTTTATAAACCCAGTTTATAAATTCCATAGTCTCACTCTTTTTAAATCACAGCTTCAAACACTTTATCAATTTCCAAATTTACTCCATTTAAAGTAAATTCTTTTACTTACTCAATTTTTTTCAAAACCCATTAACTTCAGATTTTACGTCTTAATTATGATTTAAAATCTTATTTAACTGAAAATACCAATTTCATACTTTTCCAAATTTCTTCTTTATCCTTTCCAATAAATTTAAACCTTGAATTTTAAAATAAATCCTTTATTCCTTTAAATAACATCACTTAAGTTTAAAATTCATTATTTCTCCTTTTATTCAAAAATCTCCTTTCCCATACTCGGTATTTATTTATTAGAATTTAAATATCAACTTTTATTCTTTCCCAATTCATTCTTAAATTTATTCAAATTCTCTATAATTATTTTACTTAAATATTCTGTCTTTTATTATCTCTTCAAAAATTCAATCTATATATTTTTGATAACTCGGTATACCCAAATATATTCCATCAAACCATAGCATCCAATATTTCAATTACCGATATAATTTATCATAGATTATCAAATAACCATACCACAGAATATTAAATAATCTAAATAATTTTGAGGAATCAAGTTGGATCCCTCCAACCGTTTCCCTGCATCCACGGATGTTAGCACAATATAAAAATACCAATCCCACTTCAAGGTGGGATATCGTGGTATATAGGGTCATCCACTATTATGCAGGGCGCATAGGGTCTCATCCTCTATATAATGCGGAAAATCGATCACTCCAATATATATACTATATACTACTACTATATATATATATATATATATATATATATATATATATATATTATACCACATCCAGACAATTCAATCGTTTAACAAAGCATTTAAATTTAACTATTTAAATTTAACAGGTATTCCAAATGAGTGAGATAACTCACCTTTGCTTTTCGTTTTGCAATCTGACCCAAATCGGCTTGTTTTTTTCTTCATATTTCTGGACCATGTAGACATTTAAAGTTTATTAATATTATGGAAAAAATCAAACGGTAAATTCCATATAATAAATTTAACTAGCAAATACTTTAGTACTAAACAAAATTTTCCTTTAACAATTTCTAAAATAATTAAATAAGTTAGTTAAACAAGCTTATTACTTTAAAATTAAACCTATAAGTTAAAAATGCGCATTTGCGTCTTTTATTGTCGTTTTTATTTTTGAACTTCATATACTTATAAAAATAACCTGTATAGATTTAAAAATCCAAATCTTTAAACAAATCCTTATATTTTCCAAAATCTATAATAATTTCTATTTAACATTTTCCTAAAAATAGAACATACTTCTTTATAAATATTTAATTTAATTTAATTTAATTATATAAATCCTATACTAAAAATCAGATAGTACCTTCCATGACCTACTCTGCCCTAGCTACGGCTAAGCAGCACCCACTACATCGGCCTCGACACCGAATCCCTCCATTGCGCTGCCGCTTTCACGCATGCGCGAGCTTTGCCACTTCGATGTCGACATCGCAGTCTTCCCAAACTATTCTGGCCTTAGACTTCTCCCAGCACCGCGAATCGCCCTCGTCACCCGATCGAAACCCTAGCGTGCGCGACCCAGAGTCGCGATGCTCGACCATTTGGACTTCGAACGACCCCGCCGCTTCTATATTCGCCTTCATCTCGAGCTTCAAGTCATGTCGTCGCTTGAATGATCGAACGGCTAGAAATTGAGCTACCGATCTCGATTTAAATCCCTTTTCCATTTTTTCGCATCACGTCCCCCTGCTCGCGGCCTCGGCCTCAACAGAAATTACCGCGAATCGAACACCTCGAGAATCCCTAGATCGAGACCCCTTAATTTTCTGAATTAAATGAGGAAGGCACGATTGAAATAACTGGAGATGGATCGATTTTTGAGTGAAAAGGGCTTCGGCCATTATTTTTATTTCTTTGTTTTTAGAAGAGGAATCAAGCGATTTTTTTGTTTGTTGGCCATTTTTTTGAGCTTCGATTTTATTTTTGAATCTCGGCTATTTGATTTTTTCTTAACGAAGATAAGTTTTTATATTTATTGTTATATTTTTTTAAAAAGTGACGCGTGCTTCAAAATTTCTACGTGCATGACAATTGGTGAGGGCAAGAAGAAATTGGCCAAGGCCTGATATGAATTGTTTTTGACTAGTCAAACTATAGGTTATATTCAAATTAAATTTTAAATTTAAATTATCTCAAATTATACAACTCAAAATCTTGACTTCCTATCGATGCGTGTCGCCAGGCATTTATAATGTTAAACCCCTATTCCGAACGCATTGGAAAAGGCTCCGAGTCCTAATTCGATCATATGGAGAAGATTGTTTTTTGGACCCTATTATAATATTAAATATTCGATATAGATTTCAGCGCGTTTATCTACGTACGGCCAAAGGATCACTCCAAACACTACGAAAATTGAAATTCGATAATAATACACTATTATGGATCTAATGGATCTGGTTTCGTCGAATTTCGAGAATGTGCCCTGGAAGGTTATTTCTAAATATCGATTTTAAACGATATATATTCAAAACTGAATAAAAAAATCTCAAAATCAAATTTAACATTTCTACTATCTCCCGTATAATCAATATAAATTTTATAAGCCATTGAAACAAATTTAACCAGCTTAAAACTCAAGATTTACTATTTTATCCAATCTCTAATTTATTAATTCAATAATTTCATTGCCAAATAATAATGATAGTTGAAATTCAAGTTAAACTAACTTTTAGATATTTAAAATCAGTTAAATATTTCAATTTCAAATATCTAGAAATTCCAGGTCGTTACACTAAGCTTCTGTTAACCTTAATCTCTTCAAAAAAATCATCTCTTTTCCTTGTTAATCTTAGTCAAATCATCAGTAGAATGGTAATTGGCAAAGGAGATTGTAAATCTATCACTTTGATGCTTGGGAATTCTTCTTCCTTTGCTGTTCACATTATATTAAGTGGTTTAAATCGATATTTCTGGTAATTGATGAGTGGTTCCCGACCTCTCATAACCATATGCATGTTCATATAGTTAAATTTAATATATTTTTACATGATTTTGACGATAAAACATATTCTAAATTTAATCACGCTATTATGAATGTTAATGGACGAAATTAAAATGATTTTTAAATGGTTTTACAACTCCTTTTGATCGCATTGGCATGCTAATGTAAAAGTTAGATCTAGGATAGGATTTATAATTATCATGTTTTAATGAATTGCATATGTGTATGGATGATATTTCAGTTTGGTCTATTATACTTTGATATGTTTGCTAGTTCTTTTCGATAGTTAGGAAAGAGGTCATTTACTTGAGAAAATCAAAGGAAAAAGCAGTCAGAACTGGATGAAACTTGGAAGAGAGGCTCTAGAGCATGAGAGAAGCCCAAGATTCAAGTTGCATGAAGTTTGGATGAAGATATTTGGTCATTAATAAGTATATTGCTAGATGGACAGTTTGTAGATCTATTCGGTGAGAAGGCAAGGCTTAGGAACTGAGGCTACGAAACTTCAAGGGAGACTTTGGGTTGAAAGTAAGAAGAGTTTCAAAAAATCGAAGTTAGGATTTTGGCTAAGGAAAGTGATTGTTACCGACTACTTTCTGATTGGCACTGACCACTTTTTAAGCCCAAAGGGGAGTGTTGAAGGAATTGGTGAGTGTTGTATCGAGAAGGGAAGTCGAAAGCAAGCAAGGAGGAAAGTAATGAGAGTGAAAATTCACATTGGTGCCGAACAATTTCAAGTTGGTACCGATCACTTTTGAGCCTCAGGGTTGGTGCACAAGACTTGGGAAGTGTTGCACAAAGGAAATGAGCTCAATGCAAGTAAAATGGAAGTGGTTAGAGTGTGAATGACTTAGCAAAATTTTGGCAAAGTAATTCAAGTTGGTACCGACCTAATTTAGGTTGGTACATACCACTTTTTAAGGCTCAAGGAGAGTGCTAGTGACTTGGAAACTCAAGCATTTGGAAGAGGGGACTTAATGAAAGCAGAAGGCCTAAAGTGGATCAAATATTCAGGTTGCTAACGACCACTTTCTGGTTGGTACCTATCTGTATTATTGGGCACAATAAAGGTGGAACTTCTAGAAGGTAAACCATATATTCTATAGGTCGTGTTGAAGGCTGTGTAGTTAATGCCCCGCTATTACCCCGCTACAACCCCGCTATATCTCATAGCGGATTTTTACCGCTACGATTTTTCCATATAGCCCCAGCATATAGCCTTTCCGCTTTAATCCCCGCTATTTCCTCTATATCCCGTTATTTCCGCTATATTCCGCTATTCCCGCTATATCTTTTTTAATAAAATGAACTGAAAAATTGCATTTATACATTATAAAATTATGAAACTAATTTATTTGATTTAATTTTTAATATATTTTCAGAAATGAAAATACTCTAATATTCTATCAAATTCAATTATGTTATATAACAGTTTTTCGTTTATGTAAAGTATATTCACACATGTTTTTATTTAAAATTATTTATGTATTATTTATAATTCAATTGAATGATAATTTTTCATTTAATTACCATTTATATATTTTAAAAACATTAAGTACGAGTTTTATATACTATTTTAGAGCCATCCGCTATATCTCGCTATATCCTCCCTGTATCCCCGCTATGACTTTTTGCACCTCTACCGCTTTGAATCTACCGAGCGCATTAACTGCACAGGTTGAAGGTGTTTTTTTGTTCGCTTGGGGTCTAATGGTGATATTGTATTATGATGATAGCTTTAATACTTCGGTGATAGTAACTCAACGATTAATGAAGTTAGATTTTGATGATGGTGGCTGACGTTGAAAGGAGTCTTGAGAATGGTTGTCCACAAAAGGGCGATTTTCAGGAAGGGTGGCCCATTGTTGAATGTTGAATGGTTCTATTGTGGAAAGAAGGAATGTGGAATGGTCCATTGAGGATGAATGAAAACTAGACTGAGCAAGTAAATAGCTTAGATATGCATGCTTAAGTATCATTGAAACTTGGTGTGTTTTCGGATGTACTCGGAAGCTGGGTTATTATGATTACGCTCGTGGATACTTTATTTGACTACCCTGGATCAGTTGAATGGATCCGTATACCCTAGACCGGTGGAATGGCTCTAGCATCATCTTTGGGCTAAAGGCGACTACACAGAAAACCGGGGTTTATCCATTAATCCCTGGCAAAGGAATGGTCATACTAGTTATCATATATCCAGAGCACATTGAGTGATACTAAGGATTGTTTGATGGATGCTATGTTTTGATTGATTTCTTCCATGATCTATCACTCTAGAGATGTCACTTGGGATAGGTATTGTGGATAGGGACACCTAGGCACTCATCATTGCACTTAGGTTGCAGTACACCTTTATGATGTTGTAGAGTAGCATATTATGTTTGTAAGGTGCTAACTCTTGGTTGTAGGGACAGGACAAGTATGGCTCCTATACCCTTATTCCTTACTGTATCAGTTTGTATAGTATTTTGAGATTTATTTATCACTCATACCAGAATGTTGTCTAACTCGAGATTTTAAGCTTTGCTTCTTGTTATCTCGAGTACTCTTAAATGAGTGGACTAGATAACAGGTCTAGGTGTGCGCGCGAAGTTAGCACTAAGGACGAGTAGGGTGTAGCTTTCTAGTATTATATATAGATATTATACTTATTCCGTTGTGCAATACTGTGGAGCTTAGGCAGTGTTTACTTTACTATTATGAGGCAATTTATCTGAATTTGTTTCCACTTTGTATAAACTGTATTACTATGTTGTATAATTCAATGGTTCTGTACTTTGATATTTTATTCACTTAGTTATACTATCTCTCCTGCTTTATATTTGTGATGTATATTGTATTTTACTCCATGTACTTTGAGTTTTATGATAGCAACTGTGATTGGTTCTTTGAACCCTTTACAATCGTCCAACATCAGTCGGGCATGGAAGCATCACACTATTTGGTTATATTAGGGGTCAGTAGTGTAGGGTTGTTTTTGCATTTGGTATCAGATCTAGGTTACATGATCAACCTCAGTTGATACCATGGTCCAGTAGAGGTAGGGAAGAAGATATCAACCTAGATTGGATCGGAAGTACATATATATACACACGAGAGAGCGTGTACTTGTTATATATTTCGGTTTTTCAAAACTATATAGCAGTATATATAGTATAAGTCGTATGCACACATAATTATGATATATGCAGTTTTCTTTATGAGAGATTGATCATTCTTGCTACAGATAAAGAACGAGCCAACATACAAGAGATACTATGAGGAACTCCGTCTCTAGAGTCAAAGAAGGAGCGGGTTCAGGGGCTGCTAACCCTGACTTGTTAGAGATGTTCAATGCGATGATGGCAAACATGTAGTAAAATGCCCAAGAGATTACTCCAAATGTTGTTGTTGGTCGTGGTGATCAAGTGCAGGCGCCAGGAGTTGATTTTACTAAGTTGAATAAGGATTTTGCGAACATTAGTGGCAAACCATTCTAAGGAACGAAATCAGCTATGGAAATGCAGAATTGGTTGGACATCTACGAAAGGATTTTTGATGACCTTGAATTAGACGATGCGACGAAGGCGAAATTGGCTTCCCGATAGCTTCAAGGGAGAGACTTGAACCAGTGAAACGCTATTAGAGTTGCTGCACCTAAGGATCAGTTTACTTGGGAAAAGTTCAAATCTCAAGTCAAGGAAAAGTTCATTTGTTACTCAGAAGTCGATGCTATTCAGGAATTTTGCTGATTCGAAATAGGTAGATATGCCTGTCTTTGAATATATTACTAAGTTTGATGCCTTGTCGAAGTACAGGATGTCTTTCATTAGCACTCCATTGAGGAAGAATGAGAAGTTCCTTATGGGTTTAGATGACAATTAAGGGGAGAAGTTAGTTAGCTACATTATTGAGCCATTTGATAGATTCGTTGAGAAAGCTCTTCACCATGAGAGTTTGTATCCCAAGTCCAAATCAGCTATTGCGGTTGAGGAAGACCCAAAACCACAACAAAGTAGTGTAGGCAAGAAGAAATGAAATGGTAAAAGGAAGAAATTCTAGGGAAAGAACACTAAGAAGAAGGCTAAGTGGGATCTTGTTTATTACGGTTGTGGAGACAACAGTCACTTAATTAGAGACTGCAAAGCTGATGGAAAGAAGAAGTGCTACAACCGTTGAAAGTTTGGACGTATGTAGAAAAGTTTCCTAGAACCAGCCTAGTAGAAGCAGGTTGTGAAGGCATATGCTTTGGATGTTGTCCCAACTTTGTCGATTGCTCTCTCGATGAAGATGAATGGGAAACCATCATTATTCAAGGTATACTTTCTATTTATGATGTTCCTTTGCATGGTTTGTTCGATATTAGGGCTTCACACCTTCATATCTAGTGACATAGTAGATAGATTAGGACTGAAACCCAAAATAGTTGACTGGCCTTTAATTATGACGAACCCTTTTGGTGGCTCCACTAGCATGTGTATCGTTTGTCGTTGTTTTGTTTTATCGAGTCACAGATGCTCTTTTTTTGATTGCTTTGTTTTAAATTTCATTGGGTTTGGGATTATCTTGAGGATGGACTGGCTGAGGAAGTATGTGGTAGTGGCGGATTGCAAGAGGCTGTTGGCGGTGATTGGTGCTGTAAAGGGGCAGATGGTGGTTATTGGCTATCGGCTAAAGAATGGGGTTATGGTTATCTTTTTATATCCACTCAACATTCCACAGGATGAGTTATCATCTGTGCATATTACAAGAGAGTATCCAAAAATGTTTAAGGAGGTGATTGAATTACCATCACACTGGGAGATTGAGGTTCACATTGACCTAGTAAAAGATGCCAGACTGATAGTTATGCCTTTGAGGTGTATGGCACCTAGAGAGGGGAAGGAGTTGGAGGTGCAAGTGAAAGACATGTTGAAGCGAGGGTTCATTCGTTGGAGCATATCTGATTGGGCCTACATATATCATTCGCCATTAAGGCAGGTGGCTCTCTGATATTGTGTGTAGACTACCGTAAATTGAATAAGGTGATGAGGAAGAACAAGTATTCGCTCCCTTGCATAGATGACTTGTTTGATCAGCTCCATGGTGTGAAGGTGTTCTCTCAGTTGGATCTTGCGACATGTTTTCACCAATTAAGGGTATCAAAAGAGAATGTGTATATCACCGTGTTTCGTATGTTGTCTGGTTTTTATAAGTGGTTAGTTATGCCGATCGGGCTAACCAATGCTGCGGCATACCTTGTTGATCTCATAAACCATGTCTTCAGGGATCGGCTAAACAATTTCATTTTTTGTTTGTGGGTAACATTTTTATCTATTCTAAGAAAAAGAAGAAATACAAGACGCGCTTGAGGATTGTGCTTGAAGTGTTGAGGGAGCACAAGATGAAAGTGAAGTTTTTAAGTGTCATTTCTTAAGGAGGGAAGTGGGATTCTTGGGTCTTGTCGTCTCTGAGTAGGGAATCACAGTAGATCGTGCCAAGATGGCAATGGTTCAAGATTGGAACCTAAATAAGAATGATATGGATGTGAGGAGTTTCCTACGATTGGTGGGATATTATAGACGTTTTATCAATGACTTCTCGAAGGAAGAGGCAGCGTTGACCAATTTAATGAAGAAGAATCAAACCTTTGTTTAGGATGCGAAGTGTGAGCATGCATCTGTAAGTTTGAAGGAGAGGTTGACGACTGAACCAGTATTGACTATTCCAAATGGGAATGAGAAGCTGACAGTAGTCATACATGTTTGTGGTACTAGACTTGGTGCGGTGTTGATGTAGAGGGGAATGATCGCTGCCTATGCTAGTCGACGGTTGAAACTACATGAGAAGAAGTATCTAACTCATGATTTGGAGTTGGCGACAATAGTGTTTTCTTTGAAAAATGGAGATACTATCTATTAGCAGAAAGGTTTGAGCTATTCATGGACCACAAATCCTTGAAGTGTATTTTCTACCAGAAGGATCTCAACCTTCACCAGTAGTAATAGTTGAAATTCTTAGCCTTCTATGACTTTGACATTTCCTATACGCCCAACAAGGGAAATGCGGTCGTTGATCATTGAGTAGAAGACATGCTAGTTTGGGAGTAATGTCCCTAAAGTGGAAGAAGTTAGAGTATATTTTTGGCTATGACTTCAAACCTCATTGCCAGATAGAGCTGGAGATGTTGGCGAGCTTGATGATCAAACCAACTTTGATTGAGCGGCTCGATACTAGTCAAAGGCAAGATGCTAGACTAGCAGAGATCATGGCGAAGATAAATGGAGGAGTGAAGATATGAAGCAGTATGAATTCAATCGAGATGGTTGGGCGCCATAAGGATGGAAGATTGCTTATTCTCGATGTCGATGGAAGTGAGTGCCACCATTCTAGGTTGGTTACACATCCCGGAGATAATAAGATGTACCATGATATGAAGTAGACCTATTATTAGAAAGGAATGAAGAAGGATGTTGGGACATTCATCTCAAAGTGTATGAACTTCCAATTGGTAAAGAAAGAAAAAAGAAGCCAAGTGGATTTCCATAACCACTTGAAGTTCCTGAGTGGAAATAGGAGCAAGTGTCAATGGACTTCATAGATGGATTACCGAGGACTAGAGAAGGGTACGATAATATTTAGGTCATAGTCGATAGGTCGACGAAGAGTAGTCGAATCATACCCATTAAGACTAGAAAAAAGGCACCCAATTTGATTGAGTTATATATGAGATAGGTTGTACGATTCCATATTGTATTGAAGATCATTATGAGTAACCTAGCTCACTAGTGGGTTTTGGAAGAGCTTACAAAAGACGTTGGGGATTGAGTTGGATCTCAGTATATCTTATCACCCATAAACTGATGGGTAGAACAAGAGGGTGAACTGTATATTGGAGGATCTTCTGTGAGCTTTCATACTTGACTTCAAAGGCTTGTGAGATGATCACTTACATCAGTAGAGTTATCATACACCAACAATTATCAGTCTAGTATTAGTATGGCACCGTACAAAGCACTGTTTAGTCGACCACGTAACGCTCATTCATGTTGGTGGAAAGCGGGCGAAAAACTGATACTTAGGCTAGATATAATCCAAAAGACCATAGAAAAAATTGAGATCATTTAGCAATGAATGAAAACTGCCGTGGATAGGCAGAAGAGCTACGCTAATAAGAGACATAGAGATTTAGATTTCTCTGTTGGTGACATGGTGTTTGTAAAGATTTCATGATTGAAGAATGTTATTCGATTTGATAGTAAGGGGAAGTTGGCACTAAGATTCGTAGGTACTTTTTCGATAGCAGAGAGGATTGGAAACCTAGCATATAGGGTCGACTTACCTCAAAAGATGGCGGGCATGCACAATGACTTCCACGTATATCACTTGCAAAAGTTCATGCATGACTCAAGCATGATGATCGCACCGGATCAACTTGATGATATGGAGATTTAATCAGAAGCTTTGAGATCTCATATTCGATTTGTATCATCGGACATGATATGATATAGCTTAGGAGGAAGACAATGGAGTTAATGAAGGTTCAATAGGGGAGAAAGTGAAGGCAATTGCACGCGGAAAACCGAGGAGAGCATGAGGGCTGTTGTGCAGTTAATACCCTGCTAAAGCCTTGTAATATCCCCGCTATGACCCATAGCACTCTCCGTTCGCTATGCCATTTCAATTTAGCACTATTAAACAGTAAATCCACTCTAAACCTCACTATTTTACACTACATAAGTTAAATCAAATCTTTTTAGCACCCACTTTAGCAACATTAATATAAAAAGGTTGATTTGGCTAGTTCTTTTTTAAATAAAATCAAAAAATTTAGGGTAATGACCTAAATTTAAGGCATACGTACTCAATATAAGTTACAAATATATTGTAGTCACTAATCTAGTCTATATAAATCATGGTATTCTTCGGTTTTGTTATACAAGATTAAGCAATATTTCTTTTCTAACACAAATGATGCGAGAATAAGAATAAATTAACTTTAAATATTTGGCTTTATAACTAATGATGCTTTTGCACCTCCACTATTTTCCGCTATATCCCTTCTTTATCCCCGCTATAACTTTTTGCACCTCCACCGCTATAGAGCCGCTTCATGCTTTTACTTCATAGAAGGGCTGCAGAGCTCTTTGCATGGTAAAGACTATTGTTTATTGTATTTACTTTAATTTTGATATCATTTATGATAGTTTGGCATCTCGCATGCTAGGATAGGTTTATTTATACTGTTGGTTGCATGGTCGCCTTTTGATATGTTTAATGGTTGTATATGATTGTTAGGCATATGGGGTAACTATGGTTGACTATTCTTTGACTTATTTGGAGATTTCAAAGGAAAAATTCCCAAAGGATGGAAGAGTGTAATGACCCATATTTTACGTATTTATGGACCATAAAATATATTTTTTATTTAATTCATATGAGGCTATTTGACTTTGATATTTTGAAAAATGACTCTTAGGGACGTTTTCCATGTCTAAGATATTTATTGAATTTCTATATGACCATTGACCTTGAAAACCTTGTATTGACTATAACTTTGATAGATATCGAGTTATGGTGTGAAAATACTTTCATTGCTTTAGGATATTGGTTTTACATTCCATAGAGTGGTTATAATACTAAAACGGACTTACCACTTGAAATTTAAGGATGGGGCGTAAAAGGGAAAGAGAGGGATGGGGTATTTTAAGTTTTAGCTGTTGTTGACCTGCATTAGTGGGTATTTAACTAAGTTCATACTTAGCCATGCGAATGAATTTCTGGAATTGGGCTAAGGGGGGCTGTAGGGACTGATCTAAATCATTTCCTTTGCCCCCAAAATAGTTCTAAGATTCCATTAATCCTACTCTCTTCAAAAATCATCTCATTTCCTTACTAATTTTAGCTAAATCATCATTAGAAGGGTAATTGGCAAAGGAGATTACAGATCTATCATGCTTGGAAATTCATTTTACTTTGTTGTTCACATCAAATCTAGGGGTTTAAATCGATATTTTGGATAATTGGTGAGTGATTCTTGACCTGTCACTATCATGTGCATGTTTAAAGTCAAATTTGATGTTGTTAACAGGATTTTGATGATAAAACATTTTTAATTTTAATGACACATTTATACATGTTTATGGACGAAATTAAAAGGGTTAAAAATGGTTTTTAAAAGGTTTTACAACCATATTTTGATCATATTGACATGCTGGTGTAAAAGTTAGATTTAGGATAGGATTTGTATAATTATCATGTTTTAATGAATTGCATGTGTGTATGTATGTATATGGATGATATTTCAGTTTGTATGTTGTACATTGATATAGTTTGCTAGTGCTTTTAGATTTTTAGGAAAGAGGTGTCGAATTGAGAAAACCAAAGGCAAAAGTGGTTGGAATTGTATGAAACGTGGAGAGGGGCGTTGGAGTATGGGAGAAGCCTAATGTTCAAGTCACATGAAGTTTGGATAAAGGGATTTGGTCGATGATGAATAGACTATAGGATGGAAAGTTTGCATATCTATTCGACAAGTAGGCAAGGTTTAGGGACTTAGGCTATGATACTTCAAGTGAGAATTCTGTTTGAAGGTAGGAAAAGGTCCAAAAACTTAAAGTTAAGATTTTGGCTAAGGAAATTCATCGATACTGACTATTTTTTGATCAGTACAGATCACTTTTTAAGCCAAAGGAGAGTGCCAGAATACTTGGGGAGGGTTGTACTGAGAAGGGGAGTCCAAAGCAAGCAAGGAGGAAAGAGATTAGGTGATATTAGTACCAACCACTTTTCTGGGCTCTAGGAAGGTGCTGAAGACTTGGAAAGTGTGGCATTAAGGAGAGGAGCTTAAAGCAAGTAAAAACGGAAGAGGTTGGGGTGTAAATGACTTAGTCAAATTTTGGCTAAGTAACTCAAGTTGGTACCGACCCGATTCAGGTCCGTACCGACCACTTTTTAAGGCTCAGCGATAGTACTGGTAACTTGGAAAATCAAGCATTGGGAAGAGAGGATATAATGAAAGTAGAAGCTAAAGTGAGTCAAGTATTTAGGTCAGTAACGACCACTTTCTGGTGGTATCGATCTAAATTATGAACCCAATAGAGGTTAAACTTCAAGAGGGTAAAGTGTATTTTCTATAGGTCGTGCTGAAGGTGTTTGTTTGTTCATTTGGGATTTGATGGTGATATACTAGCAAGATGATAGCTTTGATACTTTGGTGATGGAAACTCAAATGTGAATGGATTTTGGTTTTGATAATAGCGGCTCGATGTTGAAAGGAATCGTGAGAATGGTTGTCTACAAAAGGGCAGGTTATGGGAAGAATGACCCATGAATTGAATATTGAATGGTTCTGTCATGGAAAGGAATGTGGAATGATCCCTTGAGGATAACTGGAAACTAGATGGATCAAAGAAAGGGCTTGGATACACATGCTAAGGGATCGTTGATACTTGGAGTGTTTTTAATGTACTTGAAAGTAAGGTTACTCTGAGGATGCTCATGGGTACTTTGTTCGACTACCCTAGATCGACTGAATGCATCCGTATACCCTAGACTGGTAGAATGGGTATAATATCAGCTTTAGACTCATGGAAAGTACATTGAAAACTAGGATTTATCCATTAATTTCTGGCAGAGGAATGGTCATATGAGTTATCATATATCCAGAGCACGTTGAGTGATAGTGAGGATTGTTTGATTGCTGCTATGTTTTGATTATTTTCTTCCACTTTCTATCACTCTAGGAATTTCACTTGGGATAGGTATTGTGGATAGGGTTGCCTCACCTATCATTGTACTTAGGCTACAGTACACCTCTATGATGTTGTAGAGTAGCATGTTATATTTGTTATGTGCTAACCCTTTGGTTGCATGGATAGGTCAGGTTTGGTTTATATACCTTTGTTCTTTGCTATATCGATTTGTATAGTATTTTGAGATTCATTTATCTCTCCATTGGATTGTTGTATGGCTCTCTGTTTTATGCTTTGCATATTATTGTCTCGAGTACTCTTAAATGAGTACACTAGATAGCAGAACTAGGTGTATGCGGTGGGAGTTCAGAGGAAGAGTAGGATGGAGCTTTCTCATATTATATATGGATATTATTCTTATTTTTCCATGCAACATTGTTGAGCAGAGGCAGTGTTTTTTTACTGTTATGAGACAATTTGTCTAAGTTTATTTCCGCTTTCACTATTTCGTATAACTCTGTGGAACTGTGCTCTGATATTTTGTTCACTTAGTTATACTATCTCTCTTGTTTTACATCTATGATGCATATTATTGTGAGATAAACGACAGGTTCTATGATTGATTTTCTTTCTTTCAACCCTTGAAAATTGTTCTACAAAGACTGGTCATGGCATCTTTATACTATTAGTTATATTGGGTGCCGGTGGTGTAGGGTGATCGCCATAACTACCCTAGCCAATGTGTAGAATCTGATCAATCAACACACTTTACGTCCATTTGACTCTATACATTGTCTACATGGGTTTTAAATAATGAAAGTAAATCATCAAATTAAATCATATTTGATCACAACTTTTATCAAATTTTTAGTATAAAACGGAAGACCTTGGATGATCTCTTCATCTTCGAACTGAAGACAACCCTTCTATGTCTCCAGAAATAGGATTATCTACTACTCAGGCATTTATATCTACCCCATATGGAATAAGGCATTCGATCGCGTGGGAACTCCAACTTCTGCCCGCTTCGGCAATTGTACCACATACCCTTGATATTCCTAAGGATAATCGACCCATACTCATGACCTTAGACAATCCCCTAGATCAAATGACCTCTGGATTAACTACCAAAGAGTTGAGATTAATCTACTTCAAACATGGGATCCTCAAAGATAAATTTATCCTTTCTAAATCACACCAAAAGGCTCGCTTCCATTGGTTGGCTATATCGCATGCAACAGCAACATATGTCTCTCTGGTGTCGTGCCCCCATTCAGTGAAATACTGAAATTCGTTCTTAAAGTGCTTAGGCTAGCCCTAACACAATTTTGTCTAGATGGATATGCCCTGTTGAACTCCCTCTTTATTATATAAATGATGCACTTGGGTCATGCTCTTATATTTAAAGGGATCACTTATCTTCTAAACTTCAAGAGAAGGGAAGAGATTCCTTCATTACTGATCTTTGAAGCCTTCAACCACTGCAAGGTTGTTCAAGGGCTTCACAACAAAAGACGCTACTTCAAGGGCAAGTGCTTCTTCATCTAATATCCTGAGAGCTTTAATTACTTCTGGTTATCTGGTTGTAAGTTTCTTCATTCGATACCTTTGTTATCTGACTGTAAGTTTCTTTATTCGATACCTTTGTTATCTGACTATCAGTTTCTTCATTCGATCCTTTCATACATTTAGGTTTTCTTTAACCAGGAAATTAACATTTTTCTATATCCTTATTGATATTTCCAAATAAGTCCTAATAGAAGCTCTTGCTAATACATGTGCACTTTGAAGGGGGTCTATTTAGACTTAAGAGAGACTTCCTACCTCCTCTTGAACGCCCGTATGCGCCAGTTCCATGTTTGTATACCGATTGGAGCATCCAGTCATTCCAATTCTTACCAAAGCAGCTCTACTTCTCGTAGACCCACTACCTCAATTGATGACTCTGGCATTGATGAACAAGTGAGCGATGGAGATCAAAGAACCAAGGATAATCTCGGAGAGGAGGAAGTAGAAAGGAGTTGAATACTTAGATGAATAAGGGACTGGAGGAAGAGAGAATGTAGATGAATGGTAAGATAAAGAAGTTGACAATAGAGTAGACGAAGAGGATGGTACCAAAGGAAATGAATCATTCAAGGAGAGATCCCTTAAAGGTGCCATGTCACATCGCCTTCAAGACCAAAACAATTGATAATTCTTCGTAGCTTGTGCTTGAACCATATAGTGATCCTATTGAAGAGTTAGCTCCTCCAACTGGCACATCCAACAACATCTTTGGTTCTCTAAGCAATCCTAGAAACCTTTCAAAATTCTACTCTGGATGCTTGAACTTTGAAACACCCTAAATTCCAGTCCTACTGACTTTAGCTTTCCTTCGGGCGATATACTCTAGCCCACTAAGGGTGATGAGACTCCATCTTTAGAACCACTCAAACATGGTTCATAGACTACCTAGGGCACACCAAAATACTTCGCACACTTCTAGGATCATGAGAACAAACACTTGACACTCGTTAATCTACTGATTTAATTCTGATATAATTCTTCTTTTCAGGTATAATGGAGAGAAGCAACCGAATGAGAAATGGCTCCATGTAGGAACATACCAACATTGTTCCCAGATATCGGGGACCTCTTATCATTATCAAGGCTCTTACTATGAGACCGAGGAAGAGAGGAAAAGAAGGAAGAAAAAATAAAAATGCAATGCTAAGGAAAGAAAACATTATATTTGTGAGTAAAAGGAATCACGCGACTACTCTATGCGTGACTTCGATCCCCACTATCAACAATTACGCCACCGTAATCTTCCCAACTCTGAAAACCTTCTCACACTAAACTATCTCCAACTTCTCAACCTCTTACCACTACTATCTCAGCTCTCCATCCATCCAAATTATTTATCCTTTATTATTCTCAGCAATTTCATAAGGCTGGCAAAGAAATAAATCCATCCATGTTGCTCCTCCTCCGCCTCTTGAAGGCCAGTCTACCGCCATCGTATCAAAGATAAAGGTGGATCTTCCCAACTTATGCTTTAAAGGGGTAATGTTTGATTGTGATCTCAAATACTTCCCACAAAGTTATGCGAATGAATGCCACAACATGCATCAGGAGGTCGTAGAGCTGTTGTATCAATCAAAGAAATTAACCAAGGGCCTTTCTGATGTGGATCACGCTAACTAGTTAACCGTTCGAGTTTTTGACATAGAGAGAGCTGACTATGATAGCATTTACAAGGACCATAAGGAGGAATGGGATAAGGTTAAAAAGGAAAGGGATGATAAAACTAAATCCTCCTAGGACTCCTAACAATGGTTGAACGAGCTATCCACCACTTACAAATACCAGAGCCTTGTCCTCAGTGAATGGATAAAGAATGCCCATGTGGCCACTGCCAACCTTAAAAAAGAAATTGAAAAACAAGAGGTTTAGAAGGTTGAGATTCAATTTGAGATCAAGAGGCTCAAAGCAGATCACCAAGCTCAAAGAGAATCAAATAAGCAAGCCCAGAATAGGTTTGTTGAGATGAAAACTAAACAGGCAAATTTTGAAAAGGAGAATACAGATCTTAAGTCCAAGCAATCCCAACCAAGGAGCAAACTAAGGATAGTCTCCTTCAATTCTTCACTAATGTCTTATAAATGAAGATTCTTAAGTGTTTGGAGATGGCTATCCCAAGACATTAGATGAGGCCTAGGATTTTTGAGCTGAGCTAGAGACTTTGGCTCTTACGTTGACGAAGAGACGTTGAAGAGAAAGTTACTATATAGAGAAGAAATTGTGGCCCTTAAGAAGTACATGGAAATCATAGCAGTAGGGGCTGCAACTAAAGAATAGGTGCTTACTGAGACTCTTATTGATCCCAGCTCACTAGATTCTGTGAACGACACCACTCTAGCACAGAAAGATTCCTCACAGATATCACCTCCTCCTCAACTACCATTCTAGAAGTTGCCATAACTGAAACATATGTTTCTACAGCTCCCTACTTTAGCTCTTCTAGAGGTTGCTACCTCGATGCTCCAACCTTCATTCCTCCAGCAAGTCCTTCTATTTTGTCCATATCTTTAAAAACTCTGAAGGAAAGGGAAATCACTAAGTCCCCCTTCAAAGAATACTTGCTTTCTAAAGGAATATCTCTCGCCTCTCTGGTCTTTGAGAACCTTCGGTTCTAGATAGAGGGCATATCTAATCTCTGTCTTTCTATGTGTAAATTTACAAGTCATCCAACATTGCCTCTTCCACTACCTGTCATATAAGCCTTATGCCCTTGTATTCTAACAACTAGTTCAACGCTATCACTACAATGCTTGCCCCTTCTATGTTTTCTACTAGCTCTATCCTCTAACTTGATTTTGTGAAAATTTGGGACTTGGATAATTTAGAGGATGTTGAGGTTTCCGTCAATGAAGAGCTAACCATCATTAGTGAAAAATGGTTTGAGATAACTTTATTGCAAAAAGGTATACATGTCCAAAATCAAGGTTAAGCTTGATTCAGCCATGGACTAGTCCCGGCATCCGTCATCCACATCTCTTCCAAACCTAAGTGCTTATCAATCCTCCAGCTGGCACCACTCAGATTCCCTTTGGACCCATATTGGGAGTTGCCTTAAGTCATCAGAAGATCAGTTCTGACAATGATGACAAGAAGTTACTCTATAAATCCATCAAAGGGGGAAAGCGCATGCTACCAAAGCCAAAGGTCGATACCCTAGTGAAGAAACCCAAGAAGAGGCGGGGCTTTCAGCTTCATGAAGATAGTTTTATGTTTTGTGTTTTTTTCCTTTGGCTTTATGTGTATAAGCCATCACTGTGCGGGAGCGGCACCCGCAACTCTTGTATTCAAAATATATATAAATAAAAGATTTTTTTTACATCCAACCTTTGTCTTATTAACTTTATTGCATCTTGTGTTTCTGATGCCTATATGCTTGCCTCTGTTTATAAATGTATTCATCTATAACTCAAATAGTTATATATCATACCTACTTGTGTCTATGAGCCTTGTAATGCTATTATTTCATGTAACTCTGTATATGTAAATTAATTTCTACACTTTCTCAACACTATTTTGTTATTCAGATATGTTTATAATTGTCTAAACATTTTTTATTTGACTAAATAAAACTATATTTTATCAATCAACTCTGTTTATCTTTATCTAAACATTTCTTATACGGCCGTAAACAAGGTCATACCTGCAAAAAGATTTATACACCAACTCCTATCTCCAGTAACTTCGTCTTGGATCTTTGGGCATAATCTTTTGACCTCGTATATCTTCGGGAATTGGCGAAAGAATTATTGGGTAGGGGCAAATCTTCCGGTCGACCCCAGCACGATTGTACACCAATGGCTTGATCATGGATCAAAGTATTTCATTGATATCTATCTTTGGTTACTTGGGTGTTCATTTTTTTCAAAACATAGAATTCTAATGTTTCCATTGATAATGCAGCACAAAGGCAAACCATAAGAATATCATTTAATTGATTCAAAAAGCCAACTTTACGTACGAATGAAGGAATGGCGATCATCGTCTTATTATACTAAATCCGTCCAAATAAGATGCTTTATTTGAAAAAATGAAACTAAGAGAAATAGCATCATGGTTGCCATTCCATGGCCATGGAATTAGGTCCCCATCAATAATCAATAGATTGGAAGTTCCATCTCCAAACTTCTATGCAATCATGTAGGCACCTTCCGATTTCGGACCAATTGCCCCTATTTCTAGGAAAGACCCATTTCAAAACAAGGTTTCTTATCTGTAAGGTATAGTTTATGACCTTGGCATTGAACTATTTTGCTATTCTTGTCAAGTGAGAAGCTATCCTTAGATTGGCCTCTTCCCATTTTTCTTCAACTAAGTCATAGGACTCAAGCAAAAGTTCCTCATTCGTCTTAGGATCAAAGTGAAATCTTCTATGCGAAGAGAAATTTAATTTAATTTGTATTATAGCCTTAGTCGTTCTATAAGTCTACAGTACAAGTGGAAGCTCATTAACCCAGTTGCCCCTAGCTCTTGTCAATCTCTTCTTAATGATGGACTGGATGGTCTTGTTTACCTCCTACACATATCCATTCACTTGTGGGTATGCTACTACTGAGAAGCCCCTTCTCAACTCAGTACTGAGCACATAATTCTTCAAACTCAACACTCTCGAACCAAGTTCCATTAACGATGATTACCTTCGATGGAACTTCAAATCCGCACAAGATATTTTTCACTACAAAGTTGATTACTTTCTTCAAAGTGATCATTGTAAGTGGTTCTACTTCAGCTCATTTTGTGAAATAATCCACAGCCACAATTGCATACTTTTCTCTGCCTCTCGGCATCAGTAGTACCTCGGTTATGTTTGTTCCCCACATCACAAATGATACATATGAAAACCATTTGTGTAAGCTCAGTAGATGGTGCTCTTGGGATACTCGTAAACCTCTAGCATTTATCATATCTTCTAGAATAGTCGGACGCATCTCTACTGACTGTTAGTCAAAAGGATCCATACAAAAAACCTACTTTGCTAACGTTTTCCCCATGTTATCACCCTAGCTACATTCATGCACATTCACAAGAGTTTTATTCCTCAACTTTCAAGATCCAATCAACCTATATCTCGTTTATGTTGGGAGTCATCAATGTCTCTATTGACAGTATTCCTAAAAACTGTGCATCCCATAACTTGCTAGTTTAGCTAATGAATTTGCATCTTCATTCCCTTCTCAGGCGATGTGCACCGTGCTCAATATTGACCAGTATTTCCAACACTTTCGGTAGGTAAGGGACAAGTCTCAAACCATTAGGCTGAAACTCTTTCTTCATCTGATAGACCACTAACGAAGAGTTTTTGAATATATGCAACGTCTTGACTCTCGGTTACTTTGATGTCCTGAGCCCCACAGTTAATGCTTCTTATTCAGCCTCAATGTTTATTGCTTGGAACTCTAGATTTAAGGCGTAATAGATCCTCCGTCTCTTTGGATCACAATAACTCCTACCCTAGAATTATACTTATTGGAGGCTCCTTCTACATATGGCTTCCATCGAGAAAGTTGAACCCATTATCCTTCCTTTTCATCATCCCGGATGGTGAATTCAGCAATGAAGTCTGCTAATGTCTGTTCTCAAATCACCATCCTAGGATGACAGGTTTTGTCATACTGGATGAAATTAGTATTCCACTTTATCAGTCTCCCCAAGGTCTTGGGCGGATGAAGCACTTGTCTCAATGGTTGATTAGTCAATACTTTTGTTGGATATGCCTGGAAATATAGCCTCAACATCCTCGCATCAATCACCAAAAAATATGTCAGCTTCTCTAGGTTTAGGTAATTCTTTCTACTCCAGTAAACTGTTTTTCCCTGTAGTATACATGCCTTTGGATCTTTCTTTCCTTACGTACCAAGGCTGCACTCAGTGCATAAGAATACACCGCTAAGAAAATGTATAAATCTTCCCCTTCAAAAGGCTTTGACAAAATTATGGCCAGATCCTAGAATACATCTTGACATTCCTTCATCCATACAAACTTTCCTTTCTCCTTCTTATGGGCATCAAATAACTGTATGCATTTGTCGGCCCGCTTTTGAGATAAATCTACTCAATGCTGCAATCTATCCATTCAAACTCTGCATTTTCCTCCTTGTTTTTGGGGTAGTAACCGGTCTTTGCACTCTATTCGATCCCCCTCGAGTTCACAATGAAACCCAAAAAATTACTTGATGCAACCTCAAAAGAACATTTCAGTGGATTAAGCTTCGTATTATAGTTTCAAAGTACATCGAACATTTCAGATAATTCACCCATATGATCCAACGATCGCATGACTTCAGAAGCATATCATCCGTTTAGACTTCCATTGTCGGTTCGATCTTATCTTTGAACATTTTGTTAACCAGTTGTTGGTAAGTAGCTCGAGCATTCTTCAAACCAAATGACATGAATTTATAGTGATACAACCCAAAATCTATAATAAAACTAGCATTTTCTTGATCCAGGACATGAATCGCTATCTAATTATTATTGGGGTATGCATCCATAAAGGATAGAATTTCATTTCTAGTAATTCCATTCACAAGTTTACCTATCCTCGGCAAGGGGAAGCTATCGCTTAGGCATGCATTATTCAAGTTAGAATAATCAATGCTTAATCGCTATTTCACGTTCGCCTTTTTGACCAACACAAGGTTGGATACTCACTTTGGGTATACAACATCATAGATAAAGCCAATTTCCTTTAGCTTACCCACTTCATCTTTCATTACAGTGGATCGCTCTGTTTCCAAATTGTGCCTATTGTGCTTCACAAGAGAGTATCTTGGGTCCACATTCAATGCATATCATGCTAACTCCAGCAAAATTCCATACACATTGGAATGCGTCCAGACAAACACGTCCATGTTTGCTTGGAGAACCCTTACCAACCCCTTTCTCATTTTTAGGCTGAGTTGAGATTCAATCTTGAGTGCCCTTATTGGATCATCATCATCAACTGGGATATCATTCGTTCGGTCTACCAGGGCTGCCCTCGCTTTCTCTAGCTCTTTTCATGGTTCCATACACTTGTAGAAATTTTTATTGAACCCAAAAGAGGTCTTGGGCAATAATTGATACGCTTTTAAAGATTCAATGTAGAAAGGCTTCTCTACACATTTTCCCTTTTATCGCCACTTCTCCTCTCTGAGCTCCACAACATAGCACTCTCTCCCTATGCTCTAGTCATCTTGAATTTCCCCTACGCCATTCCCAATATAAAATTTCATCATCGAACACCATGAAGTAAGAGCTATTTGAAAATTAATAAGGGCTTGTTGACGTACAAAAGCATTGTAAGCTGAAAATCCATCAACCATAATGAACGTTTGCAACAGCATAAGCTTGCGATCACCTTGTCCTAACTTAATCGATAAATCTATGTGACCTACAGGCTCCTTAGCCTCTTTGGTAAATACATGGATATGCGATTTACAAGGTTTTTATATATTTCTCATTAAGGCGCATCTTATGTATAGTTTATTTGAACAAGATGTTCACCGAACACCCACAGTCATTAAGGACTCAATGTATTGTAGCTGGCCCAATCATGGCTATAATCGCCATAGGGTTAAGCATCGGCGCTTCAAACCTATCTCCGTCTCTGTTCCAAAACTAACAATATCATCAGTTACCATTCTCAACGGCTTTGTTGTAGCCCCACCCTCTATAGAAAAACAAGCTTCTTAAGGCACATGCCTCAACGAACTACCATAATGCTCCATCTCATTCTAGTTTCTCCATTGGATGTGGTCTTCTGGAAATAGTATTAATCACAATGCCTCTTGTTTGCTATCTTGGTCCCTCTCTAATGTACCTAGCTTAATTCCTTCAGTTATTCTGCCTTTGGGACAGGTTATTATTCTGCTCTCCATCTTGCGGTTTCTCACATAACGCCGCAGTTTCTTCTTAGGAATCAAATCGTTAATAACATCTTCCAAATGTCTACACTCATTGATATTGTGCCCAAGGGTCTCATGGACGCAACAATACTTCCACGATCGTCTTTCCTATTCAATGGCCTCTCTTAGGGCTTACTTCTGATAATGCTCTATTCCCTACGTAGCAAGGTATATATTCTCAATAGCATCATTCGGCGAGGTATAACCTCTCAATCTAGTGTTCCTTATATGCTTCTTGTTATCCAACCTCTTTCCACAAGGACTTTGGTTCTTTCTCTTAGCATTATTGTTGTTATTTCCAACATTTACGTTAATGTTTCCAACACTATCACTAGTCCGCTTTATAGCAACTTTGCTTTGTGTTGCATTACTCGGCCCATCTAGGTCGTAATCAACCCAATCCACCTCTTCCAAGCATAGAAATTGGGAAGCTTTACGATAAAACTCTTCCATTGTAGATGGCTATTTTCTTGTAAGTCATCTACCAATGTCGGTCGTCAAGTGTACCACATGAATCAATGTCATTAACACAATTTCTTTTTGGGGTTGCTTACCTCACTAACTACAGCATTAAATATATTTAGAAAGTTCTTCAAAGTATCTCCATAAATCTGATAAAAATTTGACAGTGGCATCACAACTTTCGATCGCATAGTGTAGACCAAGAATTATTCCACAAACTTCTTAAATAGTTCATCAAAAGATGATATGACCTCGACGCGAGCTGAGTGAATCACATCATGTAATACAATCTAATATATATAAGAAAGCACCTACACCTCACACCACCTATAGCATGAGCACTGTCCATATGACATTTGTAATTTAGCAGATGCTACCGTAAATCAGTGGTTACATCATAAGATGGCATAACTGAAATCACAAAATTCTTTGGATATCTCTATGCTAAAGTGTTTCCATTGAATGGAGTTCAACTTGGCAACGAACACAGCTCATTTCTTTCTATGCCGACTCTCGCTCAATAGCCACTTAACCGTATCAGCGATGCACACCCTACTGCTTTGGGCAGCTTGACAATGATTGTCGGGAACAGCCCTGAGGGTTTGACTCCACAAATGCTTTCGGTTCATTGCATGATGTCTAGGCTTCTCTCTCTCTGGAGATCTATTCATCTTGACCCTCTACAATGCCTTACTAGTTCTATTGCATTCGTTTGAACACCACTAGTCGGAGCACCAATATCTTATCCTTCATCAGCACTAGTATCATGTAAGTCCTCTTCGCTATCAGACAAATTCAGTGCTTCTCTATACCTCTCAGAACCGACATTACCAATCAAGTGGGCACCGACTTGATTCATGTCGGTACCGACATGATTTCCATCTTTTGCAGTTTGCCTCCTTGATGTTCCAACATCCTTCTTCGTTATTTTATGTTTGTCATCTCTTTGATTTCGATTCGTTGAAGATAAAATTTCTTCCTCAGAATCCAAAGATAACGAATCCTTATGGCTTCTCCTATGCCTTTGAGGTTATTGGTACATCATTACAAAGCCTTTCTCCATCCTTTCCATGATGACATTCTGACTCTTCAACATTTTTTATTCAATTCGACCATCATTCTATCTAATTCAGTCTTTGTCACCATATCTGGCTAAGATGAAGCTCCTGGTAAAGAGTCAAATGTTGTTTGTTTCTTCATTATGGTGAGAGCCTTCATTATGGCCTTCAACAGCAACTCTTGATTTTGAAGCAGCTTTCCTTAAAGCCGTTTTTTACCATATTTGTAGTAGATTCTTCTTTAAAATTCAAGAAACTACATATTTGTAGTGAACAATTGTTAGATCTACCTTTTAGATTCTTCAAATCCAAAGTTAAAGTGTAGACCTATGATGAGAGTCTTCTTTCTCAATGAGAGCACCGAAAACGTTGCATCAAAAAATGACACAACACCATGTTTCAAATGTAAGTGCGATAAAATCAATGGAAAATGAAATCAAAGCAAAGAACATGTGAAATTTTAAAGTGGTTTGGCTTCAAACCTAATGCCTATGTCCACTATTAATTTATTTTAAGTAGATCCTTACAATTACAACTGATTTCCAACAAGTATAGATCTAAAATAAGTCGGTAGAAAGAAGTGGCAAAAATTCGTTCTAGGGATCCAATAGAGAAAAACAAACCCTTATTTTGCAGCAATGAGATGAATACTTACAGTCAAATCCACCCTCTAAAGTTGCTAGCTCATGGAAGACTAGGTAAAATTTTAAGTACATGCTTTTAGGCACGAAAAACAACTGAAACTCGTAACACAAATCTTGTAGATATCGACATGATCATGTTGGTGCCGACATGATTTTGCAACTTGTATCTTCACTTTTCTTTCACATGTGTCTAGTTCTTCGTGCCGTCGATCTTCATTGACAAAAATGCTTCACCAAATCATGTTGGTGCTGATATGATTTGTCTCATTCACGTCCTTATCTTGTTCTTCTAAGTACAAGCTGATCACTTCTACAATTCAAAGTGGGCCTATCTTTAAAAAAAATTAGTACCGGCATGATCAATCATGTCGGTAGCGACATGATTTTCCTTATACCAATTTTCTTCAAAACTTCCTATGCTACTTCTTTTCATCATTCTTGACATCTTTTGAGCTTCTTGATTCATTTTTTCATAATCTTAAAGTCCAAATTCATCGAAATGTTGCTTGGTTCAAATGTCGAATAACCAAAATGGAGGATAAGGTCAAGAGGTCTTATCCCAAATTGTTTGTCTAGCTTAGAATGTTTGTTATCTACTATAAGAAATCATGTATATATGTGTTATTATGGTTGATTTTGTCATGTATTAGTAGGTGTGCTGGTATGTTTTATTTGAAACACATGAGTAGGGAGCTTATCTGTATATGCTATAATGGGTATTGGAAAGGTTAGGAATCATGATTATATCTTATTTGAATTCCGAGGGTAAAATTCCCACAACGGGATGCCTATAACACTCCGTAAATTAATAATTAATTACGGAGTTAACTATGAGAATAAAGTTTAAGGGGTTAAATCATTTCATCGGTCTCATACATCTTAATACTTACTGAAACTAAAAATAAAAGCTTGATCTCTTTAATGGCTACTGCCCCCTCAACGAGAAAAGAGGGAAATAGGAAGATCAAAGATAAGGGAACTAGAGATGTCATTATATTGGAGATCTAGGTGAGTAAAGTATTCTCTAAATCCCATTTTCTTCCCTAATATTCTCACGGTTGAATTTATTATGGTCGATTCTAATGCTTCTTGCAATCTTTGCTCTACAAGCACTTAATATGCTATTTTATCCAGGTAACTGTAACAACTTACCTTTTGAATACTCAAAAGTCGATGCCAATACACCCACGGTATTCACATGTCGAACATCTAAGTGTCGGAAAGATAGATCGTTGGGGTGAAAGAAAGAAAGACAGAATAGAATCTCACAGTGTGAAAAATAATACATAATATACAAAAGGTCTTTACAAAAAGAAAAGAACTTTAATTTACATACTATCATCAAAGAAATACTAGCCTATCGTTAACTTGGACAGTTATAACAACATATCCTTACAAATCCTTATAAATACAGTAAGAACAAACAACGAAAGACAAAAAAGGTAATACGTTGTGATAACCTGGATTTTTGAACAATTGTTAATTGGATAATTAACTGATTGTAAACTATTGGGATATTAATTTTATTTGGATTTAAACAAATAAATTTGATAATTTAATATGTCTGGATGTATATAAGTGAATTTGAAAACTATAATAATAGTTGAATTGAAATAATGAATTTAATAGTAAATCATAAAATATATAAATACGTAGGTGCAAAATCCATTATTTTTGAAACTTTAAGTATGTCCATATACATGTATACAAGTATGTATATATATATGGTGGTTAGGAAGCTATTGTTTGAGTTCAACAAGATAATTTGCAAAAGTTATATAAAGTGAAACTCTATATTTTCAAAAATATAAGATGAATATTTATTTAAATATATGATAAGCTTAAAAAGGATTTAATAAAAAGGTTTATTTTGCTTTCTTTTTAATTTTACATGGAATAAGTATGGTTTTAATTTTTATTCTTTCTTTTTAAAATACACATGAATTTTAATATATATTTAGAAAGAAAAACATGTACCATAATAATATAAAGCATTTTATAAAATAAAGAATTATACATTTGCAAACCTAAGAAATCATTTGAATATTTTTTTTGACAATTGTAGCTTGTACATGCCATGCATTAACAAGTGGCATATCTCATTTGAAAATTAAATATTTATAATCATAAATGGAACTAGGTTGTATTCAGCTGAAATTTTTCACATGCATTCCTAAATCACCACTTCTTCCATCTTTAGAAAAAAAAGTCAAACTCTTGAGAATTTTTAACCTGATTCAAGAGTAGGAATTTTAGCTTTAGAAAAATCAAAGAGTCAAACTTAAACTTTAAATTTAAAACAATAACATTAACCAGCAAGATCAGAAGCAGTTGAAGGTTCCAGATGTAAGCAAATCAAAATCAACTCAAGCAATTCAGATCTAAGCAAAAACTTCCAGTCTCAAGCTGTCAATTCCAATTTCAACTTCCTTGTTCAAGTATATAAGGTGAGTGAACTACCCTTTAACATTTTGAATCTGCCAATATCTTGATCTAAATGAAATAATCATTAAAGTTTGGATGTAAGAATTTGCTTGCATATATATGTATATATGGAAGTAATGCATGCATGTTTGGAGACAAACATTTACTCTGTTAAACCAAATACTGTAAGTAAACATTTTATTTAAAGATTTAAAGTAGATAATGTCTGATGCATGTGAATTCCTGGAATGAAGTATGCTATGTATGTATAATTATAATTATGATTTCTGTTTATATGATTGAATATAAGTATGTATACTTGATGAACCTGTGTGAACTCTGTTCTTAGTTTCAGAGCTTAAATTTTGATCAAAAATTCAGAATATCCATAACTAATCACTGATAGGCCTTAGA
Source organism: Allium cepa (assembly GCA_030765085.1). Lineage (NCBI taxonomy): Eukaryota > Viridiplantae > Streptophyta > Magnoliopsida > Asparagales > Amaryllidaceae > Allium > Allium cepa. The sequence goes on along the minus strand of CM060931.1, from coordinate 917,631,929 downwards.
TTTCAAACAAAGTATGTTTGTTTGAATATAAATTAAGATTTTAAAACATATGCAAGCATCACAAGTTCATATATTTCTGTAAATCAAGGTCATACAGTAGGAATTAGATATCTGTAAAAATTCAAGTATTAGAATTTAATGTTTCGTTGATATAATCCTGATCGTCACCAAAATTCGTGAATGTTAAGAGTAAAATCTCAATTTTTAGGTTCTTATTGAGTGAGCATTTCGAGTGTTATCAGAAAATAGGATTTGGGGCTTTTCTGATGATCGTGTGGACTGAAGGGATAGGGATTAAGGTCAGACGAAGGAGGTAGGCCAGCGATGTTGGGAAAAATAGGTTTTCATTTTTATGATCGTTTTTGGTGATGATACGATATCAACTAGGGTTTTAGAAGTGGTTTGTTTTATCTGGGTTGTCGAAGAAATTCGAAGTCGTCCATGGACTATCGGTGATCATACCAAGTTAGAAAGAGGCATGGTGATGTGGTGAAATTCTAGATCAAAACACGTGGTTTCTGGTGATCTTGGGGGTCGGAACGAGGCATTTTGGGTTGATCAATGTTGCTTTAGGTTGGGTTAGATTCTCGATTTCAAAATTTGCCGATGATTCTCGGTGCAGGGAGGTCCGGGGAATAGAGATGGTTGGTGTCGACTCGTCGAAGGTCGAGAAAGTGATTGAAGGGCGTCGGATCATGGGTGCATGTGCACGCATGCACAAGCATTTTTGGAAATGGAAAGGGGTTGGGGAAGAAGGTCGTTCCCGCATTTAGCTCGAGTCGCTACCACGTTAGTCTCGAAGGAAGATGAGTTTCGTGAGTGACCGGGATGAACTCGAGTATTTTGTCGTGTGGCCCGAGTGTTTTCTTAAGGGATCGAATTTTCTTTGATTTCTTTTATTTAAAGGTTTACAAAGAAATTTGTAACCAGCTTCAAAGAAAATAGAAATGAACAAGTTTCTAAGCCTTGATCAAACAGGTTTCAAAAATATAAGTATATTAAAAACTTAAATAAAAAGGTGTTTTGAATAAAGTAATTTCAAACTTTGAATTCAAATAAGTTCTTTGTTGAAAACTGAGTAATTAATTAAAGAATGTGGTTTTTCTTAATTATTTAAGGCTTTTCAAATGTGAATATACTTTAGGAATATAGATTATGGATAGTAATTTCTTAGTGGAAGTAAAGAAAGAAATAACTAGATGTAATTAATTTGGGAATAATTAATTATTTAATGTGATTACTTGTAGCTTAATAAATCAATGTAATTAGTTAAAGATAATTAACTAATAAAAGTGATTAATGGTTAATTAATTTAATTTAAGTAATTATGGGATAATCACTTGATGAAGGTAATTAATTAGAGGGAAATTATTTAATGGAAGTAATTAAGGATTAATTACTTAGTATAATAATTGAAGGATTAATTAGTTTAGATAATAAAATAAAAGATTAGAAAATTAAGGAATGAGGTTAATTAAAGGTTAATTAATCAGAGGAATTGATTATGGCATAATTGATGTAATTTATTGAGGGTTAAAGAAACTAGCTTTTAATAATTAATTAAGATGGTATTTAAAGGTTAGTTATTGAAATTTGTTGAGGTTAATTAATTAGAGGAATTAATTAAGGACGAATTACTTAATTAATCTAGGATGATTAATTTAGATAATGATTAATTAATTATTTTGTAAATTAGTTAATGTTAAGTAAGCTGGATTAAGGGCGATGGAAGTAATTAATTTAATTGTTTAAATTAATTAAAAATGGTATGACAAATTTATCTTGCTTATAAATGATTGAATAATATTGTATGCCTTAGATTGATTAATATCTCGGATATGTGATTTATGATGCTACGTGATATGATATGTTGGGTTTAAACTGAGATAATGTGGTTACCTATTGATGATGAATTAATATGTATAGGTGACACCCTGTATTTGAAGTTTGAATTGTGTTTCACTTGAATAATTTAGGATAAGATGGTATTGAATTCGAAGAGACCAGAGTCGGGTATTAGTAAATACCCGAAACCACTTCGATTCTTTATAAATTGATATGTGGAATCAATAGGCTGAAATGGAATGATTAAAGTGAATTGGACCATTTAATCTAAGGTTTTGGTACTTAGAAATAGATGTGTGATGTAAGTGATGTCTATAACGACTTGTGAAGTTGTAAATTGATACAAGTTACCCCGGGTATATATAAGTTATATGCTTTTATGTTCCATGTTAGATGGGTTTACTCAGGCTGGTTTCCAGCCTGACCCGGGTGCTACTTTGATGTAATGCTCGGGTTAGACCGAGTATTACAGATTTTCAGGTTAGGACATTCTGGAGTTCATGAGGCGAGCTGGATGACAGGGACGTATGGAGAGCATTCTGCTGTATTATATTGTAGTTGTCTGGGACAGGTTCATTGTACCTGTCCAATGTGTTTTTTAAATGTTGTAACTCTGATGTATTAAAATGTAAATTTACCGGTTCAGTTTTCTTTGTGTAAAGAATATTATTTGATATTATATTTTATCCGCTGCGAATGTGAGATGTTGATGTTTTTGTTCCTTCTTTTTCCTCTATCTCTTTTCTTCATTATCTAACTATCTGGAGTTTTCGGAATCAAAAATTTCGGGTTGTTACATTTGGTATTAGAGCCAGTTTTAGCGAGAACCTTGGCTCTGGTGGGATTACTCATTAATGATAGGGTCAAAGGTACCCTAGGATGAGTTGAGTGTGTATATATATGAGAGCATACTTGTTATTTTCTTGTATAAAGATTTTAAATGATTTTAAAGGTAAATGATTTTATATAAGATTATATTTTGATATATAATGTAATATTTCTTTCTAATAAATATTAAGGTAATTGGTTGTTAAATTATTGGAATGAAATTTAAGTGGTAATAGTAATACAACCAAATTTAAATAAGTTTGAAATGGATTCAAACTGAGATTAAAATCTTGAATTCGAAGAAGAATTTTTAGAATAAGATAATTAGAATTGGTTTCCAGTTGTAATAACATTGATTATTTTCCCAAATTGATGAAATGTTTGTTAATGATTTAGCAAAAATAAAATGTTTGAGGAAGTAAACATTTAGGTAAGTATGACTTATGAATTGAAATTGAAAAAGGGTTTAAATGGTGAAGTATTAAATCTAAGTCCAGAAAATTTGGGGAATTTGTTCCAAGTGTTTGAAAAAATATATATAATAAATAGTATTATTTGAATAAAAGAGCTTGATTCAAACAAGAGCTGTTTGAAAATTTATAGGAATTTGTTTTGAATTTAAAACCAAAGGTGGTTTAAAATATAAAGTAACTGGGTGTGCAAAGAAAATAAATATGTATATTTGAAATAAACTCTAAGGTTGAGTTTTGAATTTTTCTTGGGATGTGATGTGAAAACCAAAGTGATATAAGTTTTGAACTTATAAGTAAGAAAGAATATTATTAGAAATTTGAAAATTTGAATTGGGAATTCAAATTGAGTAAAGTTGACTGGATTAAGTAAACTGAATTTAACTTGGGAGAAGTTAAATAAGTTAATGAATAACCTAATTTGGAAATTTCAAGATGAAATTGGGATTTAACTTGGAAAGTTAAATGGTTAATTTGAATTGGGAGTTTGTGTGATCTCAAAATGGATTTGAGATCTAGAAATTGAACATGGATGGATGTTTCAAAATAATTTGAATGATACCATCCTGTTGTTATTAATAATCTTTAAGCTGAAATTGGATTTGTTTAAATAAATAAAGATATGGGGTGCGGTAATATATCCATTATTAAGATAAAATGGAATCATTTTGGACTTAAAGTTTGAATGTTTAAGATAAAAGTTCAAAGGTTGGGTTTCAAAATTGAAATTTGATGATAAATTGAATTTCAAAGATTAAGTTGTTTAAAAAGGATTTGAATTATTATTTGAACTTTGAAATAGGTTAAAATGGAATTTAGATTCAAAATTAAATGGTTTAAAGATATAAGTTGATTTGATTTAAAGGATTAAAATCAACATTTAAAAATTTAACTCGAATTTATATAATTCGGAATGGTTTAAATTCGAAATTTGAATTGAATTAGTTCAAATTGAATTTGATTTGAATTAATTGGAATTGTGATTGAAAATGGACAAGTTTAAAATTCAAATGGGAAAATTTGAATTGGATTGATTGGAATGAAATTGAAGTTGAATGAGTTCAAATTGAAATGGGAATTGGGATTAATTCAAATTGGAATTGATATGAATTGAAATTGATTCAATTTGAAATTTATTTGAATTAATTAAAATTGTGATTAAAGTTGAATAAGTAAATTCAAATGGAATTTGATTTGAATTTAGGAAAGAAGTTGAGGGTCAATTCAACTGGAATTGGGTTAAATTAATTTCAATGGAAATTGAAGTTATTTGAAACTGGAATTGAGTCAATTTAAATGGAAGTGGAAATTAAAATTGAAATGTTCGAAAATGGAGGTTGGAAATTGAACAGTTGACCCTAGACTATTTTCAAAATAAATTATTTTAATATAAATCTATTTTTCCAAACTATGTACTATACAACTTTTCTTTTTTAAACCTAAAACTATCTTATACTTGTTTTACAATTATTTTTGAAACTATTTAACAATTTTTCGACTGTTTTATAAACTAATTGCTATTTTTCAACTATTTTACAAAAAAATTACTATTTTACAACTATTTTGCAATTATCTAAAATTTCTGAAACTATTTAACTATTTTCCAACTATTTTACAATTACTTAACTATTTTACAGCTCTTTTACAAACTATTAATTGTTTTTCGACTACTTATCTATTTTTGAACTTTTCAAGCTATTTTAAAATTTTAAGCTGGACAGAGTTTAAGCTATTTATGATTAAATATCCATTTAAGATAAGAATTGAGGCGATAATCCAAATGGGATTGAAGCAATTGTGAATAAATGAATAAGAACCTAAGGGAATGTGAATAGAAAAGGAGATTGATTTAGTTAATAATCAATGAAGATAGATACGTAGGATATACATATATTATTCTATTCGCATAGTGATTTGATCCAGATTCGAGTACAGAATTTCGAGATAGTATATCGATTCGAGTTGGGATTTTTCACTCGATTTTCGACTGCGAACCTGGATATGGATTGTTGATTGGTTCTGAATATTCTCTATCATAGTTAGGCTATGCAAGGAGAATGACGGTTTCTGATCAAGAAACCAGATCTGAGTCCGCACTAGGAAGTCGGGTGGACGATACTAGTTCGGAAGTGAAATTGTGTGATCGAGTGAGCGATCAAATTGGTATAATGTATGGATGATATGTGTACATCGTACGAGTTTGAATAAAATTGACACTGGGAATTTGTGGATAAGAAATGTGAAATGGTTTTTGAAATGAAAGGTATATTTTGTGAAATATATGATGAAGTAATATGGAAATTGGAGATTTCTATGGTAAAAATTTACTTTATGGAAGTAAGTAATTTGGTAAGTGACTTTATAGAGTAATCAAATTTGAATATTTGATTTGGAATAAACAAAGTTATATTTTTTTTTTATATAAGATAAATCTTCCCTTGTTGAATCTATTACCGGAATGAAAGGATTTTTGAAAGTATTTGAAGTCTAAAAAGGGAATTTATTCAAGTTTGAAGTGATCCAAAGATTTTTTAAGTTATATATATATATATATATATATATATATATATATATGAAAATGATCTTATGAGAATGGTTTTGGAGGAAAAGGTTTTGGGAACCTTTGAATTTGGAAAGGCTTTTGATTTTTGGGTAAAATCAATATTGGATTTGGAAAGCTTAGTTTGAGAATTATCGATTTTGGGATAATCGATTTTGAGAAAGGAGATTTATTTGAGATTCATGCTAGGTGTATGATTTGGAAGATACTATATGTGTATAGTATAAAGTGTTTTGAAAATGGCTCTGGGAAAAAGGGCGTTCCCTTGAAATGTACTTCTCAGGTATGCCATAGTTTGGTACTGCCTTGAACCCTAAGGGGGGTTCTAAAGTTGATCCTGTGAGGAGTCGGGCAAAAACTAGTTCCTGAGGATTTTGTGTAGTGTGTAGCAGAAGTCGAGGGCGATGAGGCCTACAGAGGCATTTGGGTTATGCTATGACGATTGTGTAACTCGATGTCACTGCGATCTACTACAGACCATAGCGAAAGTTGTATGTGCCGCTGAGAGCCAACAGTCTACGTTTGATTTTATATCGGTAGATTGCGACCTATGGTAACATAGCGAAAGTCGTGTGTGCTGTTGAGAACCAACAGTCTGCGTTTGATTTTACATCGGTAAACTGCGACCTATGTGGAAGTGGAGAAGTTTCATTTTTGGCAGCGAAAATCGAGGGCGCTGATGCCTACAGTTACATGGACTTTTGTCGTGATCACAACGTAACCCTAGAATGTAACTGTGATGTTGTGGGTTCCATGGCGTAATCGAGGGGCGCGGAGTGTTACATGGACTTTTGCTGTGATGACAACGTAAACCAGGATGTAACTGCGACCATGGATGGGGGTGATGAATTCCAAAGCATTCTCACCAAAGATATTTCCTCTATTTTCAAAATGTTTTTGATATTTTCAATAAATTTTTTTTTTCAAAGTATCTTCACTGGGTGTTGAAAATGGGTTTGCCAAGTACTTATAGATTTTCAGTCCTATGCATGATCAACGTATGACCAAATTTCTATGAGAACAAGTATGGACTGGTTGAGACATCGAGTTATAAAAAGTATTTTTATAAAAACTGTTTTGTAATATTATAAAGGTTTTAAAAGTGTTTTAAAAATGATCAAAGAATAAATTTATCCGATTTTAAGTATTGAATAAATTATGGTTTCATTCCTTTCCGAGGACGAAAAGATTCAAAAGGGGGGAGGAATGTGATAACCCGGATTTTTGAACAATTGTTAATTGGATAATTAACTGATTGTAAACCATTGGGATACTAATTTTATTTAGATTTAAACAAATAAATTTGATAATTTAATATGTATGGATGTATATATGTGAATTTGAAAACTATAATAATAGTTGAATTGAAATAATGAATTTAATATTAAATCATTAAATATATAAATAGATAGGTGAAAAATCTAATATTTTTGAAACTTTAATTGTGTCCATAAACATGTACACGACTATGTATACATATATGGTGGTTAGGAAGCTATCGTTTGAGTTCAGTAAGATAATTTATAAAAGTTATATAAATTAAAACTCTATATTTTAAAAAATATAAGATGAATATTTATTTAAATATATGATAAGCTTAAAAAGGATTTAATAAAAAGGTTTATTTTGCTTTCTTTTTAATTTTACATGGAATAAGTATGGTTTGAAATTTTATTCTTTCTTTTTAAAATACACATGAATTTTAATATATATTTAGAAAGAAAAACATGTACCATAATAATATAAAGCGTTTTATAAACTGAAAAATTATACATTTGTAAACCTAAGAAATCATTTGAATATTGTTTTTGACAATTGTAGCTTGTACACGCCATGCATTAAAAGTGGCGTATCTCATTTGAAAATTAAATATTTGTAATCATAAATGGAACTAGGTTGTATTCAGCTGAAATTTTTTCACTTGCATTCCTAACTCACCACTTCTTCCATCTTTTAAAAAAATCAAATTCTTGAAATTTTTTAACCTGATTCAAGAGCAGGAATTTTAGCTTCAGAAAAATCAAAGAGTCAAACTTAAACTTTAAATTTAAAACAATGACATTAACCAGCAAGTTCAGAAGCAGTTGATGGTTCCAGATGTAAGCAAATCGAAATCAACTCAAGAAATTTCAGATCTAAGCAAAAACTTCCAGTCTCAAGCTTTCAATTCCAGTTTCAACTTCCCTGTTCAAGTTTAGAAAGTGAGTGAACTACCATTTAACATTTTGAATCTGCCAGTATCTTGATCCAAATGAAATAATCACTGAAGTTTGGATGTAAGAATTTGCTTGCATGTATGTGTATATATGGAAGTAATGTATGCATGTTTGGAGACAAGAACATTTACTCTGTTAAACCAAATACTGTAAGTAAACATTTTATTTAAAGATTTAAAGTAGATAATGCTTGATGCATGTGAATTCCTGGAATGATGTAGGCTATGTATGTATAATTATAAGTATGATTTCTGTTTATATGATTGAATAGAAGTATGCATACTTGATGAACCTGTGTGAACTCTGTTCTTAGTTTCAGAGCTTAAATTTTGATCAAAAATTCAAAATATCCATAACTAATCACTGATAGTCTTAGATTTCAAACAAAGTATGTTTTTTTGAATATAAATTAAGATTTTAAAACATATGCAAGCATCACAAGTTCATATATTTCTGTAAATCAAGGTCATACAGTAGGAATTAGAAATCTGTAAAAATTCAAGTATCAGAATTTAATATTTCACTGATATAATCCTGATCGTCACCAAAATTCATGAATTTTAAGAGTAAAATCTCAATTTTTAGGTTCTTATTGAGTGAGCATTTCGAGTGTTATTAGAAAATAGGATTTGGGGCTTTTCTGATAATCGCATGGACTGGAGGGGTAGGGATTGAGGTCAGATGAAGGTGGTAGGCTAGCGATGCTGGGAAAAATGGGTTTTTGTTTTTTTGATCGTTGTTGGTGATGATACGATATCAGCTAGGGTTTTAGAAGTGGTTTGTTTTATCTGGGTTGTCGAAGCTATTCGAAGTCGTCGATGGACTATCGGTGATCAGACCAAGTTGGATAGAGACGTGGTGATGTGGCAAAATTCTGAATCAAATCATGTGGTTTCTTATGATCTTAGGGGTCGAAACGAGGCATTTTCGGTTGATCAATGTTTCTTCAGGTTGGGTTAGATTCTCGATTTCAAAATGCCGACGATTCTCGGTGTAGGGAGGTCGGGGAATAGAGGTGGCTGGCGTCGACTCGTTGAAGGTCGAGAAAGTTATCGGAGGGCGTCAGATCATGGGTGCATGTGCACGCGTGCACAAGAATTTTCGGAAATGGAAAGGGGTTGGGGAAGAAGGTCATTCCCGCGTTTAGCTCGAGTCGCTGCCGTGTTAGTCTCGTTGGAAGATGAGTTTCTTTATTGACTGGGATGAACTCGAGTATTTTGTCGTGTGGCCCAAGTGTTTTCTTAAGGGATCGGATTTTCTTTGATTTCTTTTATTTAAGGGTTTGCAAAGAAATTTGTAACCAGCTTCAAAGAAAATAGAAATGAACAAGTTTCTAAGCCAACAGGTTTCAAAAATATAAGTATATTAAAAACTTAATAAAAAGGTGTTTTGAATAAATTAATTTCAAACTTTGAATTCAAATAGGTTCATTGTCGAGTAATTAATTAAAGAATGTGGCTTTTCTTAATTATTTAAGGTTTTTCAAATGTGAATATACTTTAGGAATATAGATTATGGATAGTAATTTCTTAGTGTAAGTAAATAAAGAAATAACTGGATGCAATTAATTTGAGAATAATTAATTACTTAACGTGATTAATTGTAGGTTAATAAATCAATGTAATTAGTTAAAGATAATTAACTAATAAAAGTGATTAATGGTTAATTTATTTAACTTAAGTAATTATGGGACAATCACTTGATGAAGGTAATTAATTAGAGGGAAATTATTTAATGGAAGTAATTGAGGATTAATTACTTAGGATAATTAATTGAAGGATTAATTAATTTAGATAATCAAATAAAAGATTAGAAAATTCAGGAATGAGGTTAATTAAAGGTTAATTAATCAGAGGAAATGATTATGGAATAATTGATGTAATTTATTGAGGGTTAAAGAAACTAGATTTTAATAATTAATTAAGATGGTATTTAAAGGTTAGTTATTGAAATTTGTTGAGGTTAATTAATTAGAGGAATTGATTAAGGACTTATTACTTAATTAATCTAGGATGATTAATTTAGATAATGATTAATTAATTTGTTTGTAAGTTAATTAATGTTAAGTAAGCTGGATTAAGGGTGATGGAAGTAATTAATTTATTTTGTTTAAATTAATTAAAAATGGTATGACAAATTTATCTTGCTTATAAATAATATTGTATGCCTTAGATTGATTGATATCTCGGATATGTGATTTATGATGCTATGTGATATGATATGTTGGGTTTAAACTGTGATAATGTGGTTATCTATTGATGATGAATTAATATGTATAGGTGACACCCTGTATTTGAAGTTTGAATTGTGTTTCACTTGAATAATTTAGGATAAGATGGTATTGAATTCGAAGAGACCGGAGTCGGGTATTAGTAAATACCCGAAACCATTTCAATTCTTTATAAATTGATATGTGGAATCAATAGGTTGAAATGGAATGATTTAAGTGAATTGGACCATTTAATCTAAGTTTTTGGTACTTAGAAATTGATGTGTGATGTAAGTGATGTCTATAACGACTTGTGAAGTTGTAAATTGATACAAGTTACCCCGGGTTTATATAAGTTGTATGCTTTTGTGTTCCATGTTAGATGGGTTTACTTAGGCTGGTTTCCAACTAGATCCAGGTGTTACTTTGATGTAATGCTCGGCTTAGACCGAGTATTACAGATTTTTAGGTTAGGACGTTCTGGAGTTCAAGAGGCGAGCTGGATGGTAGGGACGTATGGAGAGCATTCTGCTGTATTATATTGTAGTTGTCTGGGACAGGTTGATTGTACCTTTCCAATGTGTTATGTAAATGTTGTAACTCTGATGTATTAAGATGTAAATTTATTGATTCAGTTTTCTTTGTGTAAAGAATATTATATGATATTATATTTTATCCACTGCAAATGTGAGATGTTGATGTTTTTGTTCCTTCCTTTTCTTCTACCTCTTTTCTTCTTTTTCTAACTATCTGGAGTTTTCGGGATCGAAAATTTCGAGTCGTTACATACATCTTAGTGGATCCAGCTCGTTCTCCTGTAGCTCCAAGTGTCCAGCTAAATGTGGAATATATACTCGGGTTGATCATGCATTATGAAGAAAATATTGCCTGGATCAGTCTAGTAAAACCAGCGTAAGGAATTCAATCAACTCGATTACTTAACGTAATAAAAACCTTTCAGAAATAAAGGTATTTCGCAAGACCATGCCACATATAAACATGGACGAGTTTTTACCTTATGACAACTAAACTATTTTTATTATAAATTCCAGTGATATTATAATAATGTCTATGGTTTTAAAATAAATTATGAATACAGCTTGAATGCTTGCATCTCACATTCTAACTTAGTAAGACACAATTAAGTCCGTACGACGATTATTAGGGAATGGATTCCATCAATGTCATAGTACACCTCTAGAAAATTGTATCGAGGTCAGTAAGAACATCTTGCGCCACTATTACATAGAACCGGCCTATCCCTTACTCGATAGTACTGAATATGTCATCACCCTAGCTGCTTTGCAACTTTTTCCCAAGATCTCTCATGCATAAACAAATATATATATATATATATATATATTGTTATCCGGCATTTTACCCGGTTAAATCCGAGCTGACTGGACAAGTTAGACTCGACTGTCATCAAGGCCAGTAACCCAAAGCGATGAATATGAGGTCTAGAAATCAAATGCAGTCATTGATGTGAAGCGACGATCAACCGAGACCAAAAGATAGATTTTCTAAAATATTCTAAGTTTGGATTAGTACCTTCCCTAGGCAGGGGATCGGTGCCTATCCTTTTCCGTAGGGGATTAGTACATATCCTCAATTTTTGTCAATATAAAATAAGACGGAAGGACCCATGAGGCTATATTTCAAATCTTAAGTTGTTTGGAGTTTGTATGCTCAAGTTATGAGAAAATTACTTTACCAAAGAAAGGGATCGATATAAATGGGATCGTACAGAAGGGATCGGCATATTTCAACCAAGCAAGTGCAAGTTAATGGAAAACAATCAATATCTTTAGATCCATGAGTCTTATGCATATGTAATTTTAAGAACAAGATGTGGGGACCCTATGGAGCGTACCCTAGGTAGTGCACCTTAAAAGGATGAAGAGAGAGTGATCAGCCCTCTTCCCTCAATAGGGATCAACTAAAATCAGGAGACAACTCACACTGCACCAAGGATCGAGAAATAACTCAAGTTCTACTAATCCAATTGACATGAAACATAGAGCACAAGATTATTGCAACATGTGGAACACCCTATAGGGATCGCACATCAAACGGGATAATTTAAAGGGATCGGCCCTTATCCCTCTAAAGGAATCGTATGAAATCATGATACATGCAACACCACTTCACGAAAAATGCAGTATCTCACAAACCGTAAGTCAAAATGGCATGAAATTTGGAGGGTAAGTAACTAACATCATAGGGAAATCCCTAGAGAGATCACACCTCATTTGGACACCAAAATAGGGATCAGGGCCGATCCCTATTATTGGTCCCAATGGGCTTTAAAATTCTTATGTGGCCTCTCCTTGGCCTGGAGGTTCTTCTGCCAAAATTTTAGCTTGATCCGTGCATGTCTTCCCCTATAAATACAGCAGGCATGGTGTCAGAAAAGGGATCCTTATTTTGGCTGCTAAGGTTCTTTCATTTTTATTCTTCATTCTTACTAATGGATCCCAATTAATCTATGCATTCTTGTAATCATAACGTGATGCACGATCAATAGAAAAATGAAGTGGACGTAGGCCAAGATTGCCGAACCACTATAAAAATCTGTGTGTTCATTTATGGTTTTTGCTCTGTTTTAATTTCATCCTTCATTTAATCCCCAGTAGACTCTATTGAGTGTTGATGCCCATTTTTGGCGTCAACACACACACACATATATTCATATGTCTAGAAGGATGATGACATACTCTAATTGGTGCGACCTACATAGCCCTGCTGCATATCCCCTGTTTTAGTCATTCTCGGTTGATGAGGTTTGAGGATATGTTCTACCTTTTATATAGTGATCCCACTTGGAAGCTAACACTTCCCTCCAACCGATAATGCAATGCCAGTATTCGTCCATTCAAGTCGTTCAGGATATGAACAAACCGAAGGCACTTATTGCATCCATTTTAGAATCAACCTCAGAATTAGTAGCTAGTTGCCCTTACACTTCAAAGGTCTTCATCTTCGGTTCCATCTTCTACCAAACGTCTCCAACTCAAGCGCTTACGTTGGTTCGAAGCGGTTTTTGGATAACTCATGATATCCGACCTTGGCCTCTTCGAACCAACATTCGCCAAATTTTGATAAACTCAACTTCGATTCTTATGAAAATATATGGACAACATGTAAGAGTGGAAATCATCTCCCAACCATTTAAGTGGACGAATTTCCTTACCATTTGTCCTAAAAGAATGTCTCGAGTTTATACGTACAATATAGCATCATCGGAGATAATTGTACCATATAATTCTCATGTTTTTTCTACAAATTTCCAGAGCTAAAAATGAGTCCAAGTTTGATAGTCGAATATTAACTATCAAATAAACAACAATAACATAGATTTAGTTCTATATGTAATCCACTAAGCCTCTTAAATAAATTTTCATTTATTTGATCACTTTACTTATTAACCAAAGGATATTCATATTTTTATCGCACTGGTATAAGTTATTCTTGAACCATTTTACTTTCTATACTTGGAAAACTTTACCATATACTAATACGATGGTATTAGAATATCCACAAAGCATTTAAGTAAGTTTACTTACATTTCAAAATTATACAAAACGGATCAAAAACAACGTCATTCAAAACATTGTTACTATAAACCCAAACCACTTATCCTTCGGCGTTAAGTATGGAAAAATGTTTCCATACCACCAAAAATAAGAAGTATTATTTATTTATTTCATAAATTTTATTTTCATAAGTGATCCAATTCATATAACATCAATAGTTTAAAACACAAAACTTCTTTTCAAAATTCTAAGGTCTCTTTCCAATTTATAAACCCTTTTACTAAATCTTTTATTTAATAAAAATATTCTCCTTGATAAAACAAATCTATTAATTTTAAAACACTTTTGCAAACAATATTATCATTTAAACCATGTTAACTTGAACACCATTATTAAATAAATGATTAATTAATATTAAATATCATCACTAAACAATCAATTAACTTAAAATATCATTAACAAAATAATTTATAACTTTAAGTATCATTAATAGAATAACTAATTAATTTTAAATATCAATACTAAAATAATCAATTAACTTTAAATATCATTAACAAAATAACTAATTAATTTTAAATAACATTAATAAAATAACTAATTATTTTTAAATATCATTAATAAAATAATTAATTAACTTTAAACATCGTTTAAATATAGAACACGTTTTACTTCAAAATATTACAATGTTAAAGTAAATTTAAATTCATTTATTCCAAATGTGGGAAGAGGATTAGCGTCCGCAATGGCATATAACAAGCTACCACTTATTTTCAATTAAACAATCCATGTCATATCACTGATATTTATATAAGTAATATATATGTAAATAAAATCCATAATTATCAATCAACAGATAACACATCATTTATCCAAGTCACAAGCATATACATAAATGTTCGAATTAATAAAATGGCAGAACGGAGTTTTATTTTGCTAAATAGATCTCCAAAATAATCTATTAAATTTAAAATAGCAAAACGGTACTTTAATTTGCTAACTGGATGTCACTGATCAATAAAATTACCAAACGACGTAATTATTTTCTATGACTATTAAATTATCAATATTTTGCACTTTAACAAATTTGTCAAATAATTAGACTAAGGTGTATTATTTGTTAATACGAACTAGTTGTTGAAATTCACATGTTAAACAAATCTAAAACGAGTGATCTATAGCTTTTCAAAGTTAATCTCCTTTTTAATTAAATAATTTAATTAACCTAACTACTCTCCCTCACCTATATTCCAACCCCGACCCAAGCCTTCTCTAATCCAAACTCCTTCCCTCCAAAGAAAATCCCAACTCAAACAATTTCCAAAATCAAATCACAAAAACTAAAACCTGAAGCCCAAAAACGTGCAAGCATGTGTGCATGCATGTGCAACTCCTTCCGCCAATCATCGCCTTAGCCCCACCCACACACGTTAGATGTCGCGCTCGACCCGACCCTATCATCATCATCCACATATGCGCCTGTAAGCAAACTCCAACCGTTGACCATGCATCCAAGTCACGTAAAGGCATGCAAATCCTACCAATTCTATCACCTCAGTCGATGTTAACCACAACCACCTACGCCGTCGTGACTACCCCACCCACGAACACCTTCGAGCTTGACCCCGCCATGCACGAAGTGCCACTCCATCACCAGCAAACACAAAACCCAAACCACAACCCTAAACCCTAATGCAACCTCCTTGTGGCCACCACCGACTACCATCGTCCATGCGACCACCACCGACTACCATCGTCCATGCGACCACCACCATAACTCCGCCTTGACCCAAGGTTACTCCAAAACCCATCGCCGACCTCGTGGAAAATAATTTTTTGAACAAAAACTATTCATCTCTCCTCCACAACCATTTTCGACCACATAAAATCATGCGACTTGCCCTAAAAATCATGATCCGCATATGTGAACACGGCTGCACCCTTCCTATATCGATTCGAGCTCGATGAAACACCAGCAGTATTAGATTATTTACAATATTTGACACCCAATAGCCTCCACACTTAATGAAACGACACCCGGATATTTTTAAAAATAGCTAGACAGTTAGATGAACAACCCATCGGTTGAATGGTTTGGCTAGATATAAATAGTTTGGGAGTTATGGATTTTTGAACTTAAGCATGGAGATGGTGCTTTTGAAAACAGATAACATGATATGTTTTCTCTCTCTTTACAGTAACCCATTTTCCCATTTCCAAGCAAATAGACATAATAAAAATATGATTTTAAACCAATTACTTAAACAAGAGAATTATTTAAGAAATTTCAATCCAGCTAGAAGTAAAATTTTCACAATATTTATTTTATATAAAAAATGAATATAAAGAAGAATATGAAGATCACACCTTCCACCCGATTTTAAACTAGATAACAAATAAAGTGGAAATTATGACAAAAATCCCCACTATTCATCATTAAGTCTTGAATATCCCATCGCCTTTCATATTTCAAAGCACATCCCTATTTCCCAATATTACGAATTCAAATGCCACTTTTTTCCTACTTATCGCGTACGATTTTGTTCAATTCAATTTTCATTTCTTATTCTTTTGTTTACACTATTTTTCCTAAATAATTTTGATTGTTTGAAGAGTAAGGTTTTAGCAACTAATCTATTGTTAATTCTTGTGTTTCAAATGAATAAACTATTTTTTACGTCGAATTTTCATACAAGTACACAATTATTTTATTATATAGACTTATTTTAATATAACTTTATAAAAATAGAAATTCAAAAATAAATTTAATAGAGTTATTCAATAACTGTTTGAGTAATATAACAGTTTAAATAATTCACAAAATAAATAGAGAAAAGCAGTAAATGGAAAAAAAAATGTGTGGAGAGGCAAAGTAATCTTATAGTGGTTCGTTGTACTTCTGGCATACGTCAACTTTATATTCACTCATTTTCTTTATAAAATATTGCATATGACTGTATCACCAGAAGATAGTGTCTAGTGTTAGAGACCCTTGCATAGTGAATGAAAATACAGTCCTATATTGCCAAAAACAAATAAGTTATCATGTTTATGCACTCCTTCCCATCAATCTATATTGGCTCTTACGGTCAGGAAATTTTGTGTGAAGGCGAGGACCTATATGACATGGTTTAAACACGCTGCACTCCCTGTCTGTCTGACCGACCGGTCAGGTTTGAGTTCGGGTCTAATGTGTTGTTATCTTTCTGATAGAAAAAACAAGGCCTGTTTTGACTAGCAATTTTCTTAGACAGACACAAACAATGATGAACAAACATGACTACTTCAAATAACGTGACTATTGGTGATGGACGGATGAGACTGTTGACTCAAAATTGATGCGGCTGTTAGGCGTTGCAAATGATCGATAAATAGAAACTAGTGGACATTGCAATGACCAACAAATAAAAATGACTATTGGGCGTTTCAAATGACTAATGAACAAAAACAACTGTTCGGCGTTTCAGGTGACTCATTTATTCAAAAGAACAGACACAACCTTTTGAGCAGACACAACCGTTGAAGAGGGGGATACCAATCACATTCTGCATCCCTTTTTCTTCAATTTCTTCATCTTAATCCTGTTCTCAAATCAAAACATTATTAAATCACAGAGTGGACATACATGTTACAATCTCGTGCAGATTATTCTGTTTTATCTTGGAAAACTTTCCAAATAAAGTTTTAAGGAGAGTGCTAAGGCATGCCTCAAAATTGCTTACTGTTTTATATGAGTATCTTGTTATTGTGCATCCATATGCACGTTTTCGTATAATTCTTATACTGTGATTTTTCCATTACGTACTATTTTGGTAATACGATCAACTACAGATAGTTATGCACATTCATCGGTTTAGAAGAAGATAGATTCAAAGACAATATATTTACAGATACAACTACTTTAGATTATAGTAAAAGACCAACAAAAAGTAGACCAAATACCGCTTAAAGCCAAGTGGAGATACTCAATGAAATACTCGATAAACTTTGAACACAACTCATAGTATACATTATGAATTACATAAAGAAACATTAGGAAATAATGAAAAAGAGATAAATTTCCAACATAAAATTTAACCCACAACAAGATTTAGGTCATCCTAAACTTGTACCAAAGCATGCTTCGAATCAATACTGGGGGCGCACAAGAGCATGATATTATAGCAAATGCGGATTATGGATCTTAAGGCAGAATTAACATTAGAGGGGGGTTGAATAGTGTTTAATTAATTTTATGAATCCTTTTGAAATCCTTTCAAATTATATCTAAACAGATGCAATTCATAAACAAAGAAACAATCATAGAATTAGACATAGGTGCAAATAGTAAATAAAAGTAGTAAAAGAAAGAACTTATCAGAATTTTATACTAGTTCGGACTTACCCTACATCCAGTCCTACACCATTTCTTGTGTAAATTTCTCTTCAAATATAATGTCAATATTAGAGCCTCGATTTCAAGGCCACGAGATACACCCTCCGATCTCCATCCAGGGTAAACTCTCTTGATTTAACCGAACTACAAGATCACCTAATTGATTAACAGGCTACAATCACACCCAATTGATTTACGGGCCACAATCACGCCGTTTCCAATTAAACTTTAATAGAAAGAAACTCGATACACTTTGATCTTTCAATCTTTGATTACAAATGATCCTATAACTCTGAATAGCATGGATATTTGAGAGAGAGTGGCAAAGAATCAAACTAGAGATGATCGAGATTGATTCACATAGAGTTTCGATAGACTTTTGTTAAAGCATTTGAAATATAAGAGAATATTTTAGTGGAGAAGATGGAGTGAAGAAATGAAGAAAAACTAACTTAAAATTCATTGAAAACAACTCGTATTTATAGGAGAACAACGATCATGTCCATTCGCTAAAGGTTATGACGAATAGACACTTCTTTAAAAATTTGAATTTTAAATTCTACGACTACCATATCAACATAGAGGGATGAGGGATGTCGACATTCCTATGTTAATTTTGAAAATAGATTTTTTTAAATGATTTCTATTCTTAAACTTGTCAAAATAATTTCTAAACTTTGTAAACCATTTTGAATATAGTTTAAACTTTGTAAAAGAGTTTTAGAAAGTAAACTTAAAAGTAATATTAAAAACTAAGTATAGATTTTTTTAAAATACATTAAAGCTAAAATATTAAAATCAAGAGATAGTTTAAAAAACAAGATATAATTTTAAAATTAATATGATTAAAAATAGTTTTTGAATTAAGGCTAAAATATTTAAATTGATAGAGATGAATTTAAAAAGATAGTTTTAAAAAAATAAATCATTTTGAAAATTTCATGGATTTCATTCCACTAGAGAAGGTTGTGGGTTCCATCCCACTATAGAAGTTGTAGGTTCTACCCCACTATTAAAGCGCGAAGGTGGATTCCATTCCACAATTAAAATCAAAATAAAGATTTTAGTGCTATTATGAAGTTTCAACATAAATGTAGACTCTATTACTTGTCTTGATATATCGAACCCTTGAACTCTTGATAATCTTGATACTCATGAGTCTTCGGTCTTGATTTCTACAATCTTGAATTCGTCAGTCTTGAATCTTTATACTTAGTCTTGAATCTTTGTACTGTACAGTCTTCATTCTCAGTACCTATATATATACATATACATATATATATCTAAACAAGAATATTAATATTTGTATTTTATAACAAGCCTAAGGTTGTTGTCATCAAAACCATCATCTCAGAAACTAATAATCTCCCCTTTTTTGATGATGACAACCTTTGTTTATAAAATCAACTCCAACAAATTTTGATTCTACTCCGACTCCCCCTTATTGCAATAACTCTCCCTTAATCTATGCCAATCTAACCTATTTTATAACTCTCCTCCTTTATCATGAACAAAAACTAAGTCTAAACTACATACGCCCCTTAAACTAATACTATGGAACTAGGTGCTAATAAAGAAGTATAATAAGTGAAATATAAATCTAATTTTATTATATATTATGTAACATTACACATATATATGTAACATAGACACAAATATATACAAGTATACAAAATATAAAAACAATAATATAATAACAATCTAACGAGAGTCCTTGACAATTGTTCACTTGTGAATCGACCAATTAGGGTAGTGGAGACAAAAGTTTCCACGTTGTTCGACCAAATTACCATTTTTGTCAAAATAGACTTCTCCAATGCAAATAACTTTATCTCCTTATCCATTTGCCTTCTTTCTCTTCTTCTTATTCATCGTCTTCTAATGGATTATGAATATGTATGTTAGAGGAATCATCTTCAATCACAATAGGGCATGCATGATTATCCTTTAGAAATTTTTGCAAATTTCTAAGAATCTTGCCCCGTTTCTCTTATTCCTTTGCCATCCTAATTTGAGTGACTTGTAATTCAGTCATCATTTGCAGAGAATTCTTCATGATTTCCTCTATCTTCATTACTCGAGCCAACATAGTTTGTTGAAATGGACCAGAATTAGGAGAAGGGTGGGACAAGATTGCATTTTTGTTTGATTTAGAAGAGGAGACCATTATTTTATATTTTTAGAAGTTTATTACAGAGAAAATAAAGCAAGATGACAAAAAAATTTGAAATGTTGTGATTATATAACCACCAAACTGATTTTAAAGGAAAAATCAAAATTTCAAAATTTACCATTGTATGTCGACATGGGGGTAGGGGCATGCCGACATCCCTTTGAAAATTTTGACAATTTTGTTTTTCTTTATTTAGTTAAATATATGTGTTACTATATCTATATTATATATATCTTAATTATAGAAATAATACCTTGCTCTCTTTTTAATTTAATAAAGGTTGATTGATTCAAGGGTTTGGTCAGAATATCAGCTATTTGATTCTCAATGTTGATAAATTCAAGAGAAATAATCTCTTTACTTATATTATCTTTGAGAAAATGATGTCTGGTATCAATATGTTTTGTTATGGCGTGATGAGTAGAATTTTTGAATAAATTTATTGCAGATGTATTGTCACAATAAATTGATGATTTTGAAATATTTAATCCAAAATCCTTTAGGGTTTGTTGCATATAGATAACTTGAGAACAAGCCAAAGAAGTAGAGATATATTCTACTTTAGTTGTTGATAGTGAGATAGTATTTTTCTTTTTACTAAACCCGAAAACCATAGAATGTCCTAAAAAGTGACAAGTTCCACTTGTACTTTTTCGGTCTGATTTACAACCAGCATAGTCAGCTTCATAATATGAGATTAAATCAAATGAACCATTTTTAGGGTAAAATAGGCCATAGTCTAAAGTGTGTTTAACATATCTTAGGATATGTTTAATAGCTTTTAAGTGGGTTTTTTTGGGTTGAGATTGGTATCTTGCACAACTTCAAGTTCACATATATGACAACATTGCAGAACAACCATAAGTGCACAAGAAATAATATACAGATAATCAAATTTAAAAAAAAACCAAACACAGAAGCAAGTACACCAGGGAAGTACACAAAGTTTAGTAGCATAAGACAAAGCCACACTCAAACAAATGAAACCAGACATATACATACAGTGCATATATGTACATGTTAGTAGTGGACACAAAGAACTAACAAGTTTACATAACTCAACCAAATTGTTGAGTGAAAGGCAAGTATGAGTCAAAGCAACGCAAAGACCAATATGTAGCAATTGACTTCAAATGAAAATATACAGATGCAAGCAAGTCATAAAATCAGGTGCAGCAATAAATTATCGAACCAGCCGATACAAGCAACTGAGCAGTGTCAGTGAAAAGTATTAGGTTGAAAATGCTACAGAACATTTAACAGTTTGAACAAAGTCAAGGAAGAAAGAATTGAAATGGCCAGCAAGTAACAGAGCAACTCTGTAACTAGCAGCAAGCAATAATTCGAACAATCCAAAAATGCAAATGGGTTCAAAAACTATGGAACAACGGTTTCAAATCAAGACAGTACCGAAGTCAAAATAAATCAACATCGTCAGAGTATTCAAAGCCATGATGACCAAGGAATCGAGAAAGTTCAAAATCAAAGCCGTGGTAATCGAGTAAACACAAAATATATGAATTTAAACAAGTAAGAAACATCACAAACATCCATGCAAAATCGAGTGGGTGAGCTTAAAATTATCAGACGAATTCGTATAAAATATACGAACGAAATTTAGGGAAATATGGCACACACTAGAAGTGACTCACGAAGGAACATCTCAAGTCAAGGAATCTCGCCTTGCCATGCTGTGTAGCGAATATGAGAATTTCATAATGGCCAAGGAAGAAAATGTTAAGGAGATGCACGGACGACTTTCCAATATCGTATACAAATCAAAAGCTCTTGGAAAATCATATACAACATTGGAAATAGTCCCAAAAATCCTTAGAGTCCTATGGAATTTTAAAGCCAAAGTCATTGCCATTCAAGATTTGAAACAAATCAAAGTTGAAGAACTCATCAGAAATCTCACTACTTATGAGCTAGAAATGAAATTCAAGGAAGAGCATGAAGGAGGTAACGCTCGAAAGAAATCAATAGCTCTCAAATGAACAACCGAAAGTGAAGATGACGACGATGATGATGGTACATCAGAACTGGCCCTATTAACGAAGAAATTCAAAAGATGGAATCGTAGACATGGAAATCCAGCTCTTAATCAATAATTGAAAAGCAGAATAGCGAAAGCACTAGACAACTCAGACAAGCAAGTGATCATTTGCCAATGGTGCAATAAACCTGGCCACATCAAGCCTAATTGTCCTCAGAATCGACATGGCCAAGTAAAGAAATTAGAAAGGAGACGTTTTGCAGCAATGTGGAATAAAAGTGATGATGATAAAAGCATTAGCAGTGAGAGTGAAAATGCATATCTGTGCCTTCGAGGTGATATAACTGATAGCGATGATGACGAGCCAAGCAAGGTATCAAAACTTACTCATTCAGGATTGCTTATATATTTCCACGAAGTAAATGGCTATTTTGAAAGACTTAGGGAGAAATATGCTAAAATTGAATCACAAATAGATACTTTGATAGATTTAAATAAACAGCTTGATCAATTAGTTAAAAACTATCAAAGCAAGATCTCTAAGTGCGATAAGTGTCCATCACTTGAAGAAGAGATTAAAAAATCAAAAATTAAAATTAAATCACTTGAAAATGAAATTTTGATTTTGAAAGAGAGTAAAAACACTAGAAGAGAAAATTATATTAAAAAGTGCACTAAATTATTGACGAAAATTAATCTCTCAAAATACAAGTCCAACAGTTATCTAGAACTTTAGGAAAATTTTCTAAAAGAGAAAGATCGTTAATATGCTTTTAGGGAAACAAACTGTCAATCCTATTAGACAATGACTTGATACAATTCCTCTGAACGTATTAGAGGTGAAATTAAACAAGCCAATTCCATGTGCACATTTGTATAAAATTTGGACACGATCAAAATAATTATTGGTATAGACCTAAGCACGCGAAAACAATTCCAATTTGGGTTCTGAAAGGCACGAATACAAAATTTCTCAAAGTCAAACAAATCTGGGTACTGAAAGGAACATATATAAATAGTTTTGGGTCCACACAAACACATTTTTCAAAATCTATTGCCACTAACAACCATGGACCTATAAAAAAATTGGTCACAAAAATCTTTTCTCGTGTAGGTGTGGTGGCAGGCTAAGGAACAATAACAGTATCATCTGGATTCTGGCTGTTCCAGATACACAACGGGTAGCAAATCAAAGTTTTTTAGCCTAGTATAAAGGTGGAAGAATCACAATGAGCAACAATGAAAAATTATCGTAAAAGTAAACGTGGTGATGGTATATTTATTTCGAATGATATATTTAATGTGAAAATCTGCACTGTAATCTAATCCGCCAGTTATGTGATAATAAAATAAATGTTGATTTTGATTCAGAATCATTTGATATGTTCTTATTTGACTTGTTCTTATTTTTTTTATTTGTGCAAAAAGTGTTGACCAATCATCTTTAAACTATGGATTTGCTTGAACTGATGATGATGTTTTATTGATTGCTGATTACTCACGATACATATGGATATATTTGCTTATCTTATTGCTTCGGGATTTGACACTATGGTCATTGTTTGTTTGTTTACACGGCTTCAATTTAAATTCAAGAGAATTTCATTTAAAAGATGTTAAAAATGATTATAAGGAATTTGTTGCAACTTCATGATCTGGTCAATAACATTCAACTAATGATATCCTTGAGTCTTGAAAAATTCAGATGCAGATTACACCGGTAATATAGTAGATAAAAAATTACTAATGGAATGTGATTTATGTTGAGATGTTCATTAGTTGCATTACATTTTCCAAAAAAAATCTGCATATTTTTCATTTTAAATAATTTTCAATTAGCAGACATTTTTTTCTTTTATAAAACCCCCTCTAGAAAATCATTTTTGTTGACCTTATTTCAGATTAGTCATTTTAGAAAATTTGATTTTATAATTATTTTTGAATTTGATTTTAAATGACTACATTAACTAATCTGACTCCTGATTATCGAAAAGATAAATAGTGATTGAAAAAGTGACGAGTGTTGTTATTAATCATATATTTTTACTTGAGACTTTATAATTAGTAAATTTCTTTAAAAATTTAAACAAGAGTTATAAAACTTTTTGTTGGTAAAAAAATTCCATGACCATTTCTATTTTTTTCGTATTTCTATCAACCATCACTCATCAAAATCCAATATAGTATTTCAATATGTGGAATTTTAAACAGAAAATCATTCTTTCTCATTTCATTGTATTTTTAATAAATAAAAACATCTAAAGTATTCACTCTCATTTAAAAATCCTTACGGTTATGCATGGGTGAATTACCTTGAATTTTTGATTATGTGCTTCCATGCTCATTTAAAAGTCCTCACGGTTATGCATGTATGGAATGCATATCAAAATTGATTGATCAAATGGACAAGTTGATTCTAGTCCCGTTTGAAAGTCCTCACGGTTATGTGTGGTTGGAAGATGCTTGAAATTCATTTTTTTTTAAATTTGGAAATCTACTAATCTCATTTAAAAGTCCTAACAGTTATGCATGGTTAGTTGGTATTTAAATTCCTGATATAAATATACCACAAATAGACACAACTATATGATTTTATATGAAGACATCATCCCTGTCATTCTAAAGTGGAATATGCGTCAAACAGAGTATTTATGATTTTGTTTGATTTTTTATTGAAATTTAATGTTTACACTCGATTGAGTATTAATGTTGTATTAATGTCTATCATTTTACCTCTATTTTTCTAACACTATTACTCTTTTGCTCATAATAAAAGGGGGAGAGAAAAGTTAAAACTTTGGAAAATAAAGGTCAAATATTTTATTTTGCATTTTCTATTTGTATCTAGACTCATTTGCATATTTTATTCATGCATATATGAAGGGGGCTTGGTCTAGAGAGGGAGCATTCAAATAGGGGGAGCAAATAGAATCTATCAATAACCAAATACATTTAATAAATTTAAAATCTTAAATATATGTTTATTAGCATCAAAAGGTAGAGATTGTTGAATATGCTAGTATATGATTTTTGTTTGATGATAATAAACATATACATATATATATATATTCATTTAAATGTATTTGTTAATGTACTATTTTATTTTCCACATAATTAAATAAATATTTTCTGAATAAATAAATGACATAGAATTTAAATTCAAACGGATATTTTAGTCAAACAAATATTTTATTACAATTTTGAATAGTACAAAGTTATGCTCTCACTATATATACAATTTCAATTGAAATACAATTCAGTTACATTACAATTATCATTTACATATGCACCTCACTACATTTCACTCATTCACTTGTATTTTATTTTCAACTCTATTCCAGATTGAATCCAGCATCTGAATTATCTACAAAGAAAACATTGACGCGGTAAAATTGAATAAGAAATATTTTTGCAGTGTAAAATAAAATGATTTTTGAAAATATTATTTGCCTAACTTATTTTGGTTGTTCATCATCATTTAAATTTGAATTTATCATACATGAACAGCTTGTCACATGCACATCGTATCACTGTACATGCCACAAGGCCGTGCACACCAATGTACACTTGATAAAATTATAAGGACCGGTGAGCACAAGGTCAAACCTAATCAAAAGCTGGGTTCAACTCAAGTGAAATACAAATAAAGTCACGACATGAGCACAAGGTCAAACCCGAGCTATAAGCTAGATTCAATTCAGGTGCAATTCCAAAAATCAAGATGAAGTTCAAGTGAAAACAAAATGAAAAGTGACATGCACAAGAAAACATGTAGCTGGTCAGATATGGAACCAGAGCTACAGTTTCAAGTCCACAACACTATCATGTACAGACTCAAATGTACACAACACATTCTCGACCAAATCATGATGTACTTTTCAACAATGACATAGTAGATGCATGCAGACTTCAAGATGCAGTGCAAAGTCAAATGCAATCAACTCAAGTGAAGACCTGGCAACATCTATGATATGATCAAGGCCAACAACATCAACCAAGGTCAGACTGCATAGTCAAAATGCACAAGTAGTTGACAATGCACAGCAAATATCAAGTGCAGAAAGCTGCATGAACAAGAGTGAAAACTACAATGTAACTCGAAGCAACTACTCGATGCAAACCAAAGCTTCACAAATATCATGAACTAGACTCAAGTGGATATACAAATGGAGCATATACATGAACCAGATCAAAACAAAACAATGAACACTGCAGATATCAATTGAACACAGTCAGTGGTTCAAATGGTCAGACTCTACATATGCATAACAATTGAATGAATCAAAGGACCAGAGCATAAGTGAAGATATAATGTGCACCAGAACTGGATAGTCCAACAACTAGCATTCAACCAGAGACCAAGAACATAAATGAAACAAAAGATGGCAACATGCACATGACTCAATACCAAAACAATGCATATATGTATATGTTAGCATATATGTACAGCGTGAACCAGACAAAGCAGTGGACACAAGACTCTAATGTACAACTTCAAGTTCACATATACGGCAACATTGCAGACCAACCATAAGTGCATGAGAAACAATATACAGAGAATCAAACTTCAAACAAAACCATACATGGAAGCAAGTACACCAAGGTAGTACACAAGTTCAGTAGCATGGGACAAAGCTGCACTCAAACAAATGAAACCTGATATATACATACAGTGCATATATGTACATGTTAGCAGTGGACACAAAGAACCAACAAGTTTAAATAACTCAAACAAATTGTCGAGTGAAAGACAAGTATGAGTCAATGCAATTCAATGACAAAAATATAGCAATAGACTTCAAATGAAAATATACAAATGCAAGCAAGTTAGAAAATCAGGTGCAGCAATAAATTACCGAACCAGTCGATATAAGCAACTGAGTAGTGTCAGTGATCAAGCTTTAGGTTGAAAATGCTATAGAACATTTAATAGTTTTAACAAAGTCAAGGAAGAAAAAATTGGAATGGTCAGCAAGTAACACAGAAACTCGGTAATTAATAGCAAGCAATAATTCGAACAAGCCAAAAATGCAAATGAGTTCAAAAATCATGGAACAGCGGTTTCAAATCAAGACAGTGTCGAAGTCAAAATAAATCAACATTGTCAGAGAATTCAAAGCCGTGATGACCAAAGAATCGAGCAATTTCAAAATCAAAGCTGGATAATCAAGTAAACGTAAAATATAAAAATTGAACAAGTCAGAAACATTACAAACATCCATGCAAAATCAAGTGGGCGAGCTTAAAATTATTGAATGAATTCGTATAAAATATACAAATGAAATTTAGGTAAATAAACCCTATTTAACCCCATAATCATCATCGGCTTAGAAATCATTCGAGTTCAAGCAATATCATAGAGCATAGCATCAATTAGGAACTCGAATCAAAGTCAAGTATAATATAAATCGAAAAGGGGACAAACGTACCAATTCAAAGCATCGTATAATCTCGACTAATTGAAGTAGCCGAAAGCAAATTAGAGATAGAGAGTCGACTATCGAAGCAAAACAAAGCAACATCCACTATAGTCGACCAACATTCAAGCGGCAACTTCAATTTATCAAAAGCCCTAAAAAGAAAAGAGGAACGAGCCATTTTCACAGAGCAAACCAGGCCGATAATAAAAAAAGAAAAGGGGATCTTTTATTTAACTCTTCATTGGGTCGGCTTGTAGTTTAGGCTCTAGTTTTCTAAAATTAGGATTTTTGTATTTAAATTGTTTTTAATTGTTTTTAAATTTGGTTTTTTCTTTTAACCGTTGTAAATTCTAGTCGTGTGACTAGGGGATGAACTACAGTGGTGTAGTTAGAGAATTTGCAACACATTGGCTGAGTTGTGGCAGGGTTTTAAGCATAGAGTTAGCTTAGTCAATAGCATACGTCACGAATTTACGTGCGTAAGCGTCTAACTACGTAATTTCTAATAGAAACCTTGGGGGCAGCATGTAGGCAGGGTTTTGCCGAAGCTAGGTAAATCTGTATTGTTCTATTTCTGCATTTTTATATTTTGCTGTTATCTATGCTACTATTATTCTGCTATTATCTATGTTGAAATTATTTTATATACTTCCACAATAAATTTTTATAATTAATAGTATTACCCTATTCACCTCTCCTCTAGGGTGAAATCAGTCCTACAGTTCACCCATATGACTCATCTCAAACTTTTTTGTCAATATTTTAGAAAACTCTTTATCATTATTTCAAAAAACTCTTTGTCCATTTCATTATTTGTTGATCTAAAAATTATATCATCTACATAAATATATACTGATTGGATATCATTTTTGTTTCTTTTAATAAAAAGGTATTATCTACTCTACCAATTTCAAATTTTGATTGTAATAGGTAAGATCTTAGTCCTTCATACCGGACTCTAGGAGCCTGTTTCAGACCATATAAACTTTCTTTAATTTGTAAGCATGATGTGGAAACTTTTCTTCTTCAAAATGTGGTGGTTGTTAAACATAAACATCCTCTTTAAAAAAACCATTTAATAAGGAACTTTTGACATCCATTTGAAATAATTTGAAATTGTTGTGGTTTGCTTAAGCAAGTAGAATTCTAATGGCTTCTAATCTTGCCGCAGGTGCAAAGATTTCATCATAGTCTATTCCTTCTTATTGATAATAACCTTGCACGACTAACCGAGCTTTATTTCTAACAACCTCACCTTGTTCATTCATTTTATTTTTATAAACCCATTTAGTTCCTACTATAGTTTTGTCTTTAAGTCTAGGAACAAGTTCCTATACATCATTTCTGGTGAAGTGATTCAGTTCTTCTTGCATAGCAAGAATCCATGAATCATTAGATGATGCTTGCTTTGGATTTTTGGATTCAATAGTTGATATAAAAGCTACAGCATTCATCTTGTTTAGTTGATTTCTAGTTCTAACAACTGATTCAGTATTTCCTTGTATATTTTCTATAGGATGATCTTTTAAAACCCTGATCCTTTTATTAGGATGAAAAGTTTCACCATTTGTTTCATTTGATTCATTATTTAAAATAACAAAATTATTTTCATCATTTATTTGAATAAAATCTTTGAAATTTTCATCAAAAGTTACATGGATTGTTTCTTCAATGGTATTAGTTTCTAAATTGAAAATTCTGTATGCTTTACTTTTATTAGAATATACGATAAAGATTCCTTTGTCGGATTTAGGATCAAATTTATCCAAATTGACCATTGTATTTAGAATAAAACATTTACTTCCAAAAAAATTAAATATGATACCTTTAGTTTCATACTGAAAAGAAGTTCATATGGTGTTTTATTGGTTAGAGGTCTAATTAATATCCTATTCAAAATGCAAAAAGCTATAGCGACTGCTTCAACCCAAAAAAATTCTTGGTAATTTATTATCTAAAAGCATAGTTCTTGCACACTCTTGAATCGTCCTATTTTTACGCTCCACCACTCTGTTTTGTTGTGGAGTTCTTGAAAAAAATATTATGAGTTATTCCTTTTTTATTATAGAAATTCTCAGAATTTGTATTTTCAAATTCTCCACCGTGATCACTACGAATAGTTTTGATTTTTAAAGAAATTTGATTTTGAATTCTTTTTGCAAAATTTTTAAATATATCAAAAGCATCATTTTTATGTTTTAGAAAAAGTGTCCATGTAAATCTAAAATAATCATCTACAATTACAAAAATATATTTACTGTGATTTATTGACCAAATTTGAGATGGACCAAACAGATCTAAATGAAGTAACTCAAGAGGTTTTGAAGTTGAAATCATATCTTTCAATTTAAAGAACTCTTTCTATTTTCCTAATTGGGAAGCATCACATATACTATTTACTTTAAAATCCATTAGGGAGACCTCTTACTAGATCAAGTTTTGAAAGTCTAGATAAGAGTTTGAAATTCAAATGCCCAAATCTTTTATGCCAAATCCATGGGTCGCTTGTATTAGCCAAAAGACATAGGTTATCATTTGAGATTTTCATACTGAGAATATAAATATTTTTCTTCCTAATTCATTCAAAATAAATATTTGATTTATTATCTTTAATGTGACACTTATCCTTTTCAAATTTAATTTTGTACCCCTTGTCACTTAGTTGACTTATGCTAAGTAAGTTGTGTTTTAGATTCCTAACTAATAGAACATCAGAAATAGTAGGAGATTTTGTGTTACCAACATTGCCGATGCCAATCATATATCCTTTTGAATTGTCTCCAAAGTTGACCATTCCTCCATCTTCATCAATTATATCATTTAGTATCTTCGGATTACCGATCATGTGTCTTGAACATCCACTATCAAGTATTCATTTGTTTTTCTTGATTTGCACAATTTGTCCATTGCGTGTTGATTCTTTAAAAGCCATATAACATATCTATTCCTGCACAACACCAATTCGATAGATAACTTGATTTTCTATAATAAGAATATGCAACTTATAAGTCAATGATGATTTGGACAGTTTTGAACTAGTGTTAACAGACTCTCCAAAAAATTGCCATTCTAAACTTTTTCAAAATTCAGATTATGATAACTTTGAAAACCAATGCTCTGATACCAAATGTAGGATATACAGATTACAGATCTTAAGACAGAATTAACACTAGAGGGGGGTGAATAATGTTTAATTAATTTTATGAATCTTTTTTAAATCTTTTCAAATTAAATCAAACAGATGCAATTTCAAACACAAAAACAATCACAGAATCAGACGCAGATGCAAATAGTAAATAAAATGTGACGACCCGGAATTTTCGAGCATTTAAAATTAGGATATTTAATTGATTTTAAATATTCAATAGAGTAATCTTAACTTGAAATACAAATATCGCTATTTATTGGTAATTAAATAATAGAATTTAATAATTAGAAATTGGGTAAATTGTTGAATCTAGAATTTTAAGCCGGTTAAAAATAATTTGAAGGCTGTAAAATTTATATTGATAACGTTGAAAACGATAGAAGCGTTAAAATCAAATTCAACAATGATTTGTTCAGTTTTAAATTTATATCGTTTAAATTGAATTTAAAAATAGCCTTCCGAGGTACAGTCTCGGAATTTGACGAAACCAGTTCCATTGAATCTGTAATATTGTGTTATTATCGGATTCCAAATTTTGTAGTGATTGGAGTTGTTGTGAAAGAGTACGATGTATAAACGCGCTGTTAGATATATCGTAATTCAAGATAATAATTGGTCAAATATCTCAACATCAGCTCATTTTCTATCACTATCAAAACCTTTTAATATTCCAAATCACTGTAGCCATCTGGCACACGTTACCCTCATTTCAAATGTCACTTTTCACCTTTTATTTCATTTCACAGCCGAAAGAAAATTGTGCTCGAAGCTTCAGACAGAAAAAAAAATTATATCATTCTCCTCTTCTCTTTACTTAAACAGTCGAGCTTTTCTTTTCAAAGAAATTAAAGGGGATAAAATCAATGGCCGGTGAGAAAACAAATCGCATCTTCTCTAAAATTTACAGATTTTAAAAGAACGCTCCCTGTTCTCATTTCTTTCAAAACCCATTTCCCTTGTTCTTACTCAAATCGATTCGGTCTCAGTGTAATCGAAGCAATTTCGATTCAAGCTCAAGGCCGAGGACGAAGTGGAGCACGGCAGTGCTAGGGGGCGCTCGATTTGGGTTTTGTTCGCTACGGTCGAGGCTGAAGATGGGATGGAAGCGTTATTCAATCGAGAGCCATCAGTTTGCAAGCTAGGATTTTCGAGGGCGCGTGGAGGAGTATCTCGCGAGTGCAGATCACAAACCGAGAATCGACGTTGTCGAGATGGGTCGGCCAGCAGGAATTTGAGCACGAGCTGATACCAGGCTCGTCGCGATGGCGTGGCGACTTTTGTTCGATGGAGGAGGCGATTTCACGCAACTCGATTTGGGAACGATGATGTCGACGCTGGGATTAGGGCGTGATAGGTATATTTATTTTATTTTTAAATTTTTTATGTAATTTGTATGTGTATATATACACTGAGGAAATAAAGTAAAATTAAAATTATAACAGCAAGGTATATAAAGCCATTTATCTTCGATTTATCAATTTATACATATATACATATGTATACATATACAGTGAAGAGATAATGATATAAATATCAATATATATATATATATATATATATATATACAAGATTTGGAAATATAGAAATTTTGAAATTAGGAAGTTCATATAAAACTTTGTTTTTGAAATCCATAAATTGGTTTAAAGATAAATTATTAGTTAATTCAATTAAATTTTTCCAAATGGAAATTATTTTTTTTAAATTGTGCGAATATGAATAAAACCATCTAATATTTATTCAAGGTCAAAATTCGAAAGGGAACCAGTTGTGATTGGATCGGATTGCCAAAAGAAAAATCAAAGGTGAGTTAATCTCACTCCGTTAAATGTAAATTTAAATGATTAAATTTAAATAATTGCTTGAATGGTTGAATTGATTGACGTGCTATAGCATGGTATATTTTGAGATTGATATTTATGTTGTGCTAACATTTGTGGATGCAGGGAAGACAGGTTGGAGGGATCCAACTGGATCCCTCAACATATTTTAAATTGTTTATTATGCTCTGTTACGATTATTTGGATATTCTGTGATGGATTATATTGGATATTGAATGCTATAGTTGCTTGGATTATTCTGGTACTCTATGTTATCAAATTCTATAGCATTGGATTTTTTTGGAAAGTAATAATAAAAGAAGTGAATTTTTAAGTAAATAATTATGAAGAATGTAAATAAATTAAAATGAATTGGATAAGAATATTAGAGTTTTCAAAATGCTAAATAATAAATTCTGTATATGGAAAGGAATATTTGAATAAACAGAAAGTTAAGGAAACTTAAACTTCAATGTTATTGTTTAAAAGAACAAAACATTTATTTAAAATTTAGGATTTAAATTATGTAAGAAGAATAAAGAAGAAATTGGGAAAATTTGAAGTTGTATATTTCAGTTAGAAGATTTAAAATCAAACAGAAAATAATAACAATAACAATAATAATAATAATAATAAAGTCTAAAATTAATGAATTTTGAAATGAACTGAGTAAGTAAAGGAATTTATTTCAAATGAAATAAATTGAGAGTCAATTTGGAAAATTGATTTAAGTGATTGAGATTGGAACTTCTCCCTGAATAACCAAGTACGTATCAAAGTAAATTTTTAAACAAAAATTAATAGATTTAAAGTTGTTTTAAAAAAAAGCAAGTTTTGGAAAATATAATATTTCTAGATTTTTAAATTCTAAAGTAAGTATTTCCTTTTAATCTATTTAAGCAGTAATCATTTAAAAAAAAAAGGTGACTTAGTATTCTGTTTTTAAAATGTGGAAATCTAGTTTTATACTTTATTAAGTAACTTATTTTTAAATATTCATATAGTACGTATTTTTAACAAACTCTTGTATTAGTCTTAACTTAAATGTTTTAAAGTATATTTCAGAGTAAAAGTATTTTAAATTATTTTTAAAACCTAGTTTTGTGCTGGGTGCTTTCAGTGGAGATAGAAATAATTGGGAAGTTTATTCTGAAAAAGGAAGATAGTTGGAAACTGTTTTCAAAAGGGGGTTGAAAGTGAAAATATATCTTATGAAGATATTTTGGGAATTAATAAATAATCGGGAAAATTATTTATTAGTTGATGGTTGTTTATGAATATTAATTGATAGTTAAATAACCGACTATCAATATTGGACAAATGCATTGATCGTTTCGAAGAGACCGGGATCGAGATTTATTTCTCGAAAACCACTTCGATCCGGTTTGTACGTTTCGTGTAAACGATTTTGGATTCGAAGCTGGAGCAGTGAAGTGCAAGGGCTAGTCGCTACTAATCCTGAGGATATTTCCAAAATGGATGTAGTAGGAATAGTGCCTTCGGTTCCGTTCGAACCCGGGACGGACTTGTATGGATGAATGCTTGCGAAACATCGTCAGGTGGGCGATGGGCATTCTAAGTGAAACGTTCTAAAAAGGTAACGCTTAGCCTCAAGCCTCATCAACTGGGAATGACTGAAAATCAGGGGATATGCAGCAAGGTTAGGTGGGTCATGCCCAAGCAGGACAAGATATTTCCCCTGTCTAGATGTCCCTTTTTATATATTTCGGCTTAGTGGGTGGTTGGTCGCGCAAACCACAGGGTTTATCTTGTTCGGGATTGTTCAGTAAGGAATGGTTCCGGCCTTGTGTTGCAGGGGATGAAGGGAGTAATCCTCGGTACGGTGATCTAGGCCCCGTACTGTGACAGGTGGTACCCCAGTGCCTAGTCATTGTTGGAAATCCATTCTCCTACGAGCCTTGTACGAGTTTTGTTTGTATTACCCACTCTGTGGCTAGTAGCTGGAATTTAATAATGTAACAATTTCGGCTATTTTATAAGTATTTGTATATAGACCCTATTATAATATCAGAGGATTTCTATAAAAATTGTTTTATCTATCGTAAGGTAAAAACCCAACATGTTTATTTGTGGCGTGGTCTTACGAGATGCTTTTGTTTTCAAAGGATTTTTGAAACTTTAATAATCAATTGGGTGTGATTTTCTTACGCTGGTATTCCAGACTGAATCGGGTGTTATTTAACTGTAATGCTCGGGTCAGACCGAGTATTATAGGATACAGGATATGATGCTGTGGAGCTCAGGAGACGAGCTGGATGACGATACGTATTCTCGTACTTGTATACATATATTTCCGCTGTGTTGAGTTGTGTACCCATTGTATGTTATTGATGTGAGCTGTGGCTGATGTACTCTGATGATGTAATATATGTAAACTGATATATTTGATTTTGAGTAAAGATGATTTATTCTCTATTATATTTTATTCCGCTGCGATGGTTAGATTCTGATGTTGATTTTGTTTTCTCTTCTTCTACCTCTTCTTCTTAAACCCAAATGGTTTGTATTTCTGTGCAACTTGAGTTGATTATTGTAGAATAGTGTTGACTCAAGGGGTATGCATTTGCGGGCTGTTACAGTTGGTATCAGAGCTTAGGTTGGTGATAACCTTGGCTCTGGTGGGAATTACTCATAAACTAGAGTCCGTAGTACTCTATAATGAGTTTGAGCGTATTAAGAAATATGAGCGCGTATTAATAAATATGAGCGCGTATTTGTTAGTGAATATAAATTGTTTGTTGTGTTGATTGGTTTATCGAGTGGCATATGAACCTTCGTCGACACAGTCTGCGCAACTGTATTGAAGGGGTTTCTAAACACTTGAATAGAACAATCGACATGGTATTGTTTTAAATGTGGGTAAATGAAATAATTTTACCCAAAATATATTTTGATATAAATAAAAGTTTTGTAAACTATCTTAGCTAATATATGGTTGCTTAGATGTTAGGAATGGTTAAGTGAAAATATAACTAGAAATTATCATTGTTAAGTGAAAATTTAACTAGAAATTGAAAATAACCAAAGTTTAAGGAAATAAATTCATGATAAAATGAAATTTGTAAATATGAATTATAAATGTAAAATTATAAATTGAAATATAATCAAACGAGAATTTGTGTGAACATAAGCTATGCAAATGAATTATAGAAAAAAATTGATTTAAGCAGGATTTGGAAATTTAAATCCCGAAAATTTGGAAGTGTTTTGAAGATAAATGATAGCATTGTTTTGGAGATATTTCTTAAAGGGAATTGATATAAATGGATTTTGGAAGTAATATAACATTGAAATTACTTGGATTATTGGAACATATTTCTGATGATGACGGCCGCATCATCAGTATTCATTTTCGAATTTCTAAGTGAAGAATTGCTACCAAATTGATTTGTTTAGGAAAGCAGATGTTTTTGAAAATTTCAAAGGAAATTTGTTGAAAATAAAAGCCAGGATTGGATTAATTTTTTTTGAGAAATGTGGTTTGAGATATTGGAGATTTCAAAATGACTTGAAGCCAAAGCCGGGAGTTTAAAAATCCTGATGAGATAAATTGTAAGCTTATAAAATTGGGTTGAGTTTTAAATCAGGAAGGAAATATAGGCTTTGAATGTTGGAATTAAAATTTAAAGAGAAAAGTTGAAAATGAAATTAACTTGGATTTGAACATAAAAATTTGACTGGATTGAAATTAATTGAATAAGCTGAAAGAATATCCAGTTGTATTCGAATTGAGTTGAAATCGAATTGAGTTAAATAAATCCGAGTTAAAGTAAAATTGAGTTGGGATGAGAATTCAATTGAATTAATTAATGAAATTAAGTTCTTACCTGAATAAATGGGAAATAAGTTGAATAAGGATTGGATCGAAATAAATAAACCAGAATAACTTATAAAAGAATTAAAGATCCATGGAAATAAAATATGCTTGGGCTATAAATAAATGGAAGGCTTGAGTTAAAAATAAAAGATGAATATATTCCAGCTTATGATGAATGGAATTGTATAAAATAATAAGTTATGACTTATTAAATTGAAAATGGAATACAATGCCCAAAATCAATATTTTGATAAATTGAAAAATGAAATGAGGATCCAAACTTGAAGTATAAAATAAATATTGAACTTAAGAAAATTAAATGGAGTGATATTTTGAATAAAATTTGGAGTGTTGGATTATGAATAAGGGGAGAACTAATTGGATAATAAATTAGTTAATAGAATTGAATTCTAAGTTTATGATGAAGTGAAAATAGTTAAGAATGAGGTTGAATTGTGAGTTAGTAAATTGGATGGTAAATTAAAAATGAATAATATAATCAGAACTTGTGTTATTAATTAAAATTAGACTTGAAGTGTAAAAAAAGTAAATATAATTAGGGAAGTATAGAATAAAAATGAAATGGATTAAAATAGTGATGGAATGAATTACAAATAAAATCCATATAAGTGAAAGTAAATTGGAAACGGCCTTGTAATAAGTTGAATGAGTGAATCTGGAAAGTTAAATTTTATAATAACCAATCAAATGAAATTGCAGATTTAAAAAAATGAGATTTACTTGAGAGAGGGTTTACTTGAAAATGAAAATGATCTTAAGTATAAAATTTGAATAAATTGAAGTAAATTGACTTAAGCTAAATAGATGAGGAGTTGAATGGAATCAAATTGAGCAAAGTTTAATGATATTGGATTGGTTTTAAATCAAGTAAAAATAAGTTTTCATTGTAATAAAATTCGGTGAGTTGCCGATAATTTTCAAAGGAATGAAATTCTTAAATAAGAAATTGTAAACCGTTTAACTTGGAGTCAATGAGAAAAATAGAATGGTTTTAAATGAAATGCAAATAAATAGATCATGAATATAATTGAAATGGTTATTGAATGAAATAACCTGGATTGTTTTCGAGCTAAATAAAATAGTTTGGAATAAACAATTACGGAATGGTTTTAAATATAAATGAATGGATGTGAATGAATTAAAATAAGAAGGAAAATTTAATTGGTAATAGAGATGTACCTAAATTGTTAATGGTTTTGAATGAACTAATTTTCGTTACTAAAATTGAAATGCAATGAAACTGAGAATATATGGATTGTGAATAAATCCGAAATGGAATAGAATTAAGTATAAATTGAGTTGGAGTCCATTTAAATTGGTTATAAAACATAAATACTTGTTTATTCACATAGATCTTGTCAAATTGCAAAGAATAAATTATCATTGGATGTAAATGGAAGTAATTAAAATTCTATGAGTTGATAGAAGTAAAATAAATTGATTTTGAAAGCAATTGAATTAAATATGAGTTCAATCTGCTTAAGAATAAATTAAAAGTAAGCAAATGAGTTCTAAACCATTCAAATTGATGGAGTTGTATACGAATGAATCGAAAACCATCCGAATTGAGTGAAAATGGTTAAAAATAAATTGGAATAGTTGAATTTGCATGGAAACTATATAAATTGCTTAAAGGAAAATGTTTGGTATGAGTTTCTTTTAGAATTCATATGTTTTAACTATTACAAATAAGTGATATGCTGTTAAACTTCATATATTTGGCACTTACATGTTTAAGTTGAGTAAGTACAGGTACCTGGAAGCCGTACGGCTGGATTTGGGTTGCATTGACTGCTAAATAAATAAGCTGCTTGCTTAAAAATGCTAAATAAAGTACGCCTACGCAATAAAAATAGGAAATATGAACTGTTTTTGGTTTTTCTGACCGTGTGGGTCGATGTATATATATTTATCTCTTTTGTCAAATTGCAAAAGCTCCTCCCTACAAAGGGGACTCTGCCAAAAAATTTCAGAAATTTTGGGAGTTAGAAAATTTTGGAAAATTTTGTTAACGACAAAACTATTTAGAATTGAAAACTAAAATAAGTTAGTAAATGAAACTAATTAAAGTAATGACTTAAATTAGTTATAAATGAAGGATAAAATTTAAAAATTCAAAGTTGAAAGTAAATGAAATACATATGTAATGTGGAAATCGATTTGAATAGAAATAAGTGTAAACTAAAAGAGGTAAAGAGAAATAAAGATAAGAAACATATAAAATGTTTATACTAACTTAAGGAAGGAATGGTAAATTCTAGATTGGAAATTGATATTACAAATATAATCTAAGATAATATTGAAATGAATAGATATTGACATTTTGTGAAAAGTCGATAAAATGTTTTGGGATATTGTGATTGGATATTAGTACAAAACATGATATGCAGGTAAGATAAAGGGAAAAGAGAATTGGATTGATTTCAAAGATAAAAATTTGAAATGCTCGACAAAAAGGTATGTATTTAAATTTGGTATGAAATTTGATTGGGATTTGGATTGAGCCACTTGGCCTTTTTGTTTTCTTTTTGGATTTGGGAGGCCGTAGAGCCATTTTGTAGTTGTATCGAGCTAGCCGCGCAAAGGAGACGCTGGCGAAATTTTTCGGAAATTTAGAGAGTTAGAAAAATTTTGAGAAATTTTGTTAATTCAAAATTTGGTTTTTAAATTGAAACTTAAATGGTTAAACAAATAGTATAGTTTGAAACCTTGGGAGGATTTGGGAAGTTAATAAGAATAATAATGGTCTTTTGTAAAAGATAGTTGGTTAGATGTTGATTTGTTTGGTTTTGGGGATAGATAAACGGGTATTGGGCCATTCTTCCTAACTAGTAATTTCGGGGACGAAATTCTTTTAAGGGGGAAGGAATGTGACGACCAGGAATTTTCGAGCATTTAAAATCGGGATATTTAATTGATTTTAAATATTCAATAGAGTAATCTTAACTTGAAATACAAATATCGCTATTTATTGGTAATTAAATAATAGAATTTAATAATTAGAAATTGGGTAAATTGTTGAATCTAGAATTTTAAGCCGGTTAAAAATAATTTGAAGGCTGTAAAATTTATATTGATAACGTTGAAAATGATAGAAGCGTTAAAATCAAATTCAACAATGATTTGTTCAGTTTTAAATTTATATCCTTTAAATTGAATTTAAAAATAGCCTTCCGAGGCACAGTCTCGGAATTTGACGAAACCAGTTCCATTGAATCTGTAATATTGTGTTATTATCGGATTCCAAATTTTGTAGTGATTGGAGTTGTTGTGAGAGAGTACGATGTATAAACGCGTTGTTAGATATATCGTAATTCAAGATAATAATTGGTCAAATATCTCAACATCAGCTCATTTTCTATCACTATCAAAACCTTTTAATATTCCAAATCACTGTAGCCATCTGGCACACATTACCCTCATTTCAAATGTCACTTTTCACCTTTTATTTCATTTCACAGCCGAAAGAAAATTGTGCTCGAAGCTTCAGACAGAATTTTTTTTTATATCATTCTCCTCTTCTCTTCACTTAAACAGTCGAGCTTTTCTTTTCAAAGAAATTAAAGGGGGTAAAATCAATGGCCGGTGAGAAAACAAATCGCATCTTCTCTAAAATTTACAGATTTTAAAAGAACGCTCCCTGTTCTCATTTCTTTCAAAACCCATTTCCCTTGTTCTTACTCAAATCGATTCGGTCTCAGTGTAATCGAAGCAATTTCGATTCAAGCTCAAGGCCGAGGACGAAGTGGAGCACGGCAGTGCTAGGGGGCGCTCGATTTGGGTTTTGTTCGCTACGGTCGAGGCTGAAGATGGGATGGAAGCGTTATTCAATCGAGAGCCATCAGTTTGCAAGCTAGGATTTTCGAGGGCGCGTGGAGGAGTATCTCGCGAGTGCAGATCACAAACCGAGAATCGACGTTGTCGAGATGGGTCGGCCAGCAGGAATTTGAGCACGAGCTGATACCGGGCTCGTCGCGATGGCGTGGCGACTTTTGTTCGATGGAGGAGGCGATTTCACGCAACTCGATTTGGGAACGATGATGTCGAGGCTGGGATTAGGGCGTGATAGGTATATTTATTTTATTTTTAAATTTTTTTATGTAATTTGTATGTGTATATATACACTGAGGAAATAAAGTAAAATTAAAATTATAACAGCAAGGTATATAAAGCCATTTATCTTCGATTTATCAATTTATACATATATACATATGTATACATATACAGTGAAGAGATAATGATATAAATATCAATATATATATATATATATACAAGATTTGGAAATATAGAAATTTTGAAATTAGGAAGTTCATATAAAACTTTGTTTTTGAAATCCATAAATTGGTTTAAAGATAAATTATTAGTTAATTCAATTAAATTTTTCCAAATGGAAATTATTTTTTTTGAATTGTGCGAATATTAATAAAACCATCTAATATTTATTCAAGGTCAAAATTCGAAAGGGAACCAGTTGGGATTGGATCGGATTGCCAAAAGAAAAATCAAAGGTGAGTTAATCTCACTCCGTTAAATGTAAATTTAAATGATTAAATTTAAATAATTGCTTGAATGGTTGAATTGATTGACGTGCTATAGCATGGTATATTTTGAGATTGATATTTATGTTGTGCTAACATTTGTGGATGCAGGGAAGACAGGTTGGAGGGATCCAACTGGATCCCTCAACATATTTTAAATTGTTTATTATGCTCTGTTACGATTATTTGGATATTCTGTGATGGATTATATTGGATATTGAATGCTATAGTTGCTTGGATTATTCTGGTACTCTATGTTATCAAATTCTATAGCATTGGATTTTTTTGGAAAGTAATAATAAAAGAAGTGAATTTTTAAGTAAATAATTATGAAGAATGTAA
Source organism: Allium cepa (assembly GCA_030765085.1). Taxonomy (NCBI): domain Eukaryota; kingdom Viridiplantae; phylum Streptophyta; class Magnoliopsida; order Asparagales; family Amaryllidaceae; genus Allium; species Allium cepa. The sequence continues at coordinate 917,590,600 of CM060931.1, read as the reverse complement.
ATAAATTAAAATGAATTGGATAAGAATATTAGAGTTTTCAAAATGCTAAATAATAAATTCTGTATATGGAAAGGAATATTTGAATAAACAGAAAGTTAAGGAAACTTAAACTTCAATGTTATTGTTTAAAAGAACAAAACATTTATTTAAAATTTAGGATTTAAATTATGTAAGAAGAATAAAGAAGAAATTGGGAAAATTTGAAGTTGTATATTTCAGTTAGAAGATTTAAAATCAAACAGAAAATAATAACAATAACAATAATAATAATAATAATAAAGTCTAAAATTAATGAATTTTGAAATGAACTGAGTAAGTAAAGGAATTTATTTCAAATGAAATAAATTGAGAGTCAATTTGGAAAATTGATTTAAGTGATTGAGATTGGAACTTCTCCCTGAATAACCAAGTACGTATCAAAGTAAATTTTTAAACAAAAATTAATAGATTTAAAGTTGTTTTAAAAAAAAGCAAGTTTTGGAAAATATAATATTTCTAGATTTTTAAATTCTAAAGTAAGTATTTCCTTTTAATCTATTTAAGCAGTAATCATTTAAAAAAAAAAGGTGACTTAGTATTCTGTTTTTAAAATGTGGAAATCTAGTTTTATACTTTATTAAGTAACTTATTTTTAAATATTCATATAGTACGTATTTTTAACAAACTCTTGTATTGGTCTTAACTTAAATGTTTTAAAGTATATTTCAGAGTAAAAGTATTTTAAATTATTTTTAAAACCTAGTTTTGTGCTGGGTGCTTTCAGTGGAGATAGAAATAATTGGGAAGTTTATTCTGAAAAAGGAAGATAGTTGGAAACTGTTTTCAAAAGGGGGTTGAAAGTGAAAATATATCTTATGAAGATATTTTGGGAATTAATAAATAATCGGGAAAATTATTTATTAGTTGATGGTTGTTTATGAATATTAATTGATAGTTAAATAACCGACTATCAATATTGGACAAATGCATTGATCGTTTCGAAGAGACCGGGATCGAGATTTATTTCTCGAAAACCACTTCGATCCGGTTTGTACGTTTCGTGTAAACGATTTTGGATTCGAAGCTGGAGCAGTGAAGTGCAAGGGCTAGTCGCTACTAATCCTGAGGATATTTCCAAAATGGATGTAGTAGGAATAGTGCCTTCGGTTCTGTTCGAACCCGGGACGGACTTGTATGGATGAATGCTTGCGAAACATCGTCAGGTGGGCGATGGGCATTCTAAGTGAAACGTTCTAAAAAGGTAACGCTTAGCCTCAAGCCTCATCAACTGGGAATGACTGAAAATCAGGGGATATGCAGCAAGGTTAGGTGGGTCATGCCCAAGCAGGACAAGATATTTCCCCTGTCTAGATGTCCCTTTTTATATATTTCGGCTTAGTGGGTGGTTGGTCGCGCAAACCACAGGGTTTATCTTGTTCGGGATTGTTCAGTAAGGAATGGTTCCGGCCTTGTGTTGCAGGGGATGAAGGGAGTAATCCTCGGTACGGTGATCTAGGCCCCGTACTGTGACAGGTGGTACCCCAGTGCCTAGTCATTGTTGGAAATCCATTCTCCCTACGAGCCTTGTACGAGTTTTGTTTGTATTACCCACTCTGTGGCTAGTAGCTGGAATTTAATAATGTAACAATTTCGGCTATTTTATAAGTATTTGTATATAGACCCTATTATAATATCAGAGGATTTCTATAAAAATTGTTTTATCTATCGTAAGGTAAAAACCCAACATGTTTATTTGTGGCGTGGTCTTACGAGATGCTTTTGTTTTCAAAGGATTTTTGAAACTTTAATAATCAATTGGGTGTGATTTTCTTACGCTGGTATTCCAGACTGAATCGGGTGTTATTTAACTGTAATGCTCGGGTCAGACCGAGTATTATAGGATACAGGATATGATGCTGTGGAGCTCAGGAGACGAGCTGGATGACGATACGTATTCTCGTACTTGTATACATATATTTCCGCTGTGTTGAGTTGTGTACCCATTGTATGTTATTGATGTGAGCTGTGGCTGATGTACTCTGATGATGTAATATATGTAAACTGATATATTTGATTTTGAGTAAAGATGATTTATTCTCTATTATATTTTATTCCGCTGCGATGGTTAGATTCTGATGTTGATTTTGTTTTCTCTTCTTCTACCTCTTCTTCTTAAACCCAAATGGTTTGTATTTCTGTGCAACTTGAGTTGATTATTGTAGAATAGTGTTGACTCAAGGGGTATGCATTTGCGGGCTGTTACAGTTGGTATCAGAGCTTAGGTTGGTGATAACCTTGGCTCTGGTGGGAATTACTCATAAACTAGAGTCCGTAGTACTCTATAATGAGTTTGAGCGTATTAAGAAATATGAGCGCGTATTAATAAATATGAGCGCGTATTTGTTAGTGAATATAAATTGTTTGTTGTGTTGATTGGTTTATCGAGTGGCATATGAACCTTCGTCGACACAGTCTGCGCAACTGTATTGAAGGGGTTTCTAAACACTTGAATAGAACAATCGACATGGTATTGTTTTAAATGTGGGTAAATGAAATAATTTTACCCAAAATATATTTTGATATAAATAAAAGTTTTGTAAACTATCTTAGCTAATATATGGTTGCTTAGATGTTAGGAATGGTTAAGTGAAAATATAACTAGAAATTATCATTGTTAAGTGAAAATTTAACTAGAAATTGAAAATAACCAAAGTTTAAGGAAATAAATTCATGATAAAATGAAATTTGTAAATATGAATTATAAATGTAAAATTATAAATTGAAATATAATCAAACGAGAATTTGTGTGAACATAAGCTATGCAAATGAATTATAGAAAAAAATTGATTTAAGCAGGATTTGGAAATTTAAATCCCGAAAATTTGGAAGTGTTTTGAAGATAAATGATAGCATTGTTTTGGAGATATTTCTGAAAGGGAATTGATATAAATGGATTTTGGAAGTAATATAACATTGAAATCACTTGGATTATTGGAACATATTTCTGATGATGACGGCCGCATCATCAGTATTCATTTTCGAATTTCTAAGTGAAGAATTGCTACCAAATTGATTTGTTTAGGAAAGCAGATGTTTTTGAAAATTTCAAAGGAAATTTGTTGAAAATAAAAGCCAGGATTGGATTAATTTTTTTTGAGAAATGTGGTTTGAGATATTGGAGATTTCAAAATGACTTGAAGCCAAAGCCGGGAGTTTAAAAATCCTGATGAGATAAATTGTAAGCTTATAAAATTGGGTTGAGTTTTAAATCAGGAAGGAAATATAGGCTTTGAATGTTGGAATTAAAATTTAAAGAGAAAAGTTGAAAATGAAATTAACTTGGATTTGAACATAAAAATTTGACTGGATTGAAATTAATTGAATAAGCTGAAAGAATATCCAGTTGTATTCGAATTGAGTTGAAATCGAATTGAGTTAAATAAATCCGAGTTAAAGTAAAATTGAGTTGGGATGAGAATTCAATTGAATTAATTAATGAAATTAAGTTCTTACCTGAATAAATGGGAAATAAGTTGAATAAGGATTGGATTGAAATAAATAAACCAGAATAACTTATAAAAGAATTAAAGATCCAAGGAAATAAAATATGCTTGGGCTATAAATAAATGGAAGGCTTGAGTTAAAAATAAAAGATGAATATATTCCAGCTTATGATGAATGGAATTGTATAAAATAATAAGTTATGACTTATTAAATTGAAAATGGAATACAATGCCCAAAATCAATATTTTGATAAATTGAAAAATGAAATGAGGATCCAAACTTGAAGTATAAAATAAATATTGAACTTAAGAAAATTAAATGGAGTGATATTTTGAATAAAATTTGGAGTGTTGGATTATGAATAAGGGGAGAACTAATTGGATAATAAATTAGTTAATAGAATTGAATTATAAGTTTATGATGAAGTGAAAATAATTAAGAATGAGGTTGAATTGTGAGTTAGTAAATTGGATGGTAAATTAAAAATGAATAATATAATCAGAACTTGTGTTATTAATTAAAATTAGACTTGAAGTGTAAAAAAAGTAAATATAATTAGGGAAGTATAGAATAAAAATGAAATGGATTAAAATAGTGATGGAATGAATTACAAATAAAATCCATATAAGTGAAAGTAAATTGGAAACGGCCTTGTAATAAGTTGAATGAGTGAATCTGGAAAGTTAAATTTTATAATAACCAATCAAATGAAATTGCAGATTTAAAAAAATGAGATTTACTTGAGAGAGGGTTTACTTGAAAATGAAAATGATCTTAAGTATAAAATTTGAATAAATTGAAGTAAATTGACTTAAGCTAAATAGATGAGGAGTTGAATGGAATCAAATTGAGCAAAGTTTAATGATATTGGATTGGTTTTAAATCAAGTAAAAATAAGTTTTCATTGTAATAAAATTCGGTGAGTTGCCGATAATTTTCAAAGGAATGAAATTCTTAAATAAGAAATTGTAAACCGTTTAACTTGGAGTCAATGAGAAAAATAGAATGGTTTTAAATGAAATGCAAATAAATAGATCATGAATATAATTGAAATGGTTATTGAATGAAATAACCTGGATTGTTTTCGAGCTAAATAAAATAGTTTGGAATAAACAATTACGGAATGGTTTTAAATATAAATGAATGGATGTGAATGAATTAAAATAAGAAGGAAAATTTAATTGGTAATAGAGATGTACCTAAATTGTTAATGGTTTTGAATGAACTAATTTTCGTTACTAAAATTGAAATGAAATGAAACTGAGAATATATGGATTGTGAATAAATCCGAAATGGAATAGAATTAAGTATAAATTGAGTTGGAGTCCATTTAAATTGGTTATAAAACATAAATACTTGTTTATTCACATAGATCTTGTCAAATTGCAAAGAATAAATTATCATTGGATGTAAATGGAAGTAATTAAAATTCTATGAGTTGATAGAAGTAAAATAAATTGATTTTGAAAGCAATTGAATTAAATATGAGTTCAATCTGCTTAAGAATAAATTAAAAGTAAGCAAATGAGTTCTAAACCATTCAAATTGATGGAGTTGTATACGAATGAATCGAAAACCATCCGAATTGAGTGAAAATGGTTAAAAATAAATTGGAATAGTTGAATTTGCATGGAAACTATATAAATTGCTTAAAGGAAAATGTTTGGTATGAGTTTCTTTTAGAATTCATATGTTTTAACTATTACAAATAAGTGATATGCTGTTAAACTTCATATATTTGGCACTTACATGTTTAAGTTGAGTAAGTACAGGTACCTGGAAGCCGTACGGCTGGATTTGGGTTGCATTGACTGCTAAATAAATAAGCTGCTTGCTTAAAAATGCTAAATAAAGTACGCCTACGCAATAAAAATAGGAAATATGAACTGTTTTTGGTTTTTCTGACCGTGTGGGTCGATGTATATATATTTATCTCTTTTGTCAAATTGCAAAAGCTCCTCCCTACAAAGGGGACTCTGCCAAAAAATTTCAGAAATTTTGGGAGTTAGAAAATTTTGGAAAATTTTGTTAACGACAAAACTATTTAGAATTGAAAACTAAAATAAGTTAGTAAATGAAACTAATTAAAGTAATGACTTAAATTAGTTATAAATGAAGGATAAAATTTAAAAATTCAAAGTTGAAAGTAAATGAAATACATATGTAATGTGGAAATCGATTTGAATAGAAATAAGTGTAAACTAAAAGAGGTAAAGAGAAATAAAGATAAGAAACATATAAAATGTTTATACTAACTTAAGGAAGGAATGGTAAATTCTAGATTGGAAATTGATATTACAAATATAATCTAAGATAATATTGAAATGAATAGATATTGACATTTTGTGAAAAGTCGATAAAATGTTTTGGGATATTGTGATTGGATATTAGTACAAAACATGATATGCAGGTAAGATAAAGGGAAAAGAGAATTGGATTGATTTCAAAGATAAAAATTTGAAATGCTCGACAAAAAGGTATGTATTTAAATTTGGTATGAAATTTGATTGGGATTTGGATTGAGCCACTTGGCCTTTTTGTTTTCTTTTTGGATTTGGGAGGCCGTAGAGCCATTTTGTAGTTGTATCGAGCTAGCCGCGCAAAGGAGACGCTGGCGAAATTTTTCGGAAATTTAGAGAGTTAGAAAAATTTTGAGAAATTTTGTTAATTCAAAATTTGGTTTTTAAATTGAAACTTAAATGGTTAAACAAATAGTATAGTTTGAAACCTTGGGAGGATTTGGGAAGTTAATAAGAATAATAATGGTCTTTTGTAAAAGATAGTTGGTTAGATGTTGATTTGTTTGGTTTTGGGGATAGATAAACGGGTATTGGGCCATTCTTCCTAACTAGTAATTTCGGGGACGAAATTCTTTTAAGGGGGAAGGAATGTGACGACCAGGAATTTTCGAGCATTTAAAATCGGGATATTTAATTGATTTTAAATATTCAATAGAGTAATCTTAACTTGAAATACAAATATCGCTATTTATTGGTAATTAAATAATAGAATTTAATAATTAGAAATTGGGTAAATTGTTGAATCTAGAATTTTAAGCCGGTTAAAAATAATTTGAAGGCTGTAAAATTTATATTGATAACGTTGAAAATGATAGAAGCGTTAAAATCAAATTCAACAATGATTTGTTCAGTTTTAAATTTATATCCTTTAAATTGAATTTAAAAATAGCCTTCCGAGGCACAGTCTCGGAATTTGACGAAACCAGTTCCATTGAATCTGTAATATTGTGTTATTATCGGATTCCAAATTTTGTAGTGATTGGAGTTGTTGTGAGAGAGTACGATGTATAAACGCGTTGTTAGATATATCGTAATTCAAGATAATAATTGGTCAAATATCTCAACATCAGCTCATTTTCTATCACTATCAAAACCTTTTAATATTCCAAATCACTGTAGCCATCTGGCACACATTACCCTCATTTCAAATGTCACTTTTCACCTTTTATTTCATTTCACAGCCGAAAGAAAATTGTGCTCGAAGCTTCAGACAGAATTTTTTTTTTATATCATTCTCCTCTTCTCTTCACTTAAACAGCCGAGCTTTTCTTTTCAAAGAAATTAAAGGGGGTAAAATCAATGGCCGGTGAGAAAACAAATCGCATCTTCTCTAAAATTTACAGATTTTAAAAGAACGCTCCCTGTTCTCATTTCTTTCAAAACCCATTTCCCTTGTTCTTACTCAAATCGATTCGGTCTCAGTGTAATCGAAGCAATTTCGATTCAAGCTCAAGGCCGAGGACGAAGTGGAGCACGGCAGTGCTAGGGGGCGCTCGATTTGGGTTTTGTTCGCTACGGTCGAGGCTGAAGATGGGATGGAAGCGTTATTCAATCGAGAGCCATCAGTTTGCAAGCTAGGATTTTCGAGGGCGCGTGGAGGAGTATCTCGCGAGTGCAGATCACAAACCGAGAATCGACGTTGTCGAGATGGGTCGGCCAGCAGGAATTTGAGCACGAGCTGATACCGGGCTCGTCGCGATGGCGTGGCGACTTTTGTTCGATGGAGGAGGCGATTTCACGCAACTCGATTTGGGAACGATGATGTCGAGGCTGGGATTAGGGCGTGATAGGTATATTTATTTTATTTTTAAATTTTTTTATGTAATTTGTATGTGTATATATACACTGAGGAAATAAAGTAAAATTAAAATTATAACAGCAAGGTATATAAAGCCATTTATCTTCGATTTATCAATTTATACATATATACATATGTATACATATACAGTGAAGAGATAATGATATAAATATCAATATATATATATATACAAGATTTGGAAATATAGAAATTTTGAAATTAGGAAGTTCATATAAAACTTTGTTTTTGAAATCCATAAATTGGTTTAAAGATAAATTAATAGTTAATTCAATTAAATTTTTCCAAATGGAATTTTTTTTTTAAATTGTGCGAATATTAATAAAACCATCTAATATTTATTCAAGGTCAAAATCCGAAAGGGAACCAGTCGGGATTGGATCGGATTGCCAAAAGAAAAATCAAAGGTGAGTTAATCTCACTCAGTTAAATGTAAATTTAAATGATTAAATTTAAATAATTGCTTGAATGGTTGAATTGATTGATGTGCTATAGCATGGTATATTTTGAGATTGATATTTATGTTGTGCTAACGTCTGTGGATGCAGGGAAGACAGGTTGGAGGGATCCAACTGGGTCCCTCAACATATTTTAAATTGTTTATTATGCTCTGTTACGATTATTTGGATATTCTGTGATGGATTATATTGGATATTGAATGCTATAGTTGCTTGGATTAATCTGGTACTCTATGTTATCAAATTCTATAGCATTGGATTTTTTTGGAAAGACATAATAAAAGAAGTGAATTTTTAAGTAAATAATTATGAAGAATGTAAATAAATTAAAATGAATTGGATAAGAATATTAGAGTTTTCAAAATGCTAAATAATAAATTCTGTATATGGAAAGTAATATTTGAATAAACAGAAAGTTAAGGAAACTTAAACTTCAATGTTATTGTTTAAAAGAACAAAACATTTATTTTAAATTTAGGATTTAAATTATGTAAGAAGAATAAAGAAGAAATTGGGAAAATTTGAAGTTGTATATTTCAGTTAGAAGATTTAAAATCAAACAGAAAATGATAACAATAACAATAATAATAATAATAAAGTCCAAAATTAATGAATTTTGAAATGAACTGAGTAAGTAAAGGAATTTATTTCAAATGAAATAAATTGAGAATTAATTTGGAAAATTGATTTAAGTGATTGAGATTGGAACTTCTCCCTGGATAACCAAGTACGTATCAAAGTAAATTTTTAAACAAAAGTTAATAGATTTAAAGTTGTTTTAAAAAAAAGCAAGTTTTGGAAAATATAATATTTCTAGATTTTTAAATTCTAAAGTAAGTATTTCCTTTTAATCTATTTAAGCAGTAATCATTTTAAAAAAAAAAGGTGACTTGGTATTCTGTTTTTAAAATGTGGAAATCTAGTTTTATACTTTATTAAGTAACTTATTTTTAAATATTCATATAGTACGTATTTTTAACAAACTCTTGTATTAGTCTTAACTTAAATGTTTTAAAGTATATTTCAGAGTAAAAGTATTTTAAATTATTTTTAAAACCTATTTTTGTGCTGGGTGCTTTCAGTGGAGATAGAAATAATTGGGAAGTTTATTCTGAAAAAGGAAGATAGTTGGAAACTGTTTTCAAAAGGGGGTTGAAAGTGAAAATATATCTTATGAAGATATTTTGGGAATTAATAAATAATCGGGAAAATTATTTATTGGTTGATGGTTGTTTGTGAATATTAATTGATAGTTAAATAACTGACTATCAATATTGGACAAATGCGTTGATCGTTTCGAAGAGACCGGGATCGAGATTTATTTCTCGAAAACCACTTCGATCCGGTTTGTACGTTTCGTGTAAACGATTTTGGATTCGAAGCTGGAGCAGTGAAGTGCAAGGGCTAGTCGCTACTAATCCTGAGGATATTTCCAAAATGGATGTAGTAGGAATAGTGCCTTCGGTTTCGTTCGAACCCGGGACGGACTTGTATGGATGAATGCTTGCGAAACATCGTCAGGTGGGCGATGGGCATTCTAAGTGAAACGTTCTAAAAAGGTAACGCTTGGCCTCAAGCCTTATCAACTGGAAATGACTGAAAATCAGGGGATATGCAGCAAGGTTAGGTGGGTCATGCCCAAGCAGGACAAGATATTTCCCCTGTCTATATGTCCCTTTTTATATATTTCGGCTTAGTGGGTGGTTGGTCACGCCAACCACGGGGTTTATCTTGTTCGGGACTGTTCAGTAAGGAATGGTTCCGGCCTTGTGTTGCAGGGGATGAAGGGAGTAATCCTCGGTATGGTGATCTAGGCCCCGTACTGTGACAGGTGGTACCCCAGTGCCTAGTCATTGTTGGAAATCCATTCTCCCTACGAGCCTTGTACGAGTTTTGTTTGTATTACCCACTCTGTGGCTAGTAGCTGGAATTTAATAATGTAACAATTTCGGCTATTTTATAAGTATTTGTATATAGACCCTATTATAATATCAGAGGGTTTCTATAAAAATTGTTTTAGCTATCGTAAGGTAAAAACCCGACATGTTTATTTGTGGCGTGGTCTTACGAGATGCTTTTGTTTTCAAAGGATTTTTGAAACTTTAATAATCAATTGGGTGTGATTTTCTCACGCTGGTATTCCAGACTGACTCGGGTGTTATTTAACTGTAATGCTCGGGTCAGACCGAGTATTATATGATACAGGATATGATGCTGTGGAGCTCAGGAGACGAGCTGGATGACGATACATATTCTCATACTTGTATACATATATTTCCGCTGTTTTGAGTTGTTTGTACCCATTGTATGTTATTGATGTGAGCTGTGGCTGATGTACTCAGATGATGTAATATATGTAAACTGATATATTTGATTTTGAGTAAAGATTATTTATTCTCTATTATATTTTATTCCGCTGCGATGGTTAGATTCTGATGTTGATTTTGTTTTCTCTTCTTCTACCTCTTCTTCTTAAACCCAAATGGTTCGTATTTTTGTGCAACCTGAGTTGATTATTGTAGAATAGTGTTGACTCAAGGGGTACGGATTTGTGGGCTGTTACATAAAAGCAGTGAAGGAAAGAACATACCAGAATTTTATACTGGTTTGGAGTTACCATACATCTAGTCCCACATAATTTCTTGTGCAGATTTCATTTCAAATATAATATCGATATTACAACCTCGATTTCAAGGCCACGAGATACACTCTCCTATCTCTAAGTCTAGATCAAACACTCTTGATTTAACAAGGCTATAAGATCACCTAATTGATTTATAGGCTACAATCACACCCAACTGATTTATGAGACACTTTCACACCATTTCCAATCACATTTTGATAGAGAGAGACTCGATATACTTTGATCTTTCGATTACAAATGATCCTATAAATCAGAATTGCACGAGATCTTTGAGAGAGAGTGGCAAAGAATCAAACTAGAGATAATCGAGTTTGATTCACTTAGAATTTTGGCAGAGTTTTGTTAAAGCATTTGAAATATAAGAGAATATTTGAGTGGAGAAGAAGTGAAGAAAAGAAGAAAAACTAACTTAAAATTCGTTGAAAACAATGGGTATTTATAGGAGAACAACCATCATGACCATTCACAAAAGGTTATAACGAATAGACACTTCTTTTGAAAATCTAAATTTTAAACTATACAGCTACCATGTCGACATGTGGGATGAGGGATGTCGACATGCCTATGTCAATTTTGAAAATAGATTTTGCGTTAAAATGATTTCTATTCTAAAACTTGTCAAAACAATTTCTAAACTTTGTAAACCATTTTGAATATAGTTTAAACTTTATAAAAGAGTTTTAGAAAGTAAACTTAAAAGTAATATTAAAAACTAAGTATAGATTTCTTTAAAATATATTAAAGCTAAAATATTAAAATCAAGAGATAGTTTAAAAAACAAGATATGATTTTGAAATTAATACGATTAAAAATAGTTTTTGAATTAAGGCTAAAATATTTAAATTGATAGAGATGACTTCAAAGGGATAGTTTTGAAAAAAATAAATCATTTTGAAAATTTTGTGGATTCCATTCCACTAGAGAAGGTCGTGGGTTCCATCCCACTAAAGAGGTCATGGATTCCATCCCACTATTAAGGCTAGAAGGTGAATTCCATTCCATGATTAAAATCAAAATAAAGATTTTAGTGTTATTATGAAGTTTTAACATAAATCTAGACTCTATTACTTATCTTGATATCTTGAACTCTTGATAATCTTGATAGTAATGAGTCATCAGTCTTGATTTCTACAATCTTGAATTCATCAGTCTTGAATCTTTATACTATACAGTCTCCATTCTCAGCACCTATATATATATATATATATATCATGTAATACATATATCTAGACAAGAATATTGGTATTTACGTTTTATGACAATTCCTAAGGTTTTTATCATCAAAACCATCATCTTAAGAACTAACAGACATGAAGTTAACTTCGTAGTCCACCTTGAAGGAATCTTTCTCAAATTCATGATCAACCCCAGCTAATCAGTAGGGCCAAAATAATGCAGTGCTCAAAATTAGAGAAGTCAAAGTAGGATGGCGCTTGAGAAACGGTGAAAGCGTTTGAAATACATGGGTTCGAAGAAGTCACAAGGCTTGAAGCTTGGCTCAAAGTGCAATTGAATCTCGACCTAAAGTGCACATGAAGCTCAACCAAAAGTGCATTCGAAACTCGATATGAGGCCACTCCCTAGATCGACTCAAAGCTTGCTCGTAGTTTGACACGATGCACCTCAACTTGAACCGAAGTCAACCCGATCAAAACTATATGGATAAAAATAGCCAAGGCAGTTGAAATTTTATCCCTTGTCTTACTTTCATAGCTCGTGGCCTATAACATCCTGAAATTTTATCATTTTGATTTTTGAATATTTAATTAATTTCAAATATTTAAATAATTGGCTTTTCGAGTTTAATAACTTATATTCAAATGTAGGTCCATTTAAATATTCAAATTGTGAATTATATATTGGAATGGTAAATTAAATATTATTTAAATTGATTTAATAGACTATTTAACTCCTTTTATTTGATAAATGATAATGGTGAACTCATTTGAGAATTTATTTACGATGATAAATAATTCGAACAAATAATAAGAAATCAATTGTTAATGAAACGATTCGGTTTTTAATGATTTATTTTTATTTCAATTTGATTATTCTTTCCATAATCTTTAGTTTGGAAAATATTTAAATTATTATTTGACATATTTTACGCTAAAGGATGGTATTTTTGTGATTTTACAGAATACTATAAAGTGTGTATTTTTATTCATTTGTGATCGTGTCGCATTGTGGTGCACGATCATATTTTTGTTTCTGTTGTTAGCGGTTCATACACGAACAGTATATTATGTACCGGAGTACCAAAAAAACCTTATCTCTAACACAATTTAAATTAAATGAAAATTTATATTTTTGGTTAACTCATGCAATGCGATGATGGCTTATAACTCTTGGCTAACTTAGAGTCTTTGTTTAACTTGTAAATGAAGAAAAGAATATTGTTTTGATAAAATTGAATAAAAATTCAAACATATTGACCATATATCTCAATTCATACTTACATGCAAGCCTCGTCATTTTATTTCCTTGTTTTCACATTGCTAGTAAACTAAAACAATGGCTGCTTGATTAAAAATCTAAATCAATTCTATTACTTAACTAAAAATCATAAAGTTTGTATCTTTGAACTTGTTTAAGCCTATGCTGCAAAACTATACCGGTACTGGAGTGTAAGGCTACATTTTTATGATGTTCGAAACCTAGTTAGTGGACTAAGGTTGGGATTTTTAGCCAAGATAGGAGGAATTATGCATCGGCGAGGTGGATGTTGAGTTTCTCTTGGTGAGAAGCTTTGCAACCGTAGTTGTGGATCATGCGGTGCTAGATGGGGTGCTGCGACATATGAGGGTTGTTCGATGATAGCTCCAAGTACATTTTTTCTCACGGGCCAAGCTTTTACTTAAGGTGGTGGGAAAGTGGAGAGTTGGTCATAGAGTGCGATGGTGAAGGCGATTTGACGAATAGTCGAGAAACGACGTAGAAATAAGTGTAAGTCTACTAAATCATATATAATGTGACTTGTGTATAAGACAAATGTGTGCATAGTAATATAAAAAATGTAAATAGCAGAGTATAAAAGTAAAGAATAAAATCGAGCACATCAGAGTTTTATATTGGTTCAGACTTCTCGTCCTATGTCCAGTCCTGAATCCACTTTTCGGTATTTCACTAACTAACAACCCTCGCTTGGTCAGATGGGCTCATAAAAAAATTTATGACAAGCTTGTGTTCTAGATAACAAAGATATTGTCTTCAAGTACAATTCTTCATATAATCTCCCTTGAGTGTTTGTGAGTGTACATACTTGGATTTGTAGGTAGTAGGCTTGCCAAAATGTAGATTTTGGTTGTAAGTGATTGGAAATATAAAATTATTCATAACGTAAGCACTTAGAAAATAGAGAATAGTAGAGTGAAAAAGTTAAGTTCAATATCAAATTTTAAATGCATTTACAGATGATTAATAGTTGTGTTTCAAAGAGTGTCTTCTCAACGACTTTTCCATTTAATCAAAAGGTGAAACTATAAGAAAGAAGGCATGAACGTTTAAAATGAGGATAAGTGACTGTTCAAAATATGACAGTTGAAACAATGTCAGACGTCTGACATATATTGTCAGACGTCTGAGACCTTTCAGGTTTTTAACCCAAACTATCTGTCAAATGTCTGGCATTATGTCCCAGATATCTGAGACTATTTTGTTCGTAAAACCTGAGTATGTTTTCAAAAATTCACTAAATGATTTGATGATATGCTTTCGTGTGTGCTTATGATAACTCAAAGGGATTATACAAGATATTCTAAGACCATGGTATGAATATATATCGTTAGTTCAATAGTATGATATATCATTCTTCAAGATTGTCTTCACGCCATGATGTTGGTGAGTGGAGTGATTTCTTCTTTCATATACCTATAAATAGATAAGGTATTTCTTGTATATGTGATTGTATAGTTTTTCTATTGAAATCCCATAAGAGAGGTTCTAACATTCTTCCCATTTTTGATGATGACAACTATACGATCTTTAATAATGACATTTTAAAAAATTAACTCCCCTTGAATATGTTATCTTCCCCTATCTATATGCACATAAATATTCTAATATTCTCTCCTCCTTTGTAATTAGCATAAAAAATAATGTAAATGTGTATGTCATAGAAATATAATATATAAAACTAAAAGAAAGTACCATTGATTATAAACAAATCATAGAAACAATATATAGTTCAACCACACAACACTAGTTTTATGAACATGATAATCATAAACAAACAAAACACAACATTAATCAACATAAATATAATGTAAAAAACAAAGCGAATATCATCGAGAATAAAAAGAAATTACCGATACCCATGGTTATTAAAAGAGAGCCTGTCATAATTTTCATAATGCTCTCAGTAGGCTAACGAATCAGTTTGATAGTCCCCTAGCCATTGATGTGTTGAGGTGTTGTACTCATCATAATAGGTAGACTTCGAAAAGAGGCAAACTGCACGTGTTCAGGTGATGGTGGACCAGACCAAGGTTCCCCTCCTAGTTCTTCTTCCAATTGTTCTTGCATAATATTTTTGCCTCTATCATGGATAGAAGTTCCAGCATAATGAGACGACCCATGAGGATTAAGGATAGGAATATATGATGGAGGGGTGTAGGAGAAGTAGATGAAGATAATCTAGAAGAAGATCTACCATGGACTTACCTCATAACCTTGCCTAAAGTGGATACAACTTTGTCCATAGTTTTCTCAAGCTTACTCATGCATGTTGAAAAAGACCTCTCCAAACCAATCATTTTCTATTCTAATGATTTTGATTCTTGTCCAATGCTTTTTGATTCACTGTGTTCATCCTTTGATTTCAAAGCATTAAGTCTCATACAAACTCATTTTGATCGGTTTCAGTGCAGGATTCATAAATCTCCGATTTGGAGTGAGATCATGTATCATGGTGAGAAGAAGAAGACGGTTGTGGAGGAGAGATTTGATCTTGTTATGGAGGCACCGGATATAGTTATTGTTCTTGTTGAGCATTCCATTAAGCAAGAGAAATGCGAGGAGGTGGTGTTACAGGGAGATGCATTAACTTGAAAAATCTTATTCCACTTTCATTATCAGGAATTTCTTCAAAGTGAGATATGTAAGGTGGTACGTCAAGTGCTTTTAGTATCCGCACATTGTGAGGAATGTATATGATAGTCTGGTGGTAACGACTCCAATAATGTTTTACTTCATCATGGATAAACTATGCCCAATCTACACGAACTCCACCAAAAACTACATATAATGCCTTATGATCATCCTCATATATTTGTTCATGGCTGCCTAAACATGGTAGCATAGTGTTGATTAACATTCTATTGAACAATCTAGCTCGTGGTCGAAGATTAGCTGATTTCCATTCTGGCATTTTATCTTCTCATAGTTCATGCGTGGCTTGATTACGCGGTAAGTTTAGATAATCAGCAATTTCTTGTAATGTAGTACCATCAGAGGAACAATCTAGTATTCTCCCAACATGTTTACACTTATCTTTAAAACTTTACCATAAGCACTTGTTCGTAATCATCTGTCTTCATTCTCAGGTTTTAAAATATATTCACTACATAAGTTCGTGTAGAAGAGGAAAATAGCAAGTTGATCAATAATTACCTCATTCTCATCGAAATTGATTCGTAGTCAAATACCAGCAGCCAGTGTTAGTTCTTGAAGTTAGTATTCTTCAAGTTTAGATAATTGATAGAAAGGGCCAGCCTGAAATTTCTTAATTTTCAGATCCACGAATCTCTTCATAGCGTTTGGACTATTGTGATGCCATTGTTGGATGTATGAATCGGTGACAGTAGTTGGTTAGGAAAAGGAAGATTGGTATTTCTTAGCTCTCTTATTAACTTGGTTTTTAGTTTTAGGAGCCATGGTTGAAAAGTTGGAGTTTTTGAGGAAGCTAGGGTTTTTAAATTCGAGTGAAAACAGAAATGGTTTAGGTAAGAAGAAAAAAATGAAGTAGAAAGTATATAAGGCTATTCAGAGTGGCAACCAAAAATTTTCTCAAACGTCTAGGAGTATTCGGAGAACTAACCCAAGTATTTTTCCAACATTTGGCGTTTCGCCACAGATGTCTGAGAGCTGTTAAATTCTGCATTTTATAATTTGAAGTATATATTTTGAATTTGTAATTCATATTTTTTTAAAACCATGATAAATGATATTTATAATTATTATCATAGAAATACATAAGCTTTTACATATTTAATTATATATATAGTCATATTCTTGTTGTTACCGAAAATAAGTTATTTCTCCTCTGATGATTTTGAGTTCTTATGCTTGGTTTGATTCCAAGAATTTGTATCATTTTTAATTTGCGCAGTTGAGGGCTTGAGTGGAGACCAATTCGAAAAAATCAGAGTGTGCAGTCTTGGTTTGAAGGCACTACCTCCCATAAATTTTTTGGAGTTACGCTGTGAGTTTTTACAAGAGTCTCTATTAAACAAGGAGATTTTTCATGTAAGAAATCCTTCATTGGTGAATGTTCATACATAGCCAGAATAGATCCTTCGAGAAAGTTAAGATGACTTCCTTGTTTTCGTTGCTCATAATACATTTCTCTTCGAACTCCTATCATTTCTTATTGATGGTGAAAATTTTCATCAACTTTAGTATTGATAGACGATGATTCATGATTAACTGCTCGTTTGACTTTCTTTCCTTTTGGAGAGTAGCCAGTGTGATATGTGGGTGACGATATAATATTTAGCGAGGATGATTTATTCGAAGGAGGAGTGGTTTTATTGGTGATCTGTATGTACCCTTATATGAGGGAGAGCTAAAATTAATAGTTGAGTAAGCAGAGTCGTGGTCTGAAGACATTTTTGGATCTTCTATTGTTATATTAAAAATATTTCTATGTATTTTTTCATAAAACTTTTTTCCATGCAAACAGAGAATATTGTTTATTTGTAGTAAATAATTTATAAGGACAAAATTTATCTAACCATAAATTTTTTAACAGTTTTTAGTTTTGGTAGAGTGTTAATACCTTTTTAGAGCAGTCTAATTTTCTATGTTAACAAATTCTAGAGTGTTATTACCTTTTTCAACACCGTCTCTCATAAAATGATGACGAATATCAATATGTTTAGTTCGAGAATGGTTAGTTGGATTTTTAGACAAATTTATAGCATTCGTATTATCACAATATATAGGATATTTAGTCATAATTTTTCCAAAATCTTGAAGTCTTTATTGCGCATAAATTACTAAAGCAAGCGCTAAGGCAGTGGAGATATACTCTGCTTCACATGTCGAGAGGGAAATACAATTTTTCATTTTACTAAGCCATGAAACCAGAGATCGACTAATAAAATGACATGTGCCACTTGTATTCTTTCTATTTATTTTGCAACCACCAAAATTCACATCACTATATGATATGAGTTCGAAGGAGCTGTCTTTCGGGTAAAAAACCTATAATCTTTAATATTGGTTAACTATATCAAAATTCTCTTGACCGCTCATGATGTGATACCTTAGGTTGTGCTTGAAATTATGCACATAAACATAAAATTACCATTACATCTAGTTTACTAGCCGTTAAGTATAATAGAGATCCCGTCATACTTCGATATAATTTTTGATCAAAATCTTTTCCATTTTCATCTTTATCCAAATATAAACCAATGCTCTTGGAGTTGGTTTACTAGATGTAAAATCCATTCCAAATCGTTTTAACAATTCCCTTCAATATCATTCTTGATTTATAAAAATTCCATTTTCTAATTGCTTTATTTGTAAACCTAAGATGAAATTTATTTCTCTCATATGAGACATCTCAAATTTATGTTTGAGAAATCATTACATGATTTCTCATTAGTTGATCCAAATATGACATCATCAACATATATTTGTACAATTAGTACATCATCATTTTCTCTTTTTATAAATAATATTGTATCAATTTTAACAATTTGAAAACTGTTATTTATTAAATATTTTTTTAATCTCCCATATCAAGCATGGGGTGCTTGTTTTAGCCTGTATAATGTCTTTCCAAGTTTGAAAATGTTATACGGATATTTTTCATGAACAAATAGGGGTAGTTTTTCAACATAAACTTTTTCTTTTATAAAACCATTTAAAATGCACTTTTAACATCCATTTGAAAGATTTGAAATTATGATAACATGTAAAGGCAAATAATGTTCTTATAGCTTCAAGACGTACTACATAGGCAAACGTTTCTTCATGATCAATTTCTTCTTCTTGATTATATCCATGAGCAACTAATTTACTTTATTACGAACTATGTTTCCATTAACATCTACTTTATTTTTGAAACCTATTTTATTCCTATTATAGATTGATCATTTGGTCTTGGTATGAGTTTCCATGCATCATTTCATTCAAATTGATTAAGTTCCTTTTGCATTGCTATAATTGAAAAGTCATCTTTGATGTGTCTTTATAATATTTAGGTTCAAAGTTAGATATGAAAGCTACATGACTTATTTAATCTAGTTGATTTCTAGTTAAACTCTTGTGTTTAAGTTACCGGTCACATCATTAATCGGATGATCCTTTCATATTCGAGGAGGAGATCTTAAAAGATAATCATTATTGTTATTATTATTTATGATATTATTATTTTCAGTTACAGTAGTATTATTATTACTACTACTAATATTATTATCGAAAACTTCTTCATCATCATTATTTCTATTATTCTTAAAATCTTCGTTAAAGGAAACATGAAGACTTTCTTTTATAGTGTTAATTTGATTACTAAAAATTCTATAAGTTTTTCTCCTATCTGAATAACCAACAAAAATTTCTTCATTAGCTTTTGGATCAAATTTTCTAGGATTATCTTTAGTATTCAAGATAAAACATTTATAGCCAAAAACACGTAAATATGATACTTTAGGTTTTTTTTACTGAAAAATATTTCATAGCATGTATTCTTGGTCATTGGTCCAAGTGTTACACGATTTAATACATAACATATGGTAGCAATGGCTTCGGCCTAAAATTAATTTGGCAAACCACTACTACTTAGCAATATTCGTGCACATTCTTGTAATGTTCAATTTTTCCTTTCTGCTACACCATTTTATTGTGGTGTTCGTGGAAACAAAAAATTATGACTGATCCCTTTTTTATTGTAGAAAATTTCAAAATTTTCAATTTCAAATTTTCCATCATGATCACTTCTTACACTTTTAATTTTATAATTCATTAAATTCTTTATTCTTTTAGAAAATTTTTTAAAAACTTCAAACGTGTCATTTTTATGTTTCAAAAACAATGTCCAAGTGTATCTTGAAAAGTCATCAACAATCACAAAAACATATTTGTTATGATTTATTAATCGTACTTGAGTTGAACCAAATAAATCTTGATGGAGTAGTTCGAGTGGTTGCTTCCATTTTAGATTTAAATGAACTTTGCTTTAATTTTCCAAATTGACATGCATCACATAAATTTTTAACTTTAAAATTTATTTTGGGTAACCCTCTTACTAAATCATTTTTTGCTAATTTATTTATATATTTAAAATTCATATGACAAAAGCATTTATGCCATAGCCATGGTTCATCATGATTTTCGGTTAAATATAAATCATTATTGTTTTTAATATTCATATTTAAAACATAAATATTTCAATTTCTTAATCCTTCAAATATTAAAAAATTGATTGAATATACTATATTTATCTTTTTTGAAATCGGTTTTCAATCCTTTATCACATAATTAACTTATACTTAATAAGTTATGTTTTATATTTTCTTAACAAAACATTAGTAATAAAGGGAGTAGTTGATATACTGATGTTAATGACATCTCCAATGCCAATGACAAATCCTTTTGAATTATCTCCAAATGTCATAGTGTCTCCATTGATATATGTTATATTTGATAACATATATGTATTTCCTATCATATGCTTGGAGTGTCAAATATTGGGATCCATTTCTCCTTGCTTTTAACTTTGTGTTTACGTTCCTACAATAATAAGAGTTTAATTGGCTACCACTTCCTTCGTTAGGGTCCTATGTGTTAGTGGAGGAAGTTAGCCATACCCAAGAGGGTCTGGAACCTTTAAAAAATGTAATTATCATTATAAACAATATTTATTAATTATTCATCTATGTGTTTCTGCCTAATCAACTTGCAATTTGATTTAGGAATCCATAGATTTTGATAGTGTTCATGCTAGAAGTTTTAATCTTAATTTTAGATATAGGCTTCTTGAACTTAGTATAAAGTGTACAATAGTTTCTATGCTTTTGCTTAGCTTTAAATCTTAATCCATTTTAATTTCCAAATGGTCTTAATATCTTGATCAAATTTTTTAAGTTTTGTTTTCCTTTATTAAACCTTGATATGTTATCGGTAATTTGATGCAACTTAGTATAAGATCCGGGATTTCAAAATTGGTAGAATCTAAACTTGTTTTTAATTCTAGATTTTCCTTTTCAAGATTATTATTTACTAGTTTTCAATTTTCTAAATCATGTAATAAAGCATTATTTGGAGAAGATAATCTTTCCCATTCCTTTTGTGCTATTTCTAATTCCTCTTCTAGAATTATTTTCTCATCTTTTAAAAAACCAATTTATAGCTCTTCTTTATTTAATTTTTCTACATATTCCTTATTTAGTTTCTTAGATTCTCTATACTTATCACCTAATTCTATGCTAATTTCCAAAATTTCATTGTATGTTAGTTCAGGATGTACCTTATCAATGTTAGCCATAAAACAAACATTCGCTTGTTCTGAGTTGCTTTCAATATCACTATCAGAAAAAGAAGATGAAGTGAAGTCATCTCAAGTTACTTGAAAAGCTCTTCACTTTTTCTTAAATTTCTAAATTTGCTTTTCTTTTTGTCATTATTGAGTTGTGGACAATCTTTCTTCATGTGGACAATTTGTCACATCCATAATATCTAATTGACGTTTGATTGATGAATTCGAATTGCCGCCATTCTGAAATTTTGTCATCTTCTTGATTTCTTAAATTTGTCGTAGTTCTTGGCAATAAACATGATTTCTTGCTCATCTAAATCGAAACTGTCGTTATTTGCTTAAAAGGAAATATTCTTCTTCTTTTCTTGATTTTTCTATTTTCTCGCCTGCAAATTAGCTTCATATGACACAAAATTTCCTATTAATTCTTCGACTTTGGATTGAGAAAGATCATTTGCTAGAACTATTCTTTTCCATTTGACAGTCAAAGAATTTAAAATTCGTGTAACTAGATCAAAATCAGTGAATTTGACCCCAAATGTCATGAGATCGTGTTGTATAGTTTGTAATCTGGCATACATGTCAATAATAGATTTGTTTGCTTTCATTTTAAAGGATGAGAATTTGTTTCACAAAATAGAGATATTTGTTTGCTTGACTTTAGTTGTGCCATCCCGAGTTACTTGTAAAGTGCATCATATATCATATGAAGTTGTACAAAGCATGACTCGTGAAAATTCATTTTTATCAAGCGAACAAAATAATACATTCATAGCTTTGGCATTATTAGTTGCCATGTTCTTTTGTGCATCGGTCCAAGTGCTTATTCTATGGTAGGTGCTTCATATCATGTTTAAGTAGTTTGCCAAATTTCTAAGCCATTAATTTTCATAAAAATTCGCATACGTGTTGACCAATAAGCATAATTAAACCCAGTAAATAGTGGTGGATGAGCAGTTGATTGACCTTCTTGAAATGTACTTGCCATATTAAAAAAATTTCAATCACGTGTTATAATAAATTGAAATATCCTTGCTTTAATACCAAATGTAAGTCTAGTGGATCATATATAATATGGCTTATGTATAAGACAAGTGTGTGTATTGTAATATAAACAAATGTAAATAGCAGAGTATAAAAGTAAAGAACAAAAAGAGCACATCAGAGTTTTTATACTAGTTCGGACCGCCCGGCCTACGTCTAGCCCGAAGCTCCCCTTCGGTATTTCACTAACTAACAACCCTCACTTCGGCCCGAAGAATAGGCTTATACAAAAAAAAATTCTAACAAGCTTCTGTTCTAAATGACACAGATATTGTCTTTAAGTACGATTCTACCTATAATCTCCCTTGAGTGTATGTGAGTGTAAATACTTGGATTTGTTAGAAGTAGGTTTACTAAATTGTAGATTTTGGTTATAAGTGGTTTATAAAATGAAATTGTTGATGGCATTAGCACTTAGAAAATAGATAATAGTAGAGTTAAAACGTTAAGTTCAATCGTAGATTTTGAATATATTTATAAATGATTAGTACTTGTGTTTCAAAGAGCATGTCTTCTCAAAGAGTTTTCCATTTGATCAAAAGTTGCAACTATAAAGAAAAGGGCATGAACGTTTAAAATGAAGGAAAGTCATTGTTCAAAATATGACAGTTGAAACAATGTCGGACATCTGGCATATATTGTCAAACGTCTGAGACATTTTAGGTTTTTAACCCAAACTATTTGTAAAACGCCTGGCATTATGTACCGGATGTCTGAGACTATTTTATTGGCAAAACTTGAGTATGTTTTCTAAAATTTGCTGAATGTTTTGATGATATGCTTTCATGTGTGCTTATGGTAATTCAAGGGGATTGTATAAGATATTCTAAGACCATGGTACAAGTCTATTACCTTACTTTAATTGTATGATCTATCATTCTTCAGGATTGTATTCACATCATGATATCGATGAGTGGAGTGATTTCTTCTATCATATACCTGTGAATAGATAAGGTATTTCTTGTATATATGATTGTATAGTTGATGTCATTAAAGTTCCAGAAGATCGGTTTTAATAATCAGAGGTTGAAGAATCACGATAACGAGTATAGGCATGTACATGTGCACAGATGGGAGAAATTTTAATTTTGGTAAGATGTACTGTGGGAGATTAAGGTTATTGATTAACTAATTAAGTTAGTCAATTAATAATTATATCATGTAAACTTATAAATTTAATATCTTGCTCGTATGTGATCGGATTTGGACATGGTCAGCTATGCTGGACTCATAGGAACGTTAGCTCTATGTTGAAATTGGTTTCATCGAATTTGGGGCTAGTTGAGTTTTGAACTAAATTTGAAAGTCGTTCGATTTTATACCAAACCGGAACACAAACGTGACAATTGGAATTTCAACGAGTTAACTCACCTTTAAACAAATTATATGATACATGTGTTGTTGTAAATTGTTATTGAATGTTTGGATGATAACTGATAGTTTTAGCAAAGTATAAATTAGTGACAAAATTATAATGATTTAATTTAATTACGTTTAACGTAGTTAAATTATTTATACTTCATTTGGAATATGGATATAACAGAATAAAACCATGTTCTATTGTAATAAATTGAATAGATTATTTAGACATCCATCTAGAAGAATAAATCGCCGTCTATGCGTTCAAAGTAAAAGGAATATTGTTATTTGACTATTGTTTGGATTTGAATTCCTTCTTGATGGTGGATGGCATAAATAACTATTTTATTGTAGCGGAAAAAAGGAAAAGTCGGAGTGTTTTCGTAACGAATAGGTTGATACAGAACACTTCGGAAAATACAAATAGGTATTTTGATTTATCGAGGACATTTGTAGAGAGGCCCAAAGGGGTTCCCTGCCATTATTTATGTACTATTATCTACATCTTATTGATAATCTTTTATTGCTTATTGATGTTTAGTTCAAATATGTGTGATATACTGTTTGAATTGTGTAAGTGCCATTATAGCAATTTTCGCTATATCGTCACTTATAAAATATCATCTCCTTAAACCCTTGCTTGTGTTGAACTTATGCTTGTATTTTAACAAAATAAATGTTTAGTCACGTTTTTGCACTTTGAAATTTGTTTAAATTATATTTTCAAATATTTTGAGAATTTTAAAAATAAACGTTAAGTTTTGATTTAAAATTTATAAAAGCTATAAATTTCGTTTATTATCTTCCTGGATAATTAATATTGTTTAAAATTTATAAATTATTATAAATTTGATTAATTGCCTTTTTTGATAATTAACTTGGTTTTAAAATTTATAAAAAAAATTATATCAATTATCTTTCAAGATGATCAACATTGTTTAAAATTAATAAAAGTATTTAAATCTATTTATTACTTTTCGAAATAATAAACGTTGATTTTAAAAGTTGTAAATAATAGTTTATAGGTGAGAAAATATTTTATAAAAAGGGAATTTTTCAAGAATAATACTAATTGTAATTATTTTGGGTTTAGAGTAAAGAGTGTTTTAATGACAATTGATATTGGCCATTCTTTTTAATACACTTAGAAATATAATTTGCCCCTTTAAAGAATTTTTTAAAAGAGTTTTTAAAGCATTTTACAAATATTTATGATGTGAAAATTAATCACAAGTAAGATTCAAATGTTTTAAATTTTGATTCAATTATTGATGGCAAGTGTATGCGATCTAATTATCAAGCACAATCATTCATTTACTTTTGATAGTTGATTTCTCAAATTTTGATATCATTCTCTGTGCTGCATCAATCTAAGATGATTTGTCTCTTATTTTGAGCATTGGAATTCAACACAGCAAATAATTAAAACCAAAGAGCGAGTTGGAGCCAAACAATACGGGTCACACCCATTAGGATATATTCACATTTATCTAGAAAGTTGTTGGTAGCATGCATGCGTTGATGTGGGTATATTTGGATGCCTGTGGATTTAATGGGGTCCGGCTTGGAAGTTCCTAAGAGTGTTGCATGTTTGGTGTTGGCTCTCAAATGTATTTTATCTAGAGATATACATTCATTGTAAGGGGCGCATCCTCTTAGTCACGTTGGATAAATTCGTTTTCCTTGTTGCTATTTGAGCCTTGGAATTAATTTCTACTTCTTTTGTGTTTCGACAATTTAATATGATTTGCTGCATGTTTGAGAATTGATATCCATTGTCAGAAATGACTAAAACTAAAAAGCAAGTGGGGGCCAAGCTATATGAAGTTACTTCCATTAGGGCACCTTCACATCTACTCTAGATTGGTTTAGGTTTTATGCTTGAACAGATGTGAAATACTCAGATACTCAGTAAGGTTTGTGGTTTTCGGCTTGAAGTTCCCAAAAGGAGTCACAGGAAAAATGACCCTCTCAAGTATATTGTCCAGAGGTATATTTTCAGTGAGGGGGCGCACCCTCCTAGTCATTGTTGGAAATTTTCCCTTTCCCTTACTTGATTCAAAATTTTGAATTGTTTCCCTAATTGCATCAAGAAGTGTCTAGTGCTCTTCTCGACGTTCAATCATTTTTGTCCGTTCTTTAAGTTTGGATTTTGATCTTGTATGTGTTCATCCTTTCTTGTTTGGGTTGTTGTTTTGATTGGTCTTCCATTTCTACATGTATGGAAATTGTTCTTGTGAGGTAAAAACATGTTCCGAGTTTAGCGACATGGTCTCATAGAATTATTAAATGTTCATCATATTACTTGAGTTTTCTCACGCACGTTTTCAAGACTTACATGAATGTTATTTTATTATAAAGCTGAGGTCAGACCGAGTATTTTCCAAGTTGTCTTTCATGGGACATGGAGCTTACGGAGTAGAGCTAGATGTTCACCTGCCATAATATTTTTATTTTCCATTGTATCACTATATATACCTCTTAATAATTTTAAGGTCGGAAATGCTATAATTATCCATCTGATGGTGTTAGATTTTAACTCTTGTTTACTTTGTATCTTGGAGAGGCGGTTCATACTGTCTTTATTATATTATATATTGTCATTTTCGTAATGAGATTCTATTTTCTATTTGTTCTTTTTCTTTTTTTATCCTAACAGTCTGCCTTTTTGATGATTAGATGTTCGGCATTGGAATATGTGGATGTATTTGGTGTCGACTTTCGACGGTCAAATAAGCAGGTCGCTACATGGACCTTTTCCAAATTTCATAACTTGTTTAGATTTTTCTCAAATCTCATTAGAACTGAAAGATATTTCATATGTAGCTTCCCTGCAAATTCCAATTACCATTTATAGGAATAGTTCAACCAAATGTTATCTATAAACACCTACAAGCACAAGGCTAAGGAATGTAGAAAGGGCACTAGTTTCACTCCAAGAATAAGCCAAAGCTCTACCAATTTAACATTCCACCATTGAATTGTTTCTCTCCCTCTCTCCCCTTTTCCTATTTTATTGCTTTTCTCCAACAACTATCAGATCTATTTTTATAACATTAGATTAAAATAAGTCTTTATAATAAAATAACTGAATATTTGTGCTAAAAGCTGATGCAATTATTTGATGCATTCACTAGAAAGATTAAGTTTTAAATCCATCCAAATTCATTTAAAAAGTTCATAATTTAAACTTAATTAACAATTTTTTTTAGTTTTTCATTAAATATATAAAATACATCCTTAGAAAATTTATTATCAAAACATGTTATGTGTTCATATGTACCTTGCTCATGAAAAGCATTCATAAGATAGTCGTCCTCTTTAAGGCAGTTAAACACAAGTTTGATCGAGTTAGAGCATACCCTCAATTCTACGGCCTAAGAGAAAGATGATCAAAGGGCAATTCTAAAGCCTCGTTGCAAAATTCTCAACTAGAAATTACTCCAAATAGAATTAATGAACAAAGTCAAAAAGTTTATAGTAGGAATGGTGAAAAAGGGTGTCAATTTGATCGAGTTTTGAGTACTAAACAAGGGGATCGAGATATGCACGACCCTGAAATATGCTACGGATCAACGTATTGAACGGTATCGAAGTATAAAAGAGGTTCGAATAGCGTAAAGGGGTTAAAATCCACCTCATCTCAATTGAAATCTACCTTAATTGGATCAAAATCAGCTTCAACCTGATAAAAATTGGTTCCAACAATATCAAAATCTCAAGCTTGTTCAATATCATATCCAGTTCAATCAAAATCCATTCCAATATATTCAAATCAGCCCCAATTTGATCAAAATCAACCCTAACACAATGTAAATCATCCTTAACCCTATCAAAATCAACTCCAATCCAACCAAAATGAACATCTAGGTGGTTGAATTTAGCATCCAAGTGGTCGAAAAGATAGTGGACAAATCAAGGATTATAGGGTTTAGGATAAAGAGTTGTTTGCTGCTTGGGATGACGAATATAACTTCAAAAGGAGTGTACAATGGTCGAACTCCACTCAATTATGGCATTCAAACTTCACCCAATAATGGCATTCAAATTAAATCAAACAAAGGTGCTTAATCTCAAATCATAGAAGGAATTCGAGATCCAAATGTTGTTTCTTAAAATGAAGCCCTATAGGAAGATTAAGAGCAATATGACAATGGTGCTCAAAGCATATGGTGTGGAACTAATCTAATGCCTTTTGTAATCCATAATGGCTGAGTTAGATGCATTTAGAACGATGATGAACTATCACTGGATAACAAGCCAATATGAGATCTTGTGGCCATGTTATAAAGGGGACACAGTAGAAGGAGACCAAGTCATAACACTTCATTATCTAGAGCAATATCAAGAATTTTATGATGCAAGGTTTATCATTTAAGAACTCGGTCGAAATTACTTTTATATTATCTAGTTCTACATGGTCAAAATGAAATAAAAAAAGATCAATAAAAGAAGGCATTTCAAACATCTAAGGAAGTCCAAGAAGCAAGATCAAGGCCAAAAATGTAAACATCCAAATGTGATACCAATTAAACGAAATCATTATGATCAACATTTGCATCAAAAAAGTCAAACTAAAATCAACCGCAATGACTAAACTCGGAAAGCACAGTCATTTATCGAATAAATTCCTCCTAAATAGAGTAAGCACACAAGCGAGGTACCTTTGGCATAAGATGGGAAGATAGAACAATATGTGCATTTGTTAAACAGATTGAATGCAACATAAAGCGGTATTCTAACAACTTGTTTGGAGAGATTGAGGGAATGCCAAAAATGATATGGTGATGTCTAGGATTTTTAGATAGTATGACGTGAGTTTGAATCCACTAAGGTACCCGGAGGAACCGAGGAGCCAAAATCTAACAAATGTGTAATGAGCTAAGAGAGTAACAACATTCCATCAGTGCATATTCAAAATAAATAACAGATTGTACTATTCTTCGAATGATTAAAGAGGAGAGGGTAATCCAGGTAACTATATGAATGTAAAGAAGCTTTCCAGCGATTTTGATACTTCTTAGTTCAACCTTCTATTATAGTGTTGGGAAATCTCGGGCTTTCCCGCTTCATGAAGTTAAGATAGGCACTTGAAGATTGAAAGTAGTAATGGGAGCACAAGAGTTTATAATTATCCAATATGAAGATTCTTTCACTATACCAAAGAATAGTAGGATTACAAGAATATGATTACAATAGCAACTAACACTCGGTGGCTCACTCAATCTTGAGGATAGAGACTTCCCAAACTCTCTGTTTTTCCCTTAAAGAGGCTCTCTTTTATAATTCTTGGATAATTTTTTGATTGATTGATTAATTAAGAATGAAGGCTCCTGCCCATATTTATACTATTCAACCTCCACAATGAATGGTGGAGATTACTTGTATCCAAGGGTGGAGATTGATTCTCTAGAATGCTCCATACTCTCTAGGACTCTTTATACTCTTTCATTCCCTTTTACATCCTTCCATACTCTTCCGTAAGGTTAAGGTTTTGAAACGTTCCACACATCTCCAGAGGGTTCCACACTCTTCCATAAGCTTTTAGAAAGGTCTCCGAAACGTTCTAGAAAATTCTATACTTCTCTAGGAAGATCTAGAATTTTCTAAAAACTCCCCAATTAAGGTGGGATCCCAACAAATCTCCCCATCCCCACTTAATTGGGGGTTAATAGCAAACTGGTACCATGACAGCCATCTTCAAACTTCTTTATTGGTATTACCTTGGTCATCATGTCAGACCAGTTCTCATCTGTGTGAACCTTGTCAAGACGTATTTTTTTTCCTCAAGGACTTCTCAGATCCAATGATATCTTGTATCAATATGCTTTATACAGGAATGAAATGTTGGATTCTTTGCCAAGTAAATTGCACTTGGATTGTCACACTTCAAGACATACTTTTCTTGATCTATTCCCAACTCATGCAATAAGTTCTTTATCCACAACATCTCCTTACAAGCTTCGGTGGTTGCGATATACTCTGCCTCTGTAGTGCATAATGCAACACACATTTGCAGCTTTGATTGCCACGAAATAGCTCCCCCTACAAAAGTAGTTAAGTATCCTGATGTTGATTTCCCGGAAACAATGTCACCGGCCAAGTCTGCATCTATGTATCCTTCTAATATAGGTTTTCCTTTTCCAAAGCATAAACTTCTTTCGAAAGTTCCACATAGATATCGGAGGTCCATTTGACTGCAACCCAATGTTCATTCCCTGGGTTAGCCAAGAAACGACTGACAACACCAACTGCATCGGCGATATCTGGTCTTGTGCATATCATTGCATACATGAGACTGCCTACTACAGATGAGTATGGTATCTTCTTCATTTCCGCCTTGTCTTTTTCACTTATCAGACTCTGCTTCGAACTTAGCTTGAAGTGTCCGACAAGTGGAGTGTTAACCGGCTTTGATTTGTGCATGCTGAACCTTTCCAACACTTTCTCAATGTACCTTTCTTGAGATAGCCATAACAGTCTTTTGATCTATCACGAGTTATTCTCATCACAAGGATTTGTTTAGCGGGTCCTAAATCTTTCTTGGCGAAGCTCTTGCTTAGATCTTTCTTTAAAGCAGCTATCTTTGTGCGATCTTGACCCATAATTAACATATCATCAACATAGAGTAGGAGTATGAGAAAATCACCACTTACATACCTCTTTGTGAAGACACAATGATCACTTTTCGTCATTTTGAAATCATGTTCTTCCATGAATGCATCAAACTTCTTATACCATTGCCTTGGTGCTTTCTTAAGCCCGCATAGATTCTTCGTGAGGTAGCACACTAAATTTTCTTTGCTTGGAACTTTGAATCCCTTAGTCTGCTCCAATGTAGATCTCTTCCTCTAGGTCACCATGGAGAAATGTCGTCTTGACATTGAGCTGTTCAATCTCCAAATCTTGGACGGCTGCTAGGCCAAGGACAACTCGGATGGATGAAATATTTACCATGAGAGAGAATATCTCTTTAAAATCGTTACCTTTTTTCTGTCCAAATCCTTTGACGACTAACCGAGCTTTATAGCGAGGCTTTGAAAAGTTCTCTTTGGTATTGATTCTACACACCCACTTATTCTTCAAAGCTCTTCTCCCTTTTTGCAGCTCCACTAGTTCATATGTGTTATTCTCATGCAGGGATTGTATTTCTTCTTGCATGGCTATTCTCCATTCTTCTTTATGACAATCACTCATTGCTTCTTTATAGCTTTGAGGCTCCCCCTCATCAATGAGCGTAACGTACTCCTCTGTGTTGTATCGGGTCGATGGTCTTTTATCCCTTGATGATCGTCTCGGCTCTGGTGCGGTTGGAGTGCTATATTGAGGTTATTCCTGAGCTGGTTCATCATGAATTTCATGATCTTCAGCATCACTACTTTCTTGTGTGTTATTATTTTCATGTCGGACTAGAGTAGGTTCGGTGTTCTTACTTCTTATCAACCTTGGCCTCTCTAAATTCTTGATATCTTTAATTGTTTGATCTTCGAAGAATACAACGTCTCTACTGAGAACAGTCTTCTTATTAGTTGGATCCCAGAGCCAGTATCCAAATTCATCCTTAGGTGAACGAATGTAGATACACTCCTTTGCCTTTTCATCAAGCTTAGCTCTCTCATCTTTGGGGATGTGAACAAATACCCAACACCTTGAGATGATTGAATGAAGCCCTCTTGCCCATACAAACTTCCTCTGGGATGGCCCCACCCAAAGGAACTGATGGTGTGAGGTTGACAATGTCAACTATGGTTATTATAACTTCTCCCAAAAATGTTTGGGTAACTTAGCATGAAAGAGCACACAACAACTCTTTCTTCAATGTTACGGTTCATTCTCTTAGCTAGCCCATTCAATTATGGTGTCTTGGGTGAAATCTTCTCTAGCCTGATGCCATATTTCTTGCAATAGACTTCAAAAGGACCTCTATACTCACCTCCATTATCTGATCATATGCACTTGATCTTCTGTCCAGTCTCATGCTCCACTTGAGCATGGAATTCTTTGAAGGAATCAAACACTTGATCCATTAATTTTAACAGGTGCCACCACACTTTCCTTGAATGATCATCAATGAAAGTGACAATATGTAAAGAACTACCAATGGATCTCTCAGACATCGAACACACGTCAGTGTGCACGAGGTCTAGAATGTTCTTTCTCCTTGTGGGATGAGAAGATCTTTGGAAAGCAACTCTGTGTTGTTTTCCAGCTAAACAATGAGCACAAGGATCGAGTGGTTTACGTTTCACGTCAGGAAGGAGTTGTTTCCAAGCGAGTATGTGAAGACCCTTCTCACTGATGTGCCCATGTCGTTTAAGCCATGTGTCCATATCATCAGTGGTGATGTTTACCACTCCTTTGCAGAGCTTAACTTGCATTATGTAAAATGATCCTACCTTCTTTCCTCGACCTATTATCAAACTTCCTTTGGTGAGCTTCCACTTTCCTTCACCAAAGTAATTCATCATATCATCATCATCTAGCTTTCCGATGGAGATAAGATTGAGGCTCGTGGCCGGGACATTCCTCACATCTTTCAGAACAAGCTTGCACCCGGTGCTTGTTGTCAGAATGATGTCTCATATCCCAACGATCTTGCTCCTATCTTGATTTCCCATTTGCACCATACCAAAGTCACCCCTTTGGTAAGACGAGAAGAATATGTTATGTGTAATAACATGGAAGGAAGCACCAGAATTAACAATCCAAGAATTCTCATCATAAGCAATGTTTAGAATGTTAACTTCACTAACAAGATATAGCAGATCTTCTTTTAATACTATGGCACAGTACTCTTTTCTTCTTGTTTCTTCGTTGGGCTTATTTGGTTTGGCTTAACATTACTGATCTTTTGATCTTTCTTGAAGGATCGACATTCCATTTTCTTGTGATCCATCCTTCCACAGTAATGGCATGTAATATTCGAGCGTGACTTGGATCTACCTTGAGATTGATGCGGATCTCGGCTCTTACTACATCCACGAGTTTCATTCCTACCCTGATTCTCAACAATATTTGCTTCGGGATGGATAGACTCACCTCGTTCCATTCTCCTTACTTCTTCACCAAGAAGACTGTCATTGACGGTATCCATGGTTAGCTTTCCTTGCATAGCTGAGTTACTAAGTGTAACTACGAGTGTGTACCAACTTTTCGGTAAGGAACTAAGGAGTAGAAGGGCTTGTAACTCATCATCAATCTTCATATCAATTTTTGTTTGTAGATTTACGAGCCCCTTGAAATTATTCAAGTGCTCAATCATACTATGACCATCCTTATACTCCAACTTCACCAACCATCGAGCTAAATTAGCCTTGTTATGAGGCATTTTCTTTTGAATCATAGACTCAAGTTTTGTCCATAATTCATAAGCATTTTTATAAGTAGAAACATGCTCGAAGAGAGTTTGTCATTGTACTTACGGATCATAGCAAAAGCCTTCTGGTTCAATAGTTCCCACTGAGCATCACTCTTTTCTTCTACCTTGTCTTTGTAGATGATGGGCTCATGTATGTCCTTGCAATACAAGTGGTCCTTCATCATCGACTTCCAATTGGAGTAGTTGTTGGTTGTGAGCTTGAACATGTCTCCATCATGAGCGATATTATCCTCCATCTTAAACTTACACGAGCTTGATTACAGCTACGGACGAACTTGGCTCTGATACCACTGTTGTGAAATCTCAGGCTTTCCCGCTTCGTGAGGTTAAGATAGGCACTTTAAGATTGAAAGTAATAATGGAAGCACAAGAGTTTATGATTCTCCAATGTAGAGATTCTTTCACTATACCAAAGAATAGTAGGATTACAAGAATATGATTACAAAAGCAACTCATACTCGGTGGCTCACTCAAGCTTGAGGATAGAGACTTCCCAAGCTATCTTTCTTTTTCTCTCAAAGAGGTTCTCTTTTATAATTCTTAGATAATTTTTTGATTGATTGATTGATTATAATGAAGGCTCTTAACCCTATTTATACTACTCAACCTCCATAATGAATAGTGAAGATTACTTGTATCCAAGGATGGACCACACTCTCTAGGAATCTCTGCACTCTTTCATTCCCTTCTATATCCTTCCATACTCTTCGCAAGGTTCCGGAAGGTTCCACACATCTTCAGAATATTCCAGAGGGTTCCACACTCTTCTACAAGCTTCTAGAGAGTTCTCCGGAATGTTCTAGAAATTATATACTTCTCTAAAAGGATCTAGAATTTTCTAGAAAATCTCCAATTAAGAGGGATTCCAACATATATTGAGGCTTATAAAGTGGTGAAGGACCATCCATAGATCTACCTAAATGGTCCTAGTATGCGGAGAAGGTAGAATAAAGTGCCCTATCTTTTATAAAAGCAAAGACTAGTCCATAACACATGATTGAATAAATTTCCTATGTCTTAATTATCGTAGCTTGAAACTTATCCCATGCATTCAAGCATATAAAAGGATGGAAATGTAAAACCAACCATTGAGGCAAATTCTACGCTGCCCTAAAACGTTAAGCAGATTAAACAAATGATTGATAATGATGAATCTATGTGATGGTTCTCTTTACCTTGAATAACAACCAAGGGATGAGCATTGGAATACCTTTTTGGTAACCTATAATAACCAGAAAAGAAGAAGGGAAATATTTTTGTGTAAATAGAACCATCTGAATACTTCAAATACTAGAAAAAATTAACAAATCTTAGTGATCACAGTAGCAGGAAAATGTTCAAAAGAAAAACCAGCCCTAAATGTTACAAATTCCTACCAAGCATGAGCTCAAAACCTTTGTAGATGATCTTTTCAGTTGTATGCGAATCTGAGTTAATTACAAACTTTTGAATATGGTCAACATGAAAAGGCAAATCAAAATGTAAACTTTCTTCAATAGTCAGTGACATGAAACTATAATATTTAAATAAATATTTCAAAGTCAATTAATTAGGATGTTCCCTTAAAATTGAAGCCTAAAAACAAAACTTCATTAGCCCTTATCTGACTAAGTAGGAGATCAGAAAGGGAACTATATCTATACCAAACTATAGTCACATATCCACAGCCATGGATCCTTATAATACCAATCTGCCATTCAAACACACAATCATACTTAGTATTAGATGTCAGTATATACGATATATAAATAAGTAACATTTTCTTCATCCACATCTTCAATGTCACTTACACTGGTAAGTCTCCATACTCAATCAACCTATTGATGGTATATATAAAGAAAAATACAGAGAAGGGGATAGATATGTATCTAAGTGGGTAGACAAACAATATATATATATATATATATATATATATATATATATAATTGGCTACTCGATTATGGCCATATTACATCCAACTAATAAATATACAATAATGACATGATAAACATGTTCCCTTCTCACTACATGTTCAACCTATGGACATAAGTCATAGGTACGGTCCACCAAAGATCATATAAGCCTACTACATGGATGTCCCCATTCTTTTACGGTCCACATCCCGAATATGTATGGCTCGTAACAGCATGGTAAGTCATAGGAGCAATTAAAGTAAGTAGATCGCTAAGTGAACAACTACTTCCACATCATGCATGCATCATAAATAATCATTCGATATGATCATTGAACAATCTAACATCCAACCATATGTATGTCGCAAGGTATCAAGGTCATATACCACATTATTCATCTCTAATATAGATAGAGAATCGCACGAACCCAATCCCGATGCATTCACTTCATTTAGTTTGGTCCTACCTAGGTCCTATTTCATTCTAGCCATGGCAGCGTTCACCAATAGACAAATAGGATATCTACAGGTGATCGATGAAGGATCAGCCGGTTGACCGGTGGTGGTGAGAACATTAAAAATGCACTATTCCAGTTTTACTAATCTTTTGGATCTGATTTCTTCTTGATTTCTTATTTTAATTGTTTGTACTTCACTCTTACTTATACATCAATATATTCATTTTAACATAATTCATTTGATTAATCCGTATAACCAAATAATTATTAAATATATTAAATCAACTTTACTGATTAGTATATTTACTGTTGTTATTATCCATTAGGGCATCTCTAGTGGATTACGCACATAATATTCAAGAGGCTGAATATTACGTGCGTAATCGCCCATGAAGTTCCAATGGTCAGGCGCCCATTTAATGGGCGCCTGACATATATAAAGTTTTTTATTTTTAATTTTTTAGCCCGTTTTTTATTTTATTTTTAAATATCAGGTGCCCATTTAATGGGCGTCCAAACCCAATTCAGAATCTTGAATCCCGTTTGTAATTGGCGACTGGAATGTGAATTCATAAAATTACATGCGTAATATTGATCATTGGAGATGCTCTTAGTGTATCAATTATCCATTAGTTCTATGTTTACTTCTTAAATTATTATAATATTCCATACGTAATATATATTCAATCATATGCCTAACCCTCTTGTATGAATCCAATTCGTTACTTTTATGTTCCAAATCTCTTCAGTTTGTGTTATACTTCATATATAACATTTATATATATATATATATTTAGTTATCTGACCATTGATTATGTATATACATTAGATAATAAATTATCATAATAAAATTCAAAAATTCACCATAGACTTAGATCAGAAACCATGAAGTACGAGTATAATTGTATCACACATTAAAAGATGGATTGTATTCACAATTATGTGATCGAAGCCCTCTAGTTTGACTAAAAGTCACTCAATTCCTCCGTTGGCCTAAAATGGGCAGTCCTAGAATCTCAACAATTTGACATGAGATCTGTATATTCGCATAGATCTCGCCTTGCTCATCATTTTAATATAATGTTTATGTGAACAAGTGAAGGTTTGAGAGAATTATTAGATTTTGATGTTTTGGCATAGAAGAGGGTTATAAGAAGAAGAATATAAAGGACAAAACCATTCGTTATCTCAGTTTATATAACTCGAGGGAGCAACCTTATATTTAAATTTGAATTGTTGGGCGTTTGATCCACTTCAGCCCGCTACAAATCCATAACTTAAATCACTAGTATCCCCTTCGTACGGTCTCTAATTCTAACGTTCTTATAGTCCGAATTGATCAGAAAAATCCGATTTAAGCAATGG
Organism: Allium cepa; assembly: GCA_030765085.1. Classification (NCBI taxonomy): domain Eukaryota; kingdom Viridiplantae; phylum Streptophyta; class Magnoliopsida; order Asparagales; family Amaryllidaceae; genus Allium; species Allium cepa. The sequence goes on along the minus strand of CM060931.1, from coordinate 917,553,698 downwards.
TGTAACCCTCATTATCTAGTTACTTTATTTATGAAATTTCATTTTTACCTTTATTAATTTTTTTTATCACTTGGGTAAACTAGATATCTATATTAGCAATCCACCTGTAACATCCTAAGGAAGTACGCACTGACCACATAGCACATTCTTCAGTTAATTCAAAGGATTATACCTCCAAGATTAGAATTTATGTCAAGCGGTTTACTCATAGTTGTCTTATCTAATAGGCTACCCTTTGTAGGTAAAATGGTCAAAATACCCTTATAAAAAATACTAAAATTTATGATGAGTGTCCATACCTACCCTATCTTTATGAGCATACATCAAGCCTTTAGTCATCGACGATCATATGGCATACAGATTGTTTTACTCCACAAATTATCGTCATTTAGAACTTGGTTACTCTGATTTCCAATATGCTCCAATACCAACCTCCCATAGTCACCATTGTACGGTACTGATCCATAATGGATCAACATCAATCCATGACATAGTGAAATTTCATGTTCTAATCAACTTCTTCTTCATACTTTAGCTCCAAGAACCCAAATTGGCATACAATATGGTTTGGTACTGATTTGTCATGGGTCGATACCAACCCATTTACTTAGCTAATTTTTCTCTATCATTGCTCCCATCGTCTTTAGATCCATATCCCAAGTTCTTGCCTTGATACAGATATATATAATTTGGTATAGATCCATTTTGATCGGTGCTGATCCATGAATTTAGGGAAATTTTATCTAAGTTTCCTACCCTAATTTCTAGAAATTAATCTATCTCTAACAGTATCGAACCCATTTTTCCATACAATTTAAGCTAACAATAAACCATACATGTCCAATTTAAATTGAACGAAAAGAGGATTGTTAGGGGAAAAAGGAGAAATAAGACATTAAGAAACTAAATAGCGTAGAATCTCATAATGGAACGAATAATCTATAATATACAACAAATCTTTAAACAAAGAAAACTGTAATATACATACATCAATTAGACTACACTAACCTATTTCAGCCTGGACAGATATAATGGCATGTCCTTACAATTGTTAATAAATACAACCAACAACCAATACAGCGGAATGCAAGGAAGACCTAAATACATCTTGGCCTCCAACTCGTCTCTTGAGCTCTAAAGTATCATACGTAAATCTGGAAAATATACTCGTCCTGACCTGAGCATTATACTAAAATAACCCAGGATTATAAAATATCTTTTAACATTAAACCTCTTTTCTAAAATCATTCAAACCCGACTTATTTTCAATTTCAATCTCTTTCAAATTTGTAAACTCCTTTAACAAATCCTTTTGAATAAACAATTTATTATATAATTATAATAAACATCATAAAAATATCTTTTAACAATTTTTTATAATATAAAAATAACTATAAAACATTACTAGTAGCATTATAATGAAACCTTTAAACTTTCAATACTATAATAAAATGTACCTTTAAACAATAAAAATGGAGAAATTCATTAACTTTTAAAGAATGTTAATATGATAATCACTAAACCTTAAATATAATTATATAACTTATATCAATATAACTAAATAACTTTAATTATAAATTAAAATATATTTTAAAACATTTTAAATAAATAATTAAATAACTTTAAAACAGAAATTAAATATTCTTAAATCACTTTTAAGAATCATATTAATAAATGATTAACTTTGAATCAATAAACAATGATTAATTATTTGCAAAACATTATTAATAAATAATATTTACCTTTTAAATCTTATTAGCATATATAATAATTATATTTTTAAACTTTATTAATAAATAATATATATTTTTAAAATAACTTTGTTTCCATAATTAAATTGTAATTTTAGAAAGGGGCTTAGCAATCACTATGGTACTTAAAAAGTTACATTAATTTATCCTTCTAAGTTAGAACATTTGGTATCTACACAAGCATACATATGTGTAAATTAAATCCACATTTAATAATCAACGGTCAACACAACAATTATCCAACATAAATTTACTAGTATGAACAAAGGTGCCTACCTTAATGCAATAACAGAACTGTGATTTATTCTGCTAAATAGATATCCAAATAATTATAGCAGAATGGATAATTTATTATACTAATTAAATGACCAATTATGTTAATTAGCGGAACAATATTTTATTCTGCTAATAGGTGTCCAAATTACTTTATTCAATTCAATTCAACTCAATAGTATTTTATTTGGTCAAATAAACATTACCAGTTTATGAGTAATAATTTAACCAATGCTATTAATTAAAAGCGTAATTAAATTCAATACATTTTCATATGTCATAATTTTTAAACGTTCCAATTCTACCAAAAAATTATACTGCAACATAATACTCGCCCATTCGAGTCCAACGCAAAAAACCGCATGTCAATCAAACTTAAAAAGAATGAGATATGGAATTTCTAAATTACAATACTTAACTAATTTATTTAAAATCAAATTTAGTTATATTCGCACCATCAACTACAAGCCCAAGGCCCAAAGCCCATATATACCCACCCAACCCACCATGGATTGTCCTCTTCTTCCCTAAATGCTCCAGGCCAATATCCTCACCATTAACGTTCACATGGTGTATGTGGACAAGCCCATCGCTCCACCGATCATCCATCCATGGCAATCAACGCATCCCAAATTTCGATCTCATCACCTAGCCACCCAAGACTTCACCTCCAACCAAGCCTACCTCCGACCAACCCTCGAACTTGTGCACATCCCATAGAAAAAAGATGACTCGACAATATTTGACTTCGATCGTCACCAAAATATGCCGCCCGAAGCACCTCTCCACCACGAATCCCAAACCAAGCTCGAAATTGCCTATCTTCGCCTCCAACTCCAGTAATCATTAACCCTAGATCATGACGATCATTAGTGACCATCATAGAATCTTGCCGAATTTCCACAAAAAATATTACACTCCACCCTGACTCCAGCGACGAATACGGCGTCAATCGATTTTAAGCCGATCGAGAGAAATCAATTTCTAAAATTTATGAACAATATATGCTCCTTGCTATAAATCGACGATATCTCGATCGTTGCTCAACAAAACCGAGTGCGATCAATTTTTAAAAATACTAGAGACCTATATGCACAACTTTAAGCTAATTGCAAATAGATCGGAATGTTTGGATTTTTGAATGAAGAAGTAGATTTTGAATTCTTGTTTTTGAGATACTTGTTGTCATCAAAATGGAGAAGAAGACCCCTATGTGATTTATATACGCATATAGCCAGCCTACACAAGTGATGCTTACTTATAGTATGACCCAAGATTCTTGCAAAAAATCAAGGCAAGATTAGGCATGAAATCAGGAAACAAAATGGCCGGGTACACTACAAGAAAATTCACCTTCAACAGCAACATTTGTCAGCGTTTTTTAAGGAAATGCTGTCGATAATATTTTAAACGAACAATATTAATCAACAAACGCTGACATTTTAGGGATAGAGCTAAAAAATTAACGCGGGACTAAAATTTCTTTCTACCGCCTTTCCTTCTTATTCTCATTCCTCATTACAAAAAATATCAATTATCTTCTTCACCAAAATCTCCTGCATTTCATTCTTTGTCCCGATTTCTTCAAATCTAATCTCAGTTCTCTTGTTCATACTTTATTTGTTCCTTGAATCATGTTCATTTCATAATTTTACACCCGATATCCCCAAATACCAAGCATAACCCTAAATCGAAATCGCCAGCATCTGTCCAACCATCGCTTCAATTCTACCACCACAACATGCGAACGACTGCTTAGATGGTTGCGAATCTGTTTTGGTGTGCGGTTTTGATGGTTGCGAATCTGTTGGCTCAGAGTCGTCGATGTTCAGGAAGCTACGGTGAGACTGGCACTATTCTTTGGTTTGATTCTGGTGAATGGCAGTTGCGAATTTTTTTTGGGTATGTTGTCAGGAGATTGTTGGTGGTCAAGGGGCTAGGAGGTTGCGAGTTGAACTGTGGTGGGTGTTGGTTGGAGTTTTGTGTATGCTTGTGATGTTTGAGGCGATTGGGATTTCACAGAAATTAGCATTCGAGGATTGTTTAGATGGTTCTGGTGAGGCTGCGTAGTTCGACTTTGGGTTGTAGAGCTTTGGGTTATTGAAGTCGCTATTGTGCTGGAATGTTGGAATGCTGGTGTTTGACAGTGATGTGTAGGCTGGTTGTCTGTGGTTCTGTTAACCGAGAAACGCATAGCAATGAAACAGTGTGATTGTTGTTTGATAGTAGTGGTTATTGAAGTTGTAGTTGGAGCTATGTAGTTGTCTCTGGCAAGTTGGCTGTTTGAATGGTAGGGGAAGATGACAGAGGAGGCAGCAGTGTTGTGATATTGGCAAGGTGGTTATCAGTGTTTAGCAATTTGGAAGCAGTGTTGTTGACAGTTGAGTGAAGTCAGTGGTCGGTAGTCGAAGTGAGGACAAGTTGAATATGTGACGGAAATGAAGTTGAGTTGATGTTGTATGACAGTGGAGTGGTTTTGAGGCAGGAAGCTGTGTGGTGGTTGTACTGTGGTATGAAGCAGTTTTGGAGGTGGTTGTCTTTTTCAGGCTTATCATGATTTTTTTGTCTTTTTCAGGCTTATCATGCTTAGAGGAACCAATGAGTCAGCATTTTATTGACAATGCAAAGTTTTCTATGGCATCTGCTTCATCAAATTCATGTTCCTCACAATCTCCTTCAAGTTCTTGCTTGAGTTGCAGGTGGGATCTTTGTCTTACAAACCTGTAGACCCTGTGTTCTTATAATATGTGGAAGTTTGCTTCTTTATAGTAATATATGTTAATGTTTTTTAAGAAAATAATCGATCCTGAGGCTCGAATGCTAGTCGTTTCCTTTACATCCAACATTCATTTCTGTCTAAATTGTTAAACCTCTGACCTTCCTTTTGTCTGTTATTAGTATTCAGTAGCAGCAGCAGCAGTTTAAATTTATTTCTAAAAGCACCCATTTCTACGCATATGCTTTTCTGAATAAACAAGTTTTCTTTAATGGAAATATCAAACTATCGAGGCAAAATTTTAGTAATTCATCGGATTTGGATTTAATTATTCATAATCCAGCGGATTGGGTAATAATGGTACATAATCCATTGGATAATGAATCTTAGTACTAAGGATATATGGATTGATGTTGTGATCCAAATCCTATCCATTCAGAAGTCTATGGAGTGTGGCCAAGTCGTATTACAAAATCAAATTACATTAACTAAGGTTTTCAAACTGAAATTATTTCCAATGCCACCCTTAAGATTCCGAACCAGCTCTAATTTCACACACACACACACACACACTGATAAGGCTTGAACCAATGGATTTAGGTTCACTTGAATGTGTGCTTTTTGATGATGCAACTATAGCCTTAGGTTATGATACACAATTTCACTATCACTTGATCATCTTCCCATTTTTTGGCTCCTAGGAAAACTAGTAGTTTATACACCAATTTGCAACATAGTTTTCATTTTACTTAATGACCCATTGGTCAACCACTCCCTTTTCTTTTCGGCCAAGGGTTTTATGGTTGATAAATATTTGATGATAAATTTACTAACTATAATCATGACTAAAGAGCAAGTATTTATGGTTGCAAATTTTCAATTAATACCTGTGATGATTTGATATTCATTTGAGGAAGGAGACGAGCAAGCCTAGCAATGTGCTCAAAAACATGGTTACAAGTACATTGCTGTATATTATTTTCTACACAATTATCAGTATCTTGATGACATTTATCTGATGTTTATTTGAGGGCATCATTTTCAGGGTAGAAGCAAAGTCATTGCATCATTTGTCAGCTAAATATTGCCCTCTTTCACCTCCTCCACGATCAACAATTGCTGCAGCATTTAGTTTGGATGGAAAGACAATTGCTTCTACACAGTGAGTTATTATTGTTTGTACTTGTAGTAGAAATTTTTTCATAAATAATTGTTATTATTCTCTTAAAGGCTAATGGCTGTTCTACAATAAGTTGCTAACTCTGTCTAGTTATATTCCAGTGGTGATCACACTGTTAAGATAATCGATTGCCAGACCAGGAGATGTTTAAAAATCTTGAGTGGCCATCGGCGGACACCATGGGTGGTATGCATAATACATCTATCATTATATTCATCACTTAAGTTTTTTCTATTTTTTCATATATCTGTCGATGGATATTTTCGTGTGTGCGTGTACACATACACATATGTATGTATGTGCACCTGCACACATGTGGACCACATACACTCTTTTATGCATGTATTATCGTGGTGTGTGTATTTCTGCTTCCGGCAATATCTTTATATGCTAACTGTTAATTGCGGTTATGTTAGGAATTATGATCCAATATATTATACCCAGTTATGACCACTCAGAGTGTTATATATCAACAATCATTTACATTCACCAAAAGTCAATTTCCATTGCAACGCACAACGTTTGGAAATTCATCTTTTTAGGCTAATAATTAAATCACTCCAACAAGAATTTGAAACAGAACCAGAATCTTATTATTATGTCCAAGAATGATATATTTCACTGAAGACCAAACAAATTACAAAATATTTTAGCCTATTTTTTTCCATTCTTGCAGGGGAGAAAGTCCTCATCTACCTTGACTGACATCCTTAAGCATTAAATACTTTGTTTGAAAATTAGATATACAAGGAAGATTGAGCATGTACTTTTTCTTACATTAAAAAACACATCATTTTGCGTCATTGTTTTTTATTTTTATTGCCTGAAAATAATAGATTACAACCTGAGACCTAACAAGATAGCCTAGTTTAATTTCTTCGATAGTGGATTCTGTTATCGAGTGGATAAAAAAATGTTTCCTGCATCTTGTTTATTTTTCCTCTTAATTTTAGGAAATGTGTATTCATGTATTATTTATTATTTAGAGTCTCAATTACTGATTCCCTGCAGGTAAGATTTCACCCACTGTGCACTGAAATACTTGCTAGTGGCAGTTTGGATCATGAAGTAAGGCTGTGGGATGCACAAAGTTGGGAGTATAACAACTTGAAAGAACAAAATCAACGGTAATTTTTTGTGATTTTTGACAAATTTAACAAACCATTTTTACACCAGGCTTATTCTAAAAGCTATATGCTTATTTACAGGATTTAACAAAAATAATAAAGTCAAGAATGATAAATATGTCGAGAATGATAAATATGGTAATATTTAATATAACTTCGAACAAAATTATGCAATAATTATGTGGTAGTAATCGATGATTACGATGATAAGATCATAATTCACAATTAAAAGTATTATAATATTAGTAAAAAAAATCAATAAGCAACTGTTACTGCAGTTAAATGTCCACGCTAATATTCACCATGCCCTTCAACTTTCCCATTATTACATAGTAAAAAAAATCAATAAGCAACTGTTACTGCAGTTAAATTTATTTTATAGATAATTATGCTTATATCTTTGGAAAAATTAGGCTTTTGAACTTCCATTCAGGAGTTGGAATTATTTTTACCATTTGATTTTCTTGCAAACAGTTTCTTACAAATGGTTTATTGTAAATTTGGCAAAAATCTCCAGGACAAATGTAGGTTTCCCAGCAAAATTTGATGCTGTTGGTCATGTTCATCAAATTACCATGTTGAAGACCTCTCAGGTGAAATCTTCTCAGTTTCTTCTACATATTCATCTTCCTTATGCTTTCTTTGACAGCTAATAGCCTTTTAGCATAATTTGATATGTTAAACTAAAGAGATATACAATATATGTAGTTATAGATATGTGAAAATACAGAATCTATTATGTGCATTTTTCTAGACAAAGAACCCATATATATGTTATCAAGTATACACAGATTATATATTAGGCTATTGTTATAGCAGCACAAAAGCAAAAATATTTTATATGATTTATATTGTCCTCCTAATTAATGATTATTAAGAAGCATTTTCCAGTTTTTATCTTTACTTTTCTAATTTGTAAAAATTATTATTGTTTCCACCACCATCATGGCCGCCATGACCACCGACAGCAGAACGATGGATATGCAAAAAATGGGTACTAGCAAACAAATTTAATTAATATCGTCAATATAGTATTACCGTAGAAGTTTATAGAAATTTATTAGAAACACGGTTAAAGTCTAGTATTTAAATTTAATATTGGATGGTCAACGGTAGACTCATGTAGTCTCTTTAGTTGAAATTTTACATTGGTATAGATACAATATTAGTTGTTTGGTTATTTACCGACTATATAGGGTAATGGGATTCCCTATTAACCATTCAACAATTACATACTACATTATTTTTTGCAAACATGAAAGCTTGCTCAAATGTTTCAGACTCTCTGAAACAGTGACTGCAGTGTATAACTTTGGTTTAAAAATGCCACCGTTTGCTTTTGTGACCATGGGATGGCCTGCTCTTACTTGTGGTTGTTCTTCAACATTTGCTTGATTATTGTTATTTCCTGATTGATTTTGTAGACGGTCTGAATTTTCTTCACTAACTCGATGAGTTTGCTGACTTGAGTGTGCAGGAGATTGACTGAGATAGCTGGGTAGTCCTGGTGACTCATGACCTGGTTGCTTTGACATTGTGAGTTGAGACTCATTAGCTCCAGCAGTCCTTTCAGTCTCCCTTGTTTGAGGCATATCAGTGCACACAGGTAAATCAGGTATTGATACTTTTGGATTATATATTTTCTTGGTAGTTTTTATATCTGCATTCCTAAAGGAAAATACATACTCATTAAACACGTTATAAATATTTTTTCCATTATCATCAAGACATTTATATCCCTTTTGTTTTGTCCCATAACCTAAAAAGGTACACGGTCTTGATCTGAAGTTCAGTTTATGAGTATTATATGGTCTCAAGTAGGGAAAACATGGACAATCAAAGGATCTCAAGTGTTGATAATCAGGTTTAACTTTGTATAGCGTTTCTATAGGACTTATTCCTTTGAGAACTTTTGTTGGCAAACTATTAATTAAATAAACAGCTGTGCTAAATGAATTAGACCAAGATTTTAGTGGCAGAGATGCCTGAGCTAGCAATGTAAGACCTGATTCAACTGTGTCTATGTTTTCTCTGAATGAGATCATTTTGTTCAGATATATAAGGACGTGTAGTTTTATGAATTATTCCCTTTTTTGTTGAAAAAACTGCTGAGTGGACTATACGCAGTTCCACAAACAGTTTGCATTATCTTGACTTGACAACCAGTTTGTTTTTCAACTAAGGATATAAAATGAACAACTACATTGCATGTTTCAGACTTTGATTTCAAAAAATAGATCCATGTGTACCTAGATAAAGCATCAATAAATGATATATAATATTTGTAGCCATAGTCTAAACATATTGGGGCTGGACCCCAAAGATCAATTGCAGCTAATTCTAAAGGTTTAGAGTACATAGTTAATGAATCATTAAATGCTAATTTGTGGCTTTCACCCATCTGGCAGTATGAACAAATATATGGTGCAGATGTATTATCAAAAGGAATTTTATTTTCGCAAAGTACTTGTTTAACAATTTTTGCATTTGGATGACCAAGTTTATAATGCCAAAGATCAAATACATTTTTATCTCTCTGGCTGAACAGTTTCAGCCATGTTACAATACTTTTGTTTTCTTACAAATTTTGCCCTGACAGCAACACTGCAAAAGAATTTCTTTAATTCGTATGTCTCTAACTAAACAACAATTAAGGTAGAACTCAAAATAGACATTATTATCTTTAGCAAATTGTGATACACTCGCGAGATTTTTCTTTATTCTTGGCACTCTTAATAAATTATTTGAAAATAACTGCCTTGCACCTTTGATGGATGCATTTCTAGTATGAGTAATACTAATAGACTCTCCATTTCCCATGTAAATTGATTGTTTACCTCTATACTTCTTATTTTCAAGATTTAAATTGTCAAGATTGCTTGTTACATGATTAGTTGTCCTTGAATTTGGATATCAGCTTTCATCCTGAATGTGTTCTAATCTTGTAGTGACATCTAGGATTGCTTATCCTGTTATTCTCAGATTGAATACTTGTATCTGTTTGTACTTGAGCCATATTAACATTGATGTTCCCATTTCTTTGATTACTTTGGTTCTGATTAGGCACATAATTGACATTAAGTCCGAAATAGCATTTCATTGCATTGTGACCTAGTTTCTCACAGATTTGACATTTTGGTCTATTGTTATTACCACTCCATCTTCCTCTACCTCTAGCCCTGTTTGAGTATCCACCTCTTTAATAATATTGACTCTGTTTGTTGATGTTTTGTCCTTTGTTTTTGGAACTAGTTGCATAGTTGATTGATAAGTCAGAATCCTGTGGTTTCTTGTGATCATTTCTTTCTTCGTGTGTTGAATGAACATATTGTATAGAAGGTAGAGTTAGTTGATATGATATGACTGCTACAAATGCTTCATATTCATCACTGAGACCATTCAAGATGGTCAAAACTTGTTCATTTTCAGTGATCTTGTGACCTGCAGCTTCTAACATATTACATATATTGTTGACTTGTGCTAAATATTCCCTCATAGGTTGATTGTCTTTAATGATGTTTTGCAGCGGTCTTTTGTAATGCTTAACCTTTGCAGCTGATTGAGTATCCAAATCTCATTTGCAGATTTGCAGCCAATCACTTGTGATAACAGATTTGTATTGATGGATGATAACAACCAAGAACTTATTAGCCTATCTTGTCTGTAATATTTTATGTAATCTTCATTACTGATTAATTTGTTTTATTGGTCAGCAATGCACCTTGGTGGGATAGATTCAGTTCCAAGAATGAATCCTTCAAGACCATATCCTTGAATTGCAGTTTCAACTTGAAGTTTCCATAGAAGATGATTATCTTCTTCAAAATGGATGGTGATAAGTTGACTTTGTGGGCTAAGGACAGGCTTGATCAACTTTCCAGCTACTTCTGCAGTTTGTTGCTGAGGATTGGTGATATTATCAGAGGTTGCTGAGTTGGTGTCTCCTTCAGCCGTGTTGAAATCAATAAAAGAGATAACTAGCTTGATGATTCAGAAACTTGCAGTTGCAAGATTGCTTCAGATGCAGTATGCTCAGGTTAGTTGCAGCCAGAATCAAATGATGAATGTGTTCTGATGATTTCTTGGCAGGGCAATTACTTTCTTTCTGCCTTTGATTGCTTTCTTGATATCTATTTTTCTTTTCTGAATCTTCTTGCTTTGGAATTTGCTTAAAAACTTGTTGCAGTCAGAAACTTGTTGATTTCTTTGGCACGGCACCTGTTTTAATAAGCAAAATCAATTATGTAACCCAAATGATGAGATATACCTGATGGGTTATCAAGATATCAGATGATGATAATTCTCTGATGATATCTTGACTTCTTTCTTTCTTCAAAATCTAATTTCAATGCCGTTAAGCTTGAAACAGCTCTGATACCATGATAGAGAATTTGAAAAACTATGTTTAGCAAGAGAATTGATATACAATAGCAATTGCTTTTTATTCAATCAGTTTGTAATTGCTTCAGTTTGTACATGATATAGTTGCATTTATAGTGTGCAACTCTATGTGGGCCGATTCAGATACACAGCCCAATTGGCTATATTATACCCGAACCGCTATTCTAAGTATTATAAAAATTTAAATAATAATAATAAAGTCAACTAAGATTTTTGAATATTAAGTAAGCTTATAAAAATTAATCAAGTATTATAAAAATTTAAATAAGTTAACTAAGTTTTATAAAAATTAACAAGTTTAATTTATAAAAATTATCTAAGTATATAAAAATATAATATACAACAAAATCTTCTATAGTAGTAGTAATAATAATAATAATAATTATTACTATTAACTAAGATTTATAATAATAATACTAAGTTAACTAAGATTTATAAATATTAAATAAGTTTATAAAAATTCACCAAATACTATAAAAATTTAACTAAGTTAACTAAGCTTTATAAAAATTAACAAGTTTAGTCTACAAAAATTAACAAAGTATATAAAATATAACTAAATCTTCTATCTTCTATATAATAATAATAATAATCGTAATAGTAATAATAATAATGGTAATAATAATAATAAACTAAGATTTGTAATAATAATAATAATAATAGGTTAACTAAAATTTATAAATATTAAATTTATAGAAATTAACTAAGTATTATAAAAATTTATCTAAGTTAATTAAGTTTTATAAAAATTAACAAGTTTAGTTTATAAAATATAAAATATAACTAAATCTTATATTATAATAGTAGTAGTAGTAATATTTATTATTAACTAATAATTATTATAATAATAATAAGTTAACTAAGATTTATAAATATTAAATAAATTTATAAAAATTTAACTAAGTTAACTAAGTATGATTATTATAAATTTTTTTTAACTAAGTTAACCAAGTTTTATAAAATTTAGCAAGTTTAATTTATAAAAATTAACTAAGTACATAAAAATTTAAAACATAACCAAATAATAATAATAATTATTATTACTATTAACTAAGATTTATAATAATAATACTAAGTTAACTAATATTTATAAATATTAGATAAGTTTATGAAAATTAACTAAGTATTATGAAATTTTAACAAAATTAACTAAGTTTTATAAAAATTAACAGGATTAGTTTATATAATTATAATATATAACTTAATATTTTATACTACTAATAATAATAAACTATGATAAATAATAATAATATGTTAACTATGAATTTCTTTGAATTCTCATTTTATTTTACATTTGCCTCTCTACATAAAAAAAAACAGACATTTCAAAACAAAAATACAAAAAAAAAGTTTTCATTTCAGTTTTTTTTACAATACAATTGCAATTTTGAATTTTCAGTGTTTTTATAGCACTTGCTTTGTGTGCATTTCTGTTCACTATTTCACACTGTGCATTGTGCACACTATTGCTCTGTTCACCACTCACAAGCCTGTTCACAATATTCAACCCATCGACAACATACCAGAATAGCTTGCTGACCAACCCTGCTTTACAGTCATCAGCTTCTCCTCACAACTGCATACACACCCCATCACCATACTTCATCCCTGTTACATTTGCCATCCACCACCAATTCTCTGGCCATCCCCTTGTCATCACTACCACAAACAGCCACGACAACACTTCAAACCAACTAACCAGAAACACTGCTTCCACCATCAACCATTGCTTGATTCTCCCATACAAAACAAACCCGATCATCCCACTCAAACAACAGTGCAACCTCCCATTTCAGCCACTTCAGAACAAGTCATACACCATTCAACTATACATTTCATTCCCCGAATAGCCTTCTGCCTTCTCACAACTAATTGCTGTACCACTACATCAGTGCCTTCCACTGTTTCATTGGCCACCACCGTTTCATTCATTCAAAATTGCCAACCTTCCATCCACTTGCTAGTGACATAAAAAATTCAAGTCTACCAGATACAAAACTTCTTCAACCCTGTACATTTGCATTCAAACTGCTGCCATCAATAAACATCCTCCTCCATACAAACGCTACTCACAACATTGTAATTTCTCCCCTACATACAAAAATTCAAGTCTCTTCATTCAACTACACTTTGCATTAAGCGATTGTCACGATGAATTCAACATTAAATTGGACAAGCAAATTCTAAAAGCTCTTTCATTCTCAGAAGTCCACATCTTTTTATCCGAGTCTCTTTGGTTCTTCAGATCTTTTCCTCGGGTAATAATCGCGTTCTCTTAAAAGTTTATTTTTCGGTTAACAAATTTTCTGCGTATATTTCTATGACGTGGGTACCGATTCTTAGTAGTTAAGTGTCATTTCTATTATTGTTTGGTGGATAATTTTTGATATGAAGTGATATCAGCTTGCAATTATAGATATGTAGCTTTGATCCTCTTGTTAATTGTTTCTTATAATTTTTATTTAGCTGGATTTATAGTTTTAGGAGCTCGATGATACATTTGTAGCTTGATGCAGTGTTGCTGGAAGTAGTGAACTGTGGGGATAGAGTGGTCGAGGAGAGTTGATGGTTATGTGATGGTCAGTAGTTGTTCTGTGCCAGAGGTGGAAGGATGGTTGTATGAAGTGGTTATGAGGGGTGGAGCACTGGTATGTTTGTTAGTTATGTATGATGATGTATTGGTTGCTCTGTGGAGATGTGTGTGAATTGTAGACGTGTTTGAATGCAGAAGTGCAGGAGTTCTGGTTTGTGTGGGTTGTGCAGATATGATGGTGTGGTCGGGTTGAAGCAAAGCAATGGTGGCAGTTTGATGGTATGTGGTCAGATGTGAAGGGTTGGTAGGTATTGAGAATGTTTTTATTTTGAACCGAAGTGGAGGGATAGGGGACTGTGTCAGCAGCGGCTCGAGTTTTGAACTGATGTTGATGAAGTATGTTCAGTGAAGGGTTGGTGAGTAAGAACTGTGGTGGTTTTGATGTGTTTGTGCACTGATATATGTGCACAGTTGGATGTTGAATGACAGTGGGGGTTACAGTGGAGCAGTTTAGCTGTAACGGTGCAGTTTAGTTATGTGATATGAATGGTAGTGGTGTGGGTGCACAGTACGAATGTGCAGGTGGGCAGAAATGAAGTGGTTGAGAAGAGGGGAAGCAGCAAGGCAGGAGTGTATTGGCAGAGGAGGTAGTGTGGTCAGTGCTGCTAGTTCGACAAAGGTAGAGTGGTATATGCACAGTGTGTGGTTGTATGGTCAGTGACGAATGTGTTCAGGCAAGTTGATGAGAAGATGGGTATGAAGTATCTGCAGTTGCATTTGTTGCCTTGGTTGTCGGTGCAGATATGTGCCTTTGTCCACTGTCGTAGGATATTAGTTTATAAATATTATCGTTGTTTATGGATTTATGTAAACTTTGTTTATGGATATTGTATTCAACTTAATTTATTGAAATGGTTGATTGTTATGTTTTTATATGATATTTTTTAGTTTGATTTGTATATGTTATGTATATTATCCGGTTGAAATATAATAAAATGCTATTTAGATTAATGATACCAGTGTGTAAATATTGCAATGGTGCAACGCTGTAAAAATAGTACAAACAAACAACAGCGTTTAAACCGTGCTGTCAATTCTATGAAAAGATAATGTACATTGCTCCAACAGCATAATAAAAATGCTGTGAAAAGGGGAGCAACAACTGTGGAACGGGAGTTATACAGCGTTATTAACAACGCTGTTATATCCTATTACAGCGTTTTTAGAACGCTGTTAAAAGCTTATTTTGGTGTAGTTATAAACGCTGTTGAAACATAATACAGCACGTCTGAAACGCTGTAAAAACATTATTGACAGCTCGTAATAAACGCTGTCACAGAGATGTTTCAACAGCGTTTATAGAAACGCTGTTGTAAGTTATGTATATACGACAGCATGTCGTTATACAGCGTTTCTAATAACGCTGTTGTATCATATTACAGCGTTTATCAAACGCTGTTAAAAGCCTTTTGTGGTGTAGTGGTAGGTTGGAGGTGAGGGGTAAAGTGTTGTGTGTTAATGTATTTTGTTTTATGTATGGCCAAATTCATGCAGTAACAAAAACAGAAAAAGAGAAAGTGATTGTTTTTCTCACTATTATTCAAATGTGCATGTCTAACCTACTATGTGTGCTTCTATGTGCTCAATATATAGTATGCTAAAGTTTCTTCCCTTCTTAGGGTATAAAGCAAAATACATGAAAAGTAAGAGAAAAATGTGCAAGTACAAAATGACAAGAGAAAATGGAGGACGCGAGTGAGCGGATGTATAGGCAAAAGAAAGTGTTGTACGTATGTATTTAAGTTTAGAAAAGTTGTTTTAAAAAGTTAGATTTTATGGTAGCCCGTTGCATAAAATTCCATCTGCATACGAGCCACGAACGCTAGAAATAAAAACACAATCATGCACAATAATGTGATACGATCATAAAATAATAATAATAAAATAGACATGTTAACTTATTCTATAAAGTTTCAAAAGTATCGATGTTTAACGTAAAAAGGTCAAACAAAAATTTAATTACTTTCCAAACTAAAATTTTTGGAAAAATCTTATAAATCAAATTAAAAATATGTCATCAAAAATTGAACGATTATTTGAATATAGATTTTATTACAATTTAAATTCAAATATGAATATTTAAATAAATTAAATTTCAAATTTGAAGACTCAAAATTTACATGTTATTATGCTCTCTTCCCCTTAAAAAAGAATTTCATCCCCAAAATTTCACTATGAACACCTAAGACTATTCATAGGCTGCATGATGTTCATAAATCATTTACATACAAAATATGATTCGATCGCTATTCAAATACATAACTTTATTTCTAAACTAGTATCGCTCACCCGGTTCTCTAGTGTAGACTCTGGTCAGGCTTTTTAATTAGAAATCTACATTCTCTTGATATAGTAATATACTATAATGGAAAATCATGGTTCCATATCAAGAAGCCTTACCAAATGTTTGCATCCAAAGATCAAGTAATAGATTCTTATTTAGAATGGTGTAGAACACCTCAAAGCCATATATTCGAATCTTAAATCAAAACTATAAGAGAAGGAGAAATGATCTATGTCCATTCTACGCACTTACTTAATTGGTTCTCCCTAATACCAATTCTATTTTCACTAAATTATTTATGAAAACATTTCATAAATCTAAACTTATGTTAAACTTGTATAATACTCCTCTACATCCTAAGAGTATATACCCTTGTTTGATTTAACTATTCCATTTTGCATTTATTTTCCTAAGTGTACTCAAGATCCAAATATCCGGGTTTTATTTCAAAAACTTTTTTGAAATGAACTGTATTTTAACCCTGGTAAATATATATTTATATATAGTCTGTGTAACTTCAAAATGATACTAAGGAACCGGGTACTACCAAACAGTAGTATACATTCCTTTATCAAGAGGATAATACTCAAGAGAAATGTTTGCCATCTGCTCTCTTTTCCAAATTTCAGTTATTTCGAGCCACTCATGCAAGTTAACTTAAAAATACTCTACATTTTTCCAACAAAACATTTATCACCAACTTGCTTTAGATCCATGGGTTTGAACTTGTCTTAGTTGTATAATGATAAAGAGAATAATTTACTAAGTAACCCGACAACGTTCACCTAGGAAAACATTCGATCATCACTTAGAAGATTATTTCGATTACCACAGAACAAATCGAGACTTGTTTTCCCAAACCGATCCAAAGCAAATACTTCTTACTAAAAAATTTCATTCCAAAAAAATTTATACCTGGACCTAAATGTTTTTAGATAATATTATTATTATTTCAAACCTTGAAAATCAAACATATTTTTCAAAAGTACTGCGTATTATTCCTCAAGTTTTCAACTTAAATTCTTTTTAATTTAAAGACACTTTCTTATTAATTCATTTTATAAGATCAGCTTTTATAAAACTGCTTATCAAGTAATTATCTCAAAAATATTTTATTTTCCTTTTAATAAACCCCTGTATTAAAACCTAATTTTATAAAATCAACTTTTATATAAAATCGCTTCTAAAATATTTATTTCAAAATAATCTGATTTTCTATAAACATCTTTTATTAAATCAAAATTTTAACCTAACTGAACGCCTCATTGTCAAATAGTGAAATTTAATTCATTAGGTGTTTGTTTCAATGTTCCTAAAATTTCTACCTATCCAACATAGATATCAAAAGGAAGATTTTAAATAGATTAACCGATAATTGTCAATGCTCAGAAAATGGGCGAGCATGACCGATCAAATCTTAGATGATAATGATTGAATATTATCATTTCTAACAACCAAGTACAACCAAGAACAATTATATTAAAATTTTGAAAAATTATTCTTTTATATATAAAAATATATTCTTAGGTAGAATTACTTCATTTACCCAAATTTTTAAATCAATATTGTATCAGCTTGGCCTCGTTCAAGTATTTAGGATATCGCTATCAATAATAATGGTTAGATGCATTGACCAGAATTCTTAAGCCACACAACAGATCAAACAACACAATTAAAACACTTTTATATCACTGACAATTGCACGCTCTATAATGACCCGTAAGTATATCTCTTTAAATAAATGATCGTTTCGCTTTATCGATATAACAATAATTTTATAAATAATTTTTACTATTAATTTATATGATTTTATAAATAAAACATGATCGTTTTAATTAGTTAAGAATGATAAGAAAATTTATTTTCAAAAATAATTTACAAATATATGCATATTAACTAAAAAGAGAAAATATGACCGAAAATCGAAATCAAGATTTGTAACAATACAATGCGTGGAAGATGTGCAACGTTGTAGAGATATGTAACATACATATAAACATGTACATATGCATATATGAGAACATGCACATAAACATAGATATACAAATATAATCGAGTATAAAAGTATAATATAAAATATATAAGATATTTTAAGCTTTCTTACTCCTTAAGCATACATAAATCAACATATGCATACCATGAGACGATGGAAGTGATGGGCACATGGAGGGGGAGCTTTTACCTTACCTAATGGGGAAGTGATAATGATGGAGCCATGTGATGGTGATGCAAAAGATGATGTGTTCATAGACATTTTTACTCTCTTCTTTTCCTATAAATACCCTACTTTCTTCTCTTCATTTTCATTCATCTCCTTCTACATATTTCTAAGCTTTGTCTTTCTATTTAATGGCATATACCCTAAGAGAAATTATGAAAAAAAATATTCCAAAAAGAATCTAAATTTATAATATAAAGTTATATATACTTAAAGGCCTCAAAATAATTTCGAAACTCCTATTTTCTCCTTATTCTTCATAGCCTCCGCCCTACTTCATTTAATGTCGAGCACTCCCTTGCTCCACTCTAGGCCGTGCACCCCATCCCCCCCCCCCAAATTCCCCCAAGCCACCCCAAGCTTTGGTCAAGGCATCTAGGAGCTAAAATCCAAAGAATCATAAGATGTGGAAACCATTGAAGAATGTTGAATATGAATTTTAATGATGGTTGTTAAATATGAATGTTGAAACATATTCAAGTCACGGAAATACACGTCGATAAGCACGTAGGAATCACTTTCCTCTATATAAATTAATTTGTGTTTATGGAACATTTTAAAAAGGTTTTAATATGATTTATAACTACTTTATAATCATTTAGAAGTGGTTTGGTAAAGTTTGAATTAGAAATAAAAATTTAGTCAAAAATAAGTACGTTGCGTAACGGTAGTTTGCAATTTCGCGCCATAAAAGTCAAATGAATGTATAGAATGGAATATAACTCATAATTCTTCAAGATAAGAATTTTATGAATTATTATATCCATAGTTTTAAACGAACAAAAAAATCAAGATTTTGATAGGTAGATTTTGAAATATGAGTAAAATACGATTTTGAAAAATCGCGGTTTTGCAATTCGAAATCCAAAACTGGATTTATTTGAAAATGATATTTTAAAATTATTTAAAAATGTGAAAAAAAATCTTATACATCTTTTAAAATGTTATAAAAGTGATTTGAATTATCAAATTGAATTTCCAAATAACAAAAAGTTGTTTTGATCAATATAGGTTAAAAAAGCACTTTCCGTAGCACTTTTCCACGACACTTTTCTATAACTTTTGAAATATAGTTTTAATAAAAATCCTTTTTCAAATATTTTAAAAATGTTTTTAAATGATTAATAAAGTGTTTTAAATAAGTTTTGAAGGATTTAGGGAATGGTTAATGATTTAAAGTCGATCAAGTAACTTGACCCCCTTATAGGTGTTGAGAGATAGTGTATAAGCTGGAGTTTGGAAAACCAGTTTTCTGCTTTCCTGGACAATCCGAACTGGCTTGATGGAGGGAATAGTGAATTTGGTTTACTCAGATCAATATCTAAGTGAAATGAAGAAATGATTATGAATTTATTCCAAGTTTACAAAGGGTTTTAAGTTATCAAAGGATTTAATAAGAGAGGTTTACTGACTTAGTATATACCAGAATGAATGTTTAAGAAATGTATATCTCTAGAAGATATTTTGATAAAAAGGACTTAATAAATTAAAGAATGATTCCATATTTACTTGATCTCTTTTATCGATGATTGGTTCGAAGGAACCGGAGTCGGATTTGGATGATTCCTACCCGAAGATCACTTTGAACCAATTTACAAATTTGAAGTAAAGATATGAAGATAAGTGTGGAAGATGGAATGTAGGGCTAATTGTCACTGACCCTCAAAGGAAATTTCTCATATCATATTATATGACAGTAGTTCTTCGTTTAAGATCTTCGATGCAAGGACTTCTCGTTACTAATCCTAGGGTAATACCCGACATGATGTGGTAGGAGAGTACCTTCAGTTTGTCCTGTTCCTGGACAACTTGTATGGACGAATGTCTGGCGTTGCATTTCTAGTTACATAAATGATCTCTATGAATGTATTTTCTGCTTGGTGGCGGAGAAGGCAAATTCTCTTAGCTTAACATCATTTCCTAAGACATATGAGCATAGGAGCTATATGTTTGTAGAAACCAGTTTTGTGACCATGGAATGGTAGTGTGGCATTCAAAGAAAGATGATGCGCTACATGAAAGATAATCGTTGCCTCAAGCCTCACACCAGGAAATAGCCAAAACAGGGTAGATGCAGCAAAGCTATATGGTTCACAACCATTAGGCTATGATAATCCCCTTCTAGATATATTTCTACCCACTATGATGTTCAGGTTTAAATTATTAGGTATATGCTAAAAGACATCTCGGATAGGTTGGTAACAACCAGGGTGATCACATATTCGGTACCATCTAGGAAAAGGTAGGCCGGTCTTGTTTGGTAGATGACCATTAGTTGGGCCTCGGTACATTCCTCTAGATACGTACTGCTGAAAGGTAGTCCCTTCACCTGGTCATTTGTATGAAAATCCATTCTTCAATAAGTTCCTGTCATTTTTTTATAGAGCCTAGTATGCTGAAATTTAATAATGGTAACTATTTTGGCTAAGATTAACACGTTTACTTGCAAATGTTTTCAAATAATGTCAATAAAAATAATATCCTTATTTTTACGTAAAAATTATTTTGGTCTTCATAAGGTAAAAATCTTGCCGCGTTTATGTGTGACATGGTCTTATAAGATACTTTTTTGTTCTCAAACATCTTATTTTGAGTTCTCACACCAGTCTCATGACTGACCCGAAGTTTATTTTGTTTTCCCTTTAAACTCTAGGTGCCCTATTTTTCTAGGCAGCCAATTAGTCAGAATCTTGTTTGGAGTATTTTGGGGAAAGCATGCTGGAAGAGAATTTTGGAGCATGGAGCTAGAGCATCTGATATCTATCTTTTTTTTTCCGCTGTGTCTAAGTAATCAACACAACAAGTGTGGGAGCAGGTAGTTGTAACTGTTCTTGGTTAGGTTAGTTCATAGCAAAACTCTGATGTACCATAGCGAGAGTGGTTGTATGTACTATCTATCTATTTTAACGTAATGTGAGAAAAAAATTTCTATCATTTACCTTAACTTTACTTTACCCCTGAAAATCTGCCTTCTCGGCACTTGGATCTATGACACATGAATACCCAGGATGTATTAGTTTCAATTTTCTAGAGTCGAGGAGACGGGTCTTTACATTTGGTATCAAAGATGAAGGTTAAGCGAGAACCTTGGCTTTGGTGAGGTAGTACTTATTAGAGATAGGGCTAATAATACCCTAGAATGAGCTTAATCTTTAAGAGTGCGCATTTAGAATCCTTATTTGAATAAACTCAAGTTGTGCTAAGCTTAAAACTCATTCCCTAGATAATTTTGTCTTTGTGTGTTAAAGTTATCATACTAAATTTAGGTAGTAAGACATGAATGCTCATAGAGGATGAAGACTGGGAAATAGCATCATCACAATAACCAACGATTGAGCTCCAACCGATGCTATAGAAGAAATAGCTCCCATACAACCCCAGGTTAATTTTGCCACCTTGTGTAGGAATTTTACCGGCTTGGGGGGAAAAATCATTCAAGGGTACATAAGCTATCATCGAAGTACTGGCTTGGATTAAATCATGCGAAAGGGTCTTTAAGTTATTGAATATTAGTAATGAGTAAAAGAGGATTTTGGCCTCGTGGCTACTGTAGGAAGGGGCTCTAACTTTGTGCGAGTCCATTACCCTAAATGAGTCGGAAAATAGTTTATCTTGGGAAAGGTTTAAGGAGGTTTTGAAGGAGCAGTACATGCCAACATCCAAAAAAATTCGTCTTTACAGAAGCCTAATGGATCTAAAGCAGGACGAAATGACTATTGAGGAGTATGCAAATAAGTTCAACGAATTATCTTATATTGGGCCAGGATAATTGACATGCCTTTAAAGAAAAACGAGAAGTTTATTTCTGGGATGAATGGGAAATACCAGACATGCTGATTGCTTATGTTAAAGGATCATTTATAGATTTGATATATATGGGACTCCATTATGAAACACTAGACATGAAGAATCTGGTGGTATCGTAGACCAACAACAACACCGACAATTGGATCAAGAGAAAGTTTGATCAGTATGGGAAAAACCAGGCCAAGGAAAATCTAGAGGAGGATCCTAAGTTAACTATTTTATGGATGATACATGTTATAATTGCCAACAAATGGGCCACCTAGCAACTAACTGCAAGAACCCCAAGGTTCATAGGCCACTGCCAAACTGTTATAATTGCCATCAACTGGGACACCTAATAAAGGATTGTCCAATTATGAGGAAGGGAGTGCAAGCCAGAGTCTGCGCAATAAAGGATGAACCTTCAACCTCTCAAGATGTGAAAGGAAAGGGGTTTTGGAAGATAATATTTTTATTGAAGATATTTTAGTTAGAATATTGTTTGATACAGGAGCCTCTTATAGTTTTGTTGCTAAAAAAACCATAGAAGAATTAAAACTTGACCCTAAGTTAGTTGATACTCCTATTTGCATGATAAATCCTATAGGTGATACCACTAACCTTTGTATGAATTGTGAAGAAGTTCAAATTTCTCACTCTTTCCATAAATTTCGTTTTGACCTATTTGTCTTAGATTTTAGTGGGTTTGAAATTTTGCTGGGTATGGATTGGTTGACTAAGCACGAAGCTATTCTAGATTGTATGAAAAGGACGGTTTTAGTAAAAACAAAGTTAAGGAAGTTTACATAAATATCTTGTGAAGATCCAAGTCCTAGGAGGGCAAGTTTCTTATATGCATCAGACTCATCTCAAGAAGGGTTAGAAACCATACCTATTGTTAAAGAATTCTCAGACATCTTTGAAGAAGTAAAGAGTTTACCCCCACATCGGGAAATTGAATTTCGTATCGACTTAATTTCTGGCGCAAGACGAATTAAACAGCGCTACCGAAGGATGGCTCCGAAGGGAGGGAGGAGTTAAATAACCAAACCGAAGAGCTATAAAAGAAAGGGTTGATAAGACCAAGTCGTTCAAGTTGGGGATCGGCAGTAGTTTTTGTTGCCAAGTCGGATGGATCTCTAAGGTTGTGCGTAGGTTAACGAGATCTGAATAAAAGAACAATTAAAAACAAGTACCCTCTACCTTGAATATATTATTTGTTTGATCAGCTACATGGTGCTTGGGTATTCTCGAAAATGGATCTAGCAACAGATTCCATCAACTAAGAATCATAGAAAAATGCATCTATCTAACTGCATTTAAAGGTCCATTCACTTTATTCGAGTGATTGGTCATTCCTTTTGGGCTAACCAGTGCACCAGCTTATTTTGTAGACCTTATGAATAGAGTATTTAGAGATGTACTCAATAAATTCATGTTAGTCTTTATCGATGATATCCTTATCTATTCTAAGACAGAAGAAGAACACGAAAGGCATCTAGAAATTATGTTGAAGATAATGTGAAATAATATGCTTAAAACTGAATTCTCAAAATGCCATTTTTAGGAAAAGGACGTAAGATTCCTTAGACATACAATGTCAAGGGATGGGATTTTCAATAAACCTGCAAAGGTTGCAGATGTTTTAAATTGGAAGCAACCACAAACTCCTAAAGAAATTTGTAGCTTCTTAGGTCTGGAAGGGTATTACAGAAGATTCATTCAATACTTCTCAAAGATTGCTTACCACCTAACGAAGTTGACCATGAAGGATGCTAAATTTACCAAGATACCTAAATGTGAAGTAGTATTCCAAGAACTCAAAAAGAGGTTAACAACCGCCCCCATTCTAGCAATTATAAATGGAAATAGAGGATTAAACGTTTATGTTGATGCTTGTGGAGAAAGAGTTGGTGCGGTTCTGATGAAGGAAGGGAAGGTGAGCATCAGAAAAGGAAGGTGATTGCTTATGCAAGTAGACGGCTAAAAGTTCATGAGAAAAATTATGCAATGCATAACATAGAATTATTAGCCGTGGTGTTCGCATTAAAACATGGAGGCACTATTGTGGGGTAAGAAGTTTTCATAGTTTGTTTCAATTAAAATTTTGAATCGACCATAGTAAATAAAACTTCCTCTTTTAATTTGGTGAAAATTTTGAGCTCTTTATGGATCATTAATCTTTAAAGTATCTTTTAGCTCAGAAAGATTTAAACATAAGGCGGCAACGTTGGTTGGAGTTTCTCGCATCTTATGATCTAGATATTTTATACACACCTGGGAAAGCCAACATAGTAGCACATGCGTTGAGTAGGAAGTAGGCTGTTATTTCTTGTTTGGTAGTAACTCCAAATCTTCTGGAAAGAATAGCCAGTAAACAGAGAGAAGATAGATGGTTTGTAAAGTTCATTAAGGCAGCTGAAGAAAAAAGGAATTCAAGCTTTGAGGTAGATAAAAGTGGAGTATTATGGTTGATTAGGAAAATTTGTGTTCCAGAAGTGGAAAATCTTAGGCGGAGGTGTTAGATGAATGTCACAAATCCAAACTTACATTCACTTGAGAGTTAACAAAATATATAGAGATATGAAGCACACACATCGAGGAAGAAGTATAAAAAGTGGCATATCAATTTGTGCCAGCCGATGCATAAGTTATCAACAAGTCAAGAAAATTACAGGATTACTTCAACCTCTGGAGGTTCCAGTTTGGAAATGGGATCAAATATCAATGGATTTCATTAATGGCTTACCTCGAATGAGGAAAGGAAACGAAGGCATTTGAATTATCATAGACCGGTTAACTAAAAGTGCACACTTCATTCCAGCAAAGCCAACAAGGACCGCTGCAAGCCTTGCTGAGATATATATGAAAGAGATTGTATGATTGTTGGAGTTCTAAGCAGTATAGTAAGTGATCGAGATCCAATCTTTACTAGTCAGTTTTGGGAATCATTAAAGACAACTTTGGGAACAATTCTGAATATAAGCACCGCCTATTGCCTCGAAAATGATGGACAGACAAAAAGAGTCGACCGCATTTTGGAAAATCTTCTCAGGGCATGTATTCTAGATTTTGGAGGCTCATGGGAAAATCATTTGCATTTAGTAGTGTTCTCTTGCAACAACAACAATTAAGTTAGTATCTGCGTGGCACCGTATGAAGCTCTATATGGTCATCAATGCAGGTCGCCAGCATGTTGGATCGAAACCGAAGATCAATTAATACTTGGTCCTGATATGATACGAGAAGCTTTAGTGAAGGTCGATATGATTAGAAAGAAGCTAAAGGAAGCCCAAAGCAAATACAAAAGTTATACATACCAAAGGCATAGAAATCTTAAATTTCAGTTGAAGATTCAGTCTTTTTGAAAGTCACTCCGATAAGAGGGGTGGCGAGATTTGGAAGAACTAGGAAATTAGTATTTTTATTTTTATTTTCTTCTGCTGTGAGATCTAAAAGTGTAGAATGTTTAACAAATTGTTCTTGTGTCTATATCATGTAACTCCAGAAACCTAACAGTCCATACTTCTTTGCACATTCTAGTGCAGAAGCCACTTGGGCTTGGATCGCTGTTTCAGAAGATCCAAGTTGACACACTTGATATTGGAGCTTAGGTTCAGGATTCCGTAGAGATTAGGCATGTAATGAGAGAGAGAGGGTAGCTATATTTCTTCAAAGTTAATATTTGTGTGTATATATATATATATAAGTATGATACATGCATCCCTCATATTTCAGTAAAGATTAATACTATTTAAGGAAAGTTGCTAAATTCCTAATTACATATAAATGAAACAAGCAATCAAACTGGAAATATTTCTAGTGAGGCAACTGAGATTTCGATCATGAACATTTCTTGTGGTTCCGTCGGTATCTTCAAGCAAGAGACAAGGTAGAACTTAATCCCGATGGAGGATCCTCAACACTCGCATATAAGGCAACCCCATCTTCTAAGCTTACTTTGGATTTCCCCAAACCATGTCAGGATTTCCTGAGCCTGGAGGAGAATTATTATTTTGGGATTGAATCATTTATTGAGACGTGGGAATGTTGAGGAACTATGATAGGATTATTTCTATGATGGGTGTGGAGGATGCAATAAAGAGACAATTTGCTTCATGATTGTAAGGAGAGGCCTTGGATTGGTGGGAGATTATTATTGTTGAGACAAATGAGACTAGGATTGCTTAGACTGATTCTAAGAGATGCCTCGACACTAAGTTTATTTTCAAGGAAAAATAGGGAATGGAACTAGAAAGTTCATTCATCTAGAGCAAAGGCACAGCAATATCAAGGAGTATGCCAATGAATTTAACAAGCCGACAAATTATGGCCTAGAGCTTAGCAATACACCAGTTAAAAAGATGAAAATTTTGCTAAAAAATTAATTCTAACTTTAAGGGATATTGCTTTGAGTCATATACCCATTATAGCTACCTTTGAGAGCTTACTTGAGATGACACTACTGATTTAATCGCTAAGAATGGGCCTAAGAAGATAAAGAGGAGGCCAGTTCAGTAGAATCAATGCAAGGGTGTAATAGGATCCTAAGGCAAAATAATGAAGCAAGAGATCAAGAGTAGGAAGTTCAGTTTTAAAGGATATTTGGCTAATTGGATAAAAATTGCTAGATTCATGAATCTAGCAAGGATCAAATGTTGCAGCTACAACCAATTGGGTCACAGGAAGAAGGAGTGTCTGTACTTGTCTAAGACTTCTACCAGGTGGTTCCAACTTATGCATTAGATCCTATTTCTAGCTCAAGCACAGCTCCATCTATGGAAAAGGGAAATAAAGCCATCATAGAAGGTGTCTTAACTCTTTCTGATTTACCTGTTCACACTTTATTTGACACTGGTGCATCACATTCATTTATTTCAAGTATATTGGTAGA
Organism: Allium cepa; assembly: GCA_030765085.1. Classification (NCBI taxonomy): domain Eukaryota; kingdom Viridiplantae; phylum Streptophyta; class Magnoliopsida; order Asparagales; family Amaryllidaceae; genus Allium; species Allium cepa. Next base: position 917,526,475 of record CM060931.1, on the reverse strand, counting down.
TTAATTCTTAGAAAATAGTAAAGTTGTAGGCCATGTTATAGTATCGAACCCTATTGGAGGATCAATTTATATATCCATGATTTGTTAGGGTTTGAAATTTCATATTCTAGGCGTCGAATTTGATCGCGATGCTTTTGTATCTGGATTTTTGGGTTTGGTTTAATTTTGAAAATGGACTGGATGGCTATGTATGGAGCATTACTAGATTGTGATAGAAAGGTAGTTCGGTTAGGTGATCACAGTGGGTACGGCCTTGAGGTTTACTATGATCTTAAGAATTTGGTTATGCCGAATTACCTATATTCTATTGATCTATTAAATGATGAGTTGGTTTTCTTACATGTAGTTTGTGATTTCCCATATGTCTTTTTCAAAGTTTCTGGTCTTCCTCCCCATAGGAAGATCAAATTTTGAATTTACTTAGAAGGGAATGCTAGAACTATTGCCTTACCACTTAGGCATATGGCTCCTAAAGAAAGACCTGGGCTTAATAAGCAAGTGAACGAATTATGAAGAAGGGATTTATTTGAAGAAGTATTTCAGAATGAGGAGTACAAATTGTCTTTGGTACCAACGTAGATGGTTGTTTAAGACTTCATGTCTATTATCATGAATTAAATAAGATGACAAAGAAGAATCATTACCCACTATCGTGTATAGATTATCTCTTTGATTAGTTACTGGGAGAAAAGGTATTCTTTCACCTTTGCTTGGCTATCGGATTCCATGTGTTGCAGGTAACCGAGGATAATATTTAGAAAATCACTTTTCACACATTTGACGAACTTTATGAGTGGTTAGTTATGTCACTTAGACTGACCAGTACCAAATATATTTTTTCGACATTATGAGTGGACTCTTTAGAGGTCGTTGAATAAGTTCATGGTGATATTCGTTGATGACATACTTGCTATTTGAAAAGCAAGGAAGAGCATAAGCTGCATTTTGGAGAAGCGCTCGATACTCTCTACACCCTAAGCTAAAGGTGAAATTTTCCAAATGTCACTTTTGGAACAAGAAGATTTGTTTTCTAGGACATGTGGTCTCCCAGCGTGGACCATCAATCGATCCTATTGAAGTTGTTGTAGTACAGGATTGGTGCGTATTAAACAATGCCATGGACGTGAGAAGTTTTTTTGGTTTGGTTGGTTATAAAAGGAAGTTCATTAAGGACTTCACCAAAAAAAATTGCACTACAGACATGCCTTACCAAGAAGAACTTAGTTTCTTTATGGAATTCAGAATGTGAACATGCTTTTGTTATGCTGAAGGAATGTTGACTAATGCACCTGTTTTATTACTTCATGATGGTTCAAAAGCATTTGTGGTATATACCGATGCTTGTAGTATATGACTAGGCACCATGTTGATGTAGGAGTGTAGAGTTGTTTATTATGCTAGTTGATGATTGAAAGTACATGAGAAAAACTATCCAACCCATGATCTTGAGTTAGCGGCTTTTTTCCCCGCTCTCAATTCATGAAGGCATTATCTTTTAGTGGAGCGATTTGAGTTATTAATGATCATAAATCTCTAAAGTATCTTTTCTCTCAAAAAAAATCTGAATTTGGTGCAGTAGTGGTAGATGGAGTTCTTGGCATCATATGGTTTTAGTATCTCATATACTCTAAGAAAGGGCAATGTTATAGCCGATCCCTTGAGTAGAAAGCATGTGATGTTAATCCTAATGTTTTTTGAATGGAAGTACTTGTAGTTTATTTCTACATTTGATTTTTGACCTTTTTCAAACATTACACTATGGTTGTTGGCAGTTTTAGATGTTCAACTTTCACTTATGGATGACATATGGCTCAATCAAAAGAAAAACATGGAGTAATTGGGTATTTTGAGAAGTTGAATGGAAGGGAGCATTTGAGTCGTTAAAATGATGGCAATGAATAGATGATATGTTATGTGTCCCTTTTATTAAGGAGTTGATTAACATGGTACTAGCAGATCCCATCGTTCTAAGATGACCATTCATCTTGGTAGTGAAAAAATGTATTATGATATCAAGAGGGTATTTTACTAGCCTAGTATTAAAAGATGTGTAGCAAGGTTTGTTTCTAAGTGTGTGACTTATCAAAGAGTAAAGGCAAAGTAGAAGAAATCTAGTGGATTATACGACCATTGGATATTCTAAAGTGGAAATGAAATAGTGTCTCTGTGGATTTTGTTGACGGGCTACCTAGAAGTAGGAGGAATAAGAGTATTTATGTCATAGTCGATCGACTATAAATGTGCTCATTTTATTCTGATTAAGAGTATGAGGACAACTACATCTTTGGCGACACTTTATGTCAAGGAGATAGTTTGTTTGCATCGAGTTCATTATATCATTGTTAATGACCAGATCAGCTTTTCACCAATGAATTTTTTAGGAGTCTTCTATAGGCATTGGGAATTGAACTAAATTTGAGTACCACCTATCACCCATAAGGATGGGTAGACTGAGTGGGTGAATTGGGTATTGTAGGATTTGCTGCGAATGTGTATCTTAGATTTTGGAGATTTTCGAGAGGATCACTTGCCATTAGTAGAATTTACATATAATAACTACTATCAGGCAAGTATTTGGATGGCACCATTCAAGGCATTATACGAAAGGCCATGTAATTCTCCATCTAATTGGTGGGACATTATCGATAGAATCATTCTCAAATCAGACATGATTAGCGAGAATTCATAGAAAGTAGATTTTATTTGTAGAAAGATAAAGATTGCACATTATTGACATAAATCATATGCTGATAGAAGATGCACAAAGTTGGAGTTTGCAGTGGACGACTTAGTCTTTGTAAAAATCTTGCCACTTAGACGCGTTATGAGGTTTGGTAGTTCGAGAAAGTTGGCATCGAGGTTTGTATAGCCTTTTCTAATCTTGAAGAGAGTAGGGAAGTTAGCTTATAGAGTAGAGCATCCTGAAAAGATGGCGGGGGTTCACAATATTTTCCGCGTATCACACTTGTGAAAGTGTTTACATAATTCAGCTATTATGGTCGAACTAAGTCATTGGAAGAAGTTGAAGTAAAGAGAGGGAGAGTCCTTGTTCGTCTTGCACCTACTCGTATTATTGAGCATTGGACAATAGACTCTAGAATAAAGAAATTAGATTAGTTAGCGTCAAATGGGGAGATGGTCCAGCAGAGAGTACTTGGGAGCCCAAGGAGAAAACCCAAGCTACCGATCCAGAGTTCTTCTCTAGTAAGTTTCTATTTAAGCTAGTATGGTTACTTGAACGCACGGTATTAAGTTTAGTATATTACATAGATAACCATGTATGGATGTTAGGCATGGATGTGAATGTGACATTAGGACATGTTTTATATGATGGTTGCTGGTGGATGTATTTTATTTATTCATGTTGCACATAAAGGCTGATATACTTATGTTGGACTACAAAACACATCAACTTATATATTTTATTATATTAGTTATATGCATAATGGTTGTTGCATATTTGCATATGTATTGAATGGTAGCTTATCCATATAGAATTACAAGTATATAGGACGTTGCATACATTTTGGATACATAGCTAAGCACTTGCATTATAGGAGTTTGATTAATTCAGGAGGCCCCTAATTTTACCTTACCGATATGTTCATATGTATTCTATACCGATATGTACATACTACATTAGAAATTTGAAACTAAAGACAATGTTGCAAGTGGTATTGGTTATAGAAATTAGTTTACATGAGCAAGTTGCATTTTTTGTACTTGGAGATTTCAGAAAAAAAAACCTTTTAAGGGAGAATGTAACACCCTAATTTTTTTAATAATAAATTAAATTACTAATAGAGGTAAAATTGTAGTTTTACATAAAAATGACAAAACAGTAAATTTTCACAAGCTTTGGAACTAGGTCTCGTGACCTATTCCATTTTGTTTGGAATGTCGTTTATAGTTAGAAAACATATATAACTTGTTAAATTTGATAAAAATAGATGAAAATTAGAAGATACTAAATCCAGTGGCATTTCCGTAAGTATTAATTTTAGGATTTAATCTATTAATCCTAGTTTTCAACTATAAATAAAGCCTCTAACCCCACCCATTTTCATTCTAAACCCTAGCGTCACCTCTCTAATTATATACATTTCTTCTTCTTTTTCTTCCTGAAAAATCCTTAATACAAACATCATTTTCCGTTCTCTTCCCTAAATTACTAAATCAAAAACAAAAAGAAGATGAATTAAATTAAAAGAGAGAGAGAGAGGAAGATATTCAAGTTAAAAGAGAAAGAGGACTAGCATAGACAAATCAAGGAACAGAGGAAGAGAAACACCAATTCAAATCGAGTTATGAAAAGGATTTCTTTGAACAATCCTTCAAGATGAGTGGATTTATCTACAAAATGCTTTTGCTGTAGATGGGTAGTTAATCTTCAATTATATACCTTCTTAGAATCAAAATTTTTAACTTTGAATCAATGATATTATTCAAAAATAATTATGAATTGAAAATAATTAGAAAACCCTAATTAATAAATTGATGGAATAATCATTGTTATTTAGGAAAGAAGGGTACATTGAATTGAATATAAGCCTAATTCTATAGATTTGATTTTATATAACAAGTTTGAATTGATTTTGTAAATGAATGTGTCATTTTGAATTTACCTAGACTTGATTCATTAACCTTGAGTATGTGTAGAGAATTGATTGAAATACACGTAGAAAATCGATCTGAAATATGTAGATAATTGATTGAAATGTTATATACCACTATTGATACAAATTGTCTAAAGTTTTATATAAACAAAAATGAAAATTATAGTCAAACGTTTGTTAATAGTGAATCTAACATGTACACTTGAATCTGTGAAGAAGACGAACAAAAATGAATAAGTTTGCTAAAGGATTAAGTCTAGCTTTGAGGGATATTTCTTTGAGTCATGTACCAACTAGAACTACTTTTAAGAGCATGGTTGAGATGACACCACTAAATTCAATCGCTAAGGATAGGCTTAATAGTATAGAAGAGAAACCAGCTTAGAAGAATAAGCACCATGGCGTAATAAGGGCCAAGGGCTAGATAAAGAAGCAAGATCTTAGGTGTAGAAAGTGCAATTTCAGAGGATATTTGGTTAAGATTCTGCGAAACAAATTTGATTACAATGTTTTTATATTGGCATTTTGTTGGGTTTGGTTTAACTTTGGGAAAGGAGAGGATTACTATGTATGGAGGTACTAGATTGTGATGTATGGAGAAGTACTATATTGTGATATGAAAGTGGTTCGTTCAAATTTGAAATCAATTTCTAGTAGCAGTTCAACCTAATTCTAGAACAATTCCAATTTCAAAGGATTTAGCAACTTCCAGCAGAATAAGGTTTCACTGTTAAACCCACTGTGAGTAAACAAAATCCTTAATATACTTTAGTTTATGTTTTATCATGGAATAAAAGCATGATTTGGTAAGTATGTTTTGTTCTGAAGATATGCACCCATATATGAGTAAATAAGTGATTAAACCAGAGAAGTAAGGATGTTCACCAATATTTACACTGCTCTATTAAATTTCAAAATAAAATATGCTAGGCTTGACTTCAAAAATTTCTACCACTCAATCTAATTAGTTTTAAGTGGTGATATTAAAAGAAAAGTTATTTGTTATGAGGTGTAATTGATTTTAAAACCGGTTTCAGCAAATATATTGAAGTATAGACTTGTATTATGTATGCTTTGCAGTAAGTGATCAAGTTTAGTCAAAATTTGATCATTAAGATTTGGGTTTTTGTTGGTGTTATCGTGATTGTTGAGGGAAAATATGATTTTTAAGGGTGGTAGGGTGATTTCTAGATGCACAGAGCGGGAGGTAGGCCGAGTTGAATGAATTTGGGCATAACGGCAAATTCTGGTGACTTGACTGATTTGAGGCAAGGCATTCGACGTGGAGGAAGAGTAGGGCATGGTTAACTCGAGAAAAATGACTATGGAATTTCTAAGTGATCGTGGAAGCAGATTGTTTGGATATTAGGGTTTTAGGGATCTTCGCTTGGCGTAGATACTTGTAGTGGACACAACCTTGGCGTTTGTTGCCATTCCAAGAGTTTAGTTATGTTAAGTTACATAGATTCTTCTGGCATATCACATGATGCGTTTTCTTCTGTACTAATAGATTATGATTTCTCAAATGTCTTTTTAGAAGTTTCTGGTCTTCCTTCTTGTCGGAAGATATGATATTGAATTTGCTTAGAAGTGAATGCTAGATCTGTTGCCTTATCCCTTGTATATGGCTCCTACAGAAAGACCTAAGCATAATAATCAAGTGATTAAATTATTGGAGAAGGGATTTATTCGGAGAAGTATTTCTAAATGAAGAGCATCAGTTTTCTTTCTTTCTAAAGTAGATATATCTTTAAGGCTTTGCATCAGTTATCGTGAATTGAATAAGCTGACAAAGAAGAATCATTATTCGCTACCATGTATAGAAAATCTCTTTGATTAGTTAGTGGGAGAAAAGGTTTTCTATTAATTTGACTTGGCTACCTGATTCCATCTGTTGCATGTGGCCACATATAGTATTTAAAAAATGCTTTACATATACCTGATGGACTTTATAAGTGATTGGTCATGCCATTTGAACTGACTAATGCCCCATCATATTTCGTCAACCTTATGAGTCAAGATTTTAGAGGGTTGCTGAATAAATTTGTAGTGGTATTCATTATGACATGCTTGTCTATTCGAAAATAAGGATGAGCACGGGTTCCATTTTTGAGAAGTGCTCAATAATCTCTAAAGGAATAAGCTAGAGGTGAAAATTTTCAAATGTCACTTTTGGCACAAGGAGGTTTGCTTTATAGGATATGTAGTCTTCAAGCATAGACCATCAGTTGATCCTAGTAAAGTTGCTGTAGTAAAATATTAGCATGTACTGAAGGAGTAAAATATTAGCATGTACTGAAGGATGCTATAGAGTGAGAAGATTTTTTGGTTTGGTTAGCTATTATAGGAAGTTCATTAAGGACCTTGCTAAAATTTCCACACCATTGACATGCATTACCCGGAAGAATTAAGTTTCCTCGTTGCTTTAGAATGCGAGCTTGCTTTTATTAAGCTGAAGGAGTTATTGACTAGTGCAACTATTTTAGTACTCCCTGATGATTCAAAAGCATCTATTACATATACTGATGCTTGTGGTATAGGAGTTGGCCTGTGTTGATGTAGGAGAGTTGAATTGTTTATTATGCTAGACGATAATTGAAAGTACATGAGAGAAACTATCTAACTCATGATCTTAAGTTGGTAAGTACTTCCTCTGCCTTTGAATTATGGAGGCATTATCTTTTGGAGGAGTGATTTGAGTTATTCATGGATCATAAATCTCTAAAGTATTTGTTCTCCCAGAAAGATCTGAATTTTAGGTAGTAGAGGTAGATGGAATTTTTGATGTCATATGATTTTAGTTCTCATATGCTCTAAGCAAGGGTAATGTTATGGCCAATCCTTGAGTAGAAAGCTGGATATTAAGCCCAATGTTTTTTAGAATGGAAGCACTTGGAGTTTATTTATAAATTTGATTTTTGACCTTCTTCAGACATTACATCGGGGTTACTAGTAGCTTTAGATGATTAGCCTTCACTTATGGATCACATTGGAACAAGTCAGGAGCAAGACACAGGGTTATTAGGTATTTTTAAGAAGCTGAATGAAAGGGAGCATTTGAGTCATCTGGGTCGTTATTCCGCGGGTTTGAAAGGATAGGTGTTTGTACCAAAATTGGGCACAACACTCTTCGGAAGTTTTTGAAGAGATAACAGTGAAGAATATAAATTTAATGAGGATTATCTAACAAAAATTCCAAACAACAGAAATGTAAATGCACAGACAAGCGATTTAGAGTGGTTCGGCGTGTTGCCTACGTCCACTGTGAAGTTTTTGCAACTTTATTGATTCTCTTTCGACGATTACAAGCGATTACAGCAAAAAACAGCGAAATACAACTTGGAATTTGAATTCAACAGCAAGAGTATGCTGTAAGTCTTGATCCGGCAGAGTCTGGGCACTTCAAAATCAAAAAGCTTCCTCTTCCGTAGGCTCCAGGGCTCTATTTATAGGCATAGGAGGCCGAGACTTGGCTCAAACTTCGGGAGATTCGCTCTGGTACGTGAGGGGGCCTACACGACCAATTCCAAAGAGTTTCAACTCGACCTGTGATCGATATGAAATCATTTCGTATTGATCAAGATCATGTCCGATGGAGCTGAAACTTGGTGGGAATATTCCTTGGCCCGTACGTAATCTTCTATGAAAATTTCATGGCATTTGGATCAGTGGATTCTGAGTTATGGTCGATACGAATTTGGGCTATTCGGCGGCTGTTTGGTTCGAATCCATTGATTCGAATCGATCACTTCGACTCGATGATAACGCGTGTGAGCAAGTTGACGTGGCGCGCACTCTTCGGGTCGATCCGCTTTTCACTCCGGTTTGATCGAGTCGCTCCGAGTATTTCGCCGTGTTCGCATCCATAACTAACGCGTCATCTCTGGCCTGTTTGACTTGATAGATACGAACAAATAACTATTCGTGGATTCGAACAGGGGCCTCTAAGTACAATACGTAGCCATCTGATGGATATGAATATCGGGTATCTGATGGATACGAAGAGCCATAACTCGATGGATTCGAACAGCAGCAATCATTGATCGATACAAACAAATGAGACGGACGGTTACGAACTAGACACTAGTTGTCCGATACGAAGCATACTACTTATCGATCAATACGAAACCGATCAATTCGAAGTATGGCATAACGATGGAGGCGAACTAGATGGATACGAAGTAGGCCCTAGCCACTCGATACGAAACGCACGCTCTGTTGATGTATACGAATGAGATCGATACGACCCGAGGTTCCTTGATGGATACGAAGATGTTGCCGCTCTAATGGATACGAAGGTGATGGATTCCAACCGGAGCTTGGTGATGGATACGAAAATGGGATTATCACCTTCAATTTGCATCAATCATAACGTGAGCATACGAACTCCGATTGACTTGAAATTTGGAATGCGGGCTTCCATGGCTTAGTTTGTCATGTCTTGTCAGTTGTAGCCTGATTCGGACTCAGACGAAATTCATCGACATCCACAGCGAACCTGTGCATGCTCAATACCCAGGACGATTGATTCTAAGTTTGTAACCAGTTCCTTGATATCTCGTCCTTGCCAAAAGGCGGGATAACATTTGCCCCCCAAAGTACGTCTTGTGGAAACATGACGTTCTTTGAAAACCTGCAGTCTTCACTCGAATCAGCCATTGCTCTTTTGTCGAAGGTTGTAACCTTGCGTTGCTATAACCGATTACTGTATGATAGTGCTTAGATGTTTGTCGTCGTAATCGTTATTAAATAAATATTCAATTCCTGTTAATGCTGAAAATGGGATATTGTTTTGACATATATGTATATTTGTTGATCTAACTCTCGTTAACATTGCACGCTTACGAGTCATTGTCAGTTTTCTTGTATTGAATTTCGTATCGATCCTCTCCTGAATCGATGTGAAATTTGAAAAGTTGTTCTCGCATTGATATGTTTGGCATTTATGGATACGAATCACCATTTCGTATCGATGGACTTCGATTATTGTGGGTCGAGCATCGATAGATATGAATAAGTAGTTTTGAATCGATGGTCAATGCCTTTAGGATTGTCTTCATCGCTTCTTTCATATAGATCAACTCTATTGTTTGATATGAATAGGCGATCCATAATTCGTATCGATGAAAATTGACTTATGGATGCTGTGAACTGATGGACTCGAACGGCACAGTTCGCATCAACGCCTTGTGGGTGGAGTCGAACCAATCGAAACAAACTGCAGCTTCGAACCAGTAAGTCCTGGTGGTAATTTCGTCTCGACGAAGGCAAGGCCTGATGGATTCGAATGGATCATTCGAATTGACCCGTGGGTTGACGGTTGCGACCGGTCACGTGGACTGGGAGGAAAATCTACCCGGTTCTTCCTTAGGCTTCATATAAATACTCAAGGCTTCGGCCATTTTCACTTTTTTACTTTTCACCGTCGCACTCCTTATTTTTTACCTTTACATCGATCCACGCTCTTCGAGAAAGAAAAGGAACTACATGGTTCTTTTGAATCGATTAGAATCCCTCGAGTTTTAACTTCAATTTAGGTAATGAATCGGTTGTAACTAAATCCAAACGACAAGGTTATCTCAGATCCACTCCATCTTCATCAATTATCCATTTTGGCAACCTTCAAGATTGGATCTGGGTCAAAGCTTGGTAGAAAATGGCCATGGCGATGTCTCTGCTGATTGAAGAAGAAAGGATGGAGAAAATAAATTGATACGTGCTTCGTGTCAATCTGGGGACCTGTGTTCGAGTCGATGAAGGCAATGATGTTTTTCCCTGGATTTCACATCGATTCCTGGAATATCCTAATGATGACGTTATAGCTCGTATCGATGGTGATGGTTGTAGATCTTATCGATATGAAATGATCGATACTAAAATAAAATAAATGGTCGTTTCGAAGTTCTCACCTTTAGATCGATACGAATTTTACTCTCATGTTCGATATGAAAAATATCGACTCGAACGTGATCGATGTTTAGCTGAGACTTTCCAGACCGGTACGAACCTGACAATCAAGGATCGATTCGAAGTAATCCTTTTTTGATCGATGTGAACTCGAACCTTGACGATCGATTCGAAGCATGCCCCCGAGATCGATACGAACGCGTATCCTGATGGATTCGGACAAGCTTCCTGTGATCTATTCGAACCCATCCTATGATGGATACGAAATTGTGAACACTCCTTTGCACAATTTCGACGAGCTTCATTCTCGCATATCTGGACTTAACAGTTAAACTACATACTTGACTACCCTTCGAAGCTCGTCGATGGAACCATAACAACTTTAATCGGGATCGATTGCTAACATCTAGATGGTTTGGTGATGACGGTCAGCGATGACGGTCGTTCCAACTGGAATCCGATTATCTTCGTCGTTTGCCAACTTTTCTCTAACTTTGCAAAATTTATCCAAGTAATGCACAGCACTGCACAGCACACACTTTACACGAGGGGAACACACGGGCTCTTTGTCTTCTAATGATGATTTCTCGTGAGTTAGTTAGCCATGGAAACTCCAAGCTCGCAACCACAGAAACTCAGAGTTTGACTCCTCCCAGACTTGAAATACCGAACATCGAGGGCAAAGTCATTGGTCCGGCTCCGGACGAATTACCCCACGCATCCTTCATCAACAATCCATCAGACTCTGTCTCGTCTCATATTTCTGAAGATATGCTAGGGAGAATATGCTTAAGGCATGGTCTGTCGATGGACGATGTATTATTGCCAGGACCAAGTGACAGACCACACAACCCACCGGAGGGGTATACCGCTTTCAACTGACATGCGTGTGCAGCTCGACGCTCCCTTCGTTCAATCAGTATATAAGAGAAGTGTTGTCCTTTATAGAGATCGCCCCATCTCAGCTACACCCAAATGGATACGCTTTACTCGATAGCTTGTTCATTGCATTTATGGAGCACCTCTATCGTCCACCCCGGCTGACTGAGATAAGATACAAGTTCAATTTCAAGAGTCGGACAGACAGTCCATCTTTCACATTTCCGGAGGCCGTGAGAAATTGTCAAATAATTACGGGATCAAGGACCAGGCTGAGCTACTTCAAGACGGAGTGGTTCTATGTTAGTTGCCCCTCAAGATTTGCCCGACGATGACTATTTAGACGTGAGTATTGCTATCTTTTCGAGTAGTCGGCAAAACAGTTGCAAATAAAACCCAACTCATACTCTCGTTTTCTTTATAGCGATAATTCAGCGACCCGAAGGTGGTTATTACAAGGAGATAGTTCGGGTTCTTCAAGAGGCCCCAGGGGAAGACAGGAATATTGACTCGGTCCTGACGGATAGGAATCTCAGAACTCTTGGGCTGATCGAGCGAAGACAAAGTATAATGCTCGACGGTGCATTAAGAACTGCCTCGAAGGAACGAGTTAAACTAAAAAAGCCTAGATTTGTTATAATCGAGGAGGCTGACTCCGAGAAAACTCACACCGATGAGGAACCATTGGGCGAACCTGCGGATATAGCCCAGGATATCGAAGAGCAGTGAAAAGGCAAGGCAGCCGTTTTTAAGCCATCTAGAAAGGGGAGATGGAAATCTGTTGTCACGTCCCGGCCCGCCTCCGGAATTAGCATTTCAGAGATGTCTCCCCTAAGAACAGAAAGTCTTCACGAAGGGCTCGCCAATCTTCCAATTCCGGACGATGTGTCCATGCAGCATGATGCCGGATTGGATGAATTCCAACACGCCCTAGTTTTAAGCAAGACTCTGCCCGCTAGCGTGGTTGACACATCCAGTTGGTCGGGGGGATGCACATACATGCACACTTCACGGCACTACGCAATTTTTTGACCATAAGCTGCCTTTTCCTGAAGATTATTAATTTCGTTTCCATTTTTGCTTTGCAGACACCATGTCCGGTCGAGGCTCGATGCTTGGCAGCCTGCGTAACAAACGTCGATCTTCATCATACTATGAATCGCGCAGGAGGGAAGGAGATTGGGATTATGATCAAGGGTATCCCAGACAGGAACGGACGAATAGGGATAGGGAATATGTACACCGTTCTCGATCACGCACTCCCCCTCCCAGAGCTCCCACACCGCCTCCGGCTCATGTTTCGAGGCCCCTAGAGACTTCACGGCACAAGCAGTCTTCCCACTCTTCACGGTCCGATTCTCATCACCAAATTGAGGTAGTAGACCCTTCAACCACCACACAGGCCCTTGTCGAACTCACTGGGGAAGGAGCGATAAGGCTCGCCCAACTGAAAAAGGATTTGCCCGACATCTGTTTTGATGGGTTTGTCTTCCCCCGCGCTTAAAAAGGGTACCGGCTATGGTCGAAACCACGGTGCATGATTACATTGCAGATATATTTTTCCAATATCAGGAGTGGTTGAAGACCGCTAAAAAAGAAACAAAAGTAGCCTTTGATCGAGCGGTCGGGACTGAAAAGCTAGACAAAGAACTCGGTCAAAAAGATCGAATTATTCAAGCGCTCAATAGTGAAGCCGAGTCTTCTCGCAAATCTGAGATCGAGGCTCTTAAGAAAGCCGATGAGGCCCAGGTGGTGATGGACAGGATGAAGCGGAAGCATTACGCCACGGTAGAGGACATGGGCCACCGGAACGCCATTGTGACCGCTGAGCGGGATGCAGCCCTTAAAGAGCTTAACGAGCTTAAATCCAAATTTTCTGAAATCATAAAGGAAAAGGACGCTGCGAACGTTGCCTCACAGGAAGCATGTGATCAGGCGGTGGTGCTCCTGAGGGAAAGAGATGTGGCCGTGGAATTGGTCCGCGAGGTGGAGGCCGGAGTTGATGAGAAAGTTTGGCAGGCAGAAACCAGGCTTGAGGCGGACATAGAGGAGCTTCTCGTCACTTACTACGCCAACGTACTGAGACATGGGAACTTGGCATGGCTCGACGATTACTCTACACATCTATACAATGCTTGGAATTTGCTGGTCAAAGAGGAAAAAACATTGCAGCTGGGTGGAGCTTTCGATGAGTTTGAGTTGGAGAACCACATACTAAACGAAGATGAAAAGAAGGTTCTCCATGATTCTATGATCTCTCATGCAAGGGAGAGACTGGGCACCCAGTACTTAGAAATTGGGGAAGGTTCCGGAGTTGAGCATCAAGTTACTAGTTCCGAGATCGTTACTTCGTCTCGATCCGAGCCCACTCCAGTTATCGATCCCCAGCCCGTCCCGGCCTATGATCCTGAACATCCATGCCTATCTCTTATTAAGGAGCATTCATCCAAAGCTGTTCAGGCAACCGAAAGCCAAACTGAGGAAGGTACTCTGAACAAATTTTATGTGTATTTGAACTGAAAGGCTTGTTTTCGAAGTGTGTTCTAACAACCTTTTTTCTTCTTTGTCCAGTAAGCGAAGTTACATTGACAGCGCCTCCTGCAACCCAAGAATCACATCAAGCGCAGGAGGCCATTATTACTGAGACGATTACCACGACTGCAGTTGCGCCGACGGAGATGACACAGGGGAGGTCACTGTCTTTGGACGAGCATATGATGAACGAGCTTCGAAGCCGAAACAGCGACCCTTTTGCGGACATGCCATTCGTTTTTGGAGCATTCCCGCCTGCTTCTAGTACTTCGTCACAGTCCACTACTGCCTCCAGCGGAGCTCGTGCTATTCGAGAAGCAGAGATATTGGCTGAAATTAATGCTAAGATGGAGGCAGCGGCTCATGGCGGCGTTCTGAGGGTGGAGTGACGGCGCCAAGTCCGTCTCCACTTAGGATGATATCTCCCAGGGGAACATTAGTTGGTAATAGAGTGTCTACTCCGCCCTCGGTTGCAGATCCAGTTCCTCCGACTCCTCCTGAGGAGAGCATCCCTATAGACTTGAGTTCGGAGGAAGACGTTGACATCATGCCTTCTTCAGAGGATGATTCGCCAAAGGGTAAAGGTTCGAAGTGAAAAACTGCTAGCGATTCCGGCATTTCCGCCTCGAAGAGAAGGTTAAAGAAGAAAAAGTAGATGAGCCCCCCTTTGGTGTATTTTTGGTGGTTAGGAGTATACTTTTGTCTTTTTTTATAGGCCGTGTATAGATGCAGGCCCGACCCCCGCTAGTAGAATTTTTTTGGAATAACTTGTACATTAATCTTCACATACAGTTAGTTGAAATGAAATTTTGTTTCTTTGCTTCAATTTTTATTTCATTTATGCTTAAGTATTGCAATGTTCGAATCATAGCTTAGGACGCTTGAGGAGTATCGGTTCTGGAGTTGAATCTGTTTCATACACAAGTTTTAAAATCATGGATACAAGCCGCGACACAAGACCAAGCTGGATACTCGGTGTTGTATTGTTTCAGTCAATGTTTCACACTTAAGCACTGCCCCTAGTTTGGGGATCAAGTTGTAATGATTGGCTAACGATCGCAGTTCTATCTCTGCCTTCCATATTTAACATCGTCAAATTGATGTTGAAGCGAGTGAAGGGTGAGCGGTTTCAGTTATGCACGTTCACTGATAATAATCGCATCCACACTCTGGGGATCAGTATTTATATTTCGGTGGTCAATCGCACCTATCACAAATCTTGAGCACATGTCCACACTCTAGGGACTTGGGATAATCTGTGATCGATAATCTGGTTCGCACTCTGGGAATTCGAGAGTTATCGATGTTTGTAACACAGTTCGCACTCCAAGAACTTTGACTTGGTATTTGTACTCTAATTTACACTCTGGGAATTCGGAATCAACATTTATATTTCGGTTCGCACTCCGGGAACCTGGAATTGATGCTCATACTCTGCTTCATGCTCTAGGAACTTGGAGTTGGCCACAGATGGGCAGTCACACCTGTTTAGGATTTTTAGGAATTCGTTCACACTCTGGGAATGATGGATTTTACCGAGATTATGGATGGTCGGATCACATCCACCCCGAGCTATTAAGCGAGGTCGTTAGATGAACGGGTCCATCCTCCTCAAACTTGTTTAGGATACGGTCGAAGTCGTTAGGCGGACGGGTCCACCCTCTTCGAAGCCGTATTTATAAGTTTTGTCTCCAACTCGTGCTCTGGGAGTTTGGAGTTAGCGTTTATACTCTGGTTCGCACTTTGGGAACCTAGAGTTGATGTTTATACTCCAATTCGCACTCTGGGAATTTGAAGTTAGTGTTTATACTCCGGTTCGCACTCTGGAGACCTGGAGTTGATGTTTATTCTCCAATTCACACTCTGGGAATTTGGAGTTAGTGTTTATACTCCGGTTCGCACTCTGGAAACCTAGAGTTGATGTTTATACTCTAATTCGCACTCTGGGAATTTGGAGTTAGTTACAGGACTGTCTTTTGTCGGTCCAGTTCAGCCTTTAATGTGACGGCTTGCCCCCGAGCTCAGGTTTCATTTAGTGAGTGGCCGGTCGTTTCACAGTCACTTGCTATTGAATAAATTCCGTCGTATGATAGAACTTAGCTCTTCATATGTCGTGATAGTTGAATGCTGCATTCGATGAATCACATCTCTAGCTTGAAGAGATGGAAATTTATTGCTGGAACGGAAAATCATGGCAAAGTCAGTGCCTTATTACAAATTCAAACTCGAAAAATGAAAAAACAAATTGCAAGAGATTTGTAGGCTAAATAGACAAAGCCTGTCATGTATAGCAGTGACGAAGATCCTCGTCGTTCTAGGCTCTTGACAGGGCGGGACCGCCGCTAACAGCATTTATTACTAATCTCCCGCCGGTACAGGCAGGGTTCTCCTGTCTCGTCGAATCGGGCGCATTATTCTAATTTGATGGTCCCGCTCCTCCAGCTGCGGTGCCCGCACAAATTGTTCCAGCTTTCTCTCTTTAATTAACTTCTCCACGAAATCTTGCAAATGACGACATTCGTTTGTATTGTGCCTGTGGCTTTCATGAAACCTGCAAAAATTTCCCGTCTAGATTTGCCTTTCTGACGACGGTTTTGGTGCAGGTTTTTTGTACTGAATTGTATTACAGTTTTGTAAATACAAGTTCTCCAGTGATGTATTCAGAGGAGTGTAGTTGTCAAACATAGGATTCTTGTGCTGTGGGCCATGATTCTGATCTCGCTTTCTACTATGATTCACGTTCTCCCTCCGTTGAGTTTGTTTGTTTTGAACGTTCAACTGAACTTTTCCGGAACTCTCACCGGACTATTTGATCGTGACATTGCTTTGGATCCCTTCCGTACTTGGCCCTGCATCAGTCTGCATCCTAGACTGTTTCGCGTCTTTCCTTCTCAGGAATTGAGCCGCCTTGGCGTAGAAACGGTCCAATGATGCAGGTGGTTTTCCAGCTAACCAGTTGCCAAACTCAGAACCGGGGTCAATCCCCTTAGTCAACGCCATAAGAATGGAGTTATCGTTCGGATTGCTGATTTCTGCACACGCAGCATGGAATCTCTCTAAGTAGCGTCTGAGCGTCTCTCCAGGAGCTTGGGTGACGCTAGATAGAGTGTTGACATCTTTCGGCCTTGCGACGTGCATGCGGAATTGCTCAACAGATTTTGTGGCCAATTGGTCGAAGGAAGAAATGGATCGAGGTGGTAGTCTAGTGAACCACATGGTAGCGATGCCCCCAAGGAAATGGGAAAACTACAACACTTCACTGCATCATCAGCTCTAGCAGCGCTCATCGACCATTCATATTTCAGAATATGTTGGTTGGGGTCGGAGTTTCCCTCGTACATGGGTAGAATCGGCATCCTGAATCGCCGAGGGGGATCAGCAGTAAGTATATCGTCTGTAAAAGGAGTGCGACTTCGGGAGATTCTCCAGTCGTCATTCGTGAGACCCTGGCTCTCACGGATCATCTGACGTATCATGGTCGGGAGATTCGACATTTGTATGTTCTATGTGTGTTGAGCCAAAATATGGTTGGGTCCCACATTATGAAGTTGGACCGGATGCTATCGACGGTCCACATCCTGCCTTTTTGGCTCATAGTCTTCTAGGATGTATGGTTCAGGAGTACGTCCATGATGACGATGGTCCAGGTTCGACTGATTTTGGGCATCGACCCGTGGTTCAACCACGACGGCCGTGGCGCGGTAGTCTGTGGTGTAGTGAGGAGCGGTACCCCCTCGGGAGGAGGGCCCGGTCTGGAAACTGGTTGATGGACGAACTCTCAGCTGTCCACATGTCATTGCCGGTTGATATCCAGTAGTTTGTATGTGACTCCCATCTAGTCAGGGTCATGAAGATCGATGATGATAATCTGAAGAGGAAGAACTTTCGCTGGAGGATCGAGAAGCATGATCTCTCCTGGATCTCCTTCGCTTCTGGCGATTCAGCTGGATGGTCAGCTCGGCATTGGCACGTAGCTGTTCTGTTAGTTGTTGCCGACTTTGGATCAGCTCCTGAAGCAGCAACTGGAAATCTTGTCCGGTAACCGGACCTGATGGTTCCGAAGGTCTGGTAGCGCCTTGGTTAGACAGAGGTACTTGCACGGGATTATGTCGATCCTGGTCTTCTAGATTGACAGCGTTGGAGGTGGTCCTTGTGCTAACCATCCTGGGTTTTGAACTCCTTTCCTAGACTTTATACAAATTTGAATAGAAGGGAAGGAACTCAAATTAGTGATCTGGATCTCTCTCTTAGATTTATGCAATCCGGTATCGACGACAAATCCAATCGAGCAAGGGAAAATATGGGTTTTCTCAGTGAAAGCACTAAAGTGTTTGTACCAAAATTGGACACAACACTCTTCGGAAGTTTTTGAAGAGATAACAGTGAAGAATATAAATTTAAAATGAGGATTATCTAACAAAAACTCCAAACAACAGAAATGTAAATGCACAAACAAGCGATTTAGAGTGGTTCAGCGTGTTGCCTACGTCCACCGTGAAGTTTTTGCAACTTTATTGATTCTCTTTCGACTATTACAAGTAATTACAGCAAACAACAGTGAAATACAACTTGGAATTTGAATTCAACATCAAGAGTATGGTGTAAGTCTTGATCCGGCAGAGTCTGGGCGCTTCAGAATCAAAAACTCCCTTTTCTGTAGGCTCTAGGGCTCTATTTATAGGCGTAGGAGACTGAGACTTGGCTCAAACTTTGGGAGATTCGCTCTGGCATGTGAGGAGGCCTACATGACCAATTGCAGAGAGTTTCAACTAGACCTGTGATCGATACGAAATCATTTCGTATCGATCAAGATCATGTCCGATGGAGCTGAAACTTTGTGGAACATTCCTTGGCTCGTAAGTAATCTTCTGTGAAAATTTCATGGCATTTGGATGGATGGATTCCGAGTTATGGTCGATACGAACTTAGGCTGCTCGGCAGCTGTTTGGTTCGAATCCATTGATTCGAATCGATCACTTCGACTCGATGATAACGCGCGTGAGCAAGCTGACGTGGCACGCGCTCTTCGTGTCGATCCGTTTTTCGCTCCAGTTTGATCGAGTCACTCCGAGTATTTCGCCGCGTTCGCATCCATAACTAACGCGTCATCTCTGGCCTGTTTGACTTGATATATACGAACAAATAACTATTCGTGGATTCGAACAAGGGATTCTAAGTACAATACGTAACCATCTGATGGATACGAATATCGGGTATCTGATGGATACGAAGAGCCATAAGTCGATGGATTCGAACAGCAGCAATCATTAATCGATACAAACAGATGAAGACCTATGGTTACGAACTAGAAACTATTTGTCCAATACGAAGCATACTACTTACTGATCAATACGAAACCGATCGATTCGAAGTATGGCATAACGATGGAGGCGAACTAGATGGATACGAAGTAGGCACTAGCCACTCGATACGAAACGCACAGTCTATTGATGGATACGAATGAGATCGATATGACCCAGGGTTCCTTGATGGATATGAAGATGTTGCCGCTCTGATGGATACGAAGGTGATGGATTCCAACCGGAGCTTGGTGATGGATACGAAATGGGGTTATCACCTTCAATTTGCATCGATCATAACTTGAGCATACGAACTCGGATTGACTTGAAATTTGGAATGCGGGCTTCCATGGCTTAGTTTGTCATGTCTTCTTAGTTGTAGCCTGATTCGGACTTGGATGAAATTCATCGACATCCACAGCGAACCTGTGCATGCTCAATACCCAGGACGATTGATTCTAAGTTTGTAACCAGTTCCTTGATATATCGGCCTTGCCAAAAGGCGGGATGACAATAGGTACAAAGAGAATATAGGTTACGTGTCCTTCTTATTAGGATTTGATTGACATGGTACTAGTAGAGTTCCATCGTTCTAGAATAATCATTCATCCCGGTGGTGACAAAATGTATTATGATATAAAGTGGGTATTTTACTGGCTAAGTACTTAAGATAGTAGTGGAGTTTATTTCCAAGTGTGTGGCTTGTTAGAGAGTAAAGGCAGAGTAGAACAAGCCTAGTAGATTAACACAGTCGTTGGATATTCTGCAGTGGAAATGAGTGAATATCTCTATGGATTTTATTGTAGCTGATCCACCTAGGAGTAGAAAAGGGAATGAGAGTATTTGGGTCATAGTTGATCAACTGACCAAATGCACTTATTTTATTTTAGTTGGGAGTATAAGGACAACTACATCTATAGTGACACTATTTGTGAAGGAGATAATCCATTTGCATGGAGTTCTTTTTAACATTGGGATCACCCAAAGACGGACGGGTAGACTAAGTGGGTTAAATAAGTATTGGAGGATTTGCTACAGATGTGTATCTTAGATTTTGGAGGTTCTTGGGGAAATCAGTTGCCATTAGTAGAATTTGAATATAACAACAGCTATCAGACAAATTTTGGGGTGGCATCGTTCGAGGCATGTATGGAAGGCTATGTAAATCTCCATTTTGTTGGTAGGACACTACAAATAGAATCGTTTTTGGACTAGTATGATTACGGGTCCTTCGTAGAGAGTAGATTTGATCCGTAGAAGAATGAAGGCCACACATGATGGGCAAAAATCATATGTTAATAGGAGATGCATGAAGTTGGAGTTCGTAGTGGGTGAAATAGACTTCATGAAGGTCTCGTCGCTTAGACATGTTACTAGGTTCGGTAGTTTAGAAAAGTTAGCGCTGTGGTTCGTATGACCTTTTCGATCATGGATGCAGTAGTGAAGTTAGCTTGTAGGGTAGAGCTTCCTGAAATGTTGGTGGGGATGCATAATGATTTGCATGTCACAATTGTAGAAGTGTTTACACAATTTAGCTACTATGATCAAACCAAGTCAGTTGGAAGAAGTTGAAGTAAAGAGAGAGCCACTTGTTCATCGTGCATCTGCCCGTATTGTTGAGCATGGACAAAGCGATTTCAAATAAAGTAATCAGACAAGTTAGAGTCTAGCGGGGAGACGATCCAAAGGAGACTACTAGGGAGCCCATGGAGAAAAATTCAAGCTACCCATTTAGAGCACTTTTTTGGTAAGTTTCTATTTATGCTAGCATGCTTACTTGAATGCATAGTATTTTGCTTAGTATATTATATTGGAAAGCATGTATGTATGTAGCCGTGGATGTAAACATGTCTCTAGTACATGTTTTGTATGATGGTTTCTAGTGGATGTATTTTATTCATTCATATTGCACATATGGGTTGACATGTTTAGTATAATGGTTACTTGTTCATACGTCACCTTATCTATTTTATAATATTAGTTATATGCATAATGGTTGTTACATTTTTTTTGTATTGAATGGTTTCTCATCTAAATAAAATTGGAAGTATATAGGAAGTTGCGTACATTTTGGATAAATGACATAAGCACTTGCATTATAGGAGGTTGGCTAGTTCAGGAGCTTAATTTTACCTTACCTATATGTTCGTACGCATTCAATGTCTATATATACATACTGCATTAGAAATTTGATACTAAGGACAATTTTTGGAAGTGGTTGATGATTGTAGAAATTGGTTTCTACGAGCGAGCTGCATTTTTTCATCCCTGGAGATTTCATTGATGAAATCCTTTTAAGGAGGGGAGAGTGTAATACCCCAGAAATCTTAATCATAAAATTAAAATATTAATAAGGGTAAAAATGTAATTTTACATAAAAAGACAAAATATTAATTTTCAGATACTTTAGAACTTGGCCTCAGGACCTATTCCATTGTGTCTGGAATGCCATTTACAATCAAAAAACATGTATGATTTATTGATTTCATAAA
The DNA here is from genome assembly GCA_030765085.1 of Allium cepa. Classification (NCBI taxonomy): domain Eukaryota; kingdom Viridiplantae; phylum Streptophyta; class Magnoliopsida; order Asparagales; family Amaryllidaceae; genus Allium; species Allium cepa. Next base: position 917,504,749 of record CM060931.1, on the reverse strand, counting down.
GGGTCAAAATTAGTGGAAACATGACCCAGCGACATTTCCATAAATATTAATTTCATAATTTAATCTTAGTAGTCCTATTTTTCAGCTATAAATAAAATCCTCTCACTCCTCTTCATTTCAAACCCTAATCGTCGTCTCTCTAATTCTGTATGTTCTTTTCTTCTTCTTTATCCACAAAATTCCTTAATACAAACAACATTTTCTACTCTCTTCCAAAAATTTCTAAGTCAAAAAAAAAATAAAATCAAAAGAGAGGGGGAGAGAGAGGAAGAAAGTCAAATCAAATGAGAAAGAGAAGAAGGAGCATAAACAAATTAAGAAATAGAGGAAGGAAGACATAAATTCAAATCGGGTTAGGAAAAGATTTCTTAAACAACCCTTCAAGGTGGGTGGATTTATCTATGAAATGCTTATATTGTAGATAATTTGTTAATCTTCGATTATATACCTTCTTAGAATTAAAAAATATGATTTTTAATCTTGCATCAATGCTTTTATTCAAAAATACATATGAACTGAAAATAGTTAGAAAACCTTAGTTAATGAATTGATGAAATCATCATTGTTATTTTGTAGGGAAGGGTAAATTGGATTGACTATAAGCCTAATTCTATAAATCTGATTTTATGTAACAAGATTGGATTGATTTTGATAAATAAAAAGTAAATAAAACTATCCTTTTGAATTTACGTAGACTTAAATCTACTAACTCGAATATACATAAAGAGAATTGATTGAAATAACATAGAAAACCGATGGGAAGATACATAGATAATCGATTGAAATGTGATATACCATTTATTATGCCCATATTTCCCAAACATTGTCAAAGTGAAATTAAGAAAAATGCTGAGCTAGAAGAACTGCTCCTATAATAGGAATCGAAATATGGAAAGGAAGAAAGGACAAAATCCAGATAGTACCTCGCCAAAATGCTGATATGGTGGCAAAACAAAAAAACTGCACCTTTCCATTAAACATAACGGCATGCACTATAATACTGTATCGATGACCCGAGATAGCCATAAAAGCACGAAAAACTGATTTTCAACCCGAACACTTAAGGGGCACGACTATGGCGCACATTAACTCCCAAATATCAAATACAAGTTAAGGTTGTACCACGGTTTCGAAAATAAGCCTCCATAGGTCAAAGTTGTGGTACCATCCTTAAAGCAATAACATGAAGCAGGGATGCACCGTAATCTTAAACTGACATCTGAAGTGATAATTCTATGTCGTAGTTTTGTATCAAAAAGCAATAAGGATGTGCGCCAGCAACCTGATTTGATGCTGGAATGACAGGACTGGACCGCAAATTTGTATCACAAAGTTATAAGGATGCGTCGCCATCTTGATGTTACTGAATAGCGCCACAATCCTAAAAAGAATACCCACAAGCATATGAACTCAAGTGAGGAGGCTCGAGCCTCACTTCTTAAAAACAAAGGCAGTGGCTGGTCCTGTATTAATGAGAATGGCTCAGAACAGAGTCATACAAGGCAATCACTCTCCAGAATAGCAACACGGTCTCTTCCACCAAGCCATATAGCTCAACTCAACTCTAGCACTACACTTTGATGACATTTCAGATCAAACGGCGCAGTCGGTAGTGTTGATGTGGTACTAATATTATGCGATATCACTACCATAGACATAATGAAGTCACAACTCCCAATAAACTAAAGCGAAGTCCTAAAGTACTAATAATGATGTAATTCTTCTTGATATGGGAGGCAGTTTCTCATTGTAGCTTCATCTACACATATTTGCAGCCTACAAACCGGTTGCCTTAAAGAACTGAAAAGTTATGATCTATTTAAATTTGGATTTTCCTGCTTAATTTTCAAACTTCCTACCTAGGTTCAGAATTCAGCTGCTTAAGTTACAATTCCCGCCGAAGGCCATGTTAGCGATCTATACATATCAAATAAGCAAGAAGGATAGTCGACACGTGGTATGACCAAAATGTAGAAATCAAAAGAGTAGAGGAGTGATGTTGGAAATACACATGAGTCTCTATGTGCCATAAATGAATATGGCACTCTAGTAGAAAAAGGAGGCGAATTTTACTTTGCTTTTTTAGACACACAAATCAAAAATTGTACTATCTTCCATTTTATCTATACTAAGAATCAAGAGAGAAGAAATAGACATTTAATCTGTGGATGTTGGATTCCTTAACATTCAAACCATGTAAATTGTCTATGTCTATTTATTGCTTTCTGTACATTACTATTTTAATTATTTCCATGCTTGAATTGAGATAGATTGAATTAATGAATTGGTTGTTAATATTTCAAATATTCCCTTTCATAATTGCATAAACACTAAAGCAACATAATTATTCCTCTTAAAGGCAATCTTAATATTACTTAATTTTGATGGTTAATGTCACAAAAGCATTCAGCATCATGATTGCTCTATAAAAAACACTCAAGTGTTTCTAAGACAAAAATCTCATTAATATTTTTAGCGTTAGAAAGAGGGCTGATTTCCCTCTTGGCAAACTTTACTTACATTTCCTGTAGATACCAATATAGTACCATGAATCCCATAGGTTCCAATACCCCTCATTTGAGATAGAAATATGAGATTTTCTTCGAAATCCGAGATTTGATAATTTGGTTAGTTATCGAAGTTTTAAATCTCTTTAATTTCAACTGATATATCAACCTGATCAAGCCATCTTGGAAAGCTCCTCTGGTTCGATTAGTATTCTTGACTTGACTTATTAATAAGAAAACAGCTCACTATCAAAATAAAAGACGATCTAGAATCTACCCAAGATGATATAGAGTCCCACATATGAGAAATGGTCATAAATAGAGTTAAACCAAGTAACATTACAAAGGCATAATGATAACGGGGTCTAGATATCCATGCCCTCCAAACCGGACGTGAGGGTCTACCCTCATCCAACTCTCCATACGGGAATCTCCACTCACTTCTTTCCCTAATATCCTCCCTTCATCAATTAACAAGATGAGGGTTTATAAGAGATCCCAAAGGCTCGCTCAGATTATACCATATATTATTACTAAACTAAAAAGAAATAAAAGACTTTAGTAGTCATTGGACCCAAAATCCAAGATTTGAAACCTTGACTCCTCCTAACCAGGAACAACTTCACCTACCTCAAAAATGCAAAAAAAAAAGCAACCCCTCACCTTCATAACCCAAACTAAGGCGGGCGCCTCTATAGAGCCTATCTCAGATTATATCCTAGTAGCTCTTCAAACCTTCACAAACTAATTGAATCAATGAATGAATGGAATAGAGAGATTCTTGGCCTAATGTCCTGCCCTAAGCCGATCTTCCCCAACCGTCCCCAACTCACCACCATCATTCACCAACTACACTTACTATGTAGCGTGTAAATGATAAGAACAATCTCAAGAGTGAGGATGGCGATGTTGGTTAAAAAACCGATACAAAGGTCAAATCCAAAATCCAAATCAATCCTCGGATCAAATCAAAACCTACCAACATTTACCCTTTATTGATGAAGAAGCAAGCGTGAACTATGCCAGATGATGATGATGTTACTTCACTCTCAGAGATAGATCATCCCAAATAGATTCCAAAGAGGACAAGGTCCGCCAATTGAAGACTTGAGTAGAGCTTTAGCGAGACTGTGTAGACAAAATAAGTAAAAAAGGTTCTTCCAGATTTAGTTAAAGTATAATAGAAGCAGACTTTCCCAACAATTTCAAACCCCCATCGATTTATAAATTTAATGGGGCTACAAACCCAGATGATTACTTTTGTACGTTCGAGTATTACATGGATATCCTAAAAGTGGGGAGGATGGCTAGATATAAGCTCTTTCCAGTATATTTGGTTAGGGTAGCTTCTACATGGTTTAGGTTGTATAGACTAGGGAAGGTTTGTTCTTAGCCTTAGTTAATTGCAAATTTCCTGAGACGGTTGGATTCATGGAGGGAAGCTTCCCCAGATGTAAACCAACATCCTAGGTGAAGCAGGGAGAGAACGAGAGCCTATGTAACTTCATAAAACGCTTCAAATTCAAGGCACTTTGGATTGGGGTAACTTGTGAGGAAGCGTTACTTATGGCAAAGCATGCTGGAATAGGAAGAAACACGACTATGTAGGATAAAAACAGTAGGAAATCATGCCAAAAGTATGAAGGCATTCTATGAAAGGGCCAACGACTACATCAGAATGGAAGAAGTCGAGGACATAGAATCACATCCAGCTAAAAGAACTTCTGCTCCCCATATGGAAAAGAAAATAGGAAAGAAAGATACCATTTGCTGGCAAAGTGGCAAAATAAATTCAACTTCATGAAAAAAGACTCCCCACACCCACATACTTAGTCAGATCTATGAGATGACCATAATTGAGCGAGCGTACAACATCCCAAACAAAAGGAAGAAATCAAGACAAAATAAGGCAGAGCTTGATGCCGCTTTTACAGGCCAATGGCCATTATATAGATAATTGTTAAGACCGAAGAAATGGGATTGAGAGATTGATTCAGAAAGGATACTTAGGCCACTACTAGAAGGAAAAGAAAGGAGAAAGGACTGGGAATCTCACTCCAGATTCAAATGAAAATATAGTAGGAAACCCCTCTAATCTTATAGCCTCAATTCATGGAGGACCACACCTTACAGGAAAAAATAAGAAAACACGGGAGCGGTATATGCAAGAGACCAAAGTAGAGTAGAGGACCATATTCCATGTAAAAAAAAGCCGACACGGAACATTGTCTTCATTGCAGTTGATGCCATTGGGTTGTCTTCCCGCATCATGATCCACTCACAATTACGTTGCAGATCTTAAATGGCACCATGAAGAAAGACTTGTAGATTCTGGAAGTTCTTTTAATGTCATCTTCAAATCTGCATTTGAACAAATGAAACTTTTAGTGGAGATATTGAAGCCAAGCTCCGAGCCAATCTACAGCTTCAATAATACCAAAACCACTCCTACTGAAGCGGCTACCTTACTCATTATCACTGGAACTGCACCCCTTCACAAATCATTCTATGCGAGCTTCTTAATCATCGATCAACTGTTACCACATAATGCATTCCTATGAAGACCCGAACTAATTGACACGGGGGCAATTATTTCTCAAAAGGATTTTCTCATGAAGTTCCACACCCTCATAGAGATAGGGTCAACAAGACGAGAATAATTGTTAGCCAAAGAGTTATACAATGTAAACCTTAGTTCTGGCAATAAAATTGTTCAAAACTACTCTATTGTCTCTTCTAATAACTGTGATAATAGATCCAGTTATCATCTACCATGCGCTCAACATAGATCTCGATGCTCACCCAGTCAAGCAAAAGCATAGGACATTGGATTAGGAAAGGTATAACATGAAAAAGTTAAGAAACTGAAGGAGAATGGGTTTATTGGGGAAGTATATTACTCGAAGTGGAATGCAAACCCTATTCTTGTAAATAAGTCTAATGGGAAGTGGAGAAATTATGTAGACTATACCAACCTTAACAAAGCTTGCCCGAAGGACAGTTTTCCTCTACCAAGAATTTATCAATTGGCGGATGCAACTAACGGCCATGAACTACTCGCCTTCATGGATGCATACTCAAATTACAACCAAATAGCTATGTTTGAGGCAGATTAGGAGCATACCAGCTTTGTGATGGACAAGGGCTTATACTATTATAAAGTTATGTCGTTCAAACTCATAAACACTAGAACGACCTACCAAAGGTCGGTTAACACGATGTGCTTAGATCAGATTGGGAAAAATGTATAGGTGTACATAGATGATATGCTTGTTAAGTCAAAAGTAGCATCAAGTCATGCACATGACTTAGAAGAGCCTTTGCCATCCTAAGACTGTATAACATGAAGTTGAACCCTTAAAGTGTACTTTTTCCATCCAGTCGGGAAAGTTCCCATGATACATAGTAAGTGCCTGCGACATTGAAGAAAGTCTGAAATAGATTGAAGCCATGAGGAACATGGGAGTCTTTAAAACGCTAAAAAATAATAATGATACTAAACGATATGGTGATTGCTCTAAGTGGATTTATTTCGAGAGCTACGGACCAATGTACCGTTCTTCGACCAAGTAAAGAAGGGATGGAATTTTAAATGGACTGAGGAATGAAAAATCGCGTTCTAGAATCTAAAAGACTGTATGGTCAGTACCCCTGTCTTATCAAAGTCAGTAACAGGTGACGACTTATATGTATACTTAGCTATAATTTATAAAGCTATTTGTAGGGGTTCAAGAAGATGAAGAGACTTAAAAGCCTATCGACTACACTAGCAAACGCCTGTCAGGAGCAGAGCTCAACTACCTAGTCGTTGAAAAGCAAGCTTACAACCAACTTATAACAATAAGGAAACTAGGGCCATAATTCCAAGCGCATCCTATCAAAGTCCTCATAGATTAAGCAAATATTACAGAAGCCAGTGACATAAGCTCGCTTGCTAAAATATGCAATGGAGCTCAGTTAATATGATATCTCCTACTGCCTTAAAAAAGCAACCAAAAAGCAAGAGCTAGCAGAATTCATTGCAAAATGCATGCTGCCCATAGAATCACAATATGAGCAAGAAGAACCCACTCCATAGTTCTGGAAATTATATATGGACGAAGAATTAAATGAGCAGGTGGTAGGAATGAGATATGTATCGATCACCCAGATGGGCAAAAGTTAAACGAGGTAGTGCAGCTTGGATTTAAAGCTAACAATTACGTCATAGAATATGAAGCTCTTCTCACATGCTTAAGGATGGCTCAAGTTCTAAAGAGTTACATCCCCCTACTTGGAGGTCCAAAACTAACGGCTACGGATGTGCAGTCATCCATAGTTATTAAACCTCAGCGACCAAATACGGCGATGTTAGATAAATTGATACACAGATCACAAGAAAATTGAAAAAATTTAACAAATTAAAAATACATTTCCACATTCCATTCAAAACATTTCATATTCATTACATAATCCCATAAACGTTAACCACGATAAGAAAAATATAATTATTACACATAGGCCAAGAGCAACATATGAAGATGCTCCCCTGATTGATCAGAGTATATAACAAGGCTAATATGTCCGCCTTTACATCCAAAATATACAACAGAAAAAGACACTCTAACTAACTGCCTCATGCACGCCTATGGAAGCTTTATTCGTGTAAGAGTAGAACCTAAAAACATCAAATCTCAAACTACTCAAAATCAACTGAGTACACGAGCGTTTTAAAGGGAAAACAAGAACTTCGAGTCAGACATAAAACCGCGTATGAATAATAATCTAACATCCCAATCTATTTAAATATCTAGTGAGACCACACTGCTTAGCGGAACGAGTTTTCCCCTCACTAGTATCTTAAAACCTTTATAAAACCATATACTATGCTCCTGTATCCACAATGGTCAAAACATAATCATTTCAAAATATTATAATGATATACACATATAAACATTATGGATTTCCCATCCCCAGTTTAATTGACTCTCTGTCATATTTATTGTTCCTAGGGTCACTATTAACCTATTAGTTTTCATGGGTTTACAAATAACTTTTTATAATTCATAGACACCCTATCCTATTTCATAGTTTTCATGGATCACTAAGAACCTATAGTCCCCTGGTCATTAATTTAATTAATTATTGGTTTTTCCGAACATATTGGTTATTCCAATAACTCATATTTTATCCTAGTTTTCAAGGGTTGACTAGGAACTTACGGGTTACTCCAGTAACTCCCTTCTTAGCCTAGTTTTCATAGGTTGACTAGGAACCTACTAGTGCCTCCGTTAACTTCTTTCTTATCCTAATTTTCATGGGTTGACTAGGAACCTTATGACTGATGTCAATACTTAAGCCGGATATAGTTTTCATGGGTTCATTACAAACCAATTGGCAGCTGCCAACCATCCTTAATACATAGTTTTCATGGGTTTACTATAAACCTGGTGGTTACCTCCAATAACTTTCTAATCATTGTTTTTAGGGGTTTATTATGAACCTATCCTCGGACAACTTCAAAATTTAGGCATCCTATATTCTGGTCTCCCTGAATGTAATTCTACTCATTCGGGAGTTTAATCAATTTGCATTCACTACTGGGTTAACCTAGCTGGTTCTACTACCCCTTTTATCCCCAATACATAGTTAAGGGTCCTTTATCCTGTGAATATATTTATATTTGAAAAAGCAAACATAGTAACCAAACAATACCACTCTTGTGGGTTTAAGGTCCTTTAAATACTTCTTCAAATTTACATACTTGAAATCCTTTAAAAACTTCTTTATTTAGCCATGGCTTTTTCCCTAAAAATGAGTTTGGGTTATAAAAACTATTGACACCTTCGAAACCTTGCTTTCGACGTTATAGGATGACGTCCTTTCAAAACATTAAGCTCCTGCCTTTCAAATACATTAAAACTTCTCTTTCGAAGCCTTTTGATTATATTAAAGCATTAAACTTTTGCTTTGAAAGCATAGCTTCGAAACCAAGTGAAAATACACCCTTTCGAAACCATTGGAAATATACCTTTTGAAACCATTGAAAGTACCCCTTTCAAAATCATATGGTTTAAAACATCATTTTGGGTCAAAGTGTACATATGGGAAAGCATCTCTTTTGAAACAATTCTTTATTCATAAAAGTATTTGGGAATCTTGATGGTTTCAAAACCATCCTTTCGAAAGCATAAAACATATGACGAAAACAAATGAAGGTTGGCTTCGAAACCCCTTCTGAAGCCATTGCCTTCAAATCTCATAACCCTTTTCCAAAGCAGTAGGAAGTGGCTTATATTTATAAAACAAACAGTACCTTTCAACATCATTGACGTCTTCAATATCATTGAAAGACATCAAATCACAGAAGCGTTTTGACTTGCCCGAAACTACCCCTTCCGAAAGCTTTAATTAGAAACTAAGTATTTCCTTCAGAAGCTGCTACTTTAAAAAGGCGGCAACTCTCCTTCGAAAGCTTCTTTTGAAATACCCTTTCGCAGCCATTGGTTTCGACTACTTCGAAATCCATTAGTAAACAAGCAAGCGCTTTTCTTTTAAAAACAAAACAAAGGTATCGACACCTTTGGAAGCTATGTTTCGACTCCTTCCCTTTCGCCTTTCCCCAATCCACTGTTAACTAACTAAGTGATACCATATGTATTGGTCTCGTGGTAGAGGGTTTCGACTAGGTCGAAGGCGGAAGCTCTTGGTCGAAAGCTCCTTCCATTGGAGGTGGAACCTACTTTTCTGAGCAGAAGGCTAATTTTACTAAATAAAGCAAACTTTTGGTAACTAACTTACCTACTTGTAAACACATGATTGGTTACACTAATCTTTCAAATTATTTTGCTAACACTTCCCGCATTTTCTCAAAACTAAAAACCAAAGAATATTTAACAAATAAGCTTTTCTCACTAACATAACAATTAAATCATTTAGTTCCTCCTTTCAAAATAATTTAAATTCCATACTAAATCACTTAGTAAAAAATCTCCAAAAATTCCAAAAATTCATTTTAATCATGTTGTCTAACATATCGAAATTTTAGACCCAAATTCTTAATATGATTTCCGAAATAAATTTATAAACCCAAGTAACAATATTTTTCTTTAAAAATTCATATCTAATTCTCCACGGCTTGGAAAATTATGAAAAATGGAATCCAAATCCAAAATCATGTTTCTCATTACATAATTTTTTTCCATGACATTTAAATCATTTAATATTGGTTTTACCCTAAAACCGTGCATATTTCTTTTTAAACAATCTTGTTTAAACTAAACAAATCTTAAATCAAGCATATCATCATCTAATATATCATAAAAATGAATTTTCCCTTAAACTCGAAAACATATTATTATAATATTAAAAATAGAGATATAGTGATTATTATTCACCTTATTTTGGATAAGGAAACTGGAGATTGATTGAGATTGATTTCTTCTAGATTGATCCTAAAATTTACTTGAATTTCTCTTCTCTTCTTTCTTCCTAATGGCCGGCCTTGATATGTACTTTCTTACGTTTAGTTTGCTCATAATAAAATGAACATATATGGCTAAGGTAAAATAGTATAAGAATGGAAAACATGGGTGGCAATTTACTCTAATGCGTTTAATAAGCACGACCACTAAATTAATTAACCAACCTCAATCTCCTTATCTCTCTACATAATTCTATTTAATTTATTATAATTAAATCTTGTAGATAATATTTTCAAAAATTATGGGTATTACAGGCTCTCCTCTTTAAAGAATTTCGTCCACGAAATTCGGTAAGGACTAACTATAAAACATAGCAATCATCTGTAACCACTTCTAACATCCATACTAGCCTACCCGGCCACTAATATAGACATACCATAAAAGCGGATCCGGATAAGCATCTCGAATCTTGTCCTCTGTCTCCCAAGTACAGTCCTTCTCGTCGTCGCTCCACTGAACCTTCACCGACTTGTCTGTCTTGGTCTTCGATCTTTTCTCATCTCTCGCTACAACCCAGCTGGTAGTCTAACGAAAGCTAAATTAGGCTCTACTACCAAGTCCTCCAACTCCATCTGAGGAATAATAATCTTTGGATCATGCACAAACGTACGAAGATAAGACACATGAAATACATTATAGACACCTACCAAACTGCTTGGCAACTCTACTCTGTACACGAGCTTTCCAATCCTTTCTAAAATCTGGAATGGACCAACATATCTCGGGACCAACTTTCTCGATTTTCCAAATTGTACCACACCCTTCATCATTAGTACCTTAATGAAAATCCTATCTCCTACTAAGAACTCTAGATCTTTATGCCTCTTATCTACATAAATCTTCTATCTGGATTGAGCCACCTTCATTCGTCCTCGGATTAACTCAATTTTTTTATGCCTCTCTCACCAAATCCGGACCTAAGACCAATCTATCTCCAGTCTTTAACCAATATGCTGGCAATTCGCATGGCCTTCTATACAAAGCTTGTTATTCCTACACTAGTCTGATAACTATTATTGTAGGAAAACTCAATCAAATATAGGTGATCCACCCAAGATCCACCAAAGTCTAATACACAGGCCTTTAATAAATCCTCGAGTACCTTATTGACTCTCTCTGTCTACCCATCCATCTATGGATGATAAGTTGTATCATCTTGAGCTCGGTACCTAATATCTCTTGTAAACTCTTCCAAAATTCGCTAGTGAATAATGCATCTTTCTCGCTGACTATGCTACTAGGAATCCCATAGAGTCTGACTATGTTTTTTATGAACAACCTCGCCAAAACAGGTGTTGTCGTGGTTGACTTAACTGGAAAGAAATGGCTCAACCTATCCATAATGACCTATATTTTCTCATTCCTCTGCTTGACCTTGGCTACCCGTCCATAAAATCCATCGATATTGAATCTCATTTCCACACTAGAATCTCTAAAGGCTGAAGTAACACACTCGGCTTCTAATGTTCGGCTTTCACTTGTTGACAGTTTAGACACTGCCTAACCCATAAGCCAACATCCCCCTTCATGCCTTCCCAAAAGAAGCTTCTTTTCATGTGTTGATACATCTTGGTCCCTCCACGATGAATCATAAACTTGGATCGATGAAATTTCCTAAGAACTTCTTTCCTCAAGTTCTCAACATCTAGAACACATAATCACCCCTTCTTAACCATCCTCTCTGGTCAAGACTGAAATCTTTCAAATCATCGACCGCAGTTCCAACCTCAAGCCTTCTAATCCTCTCGGCTAATAATGGAAATTCTTCTGCTTAGAAGCTATTCTTTTGATCAACACTAGTTAAATTTCTAAATAGGACAACATGACAATACTCTGACTAGAACTAGCAGTCGATCATAATTGCATACCACAACTGGTCAAAGTTTCAAGGTCCTTCCATTCTGCCAACATAGCCAACACCACATTTTGATGCCTTCTCCTAAGAGCATCAGCCACTTACTACATTTCCCGGTGTATATTCTATACCAAAATCATAAGAAGCCAAAAACTCCAACCACCTCTACTACCTCATATTCAACTCCTTTTGAGAGAATAATTATCTTAAGGGCTTATGATCAGTATACAACTCAAATATCTCCTCTAGGAGATAATGCCTCCAAATCTTCAAGGCAAAAATTATCGTGGCCAATTCGAAGTGGTGAGTAGGATATCTTACTTCGTGCAGTCTAAACTGCCTAGATGCATAGGCAACGACTTTTCTCTTCTACATCAACACTGCTCCCAATCCAGTCCCACATGCATAAGTGTATTCTACCAACCCTTGGTTTCATCTGGAACTACAAACACTGCAACATTGGTCAACAAATGCTCTAACTTAAGAAATGCTTCCTCACATCTGTCGGACCGAACAAACTTCACCTCTTTCCAGGTAAGCTTGGTTAAAGGTGAAGCTATCCGCGAGAAATCCTTAATTAATCTCCGATGGTAGCCAGCAAGTCTAAGAAAACTTTTGATCTAGGTCACTATCTCTGGTCTCCTCCAATTGTTCACAACTACGATGTTATCTGGATCAACTAACAATCCTTTCTCTAAAACCACATAACCAAGAAATTTAACCTCTTTTTCCAAAAATGACACTTGGAAAACTTCGCCTTTAGCTAATTCCACCTCAGCGTCTCAAGCACAACTCTAAGATGATCTTCATGCTCTCTCTCATCCTTAAAGTATACCAAAATGTCATTTATAAACACCAACACGAATCTATCCATATACTCTTGGAAAACTCAGTTCATTAAATCCATAAAGAAAGCTGGTGCATTTGTTAATCTGAATAGCATTACTAACCACTCATACGAACCATATCTAGTCTGAAATGCTCTCATGTGCCACTCTCGACTGATGGAACCCGATCACCAAATCCAGTTGGGAAAATACCTTGGCTCCACTCAACCGATCTAATAGATCATCTATCCTTGGCAGGGAGTATCTATTCTTGATCTTTCTTTCATTTAATTTACGATGGTCGATGCACATCCTTAACGACCCATCTGGTTTCTTCATGAATGTCGCGACCGCTCCCCAAGGAGAATTGCTTGGTCTAATAAAATTCCTTCCTTTTAGATCCACTAGCTGCACCTATAATTCCTTCATCTCAGTCGGTGTCATCCTGCTAGGTGGTCTACTCATAGGTTCATTTTGGTGGTAATCGGTGTCATCCTGCTAGGTAGTCTACTCACAGGTTCATCTCAATCGATGTCATTCATAACTCAACAGCTCATTTCGGTGGTAATCCTGTAAATGGCTCAAAAATTTCTGCAAATTCCCTTGCCACACAAACCTGACTTAACTCTTCTCCAACTTCCATGGCACTCAACAAAGCACAAACATCCTACTGGAATTCTCCACTGAAAAGATAATTCGGTTATGACTATCTGGGTGTCTCAATGATATTTCTCTATCCTGGAAAAGTATCCAAGCCTCATACTTACCTAACCAATCCATACCCAAAATGATCCCTAAATCTACGAAATCAAAAACAACAAACTACATGCAAACTTATGACCAAATAAATCAAGTTCTAATTGGTTACATCGCATCCCTAGAGTTGCATACCCTCCTATTAGATTTGCAACCCTTAAGGAAGTAACAAGGTATATGGGCTCAATGCATAACGCATCAACCAAATACTATGATATAAATGAATATGATGCACCGGTATCAAATAGTACCCTAATTGGTATATTTTGAATCAAAAGTGTACTTTCCATCACAGTTTTCCCTTTCCCTGCCGTAGTAGGCCTAGAAGAAGATGGTGGTCCAATGGCAAAACTTTCCCTCTTCCTCTTGCATGTCCAACAGTCGTGAGCATAATGACCTTTCTTATCACACTTGAAGCACACCAAATCAACCTTTGCCTTCTTGGTAACATCCCCTTTCTGGGCTCCGTTCTTTTTAAAGAATTTTCTTTTCTTTCCCTGAGGACCTTGGAATTCAACTGGCTTCTCCCTAGTAGAAACAGCAAGCATCTCTTCATGGCGAATAGCCATCTCCACTACCACATTAATATAAGTCATGGTCATTCTAGCAAGCTCTGATCTCAGTCCTTAAATGAACCTTTCATTCCTTCTGATGTTAGTGTCTATAGTAGCATATCCATATCGAGATAGCTCATCAAACTTAGCAGCATACTCGATTACTGACATACTCCCCAGACTAAATCCATAAACATCCTCATAAATGCTGATTTAGCCACCTCAAACGGAAACCTCTGCTCAAACCTCATTCTGAAATCAGGCCATGTCAACTCTTCCTCCGAAACTCCGACCGTCCCACTATTCCGCTAGTGAAGTGCAGCCCTTGCAACTGCCTAGAGGCCAGCCTCCTCTTTTGCCTATCATCCAATCCTAGTTCATTAAGATCCTCTCACAGTGCAATAGCCAATTCTCGACCTCATCAGCATTCTCTGTTCCAGCAAACGATTTTCCACCCAGACTAGTGTAGTCTCTGCTTAGATTAGCATAGTAATTCCCAACTGAAGCCACAAGATTAGCTCCTCCAACATTACCAGCAACCCCATCTTACAAAAGATTGGCTAACAATTGATACACCATCCCCACATCTACTGGCGAATTTCTAGAACCTATATTGGTTGCGGCATTTGGGTTAGCTTTAGCCTATCAACCTTGGTTCCTTCTAGTATTAGGTTGAGAATTTCTATTGGTTGTGATGCTTCCTCCACCTAGATTTCCCTTTCCCTTTCCTGCCTCCATATCCTCTTCCTTGTTAATCTACATACGAGTCTTAGTAAGATACAGAAGAACGTACTAAGAGAGAGGGGAATACATACTTAGATATATATATATATCTATATATCAAATACAAGTACGTTACTATAGCGTTACTCCAAACCCCGATCATAATTCTAATTTATTGCATTATGTTTGAAAAAGCCTTTAGGTTTAACTTCATTTTAAAGTTTCATAAACCTATGCTTTGATACGAACTTGTTACATCCTCTACTTGGGGGCCAAAAACTTACGACTACGGATGCTGCAGTCATCCATAGTTATTAATCCTCGACGACCAAATAAGGCGGTGTTATATACATTGATACATAGATCACAAGAATATGAAAAAAATTAACAAATTACAAACACATTTCCACATTCCATTCGAAATATTTCATGTACATTACATAATCCCAAAAACTTTTAATCATGATAAGGAAAATATAATTATTGCACATACGTCAAGAGCGACATATGAAGATGTCCCCTTGGTTGATCAAAGTATATAACATGGCTAATATATCTGCCTTTACATCCAAAATACACAACAGAAAAAGATAACTCTAACCAACTAACTGCCTCTTGCATACCTCCAAAAGCTTTATTCGTCTAAGAATAGAACCTGAAAACCTAAAATCTCAAACTACTCAAAATCAATTAAGTACCCGAAAGTTTAAGGGAAGAACAAAAACTTCAAGTCTGACATAAAGTCTGGTATGAATAATAATCTAACACCCCAATCCATTTAAATATCTAGCGAGATCATGCCGCTTGGCGTAACGGGTTTTCTCCTCACTAGTATCCTAAAACCTTTATAAAAACATATACTGTGCTTTTGCATCCACAATGGTTAAAGCATAGTCATTTCAAAATATTATGATGATATACACATATAAACACTGTGGATTTTCCATCCCCAGTTTAATTGACTTTCTGTCATATTTATAGTTTCTAGGGTCAATATTAACCTATTAGTTTTCACGGGTTTACTAACAACCTTTTTATAATGGATGGACACCTTGTCCTATTTTAGAATTTTCATAGGATCACTAAAAACCTATAGGCCCCTACAAACTAACTTAATTAATTCATGGGTTCCCCTGAACCTATTGGTCATTCCAATAACTCATCTTTTATCCTAGTTTTCATGGGTTAACTAGGAACCTTTTGAATGATGTCAATACTTAATCTGGATATAGCTTTCATAGGTTTACTACAAACCAATTGGCACCTACCAACCATCCTTAATACATAATTTTTATGGGTTTAATATGAACCTATCTCCCGAACAACTTCAAAGTTTAGGCATCCTATATTCTGGTCTCCCTAGATGCAATTTTACTCATTTAGGGGTTTAATCAATTTATGTTCACTACTGGGTTAACCTAGCTGGTTCTTCTACCCTTTTTATCCCTAATATGCAGTTATGGGTCTTTATCATGTGAACATATTTATATTCGAAAAAGCAAACATAATAACCAAATACCACTCCTATGGGTTTAAGGTCCATAAAATACTTCTTCAAATTTACATACTTGAAATCCTTTCAAAAAACTCATTTATTTAGCCATGGATTTTTCCTTAGAAATGAGTTTGGGTTATAGAGCCTTTCAATACCTTCGAAACCTTGCTTCTGGCCTCATAGGATGACCTCCTTCAAAAGAATTAAAACACAACTTCAAAACACTAAGCTCCCGCCTTTCGAATACACTAAAACTTCTCTTTCGAAACCTTTCGATTGTATTAAAGCATTAACCTTTAACTTTGGAAGCATAGCTTCGAAACCATTGGAAATATACCTTCCGAAACCATTGAAAGTACCCCTTTCGAAATCATTGGGTTTAAAACATCATTTTGGATCAAAGTGCAAATAAGCGAAAGCAACTCTTTCGAAACCATTCTTAATTTCATAAAAGTATTGGGGAAACTTGATGGTTTCGAAATCATCCTTTCGAAAGCATAAAACATATGGGTAAAAAAATTGAAGGTTGGCTTCGAAACCCCTTCTGAAACATTGCCTTCGAAAGCCCTAACCCCTTTTGAAAGTAGTAAGATGTGGCTTATATTTATAAAACAAACGGTACTTTTTGACAGCATCGATGTCTTCGATGCCATCGAAAGGCATCAAATCACAGAAGGGTTTCGACTTGGTCAAAACTATCCGAAAGCTTCAATTAAAAACCAAGTAACTTTTTTGGAAGCTATTACTTTAAAAAGGCAGCATCTCTCCTTCGAAAGCTTCTTTTGAAATACCCTTTTCGTAACCATTGGTTTTGACTGCTTCGAAACCCTTTCGTAAACAAGCAAGAGCTTTTCTTTTAAATACAAAACAAAGGTATCAACACCTTCGGAAGCTATGTTTCGACTCCTTCCCTTTCGACTTTCCACAATCCACTGCATACCAACCAATGGATACCATGTGTATTGGTTTCATGGTAGAGGGTTTCAAATAGGTTGGAAGCGAAAGCTTTAGGTCGAAAGCTCCTTTTAAAGGAGGCGAAACCTACTTTTCTAAGCAAAATGCTGTTTTTACTAAATAAAGCAAACCTTTTTTTAACTAACTTGCCCACTTATAAACAACTGATTGGTTACATTAATCTTTCAAATTATTATGTTAATACTTGCGGCATTTTCTCAAATCTAAAAACCAAAGAATATTTAACAAATAAGTCATTCTCCTTAACATAACAATCAAACCTTTTAGGTCCTCCTTTTAAAATAATTTAATTTCCATACCAAATCACTTAGTAAAAATTCCCCATAATTCTGGAAATTCACGTTAATCGTGCTTCCTGACATGTAAAAATTTTAGACCCAAGTTCTTAATATAATTTTCGAAACAAATTTATAAACCCAAATAACCATATTTTCCATTGAAAATTCATAGCTAATTCTCCACGGCTTGGAAAATTATAAAGATCGGAACCCAACTCCAAAATCATGTTTCTCGTAATATAAATTTTTCCATGGCATTTAAAAATCATTTAACCTTGGTTTTACCCAAAAACCGTGCATATTTCTATTTAAACAATCTTGTTTAAACTAAAAAAATCTTAAATCAAGCATACATCATCCAATATATCATAGAAACGAATTTTCCCTTAAATCCAAAAACATATGATTACAAAACCAAAAATAGAGATGTAGTGATTATTATTTACCTTAGTTTGGATAGGGAAATTGGAGACTAATTGAGATTGATTTCTTTTACCTTAATCCTAAGCTTTACATGAATTTCTCTTCTTTCTTCCTAATGGCCGACCTTGATATTTGCTTTCTTACGTTTAGTTTGCTTATAATAAAATGAACCTGTATGGCTAAGGGAAAATAGTATAAGGGTGGAAAACATGAGCGACAATTTACGCTAATGCCCTTATGTTTATCTAGTTAACACTTAACCATTTTAAGCTCATTCATTTTAATAAGCACGATCAC
This sequence comes from Allium cepa, assembly GCA_030765085.1. Classification (NCBI taxonomy): domain Eukaryota; kingdom Viridiplantae; phylum Streptophyta; class Magnoliopsida; order Asparagales; family Amaryllidaceae; genus Allium; species Allium cepa. The sequence continues at coordinate 917,486,596 of CM060931.1, read as the reverse complement.
TAGATTAATTAACCAACCTCAATCTCCTTATCTCTCTGCATTATTATATTTAATTTATTCTAATTAAATCTCTTGAATAATGTTATCAAAAATTAGGGGTGTTACATGAAGGTAACCATATTAAAATTCACAGTGATTCCCAACTAGTTATGAACAAGGTGCATGGTAATTACTAAACGAAAGAGCTAACTCTAACTAAGTAAATGGAACTCTCTAAAAAATTATTAGTGATTCGAACAGTTTGATATAGAACAGATTTCGTTTGAGAACAATTCTTCTGCTCACAAAAGTAGCAAATGAAATAAAAGCCATTCTAATAGGGCGTCAAGCTAAACCAAGCATCATCGAGGCCAATCAAACACTGGTCCTGATTAAAGCCTAATGATCTACCGTTAGAGAACCCCAAGATCAAGAAATAATAGAAAGTCAAGAGGAGTCCTCAACCGTGCCTATCCCTCAGCAGATCGAGGAGACTCATAGATGACCCTTTTTTAAAAATTCTTGATAAATGAAGTTCATCCCCCAAACGAGAATGAAGCCCATAAATTAAGATATCAGGCTCCATAATTTTTATTCTTTGATGGCAATATTATATATGAGAGGGTACTCTACGCCTTACCTTGGATGTGTTTCCAAGGAAGAAGGGGTACGATTCCTGGGTGAAGTACATGAAAAGCAATGCGGAGACCACTATGAACGGGCAAAGTCAACAAAAATAAAGTTCTAAGGCACGGGTACTACTGGCCTACCGCACTTTAGAATATGATGGAGTACGTAAGGAGATGTGATAGATGTTAAATATTTTCCATTATCCTAACGCAACCATCCCATGGGCTCATCCCATAGGCCAGGCCATAGTCGTTTGACATATGTGGCATAGATTTAATAGGATTGCTTCCCATGTCAAATGAAGGGGTGAAGTATGTTGTGTTGAAGTAGGTTTAATATGAACCCTTTTCCACTATTACTGTGAAGAAAATAGTTATCCTTGTTATTAGGAACATAATCGCTAAGTTCGAGATCCCAGATAAGACACACTCGGATGATGGGACCCAATTTGAGAGTAAGAAGTTTACAGAACTTTATGAGAGAGATGAGATAATAAAAAGCTTCTCTTCTATTTCACATACATAGGAAAATGGGTAGGTCGAAGTAGCAAACAAAACTATTAAGAAATTTCTTAAGAAAAGACTGCAGAAGACAAATGGAAAGTGGACAGAATAATTAATTTCATCTAAAGAATAGTTTATAAAATCATACAAAAAGGGTCTATAAGAAACCCTAACATATCCAAAGCCAAAGTGCTGGAAAGTTGTGTGAATTGAAGGACTAGATGTAATAAGCGTACATAAGGGCTCTTGTACGAATCACCCTAAAAGAAGTATGGAAATGATTTTCATTGGATGGCCTATTTATGTTTTGAATATAAGTCTTGTGAACTAAAACCAAATCAATTTTATATGTATCACAATTCAAAACGTGTTTATGAATACATGTTCCATTACACTGAGAAACAACTGTTATTTCAACAAATATCAACTTCATAGCAAAGGAATTTCTTTTAAATATTATTGATTGTGGAATGGATTTAGATATGATCCAAAGAAGAAATCGATCACATGTGATGAAATGAAATTAACCTAACCTAAATGAACACAGCACATTAGAGTGTCTAATAAATATTCTTGCATGTTGAAGAGAAAATATGAGTTTCTTATCAATTCGAGAAAGATAATCCTCAGCCGTTTACCAAACCATTAAGAGTATGGACTTTACGATATGGTATGATGTGCAAATCCGAAGTGGATACCAAGTACATTGTCAAAATATGATTTTGGTATTTGTAAACAAAAAGATATGATCCATCGATCATGAATAAGAATTCAAGAGCAATACTAATATAGTTGGAATACAATAAATAACGTTGATAAGAATCATTTGTTGAAATTAGCATAAAAGTTTCGTTATTCAACGTTCTCAAGTTAATTCAAACTTACTTACAAAATTATTGCTTGGCAATACCTAGTTTTTTGGTATATATGTGTTGATATGTAAAATTCTAAATAATGATTTAGAATAGACTGTTTGCATATAACAACCGAAGTATCTCGAAGTCAGTGGGAGCGATATTGAGTTTGTAGGTTTTCGAACATGATCCAAGAAATGATACGAAGGTATCAATCAATAAGCGATATTGAGTTTGTAGTTTTTTAGACAATCTGGTTATTTAATACTTGGTATTGGATTTGTAAATTATATAAAGGGTGTCAGGAATGTCTCAAACGGTATGCAAAGACGCCTTATTAAAATATTTAATAAGGAACGTGTAAGATGAATTCCTTATGCATTGACAATTGGAATCATCATACATGTTTTATTTTTTACAATATCGTATGTTTCTTATGTATTTGATGCATGAAGCAAATATCAAATCCTAACTAAGATTACTAAATGGTAGTTTAGGGTGCTCTTGAGAATTTACGAAATACTAAAGAATTGTCTACATTAACAACAAACTCCTTAAGGAGGATTACCCAAACTTGAACATCATAAGCGATATCGTACAATATATCAATATTAAACTAATGTTCAAACCTTAGTTAAGGAGCTTTAATTTTGAAATGTTTCAAACAAAAGGTTGTAGCCGATTCAACGAAAAAGCAAAGTACACGGTCTTAAATAGGGCCATGATAAAAGCAATGTATAAATACAAATGCACAAATTTATAATTGAGTTATACGTGATTCTAAGTATTAATAATACTACATTATTATTAAATGATAGCAATGTAATGATAAGAGATCACTAGAAGTCGAGAAACATACTCCGAATAATACCACATGATAAAAGTAGTTTATTAGCATCAGAGAGAATTGATTGATAAATTATATAATTTAACCAACATAGCAGGTCAGTTCACGAATGGGTCTTACTCGATTAGTTCTTATCAATTTAATTTAAGGCATATGAGAGAGATTCCATAATTGGCTCCAAGTGCAAGGGGAAGATCGATAGATTTAGCGGTATGCCTAGGGGCAATTATGTGCTTTATTACATATATCTAACTTAATAACCAATCTTGTTCGAAATGAAAAGTGTTTTCTTTCTATTATATACTTGATATAACATGTCATATCAATTAATCAATTTAATAAAATAATATTCAATAGAAAATCCATAAATGTTATGTTTTGTGATTGTAGCGACGAAATGTTGTAACCTTGAGTAATTTATCATAATAAAATCAAATATATTGTTTTAAATATTCTTAATCAAGATATATCAAGACTAAATATTATACATCAGTTGAGACTAGAGTATGCAATGCTTTCCAAATATTGGGTAGTGTACTACTTATGACTATTGAGGGCCCAAGGGGTTATGTACTATTAGTTATTGGATAAGAATAGAATGGCACACTCAATAGATTTCCATTGGTTAATATAACTAAGGTCGGACAGAAAATATAGACGTGGCAAAATTACACGGTTCTCTTGCTTGATAATACTATTGATTTTCAATAGAGAAGCTCCACTTTGATTATAGTTAATTCATGACACGGCGTCCATTGAATGACTATAGTTGGGTCAAGTGAAAACATTGGAAGTGAAATACTATTCAAGATAAGCTTCGTCTCTTCAGTTATATGAGGTTAGTATCAAAATTAACTAAAGTCAACTCAAAGTCTCTAGCCAGAGCAGTTCGGTTAATAATAATTGTTATTATTAAACCAAGAATTTTGTGTTTTGACTATAGAGTTGCATATGGACAATATTTGAATTTTGACCATTATACCGAATTCCATAAGTCCAAAGTAATATTATTTTGATGAATAGAATTGGTATCAATAATTGTCACTTACGACTAAAGCTTAATAAAGTAAAATTAGAATTTATTAAAGCCAAATAAGCGATAAATTTGATCATAATATCACATCACCTGCTAAGTGACATGTGAACATTAATATTCGAATTATTCGGTATTGATCGCTAACCGAATTTACATCAAAGAGTCATATAACTGAAACATTAAATACTCCTGTTACCACCTAATTTAATTAAATTATGATTATTATACATTAATTAAATTAAACAATACTTATTAAATATTAATTATAAAATTTTACTCGATATTTATTGATCAATATTAAATGTGTGTATATAATAGTAATAAATAAACTAATCGATAGATGATATCGATACGCGTTTAAATTGGACTTAAATGTGTTAATTGTTGATCGAGCTTGAAATGATTTTGAGGCCCATATAGGGCTTGATGTAGGCAGCCATGGTATGGCTAAGGGGGCCAGCCGTTAGGTGGCCAAAAGGAGGTTAGATTTTGAATTAAAGAGAGGAGATTAGGTAAGAGAAAAATGAGGGTCTAAATCCTCATTTTACTCTTTAGGATCTCATTTATTTAAAGCACTCTAACCCTTTTTGTTCATATTTTTTGCTATCACCTACTACGGCCGTGGCCGGCCACTCTTCTCTCTTCCATCCTCATATTTTCAATCTTAAAATATTTAATCAAATAATATATGAGCTTCGGTGGTCGTTGCATTCAGGAAGGTAGCATCTTTTGGATACAAGAATAATTTCAAGGAGTTCAGATTCAACGTTGCAAGGTGTACTATCCAGGTATTAGGCGAAGCTATATTATAATTTATAATTTATATATGACGTATGTAATGATTATTGTATCATATGTTTAGGTAATAGTCAAATATCATGAATTTGTTAATATCAATGATGTCTCCATAGGATGGATTATATATATGTATATATGTTTTAAAATAATAAAATTGATTTTTCTTATAACAAACACGCTCACGGCTAGAATAAAAAAAACCATTTTTTTAAATTTAAATATATTATTAAATTGTTTTTAATGCTAGAAATAAAATTAATATAATATGTAAGAATATAATATATGCACTGTATTTTATTAATTATATATAATATAATGTTCAGATTTAAAATAATTATTATATATATATATTTATTTAATTCAAATACTTGATGTATGTATATATCTCTTTATTTAAAATTATACGTATATATAATAAATATATACAAAATTATATAACATGTTTATAATTATTGCAACATAAAATGTAACCATCTAAATTGGTTTTGAAAATTTTAACTTTTTTAATTCTTAATTATATTTCGGTATAGAAATATATTAAATAAACAAATTATTTTTTGGTATGGCTGAAAGCTATTTTGACATATGTATGTACAAACTTAACTAAAACTTCATTATACACATTTATTTTAGTTATACATAAATATATAAAACGTTAAATTTAATTAATGTATAAACATATATATGTATATGTATATAATATATAACACTCTGTCGAAGCAAGTCAGCAAGCAAACCGTTCCATCGAAAAATCAAACCCCTCCCTATGAACACTTATCTCTCCCTCAATTCCTCCTCAACATAATCCTTCCTCTTGTCATTGTGACTGACTCCATAAATTCCCTTGGTCAGAACAATGAGTCCCCTCCTTAAGCCCCTGTTGATCTTGACGTGCCTGTTCAAAACAAAATCAGGCCTAAGTTCTTGGTGATAACATTGTTTTAGGCTAATCTCCTACTAAGCATGTTACTGTGTCTAATAATACCCCAGATTTAAACTTTACAATTACGTGGATGAAGTTCTTACCCCTTCTCAAGCTGTAGATGAAGCTGGTGTTAATTTTTGGAAAACCACTCTTGTCGATTTCTTTTTAAATGAAGGTCTTCCTTACGCTATTGTTTAAAGGCACCTTATGGCCAAATGAAAATTAAAAAGTTCTTTGAAAGTAAGATTTGATAGTGACATGTATTATCTTGATTTTGGAAGTGATGAGGAAAGGAGAATGATCCTTGAAGCGAATCCATGTATTATTGATGGAAAGGTTTTTGTCATTATTCAATGGAGCCCATTACTAGACTTTGCTCATGAGCAGATTATGTCCATTCCTGTCTGGGCGAAGTTTACTAATACCCCATCCTCTCTACAATCTCTTGAAGGCTTCGGTTGATTGGATAGCCATATTGGAGAGAATAATGTTTTGATGAGCATACCAAACAACATGAGCGTTTAAGGTATGCTAGAGCCCTCATTGAAATCACCCCAGGTCACCTTTTACCTTCCTCCCCCTCATTAGCTCTCTCCAAAAATAGGACTGGACATGTTGAAGTCACCTACTTATGGCATCCTCCTATTTGTACTTACTGCCACTTTTTTGGCCATACTGGATCGCATTATTCACATCGCCCAAACGTTGCTAATATTGGTTGCCTTAAACCTCCTCCATTACCCGAGAAATTTCCTTTTAGAAGCTTCATCCAGGGCAAAGAAAAATCAAAAAGAAAACTATTCCTGTGTCGAATCGGTCCTTGCTCACGTCTCAACATCAAGCAACCTAACCTGACCAAGTGGACATTGACAATCTTGATGCTTACCTTACCTCTATCTTCACTAGCACTGCTCCTCAAATTAATATCCCTCTTCTTGATATACCACCTCCAGATATTGATCCTCCTCGGCTTGAAACCATCATACGGCAAAATCCTTCAGTTGCTTTGTATATCTCCATAAACCCTTTAACCTTGTGCAACTGCGATTCTATTGATGACTTAGATGATGGGATCGAGTACATAATTACAGATCTATTTCCATCTTAGGCCTGGTTGTACTGCTGGTGGATATGATGGTTATTGTACAATTGTTATCTTCTCCTTTGTGCTAGGATGTATGGTGCTTTCATATGACTTGTGTTGAGTGAGTTTGTACTGTGGTTGTTGGGGCACTTTGCCACGCACCTGCTTTCAAAGTTTCAATAAAATGTGTGGCCACATAAAAAATTGGCTTACCATCCAAAAAATAGATTTTAAAATATTTTATATACAAATATTTAATATAATTTTACTTTATTAAATTTAGAATTGTTTTAAAATGCATATAAATATTTATATTTAATTTATTGCATTAAATAATGTTAATTTAATACGTGTACACACACAAATATGTATATACATACATACATGCATGCATGCATGCATATATATTTATTGACAACACTTGTATATACAGAGGGGATAGCATGTCCGTTGTGGTGTAAATCCCAATATCTATATACCGGCATATTAAGCCATGTACATCTTATTATATTACATGTGCAAATGCACACATATGTATATATGATACACATATCATATATAATATAATACAAACTTAATTATAAATAAAATTTTATTTATAAATTGAATAAAATACTAAATTTTATTTAAAATAAATTTAGATAAGATCTATATAAAATTGGACTTCATAGGCCTAATAATAATCCAAATGGAATAAATTTTTTGAAATTTACCATTTTACCTCGCTATGTGCTAGTGCGGTTCCAACACTTCATACAAACTCCGATCTGAACAAAGCAATATACCATCTCAACCAGAAATTTAGCTCTATGCGACGGTGTAGTTTCTGTCATCTAATTCCAACGTTTGTAAAATTACCATTTTACACCTACTAGTAAAATATACATATAAATCTTACCGGTATTACATTCTCCCCCTTTAAAAATGATTTCGCATCGAAATTCCAAACACAACTTCTTTTTACGTATCTTCGTATCTTATAATATATAAACACACACATACACACACATAGAATAATAACATACCTCATAGTAGTCTTTCTAACAACATGGCGCCCTTTCTTCATATGGCACATCTGATTGCAATAATAACACTTAACCTTTGAGACCATCACTCTACAATCATTCACCTTCTGTCCTCTCATATTGTACCTTTCACACCTTGTGTCTTGCTTACCACCCTATCCACTTAGTCCACCAAGATATTTGCACTTGCCTTGAGTAATATTCCTCATCAACTACTCTTTAGAACCCTCTACTATAGTGGTATTCAATAATACTACTTCAAATGAACGTTCAAATGTCACTCCCATAGGAATCTAACTAAGTGCTAATTCCTTAAGTGGTAAACTAAACCCTTTCGCAAACTTCATCGCCTTCTTTAGTGCCAACTCTATCAATTCAAAACCAAATTTCACCAACTCATTAAAGCATCGATATACTCCTTCACAGTGTAATTTGCTTGTTTGAGATTAATAAAATTCTCGAGCATCGCTTCATTTTTAGGACAAGATTAAAATTTCATCTTAAAATCAGTCAAGGAGATTTCATTTTCATTGACTTCCTCTATAACAATGTCCCACCAGTTCATTGAATTTGTCTTATAAATACCAAGAAGCAAGCTGGCTTTTTACCCCGTTACTTAAGTTCAACATGCTAAAAATTCTATCACATGTTCGCAACCAAGCTCAAGTCTCCACAAAAGCTTCTGTTCCCTAATACGACTTGCCACCAATAATTAGAAAATCCTTACACGGTTTTGGAAAATTCAACCTCGGTACACGAACATCTTTATCTTGTACCCAGTTATAGGTGCCTCTTCATTAATAATGACCTGGTTTCTAGCTTGAAGATAACGATAGAATCAAAGTGGAACGTTCACACCCACTACTTCCACAGCTTCATTTCCACCGCCAGTTTCAGTCGATTTAGTCATCTCTACTATCTATAAAATTTTAATTCAATATTAGATCCTCCTAGAGTAGCAAATAGAGTTGGTACACATAAGCCCAAAATTAAATGTCAATACGCCCATTTACTTTACCTAATACACACGCATGCGCGTATAGTTTATATAAAAATATACAAGTATCATCTCCCTTTATATGTTCTAACCTACAGCTATGACACCAAGTGTAACAACCTGACTTTTTGAGACCATATTACCAAGTTATATGTGCCATGGAATGAAAAGTTGGATTGTTTGAAACACAACAGTATACAAAGAGCTAAGTTAATCAACTATATCTTTTAGAACTAATAGGGAATGGATCAAAATACAATATTGATAAAGTAAACAAATTCCACCTATATACATCATAAGCTATAAATAGTCTTCATACATATACACATCGTCACACCATAAATACAATGTTTACAAACAAATGGATAATATATGTAAACACCTTCATAGTCACTATCTTCAAACAATATACACGCCAAAGATGCTCTGTTAACCTATAATGTATGACATGGGGGTCAGACACACGTATTTGGTGAGTAAAAATATCTCCAAGTATATACTGCAAACATGATTTCGTGAACATCATATGGGGACTAATATTTCATCTCAACCTATCTCGCCTGCATCTACAAAGTTATTCCATCCTAATAAACGTAATATAGGGACCACTATCATATACTTAACAACATTAAACGTATGATAGAGCTTGTTAAATCTAGACTAACCCACAACACATAAGAGAGCGAAAGATTAGATAAACATATACTAACCCGACAATACATACAAGAGTTAGTTAAACAGAGACTACTCCTAAGGTATAGCTAACCATAGACTAATCCTGTAAACTTAGACAAAAACACGAGTTAGATAAACATATACTAACTCATCTACACATAAAGGATACGTAAACATAGCATAAATCCTTTAATAACCGACTCAATATAATTGTCTCAACATACGATCATTGAAGCATATTTTTGGACATTAAACACTTCTCGATGTCACCGAGAAACAAACAATAGGTATTTCCTTGTATTTCTCTTTGCGCTCGTCGAGAATGTGTGTGTGTGTGAAGGGTTTGGATTTGAAAGAGAAAGAGGGATGAAAAAGAGGAGGATGAAGGAGTGTAACCAGAAACATATGTAATAAATGATTTACAAACTACTCCGCATGTTTTATTATTTTTAAATCTTTGCTTCAACGAAATTAACTTTAGGCCCGTTTAAACCAGCCAAAACTCGCTTACCTAAAATATGTGTAACTCCTTCATACGAACTTCGATCCGAACAAATCAATATAACATCTTGATCAAAAAATTGAGTTCTGCATAATGGAATAGTTTCCGTCGCCAAATTACAACGTCCGTAAAATTATCATTTTCCCTCTACTAATAAAACGAGTACTTTGGCACGTGCGATGCACGTGCACCTTGAGAAATTGGCATCAAAATACGTTGTTCATACGAGTTTTTGGATTTTACAGAATGGCTTTGATGTGTATGTAATGTTGCGGTTTTTTATGCATGTACATGCACAAAATAATCATTTTTCAAAATATGAACGAGGCTAAGTTATTTTAGAAAATAATCAAACAGACAAAGAAAGTAATCAACTATTACATAAATATCTAGAAAAATATAACAAATATTAAAATAAGCACTTCTAGTAATTTGAACCTTAGAAAGCTTGTATCATCTCTCTTTTAAAAAGTATTAAACTGCCATATTAATGTATAGAGAATTTTCTTGTCCACTATAAAGGTCGCAATTCCCATGATACTCTGCCAAATTATAAAACTACTTGGTGCTAGGGTATGGAGTTCAAATTTTCCTTTACGTTAATATCGTAATAAAAACTTGTGAGACTTAAATTGATGGAATAATTTCTCCATGTTTTTTCAAGGTTGTTGTCAATGACAGTAGATTGTAATTAATTGATAAAAACTAAAATACATTTGTAAGTAAGAAACAAATAAAACTTTATATTATCTGATTATTATATGTATCATTCAGGTGAAGTAGATTTTTTATTATATATATATATATATATATGTATATATATATCTTTAAGGTTTAGTAGATTTGTTGTAGTTTTGCTGAAAAGTCGTGCCATATATATCTTTCATTAATATTCACTACACTAAGATGATAGCAGCTTGAGAAACAAACAGAAGTTTGATCAAGTAAAAGAAATTGTTTTATAATTAGCAATGTATTAATGGAAATCGAACATGTAGTCATAACTGGAAATATATAACAGGAAATAAAGCAATAGATATACCTTTTTACTAATATAGAAGTAGCAGATTAAATATGTTAGTAACTTTTACATATTCACAAATATAGTAATATCATTTGAGTAAAGCCATAAAAGCATTTAATATCACAAAAATTAAGATATTTATGCTAAATAGACAACTACTAATATAGAAATGAGGACAATATATTTAATTTATGCAAACAACTAAGTGTACTATTGATATATCTATGTATTGAAACTTAAATTACAAATTAAATGTCACTTGATATAAAGTTGTACTTATGTATAGTTTAATCGCACCATAAACCAATCCACAAATATATATTTTTTCTTTGTGCTAAATGAAGATATAAAATTCAAGCGTTATTTTTTTCAATCTCTTGATAAAAGAGTATGACTGTGACGCCCCACCTTTATACTCACAATAATAAAGGTTATTATAAGGAATAACGTCTGCTATTGCAAAGAATAAGGCTTGTTAGAAGCGACCATCTATAAGTTATGCCTTAGATGAGTATTGATTACATCGATAGGAGTTGTGTAACTACGCCCAACGATATAATTTCTATCCAAATCTAAAACGAAACCACGGTGGCTTAAGAAAAATTCAGAACAACTCATAATAGCAATAACACAGATAAGTATAATCACATCAGAACAGAAAAATCAGATATATAGCAGAAAATAAGTCTGGATGCATGCTACAACAATTGATAGTTCACACGAACCAAACGTACATATACATAGCATCAACGTACATGAGATGAGAGTCAATACACCCAAAGGTAACACCTCGAAGCCTAAACAAAAGATGAGGTGAAATCCCAAAAGCTGAAGCAGCAACCAAATCAGAGATAGCGATTATCCTGAAATAACGTGGTCTGACCCGAGTATTATTTAAAAGAAAACAATAAACGGATCAGTCTAATTTAAACATTAAAGCAAATTAATCATAATCTCAAATGAGACTATTCAACATAAATAATCAGCATAGTTTAAATGAAGAAATCTCATTGAACATCATCAAAATCAACTTTCAAATTCAAAATTGAATTCAAAACAGCAATACACAAAAATCTAGAAATCAAAATAAGATAACTAGAAAAATCATCATAAAAGTGGATCGATCCCAACATATGGTCAGTCTAAACTACGCCGCACGCGCATCTCATATAGTCGAAGCCTACCAAGTACTGTCATCATAATATTTGGCGCCCAACAAATGGCCCGAAAGTCCAACAAATGACCCGAAGGTCTAGTACTGGTAATTGACCCGAAGGTCCAACAAATGACCCGAAGGTCCAACAAATGACCCGAAGGTCCAGCATAGTGGCTCGAAAGCCTAACAAAATCATCAAAATCTTCAAATAGCAACAAATATCTCAATTAACGAGTCCAGAATTAACCGAATTAGTAAAAGTGTGGTTCTATACTCCGTACTTTTGCTAAATCGTTTAAATCTCTTCATCGTTTCCTTGAAAGTGCAAAATTGTGTATTTTATACAAATAATTTTTACGTTCTCAAATGGACAAGTCCGGAATTTATCAGATCGGTAAAAGTAAGGGTTCATAGTCCTTAATTTTGCTGAAGCATTTAAATCGATTCCTCGTCCTTTTGAAAGTGTAAACTGTAAATTTTTTAATTTTAAAACGATTTTAAAAACACGTGATTAAAACAGCAACGTCTATAGCAATTTCGACAAGGAAATTACGCTTCACAAAACACCGTAAAAACAGATATCAAAATCAGCGTTGCGGGTTTTCTTGATTGCAAGATAGCCGCTTCAAAATTCACTTTAAATTGACGAGTACTGAAGTCAAAACAATAGTAATTTTATTCGTCAAAAATCTCATCAAAACAACGCACTTCAAAAATATAACACCAGAGTAAAACCCTATTATAAAAATAACGGCAACCAAATACGTTTAGAAACCAAACACCGGTTCAACGTAAATTAAATAGTAGACTGCACTACTATATATTCAATGAATATAGCACTGCCTGGATTTTATTTTCGTGTAACTCAATTTGCACGCACGATTTAAAAGAAAAACGTAACGTGTGACTCACATTTGCATGCACCATTTGAAATAATTAAACAAACTACCTGTGCCACACTACATATGCAAGCATGAATTAAAACAAAGTAGGCACAAAAATGAAATTGACAAAAGTTTTAAAGCAACCTGGGCAAGGTACAACATGCATGGAATGAAGTTAAAAAACGATGTTGGCCAAGCAATACCTTACACGTACATGAAAAATGACATGGACCATATATTTAGTGAATGCAACTAATGACCTGGACCATATTACTTTGCACGCAAGAATGAAGAAATAAAAATGACCTGGAACTTGATTCGTACTACCCATAATTGTATGCAAATTAAAAACTAACTTAAACTTGTGTGCTGCATTATACATATAAAGATTTTTTTTTAAACTTGTACACGAGCATGAACTGTAACAAGGGTCTGGATGTATAACTTTACATGCAAATATGAAGTAAAAATAAAACTATCTGGACACGTTTTTATACAATATACTACAACTTGCTTGGACATGAATTTATACAATATACTACAACTTGCCTGGACATGAATGTATACAATATACTACACTTGCACACAAGTGAAGAGATTTGCCTGGACATGAATTTCGTATGCTTAAAATTGTGCACGTAAAAAATGAAATAAACAAAAAGAAAATTCCTGAGCAAAGCTATATAGGCGCATGGTGAAGTAAAAATAAAATAATTAGCCCAAACTTTCGTGTATTACTTCCGTACACGCAACACAAAGTTCTAAAACTTTCTTTCACAAAAATGAAATAGAAGAAAGTATAAGGAAGCCTGGACATACCAGTGCAATCCTATTTGCACGCAAAAATGAAACAAAGTTTGCACGTAAAGATGAAGTAGTGAATAAATTAGAATTGTGAGTTTTGAACTCACCTTTGATTTGTTTCAAAATCAATTAGCAATAAAAATATTCAAGCTTTAGAACTGGCTAGCACCAAGATCTGAGTGGAGGAAGAAATGAACTGCCATTAACATATTTGCAGAGCTACTGAAAATTGAACAAAAGAACGAAACAACGAATGAAGCAGCCTACTTTTTTTTGCAAAAGTGTACAAGTCAAATAAAAGATGTGCTGGCTATAGTTTTGGTACAATGCATTAAATTGTAGACGTGCTTCAGTTGTAAGAAAGGACACACTACATTGATGATGGCATAAAAGTGTTCAAATTGTTTTTAAGTTGGACCTATTTCTCTTATGTACGTGAAGGAAAAATGCATTTTATTTTCAACATGCTACTACTAAGATGAGTTCACTGACTTAGCAAATGAATTGCATTTTTTTTTCAAATCTCAATTTAAAATTTCTATTTTAAATTTTTATTTCGATGGTAATCAAAATCACGGTTGCTACAAACTCTCCGTTATAAAAATTGTGTCCCCGCAATTTCCATACTAAAAGCAGTCTATAACACAAATAATTCATCACAACAAAGATTTAAAATAGAAAAGATGGATTAAGAATGCTCACCCCCATCCGAAGAGGAGAGAGAACCGGGATAAGAATGCTCGATGAATTCTTTGGTTTTCCAAGTGCAATCTTTGGGGTTTGTGGACCATTGAATTTCCACAAGCGAGACTTCTTTATTCCGAATGCGTTTTACCTCCGAAGCTAGCACACGAATAGGATTTTGCACCATAGACAAGTCGGTTGAGATCTCAAGATCTTTCAACATAGGAGGATCAATAATAGAATCCAAGTCTCGAAGGCATCGACGAAGCTGGGATACATGAAATAGGTCATGAATTCCTGAAAACTGAATAGGTAGCGATACACGATAAGCAACAGGGCCAATGCGTTCCGTAATAGAAAATGGTCCAATATATCGAGGAGGCAATTTTCCGGAGCTACTAAAACGCACTACACGCTTCATCGGAGAAACACGAATGAACACGCGATCGCCTACAGAAAATTCCAAAGGCTTCCTACGATGATCGGCATAAGATTTCTACCTATTCTGAGCCTCTTTCATTCTCTGTCTAATAATATCAATCTTCTCAGAAGATTCACGAATATAATCGGGGCCGAGAACTAACTTTTCCCCGAATTCCAACCAACAAGATGGTGATCGACACGGCCTTCCATAAAGAGCTTCGAAAGGAGCCATACCGATACTGGATTGGAAACTGTTGTTATAAGAAAATTCAACAAGAGATAAGTGGTCTTCCCAACTACCACCAAAATCAAGAATGCAAGCGCGAAGGAGATCTTCCAAGACTCGATTCACCCTTTTAGTCTGACCATCAGACTGTGGATGACAAGCTGTACTAAAATTGAGCTTAGTGCCCAAAGCTTTCTGAAGGCTCTGCCGAAAACCACTAGTAAAAAGCGGATCTCTTTCACTAACAATGGAACTAGGAACTCCATGAAGTTGAATGACTTCTTTAATAAAAAGCTTAGCCAACAAAGGAGTAGTCCGATTGGACTTGATAGAAATAAAATGGGCGGATTTGGTCAATCGGTCAATAATCACCCAAACACTAGTATGGCCCGACCTCGAACGAGGTAGACAATCAATAAATTCCATAGAAATTTGATCCCATTTCCATAATGGAATCTCAAGAGGCTGCAAAAGACCACTAGGACATTGGTGTTCCGCTTTAATAAGTTGACAAGTCATGCAACGACTCATATAACTTGCAACATCATGCTTCATACCTTTCCAAAAGTATAAGCGTTTCATGTCAACATACATCTTACTACTACCCGGATGGATAGTATACTTAGAACGACGACAGTTCTCAAAAATGTCATTTCTAAGGTTAGAAACATTAGGCATGATCAACCTTCCCTTCTTCCGAATACAACCATGGATATAAATATCGAAATCCTTTAGATTATCACTTCAGGATTCCGATTTACAACTCTGAATAAGATAAGACAGGTCTGAATCTTGTTTCTGGGCATCGACAACACGATCCAACAAACTAGGACGAGCTTCCATGCTAAATAAAAGCACGGGAGAATCAGAAACTGAAGGACGGTCTCTAGTATCACAATGAGGTAAAGCTTCCAACATATTCCACTCTGCTAGCATCATGGAAACAACAACCTGCTGCTTGCGGCTAAGTGCATCAGCAACTCAATTACCCTTACCAGGGTATACTGAATATTGAAATCATATGAAGCAAGAAATTTGAGCCAACGCTGTTGCCTCATATTAAGTTCCTTCCGAGTGAAGAGATATTTCAGAGATTTGTGATCAGTGAAGAGAACAAAACGCTCGCCCAATAAATAATGTCGCCAAATCTTTAGAGAAAAGACTACAGCGGCTAACTCCAAATCATGGGTAGCATAACGAATCTCGTTAGGCTTTAGTTGTCTAGAAGCACAGGCAACTATCCAATCCTTTTGCATGAGAACAGCACCGAGTCCATAACCACTGCATCGGTATAAACAACAAGATCATGATTCCCTCCGGGAACCACTGTTGCGACTTTTCTATTGATTAGAAAAGCACAAATTTTAATAAATTCTGCAAGCGTACAGGTGTGTAGTATGCAGGTCGAACACAGGGAATTGTATTTTAAAACAATTGAAATCCATATTTAAATCTTAGGCGTGTTAAACGAATTCGATGGTGAATTTGAACAGAAAATAAAAACAATAATATATTCCGAATTGATTCCGAATCTAATCGAAATTGCAACCAAAATATAAAATTGTAAAAATCAGAACAGAATTCAGAATTGCTGTAAAGGAAATAACAGAGTAAATAACTGAAAATAGAGAAAAACTAAATTTATTAACTAACTGAAATGAGTATCGGAAGAAATAAGAACAAAAATAAGCTGCCAGAACTAATTAACAGTCCTATCCCCTCTGTCTGAACATAAAAACATTGCTGAAGATAAAAATAAATTGAAGAAAAAGTGACGGGGTATGAGAGATGATCTTCTCTGTTTTGCTCTATGCTATATTTATATACTTCAGCTCCGAAATCACGTCCTGCTTTTTGGGTCCACATCACTTACTTTACCGAAATATATGTACTGACATGTTCAAGCTTCAATTGGTAAAAGAAAATAATGTGGCCACGTGGCCATTTCTTGAATTGGTACTCATGTTACCATGTTTTGAGACATATACTGAAGCTTTGAAACATGGGATACAAAGGGTAAGTGAGCTGCTCCTTGCAAAGGTCCCACCATACTTGAAAATGTGACAATGCTTTAAATCTTAAATGAAGCCCAATTACACACATGAGCTAATCTTGAATTTTTCTCATTCTTAACCAAATGTGACCGTTCTTGACAAAATATGAAGGTGAGCTGGTATTTTTGAAATGATATGTGCTTTTGCTTTGATTGATTTGGTGCTCAAAATGTTGCACTCTTGGCTGTGTGATTTTTGAACCAATGGACGGCATAACCGATTAATTTCAACGTTGCACTTTGGAATCAATAATCTGCAAAACCACAACAAAATACCCGTATAATACTGCTTTATTAAAATAAAAATATATGAAACAAACGGTTTAAATTGCAGAGAAATACGTTCATCAAATACCCTCACACTAGAACTTTATTCGTCCTCGAATAAGCAAGAAAATAAAACTAACTAAATCCTTTTTCGTAGGAAACACGATTGCATTTAGCGTATGCAACAAGCCGTTAAACCTCTAGGTGTCCCTAGTAGGACGAGTGGTGTCTCGTGAGGGTTTTCAGCGGATACTACCCACAAAATCCAAATGCAGTATGTGATGATTCTAATTTACTACATGAATGCAAAATTTTAAACAAATGGAGACTCGATTTACTTTAGAATAATTGCAACAAAATAATGTATATCAGTTTTAGTCAACTTTTAGAAATTTTTGGTTCCTCACTGAACACAAATTTCAATATAACTCAAGTTTTCATACATTAGACTCTAGTTTGGTCAGTTGTTTCGGTCGATAACATAGTTCAGCCATGAGATAAATTCTTCACTGTTAATCACAGTTTTTTTTTTCAAAATGGTATTTTTCATTTCCATTTGCATAACAAGCCAAATCAACAAAGTCAAGAAGTGTTTGGGTTTCAAAGCTTGTGATAATCAATGCAAAGCCTAAGAGTAACATTTGGCTTCTTAACAAAGACAACGGCGGCCCCCAAGGAGATGAGCTAGAACGAATAAATTGCTTGGCTTCCAATTCAGATAATTGTTGCCTGAGTTTCTCATTTTCCTTAGCAGACATCCTCGTGTGAGGACGACTGGCGGGATGAGCATCAGAGATAAGATCAATACGGAGCTCAACTGCCCTCTTTGGCGACAAACATGAAATAGGCTCGAAGACATCAGAAAAATCACAAACAACCGGAATATTAGCTATGGCATCCTCCGATTCGAAGGAAGAAATGAAAGCATTCGAAGCATGATCCATGTCTCGAAATACAATAAATAACAGCTCGATAGCATCGGGATGCTTGAGATATAAAGTTCTTTCGGGACATAGGATTTGAACTTCATAACGAACGAGCCAATCCATCCCCAAAATCATATCAAAACCAAGATGATCCATAACATGCAGATTCACATGAAAGGAAAAACCACATAGAATAATCTTAACATCAACACATAACAAACCAAGAGTAGAGGATCCACCATTAGGATTTACATTCCTAAAAGGGTCGCAAAGACTAATAGCATCCAAAGAAATATCATCAACAAGCTCCTTTAACACGAATGAATGCGATGCACCTGTATCGAAAAGAACTCTAATAGAATGACCACGAAATAAAATAAAACCTTCTAAAACAGAAGGAGGAATACCTTTGGGCTGAGAAGAATCACCAGAAGCTTTAGCAACATTAAGCTTTCCAGATTTGAGACCCTTAGAAGCAGTAGGACAATCAGAAATCCAATGACCCTCTTTCTTGCAATAGCGGCAAATGCGAGGCTTAGGAAACTACGAAGAAGATGATCCAGAGAACCACAATTATAGCATGCCCTCAGATTAGAAGGTGCATGACTAGGCTGAGAACTAGAGGTAGCTTGCTTCTTTTCTTCTTGTAGGAAGAATGATTAGGCTTATGAAATGGAAACCTCTTCTTGTTGGGGTTCTTAGAAACCTCAACCTCATCGCAACTATCACGTTCATTTTCAACAGCTTCAAGGCAAAGTGCCGAATCAACAAGTTCCTCAAAAGAGAGCTTAAGCTGAAGCAAAAGAACTTTCTTCAAATACTTCTTCAAACCTTCAACAAATCTAAGATTCTTCTTATGCGGAGTGTTAATGAACTCAACTCCATATTTGGATAAGGCCTCGAAAGATGCTACATAATCAAAAACAGAGGACTTTTCTTGTTTTAACTCAAGGAAACTACGAGCAAGATTGACCTTTTCAGATTCAGGAACGAACTTAAGTTCGAAACGTTTCTTAAACCGATTCCATGAGAGAGAGGACTCATCAACTTCCGCAATAAAAAGCTCATACCAATCAAGAGCACGTTCTTGCAACATTTAGATGCCACGAGAACACGATGATGATCAGAAAGATCCATCCGAGAAAATATGCGCTCTAAAGCACGCAACCAAGTCTGAGCCTCCGATACACTTTTCAATCCCGTGAAAGGCTTGCCTCTAAGGTGGGAATAGTCACTACACATACGGACGAAGGCAGACTTGTGTGTGGAAGCTGTGGGAGTAGCAACAGAAGGCTGAGTACCCCGAAATAGCTCCATAAACTGATCAGCTGACATATAGACTCCGTCCGGATGAGAACCACTAGGCGGACCTGTAGTAGAACGCTTCTCTCTACCTCTTCCAGCCATAGGCTGAGAGAACAAGAGAAAATAAAGATCAGTTGAAACAGCACAAGATTGATAAGGAATTAAACAAATGGAATACTATGGAAATATGAGATTCATTCCTAGACACAACATGTTAGAGTGGATAAAAGTTTAAGAACAACGAAGAAATAGATTAGAAAGGCACGAATAAAACCATCGAATAGTTGTAACACATGTTCCATTCTACTTCTGTTTCGTGTTTATTATAATTTGTTCTGAATCTCAGCTCTGATACCAAGCTGTGACGCCCCACCTCTATACGCATGATAACAAAGGTTATTATAAGGAATAACGTCTGTTATTGCGAAGAATAAGGCTTATTAGAAGCGATCATCCGTAAGTTATGCTTTAGATGAGTATTGATTACATCAATAGGAGTTGTGTAACTACTCTCAATGATAAAATTTCAATCCAAATCTAAAATGAAACCACAGTGGCTTAAGAAAAATTCAGAATAATTCATAATAGCAATAACACAGATAAGTATAATCACATCAGAATAGAAATATCAGATATATAGCGGAAGATAAGTCTGGATACATGCTACAACAATCGATAATTCACATAAACCAAATGTACATATACATAGACATCAACACACATGAGATAAGAGTCAATACACCCAAAAGGAACACCTCGAAGCCTAAACAAAAGGTGAGGCGAAATCCCAAAAGCTGAAGCAGCAACTAAATCAGAGATAGCGATTATCCTGAAATAACTCGGTCTGACCAGTGTATTATTTAAAAGAAAACAATAAAGGACCAGTCTAATTTAAACTTACAAGTGAATGAATCATAAACAACATCAAAGCAAATTAATCATAATCTCGAATGAGACTATTCAACATAAATGATCAGCATGGTTTAAATGAAGAAATCTCATTAAACATCATCAAAATCAACTTTCAAATTCAAAATTGAATTCAAAACAACAATACACAAAAATCTAGAAATCAAAATAAAATAACTAGAAAAATCAGCATAAAAGTGGATCGATCCCAGCATATGGCAAGTCTAAGCTACGCCGCATGTGCATCTCATATGGCAGAAGCTACCAAGTACTGTCATCGTAATATTTGGCGTCCAACAAATGACCCGAACTTCTAGTACTGGTAATTGACCCGAAGGTCCAACAAATGACCTAAAGTCCAGCATAGTGGATCGAAAGCCCAACAAAATCATCAAAATCTTCAAACGGCAACACATATTTCAATTAACGAGTCCGGAATTAACCGAATTAGTAAAAGTGTGGTTCCATACTCCGCACTTTTGCTAAATCGTTTAAATCTCTTCATCGTTTTCTTGAAAGTGCAAAATTGTGTATTTTATATAAATAATTTTTACGTTCTCAAATGGACAAGTCCGGAATTAATCGGATCAATAAAAGTAAGGGTTCATAGTCCTTAATTTTGCTGAAGCGTTTCAATCGATTCCTCATCCTTTTGAAAGTGTAAAATGTAAAATGTTGGAAACAATTTTATTTTAAAATGATTTTATAAACACGTGATTAAAACAGCAACATCTATAACAATTTCGACAAGGAAATTGCACTTCACAAAACACCGTAAAAACAGATACCAAAATCAGCATTGCGGGTTTTCTTGATTGCAAGATAGCCGCTTCAAAATTCACTTTAAATTGACGGGTACTGAAGTCAAAACAACAGTAATTTTATTCGTCAAAAATCTCATCAAAACAACACACTTCAAAAATATAACACCGAGTAAAACCCCGTTATAAAAGTAACGACAACCAAATACGTTTTAAAAACGAACACCAGTTCAACTTAAATTAAACAATAGACTGCACTACTATACATTCAACGAATATATCACTGCCTGGATTTGATTTTCGTGTAACTCAATTTGCATGCACAATTTAAAAGAAAAACGTAACATGTGACTCACATTTGCATGCACCATTTGAAATAATTAAACAAACTACATGTGCCACACTACATATGCAAGCACGAATTAAAACAAAGTAGGCACAAAAATGAAATTGACAAAAGTTTTAAAGCAACCTGGGCAAAGCTACAACACGCATGGAATGAAGTTAAAAAATGATGCTTGCCAAGCAATACCTTACGTGTACACGAAAAATGACCTGGACCATATATTAGTGAATGCAACTAATGACCTTGACCATATTACTTTACACGCAAGAATGAGGAAATAAAAATGACCTGGAACTTGATTCGTACTATCCATATTTGTATGCAAAAATGAGGTATGCAAATTAAAAACTAACTTAAACTTGTGTACTGCATTATACACACGAAGAATTTTTTTTTAAAAAAAAAATTGTACGCGAGCATGAATTGTAACAAGGGTCTGGACGTATAACTTTACATGCAAATATGAAGCAAAAAATAAAACTACCTGGATACGTTTTTATACAATATACTACAACTTGCTTGGACATGAATTTATACAATATACTACAACTTGCCTGGATATGAATGTATACAATATACTACACTTGCACACAAGTGAAGAGATTTGCCTGGACATGAATTTCTTATGCTTCAAATTGTGCACATAAAAAATGAAATAAACGAAAAGAAGATTCCTGAGAAAAGCTATATAGACGCATGATGAAGTAAAAATAAAATAATTAGCCCAAGCTTTCGTGTATTACTTGCATACAGCAACACAAAGTTTTAAAACTTTCTTTCACAAAAATGAAATAGACGAAAGTATAAGGAAACCTGGACATACCCGTGCAATCCTATTTGCACGCAAAAATGAAACAAAGTTTGCACGTAAAGATGAAGTAGTGAATAAATTAGAGTTGTGAGTTTCGAACTCACCTTAGATTTGTTTCAAAATCAATTGGGAATAAAAAAAATTCAAGCTTTAGAACCGGCTAGCACCAAGATCTGAGTGGAGGAAGAAATGAACTGCCATTAACATATTTGCAGATCTACTGAAAATTGAACAAAAGAATGAAATAACGAATGAAGCGGCCTACTTCTTTTTTTTGCAAAAGTGTACAAGTCAAATAAAAGATCTGAAATAATCTTAATTTCCTAAATTTCTGAAATAACTTTTGTTGATTTGAAGATTTACATGTTTGTTTTGATATATTTGGTAAAGAATTATGAAGTTAGTTTTCTTATGAAAATAATAATGATTTGGATCTGAGATTTATAGTTATTTATGATTATGAATAATATGGATAGATCTGGGATAATTTTGTTTATTTAGAAATTCTGATTATTGGGAAATAAAGTTTCGCTTTAAGATATTCATTTTAATTTTATTATTGAGTAATATTGAACCTATATTTGAGATGAAATTGTGTTACTTTGAGTACCGTTTGTTCAATTAGTTCATATATTTATAATGAAATTATTTTGCTATGACAGTAGTTATATCTTGAACCACATAAAGGTTAATTGTATTTATTTTTATCACAAATGAATTAATTGCAAGTGTTATGGTAATAAATTAAATCATTTATTGTCATAAATGCATTAAATGCATTGATTATTGAAATTAAATGACGTTGTATGTTTGTGTTTGGAATAAGAATAGACGTATGATTTACTATTTGATGTATTTATTTTGACAAGTAATGTCTGTTATAACGGAAAAAATTGGTTTAACAACTCAAAGGAATTATTTTAATAGAAGTTATATAACTCAAAGCCCAAGGCCTGAAGTCTGGAATTATGAAAAGATTTTCTGATAAATTTTACAAGCTCGAATTCTTGTCAGTATTTTTTTAATTTGTCAAAATGTACAAGCTTCTAAAAAAAGGCAGTTTACACAAAATTTGAGAACCCGAAGTTCATAATAAATTAATGAACTTGAAGTTCATGAATTATAAGCCCGAAGCTCTATTGAAATTGTGTAAAATGATAAGGTTGTACTTCTTGAAGAAGTTAAAGGAAAATAATATATTATCATATGAGATAATAATGCTGCATCCAAGAGATTACAAAAATCTCCAAATGAGTTATACCTTACCTTATATCTTCATATTTATATTATATTAACCAAATATCTTGAGGATATTATGTTATATGATATATCAAACATCATTGGATGTGTGTGTATTAATCTCTTCAAAAGATGTTTTAGAGAATTATTTATATTTATATTGCAAAATTTAACATCCCAGAAGAGATGTTATAGAAATTTTATTTTTGTTACCCGAAGGAATAATGATATAAATATTTTTGAGTAATAACAATAAGGGGTTTTTAGGCTCAAGGAAAAAGTTAGAGAAAAATTTAGTTTCAGGGACAAGAAGTTTGTTTTTTAGGCTCCATGACACTTTTAAGTGTAAATCACAGAATGATAGTTGTAACTATCGTTTTCAATTTACACTAAAAAGTGTCCTTCAGACTAAAAAACAAACTTGTTGTCCTTGAGACTAATTTTTTTTGCAAATTCTTCCTTGTGCCTATTTACCTGTAACAATAATTTATCGAGAAAAAAATGATATTGTATACCAATGTTACACTCCAGAAGCAGTGGTTTTATCTTTCGCATCTTACTTTCATTTGGTGCATCTAATTTTGTTACTGTATTTAAAGTCTGATATGTCATTTCAAAGATAGCTACAAAAAAAAATCCAGTAGGGATGTTTTATGTTATTATAAAGGTAGTAATTATGTAATTTCTACAAATAGAAACATTGTACATTGATATGACATTCCAATAGTACATATATATCCCTTGAAGAGATAAATTCACTCTAGAAGTAGTGATAATAAAATATCCCTAAAAGAGACTAATAAATTAGGAAATGATAACATATCTCTAGAAGATATTTGCTTATATGTTTCGTAATTTTATTAAACCAAATAAATGCATAGGAATTTGATTATAAAGGATCCTAATTTAGCTTAGATTAGATCCTAAAAGTTTGAGAGCTATACATACGGTCCTGAGGAAATCTGTATCTGTAACATTCCAAGTATCCAGAAGATACTATTATTATTTGTGCTGTAATTTTTTTTACAGAACTCTCAATAGAGATGTGTAGAAATGTCTATACGCAATTAAAAATTATTCCTTGATAAGTAATCATAATTAGGTTCAAAACTGATATTTGAGACATAATTGAGGAATAAAACTTAACAACTTGAAGTTGTGTGTATATTTTATTCGAACCAGAAGTTCGATATGGTTTCAAACCAAATGTTTTGAAAATTATCATGCTGTTTTGACAGGTTTGCGTTGACATTAAATTATAAATAGAAATTAATAGTTTGGATCCTTGTAATAGTTTGTTCTAAAAATCACTAATTCAAATGAGAAAGAATATGAAAATTTTATAATATATATGTGATATGTGGACGCATATATACATCCATATATGTCAATATTTAGCTAACAACCTGAAGTTTGTTATAAGCTCATCTTATAGATTATGCATAGACATTATTTAGTGATTTAAAATTCAATCAACATAAATGTTGAATGACCTGAAATCATGTATGTATTCAAATGATCTACACAATAAATAAATTCCTCCAATTGCTTAGATCAATGAATGAAAACAAACTCTAATAATCAATATCAATTGAATGCATCTTATAAAAGAATTATCCTCCTATTATCAATATGTATGATGTATTTGCTAGTAGCAAAATCATAATGGATCAAAATGAGAGTCCAAAAATGATTATTATTTAATGTGACAATGTTTGTCAACATTGAGGGGGAGGATAAAGGGATACAAACTCATTTTGATCATCAGTGTTAAATATTTATTAAAATATACAATGATGCAAAATATTATCAATATTATCCCTAGTAAACTTTCTCCAATATAGATTTGAATCCCTGAAGGATCAAAATTTGTAAACCGCATCTGAAATATGGTTCAAAAATCAGTTCAAAATATTTTTGGAGTAAGTAATAAAGATGCCAAATAAAGGAGGTGGGTGTTCTTGAAGAAACACTTAAGGATGCTCTGAAAGAGATTCATGACATGATTCTCAAATAACCCTAGAAGTGGGTTAGGTACCTAAAACATAATTAAAGAGATCTCAATAAATCATGTCTAGAAGTGACAAGAAATAATCATCGATGATAAATTTATAAATAATAAAGCGCTTATGCTTATAAATGGATTAAAGATCCTGGATTAAGGAAAAACATGACTGGCCATCATGAATCCTTTACCAATAGAGAAATATGGACATGTAGTCCGCAAAGTAGCAAAAGTACTTGAAATGTTTAATATACCCCGAAGGTATAAATGTGGTTTAAAATCATATTAAATAATGAAAGTATACAAATTCCTGAAGAATATAAATAACTTTCATTGTTATAAAGAATGCAAAGAACAAGGAGAGTAAATTTCAACCTACTTTTAAGTATTGTTGTAATGAAAATCTTGATATAATTCATGATGAGTAGATTACTTCCTATTTTTAAGTATCGTTGTAATGAAACTCTTAATATCCATTGAAGTGATAGTTGCGATATGCAAATACTTATTAAAGTATACAAACTTCTGAAGAATATATATAACTTTTGTAGTTATAAAGAATGAAAAAGACATGAAGTGTAGATTACAAATTTCTTCTAAGTATTGTTGTGATGAAAATCTTGATACATCAAGATGAGTAGATTACTTCCTGCTTTCTAGTAATGTTGTAATAAAAATTTTAATATTCATGAAAGATGTATAGTTGCAATGCGCAAAACTAATTTGAAGCATAAAAATGAAAGCACATGAAGTGTTTTTTCATAAAAGTAGCACATAAATGCATAAAATGCAAACCATATTTGGAAGAAACAATCTTAGAAAATTTGATTGTATCAAAGAAAACTATTAATAAATTGTATTATGAATGAGATACATATTTATGGATCCAGAAGTATCATAACCAATTTAAGTTATCGAAAGACAAATATGAATTCAGAGGAAAAATTAAAATCAGAGGGAGAATTCATAAGTATTTTATAATGCACTATTTTTCCTTACCTAAGATTTTTCCCACTGGTTTTTATTAGTAAGGTTTTAATGAGGCATTACCTTGATCCAGAAGTATCAACTCCCTAGTAACATTTGAAATAAGCTATAATGTACTCTTTTTTTTTCCTTATTTAAGATTTTTCCCACTGGGTTTTTCTTATTAAGGTTTTAATGAGGCATTATCTTGATCTAGAAGAATCAAACGTCTTTTCAAGAAATAACATCTCAAATATGTTATTTAAGTTAAATTATATTTTTATCCTTGACTAAGGTATTTCCAATCGGGTTTTCCTTTGTAAGGTTCTTACTGACGTATTAAATTGATCCAGAAGTATCAAACTCTATCTGATGCAATAAATTATTGAAATATGACATATTATATTGTACTCTTTTTCCTTCACTAAGATTTTTCCCATAGGGTTTTACTTAGTAAGGTTTTAATGAGGCATTAGTTTGATCTAGAAGTATCAAGCTTCATTTAAAGAAATAAGAAAATAAAATATGTCATTGTACTCTTTTTCCTTTACTAAGATTTTTCCCATTGGGGTTTTCTTAGTAAGATTTTAATGAGGCATTATTTTGATCCTAAAGTATCAAACTCTTATAACGGATATCATTTTCAGTATGATATTTATGATTTCACAAGTTGCACTCTTTTCCTCGTTCAAGATTTTTTCCCACTGGGTTTTTCTAATAGAGGTTTTTAATGAGGCAACAGACAATATCTATATCGACTGAATCGATAAATGCAAGCAAGATAATAATGCGGGGGAGCAATCATCATACACGTTTTGAAACGGAAATTTCAAACTATCCGAGCATTCAAGATTTTGAAGACGCATATTCAAGGGGGAGTGTTATAATATATGTAAATATATAAATGAATATGCTTTTATGGTTTTTTGTTTAGTCCCACATCGTGGAATTGGTTAAGTCCTTTGCTCTGAAGCCTTTATATAAAGGAGGCTATGTAATGTAAATACATATCTATTCTCAGAAGTGAATAATATATCTTTTGTCTCTCTCCAATGACTTCTATTTTTCTTTATCCTA
The DNA here is from genome assembly GCA_030765085.1 of Allium cepa. Classification (NCBI taxonomy): domain Eukaryota; kingdom Viridiplantae; phylum Streptophyta; class Magnoliopsida; order Asparagales; family Amaryllidaceae; genus Allium; species Allium cepa. The sequence goes on along the minus strand of CM060931.1, from coordinate 917,458,875 downwards.
TAACACTGTTTTACTTTTATTTTTCAAGTTGGGTATTTTTCAGTCTATGATGCTAATGTTAGCTTTCCTCTTAAAGGGAAATGTTTGTTTTTTCATTTATATGTTTGACTTTTATTTATTTTAAATATTATAAAATATTTCTACTAATTGATAATAAATTATATACCAATACAAAAATCACTGGATTAATAAAAGAACCGATACACTGCACTTTTTAAATAAAAACTTATACACTGATCTTTTTTAAAAGCAATAAATAAGACAAATAAATTATTGACGATTACAATGAAAGCGTAAATTTTCCACTAGGAAACTCAGTAACTCCCTACCATCCGTAGCGTTGGCCATAGTACCAATGAGCACGCAATCCATCTCCTAGCATGCGGAAATATACGAAATTTTCCAAATCGTATAAATGTCACCAAATTCCATCAATGCCATACACCGATGGTGTCGCGTACAATAGCGGTGGAGGCCGTTCTGGATTATCTAGGCATGGATGATGAAGTATCATCGACCGTCTCTGCAGTATGGTGTCGGGGCTACTAATATCCAGTTCCAACTCCAATCCATTGAGAATGTCGACATACAAATAAGTGTCGAAATTGGGTATAGGAGACGAAGGGATGTTGTATTTGCATTGTGGCCTCTCAAGACAACCACGATAAATCGTGCTCATCTCTCAGCACTTTGATGGAGAGATGATTTTTTGTATTGTTTGGCCCCAGTTTACACCACTCTTCATCTCCATCCATGGTGTCTTTTCTACGTTTCAAACACCGCCTTCAATTTGCAGCAGCTTGTTCCATGAAGATCAAAAACGTTTGAGATTGTCCCACTGGTTCTTTATTTGCGATCTGTTCAAGTTAATGCTTTGTTGGGCGTTAAAAGCTAGCGCGACCTGGTCATTCCAAATACCGGCATTTCCAGCATGAGTATTGATAATTTTCATGCATATATCAGTGAAAGCTAGCGTGCGCTTTGTAGTCCACTTGACGACGACTTTGGACATGACATATTCAGATGATCCGGGTAAACATGGTGTAAAGTAAACGAAAAAATAAAAAAAAATTCAGCAAAAATTGAAAAAAATATTGAAAAGAAAATCAAAATAAATAAGAATATATGTAAAAAACTAGAACAGTTGTTCGAAATGCTTGGATTTTAATGGGGAATATATGGAGAAGGGGAAGTCATATAGCGTGAGGAAATGTCTTTTAGAAAATGAACCTTTAATGTCAAACGCGTCAACGGCAATGGTTTATTTCTGCTGCGAAGTTAGCAGTTATGACGTCCGACGTGCCATAATTGGATAGATGCTCAACGAATTGGGCTTTTGTGGATCAATTTAACCGTCATAAATAATAGCAAATGGGCCACAAGAGTATTTAAAACTCCACTGATCTGATTAACAGAAAGCACGAGAATCTCCTCAACCATCTCAACTCTTCCAGAATTCTCCACTTGTTTTGTTCCTGATCCATGTCGTTCTTAAATCGACTCTCCCCTCCTATTCATCTCAAGAAAAATCATCCAATCGACAATCCTCTAATCTGCGCATCCATAAACAAGAAAGCACAAGATTTCTTCTTCTGCAAAGACGGTGACAATGGCAGCATCGGTCTCGTCTCCTCAAATCAACACATTGGCCTCGTCAAAGTCCCTCCTTTTCAACTCGGCTTCGTTCAAACCCGCCCTCAGACTAAAATTTCGGTCTCAGAATCGCTGTCAACCGTTAAGGATAGCTAATGAAAAAGTTGTAGGAATTGACCTGGGAACCACAAACTCTGCTGTAGCCGCCATGGAAGGTGGCAAGCCGACGATCATCACTAATGCCGAAGGCCAGAGAACAACGCCATCTGTTGTGGCTTATACTAAAACTGGAGATAGACTGGTAGGGCAAATTGCTAAAAGGCAAGCTGTTGTTAATCCTGAAAATACTTTCTTTTCAGTTAAGAGGTTTATTGGGAGGAAGATGAATGAAGTTGATGATGAATCGAAGCAGGTATGTTCTTCATGGTAACTAGTACTGCATTTTGAACCATATAAAATTTAGTTATGACTATTGCTAGTGAAATTTTGTTTTGTATCTTTGTGTTTTTGTTTGTTTCGAAGAGGAGAGCTGTTCAATTGGGGAAGAAAGAGTTCCCATACGCAGATGTGCGGGCGTGCTTGTGTACCGCGTCTCTCCGCCTAAAACTTTTACATGAGTTTGTAAATTGCTGTTGGATCAAACCAATCACACTGACAAACTTATTATGAGTGGAATTCAGGGGTATAAGTTCTAACATAAACTTTTAGAACTGATTTGAGTAAGATTTTGAATAGAAAAAAGTCAGCATAAAAATCATTTTCACGTTGACCTAATTGCTCATCTTTTTATTCATTGTAGTTTTTCCTTAATCATCATTAAACTTTAATCCAAAATCATTGACAAATAATGGAGAATTCATATTCATCTGATTGCAATTGAGAAAATGATTATATATTTGAAAGTTTCAAATAATTTAGAGCTTCGTAGGGTTAATAACAAAGCATTTTTTGTCATCAGGCAGAGATTGTCGAACAAAAAGTTTGATGGGGGTTTGATGGGGCTAGCCGAACAAATTGATTTAGTTCGATAGACTCATGCCGAAATGTGCATTATAGTTCAGTAGTGCGTAGTCGAGTTATACATTTTAGTTTGGTATGTTGTTGCGAATTATACCATTAACCCACTACCGCACTTTTTTGATGCAATTAATTTTTTTAAGGCATCAAAGTGTTGGGGAAATTTCGGTCTTCCTCGCTTCGTGAAGTTAAGATGGGCACTTTAAGATTAAAAGTAGCAATGAAAACGCAAGAGTTTATAATTCTTCAATATAAAGATTTTTCCACTATACAAAAGAATGGTGGCTCACTCAAGCTTGAGGATAAAGACTTCTCAAGCTATCACTCTTTTCTCTCAATGAGGATCTCTCTAACTCTCAAGTTTTTTTCTCACTCTAAGAAGTGGCTTCTTCCTTGGATTCTTGGATGGCTAGTAATAGGGCCTCTTTTCAGTTAAGAAGTTAATAACTGTATAAATAGGAGAAGGAGCCTTATTACTAGCCGAAGAAGCCACTTCTTAGAGTGAGAAAAAAACTTGAGAGTTAGAGAGATCCTCTTTGAGAGAAAAGAGTGATAGCTTGAGAAGTTTTTATCCTCAAGTTTGAGTGAGCCACCAAGTGTGAGTTACTTTTGTAATCATATTATTGTAATCCTACCATTCTTCTTTTGTATAGTGGAAGAATCTCCATATTGGAGAATTATAAACTCTTGTGTTTCCATTGCTACTTTTAATCTTAAAGTGCCTATCTTAACTTCACGAAGCGGGGAAGACCGAGATTTCCCCAACACAAAGAATAATTCTAAGAGTAAATTTAGAAGGTTTTGATAGTTTAGGGTTTTTATTGCAGTTTGTTTAGAGTATCAGTGTTTTAAACTAAAGGCAAAAGAGACAAAGATATAAACTTTATTAATAGCCTGTGTATCTTTCAGTTTAATTTTATATGAAGTGCTCGTAAAAAATTTGGTCCTTTCATATTCAAAACTGAAATGTCAATAACAACATCATAAAAGTAAAAATTGATGTCTTATTAAGCTTGAAGGTCCTTTTTAAAAATAAAATAATTGAAATGAAGCTTTGTTTTCATTTTTTTCCCTTCACAAAGGATGGAGTGTGCGCGTGCGCGCTAGTATACATATGTATGAGATTGACTACACCCCTTATGAGATTGATTCTTCCCCTTTTTCTACGCTGCAATTTATAACCCTATCATTTTCATAGCCATACGGTTCAATATCAAATGAACTTTGGGGATTTTCAGTTTACACTATAAACATCACGTGCTTGAAAAGGTGGCATCAATTTGAAGATTCTAACATGTCCAAAATATTAATTTAATATTAACCGTTAAATCGTAGTGGAGACAAACCTAGCGCAACCCATCTCTCCCATGAATGCGCACACTCATGGGAGAACATAACTTATTATTGTTTACTTATGTATTTAAAATTGAGTGTGCTTATATAGCGGATTAAAGAACGCCGAACTTTTATTGTTAGTGCTTAGTGCAGCTGCAGTTGATTAAACAGATGAATTTTCCATAATTGAATGCATCAGTGCATTTGATTGAATAGTTGATATGGATACACGGAAGGTCATGCCTACTCTTGCTCAACCCAAGAGGTGCATGTGCTGACCAAGTTATTAGATTAGTATGGAAGGACAACTTGTTGTAGGGTAAGGCAATTACTGCAAAAGGAAAGCTATTTACAAATTATTTTAATTTACGTTTTCTGTTTTTATTTTGGTTATATGCAATCGTATGCAAACCTATGCCGTTATCTAAATTGGTTATAATCAATTTGAAATGTAACTGTAAGTATTGTCCTAAGGAACAATGACTTTCTATGGTACCATGCAGCAAACTACTTCATCATTTCCAACACTGCTGCTGCTTCCTGCTGCTGCTTCTTGTCCCAGAAAACTCACCAGATACCTTAAATAATTATTTTCCAACAACAAAAGAAAATTGAATGGAGAACGATTAATTTAGGAGTTTTCTAAATTTTCATGCTGTGTGGTATTCTTTTGAAAGTATATTACATGTCTTGATATGTTTATAAAGATTTGGCTGTGATATTGTAGGTGAGTTATAAAGTAACAAGGGATGAGAATGGGAATGTTAAGCTAGAATGTCCAGCTATTGGGAAGCAATTTGCCGCTGAGGAGATCTCCGCACAGGTATTTCTATGCAAATGTAATGTTAATGCCTGATTGTTTATATGAGATAGTGACATTGATAAATGTGCCTTTTGCCTTTCATGGTTAAATACATCAAGCAATCAGACACCATTGATAAGTGCATAAATTTTGGTCATAGCTAATAAATTTTAAGTGGAGTCGTAGCTAATAAGTTTTTATGGGAGTTTCAAATGATCCCATGCTATGTAAGTTTTAGCAGCAAAGACTAAATTAAGACGATTTTTAGCACTCTTAGTCTCCTCATGAAGATATTGATTCTTGTCATTCATATCTGAAGACTGCAGTTGGAAGTTTTGAGGTATAGCAACAGCATAGATGTATCAAATACCTCAATAAATAGTTGGGCGGGTGCATATGAATACACGATAGTTATACAAGCTGATGCAAATGATGATCTTTTAGTAAACATTTCAACAAACATGCGCTAATCTCCAGATAATCATTGAAGACGTGCAAAGCATTTTCCATTTGTTGCCTGTTGTAATAACTGGGCTAGGCGGCCGTCTAGGTGCTAGGCAGTGCCTGCCGACTCATCAAGGGGCCAAGGTGGTTGTTCTACTGTAACCACCTAGACAGTGTTCGAGTCCGCCTGGGCAGCTCTAGGCCTGCCTAGGTCTGTCTATGTCCCCTTAGTCCCTTTTGGTTCCGCCTAATCTCGCTTGAATCCGCTTAGTCCCGTCTGGTTCCACCTAAAGCTTGTTTGGGTTTGTTGTCAAAGGAAACTTTTGGATGTTATATCCGCATCTGTGTTCGGAATCATTTTCGAATATGGGCGTTTGTGGATGCATACGTATACTGGATATTATTTTATCGGGGACTCATTGCACGGGGATCCCGCACGATAGCGGACTCTGCGGAGGTGGATAATGTACGCAGCCTTTTCCTCGCATCGCAAATAGGCTGTTTCCGGTCTCGAACCTGGGCGTCCAGGTCATCATGCGATATTATTTTATCTGCTGAAAATTAATAAATTTATAGTTATGACAAAAATTTTTACTACATAAATTGTTTTGGTCCAGTTGATCATACAAGTACAAATGATATAAAAATGTTATAATAAAAAATAATTTTCAGCAATGAATATTTATGCATATAATGTAAATTATTATCTCGATAAAACAATTATTTCATGTTGCTTATTATAGTAAAATACGCATAATATAAAACAAAAATCGGGCAAATATTTTTTGATTGCAAATACTTCTAGTATTGCATATACTTCACAAATCTTAGTTGTGTAAAAATGCATTATAATTAACATTAAAGTTCAACTAAAAATTTAATTTGCATGTACAATTAGCTTAAAATCCGGAAGATAAAATTTCAATAGTTAAATAATGTAAGGATATTTTAAAATTAAGGATAAAATTTTCTAGGTATCATATCTAAATTTGATTAGTTAATCTTGTCAAATATGCCTCGTGTCCGCCTATTGATTTTTACAATCTCGTTTGTTACAAATGGAAATAAAAAACTGAGTAATCTGTAACTTCCCTGAAGTATTTTTGCCAATCTAACCATTTTCAGTTCTTTCCAAAGTAGAAATTTGATCTAAGTCGGTAGATTTGCGTAAGATCATTCTGATCTTGATTAATATGTTTTATCTAATAGAAAAGTTAAGATCATGCCTTTGTTACCGATTATATGGTAATCGGCAGGGATGTAAAGACCACTGCGGTGCATCTAAAGCTCATTTCAGGACCAACCTTTTTTTTCCAGAGATCCTTTTAACACTACTTAGCATTGTGGAAATTTTTAACTGCTTAGTAAAACATAATAGTCCAAATTTGAAATTTTGTTTGTACACAGTTTAAAATGTGTTAAGTTTCTCTAGACACGTTATTTTGTTTTTACCTAAAGTCATTTTAATTTTTGAAATTATTATTCTGAAATTTTCTTTCTTTAAAGGCATTTTTGAAAGTATGATCTGAAGTACGCTACTGAAATCAATCTATTATAATGTGGATTATTATCTTGAGGTTTCTACACATTTCAGTATGGTATCAGTTTGATTGAAGATGATATGATTCATTCTTAACATATTTCAAAAATACGAACCAGCGAGCACCGTTGAAAATGAGCTAAATTTTTGTAGACTTAAGAATTAGATCATTCTCAATAAAGTTAAACTTTAATGGTGGAGGAGAATGCTTGCTTTTTTCCAGTGAATAAGTAAATATTCCCCCTCCTAGACTAAGTGACCAACTTTAGCTCATCAAATTGTTGTTATTAATGGTTTATCAAATAGCATTAATCTTTTTAAGTTCTTAATAAAAGATCAAATAGTATTTTAATTGTACATTTTCGTGCTTATATCTAAAATTAATTAATTGAACTGGTTATAAATTTTTGCTCAAATAGGATGGTCAATAACGCTTGTCTTGAGAAATCATTCTAAACTGTTCTTCCTCTATTTATCTGCTTTCACATTTCATGTTCAAAGAAATGCAGTCCATTCAAATCTTTAAAAATCTACTTCAATCAGGACACAGTTACAAGTAACATGAGCATGCACGTTAACCATATCATGTGATACTATTCCACAATTAACATCTTGCATTCATGTTGTGCAAGTCAATATGTTTGTATCATTTTTAATAATCATGTGGACAAACTTAAGAAGTGTGTGACTACTTCAATGATTCTTCAATTCTTTGAAATTTGTGGTATATTTCAATTTTTTTGGGTATAATGAGATTAATTTTATATTTGCATGTGTGCTTGTACTAATGCAGTATCCTTAATGACGAATGTGGATAATGTTGTTACCTATTTTCAGGTCCTAAGAAAGTTAGTTGATGATGCTTCAAAGTTTCTGAATGAAAAGGTTTCAAAAGCAGTGGTTACAGTTCCTGCATACTTCAATGATTCCCAAAGAACTGCAACTAAAGATGCAGGGCGGATCGCTGGTTTAGATGTTCTCCGTATCATCAATGAGCCAACTGCGGCATCTTTGGCATATGGATTTGAGAAGAAAAACAATGAAACCATTCTTGTTTTTGATCTTGGTGGTGGTACTTTTGACGTTTCAGGTAACATCAAATTTTTATCTGCTTTAGTGTTGCACCTTTGATAGGTTTGCTGCTAGCTAATTTACCTTTTGTCTTGCCCACTCAGTTCTTGAGGTTGGGGATGGTGTATTTGAGGTGCTGTCCACATCTGGTGATACTCATTTAGGTGGTGATGACTTTGACAAGGTTTGCTTATAAATTTTCTTCTCACGTGTCTGAAGTGAAGTTGAAAATGAGTTTTTTTATAGAAGGGATAGAGTTTTTGTTGGCATAACCATATTAAATTTCTGTGTATATGTAGGAAGTATATCAGATAAAAAGTTGAAGACCAAGTGACCCTATTTCATTTTTCAGTACCTAATGTTTGGTTGGTAGACTTCATTAATATGTAAACATTAGCATTTATCAACTAATATTTGACATTGCACATTTATATCCATGCAAAGTTCGGAAATATGTTGATATGTCCATATAGAATGTTCATTTAGAATGCGATTGTGCAGTAGTGGTTAAGATCTCAATCTAAACAGGGTTCAGGTAGTATTTGTAGATCTATCTGGTATTTGATTTGTAGAATTTACATTCTCTGCACTTGCGGTTGGTACAAACATCTCATGAAAAATAGAAGTTTTTAAACTCATAAGGCATTTGTAATTATCATCCATGCAGAAAATTGTTGACTGGCTTGCTTCAGAATTCAAGAAAAATGAAGGCATTGATCTTCTAAAGGATAAGCAAGCACTTCAAAGACTAACCGAGGCTGCTGAGAAGGCAAAGATGGAGTTGTCAACTTTAACCCAAACAAACATTAGGTAAAAAGAATCAAGGGTTCCTCCATTTCTGAATGTCTTTAACAGTAATTGCTTTATCTTATGTTGTATGTTGATCGAATGTTTACCTTGCTGGCATCTCCTTCTAACCACTTTTTTACCCCCCATCTAAAACAGTTTACCATTTATTACTGCTACTGCTGATGGACCCAAACACATAGATGTAACACTTACGAGGGCAAAATTTGAGGAACTTTGCGCTGATCTTCTTGATAGGTATTACATTGTTGTTGGTGCTGTTTAGAGTAACTAGCATGTTTTCCAAATCCTTCAATTTATTTATTTATTTTTGAAGGCTTAAAACGCCTGTTGAGAATGCTTTAAGAGATGCAAAACTATCATTTAAAGATTTGGATGAGGTAATTCTAGTGGGAGGATCAACACGCATTCCTGCTGTTCAGGAAATTGTGAAGAAAATGACAGGAAAGGAGCCCAATGTCACAGTTAATCCTGATGAGGTTGTTGCCCTTGGAGCTGCAGTTCAGGTTAGATACTTTATTCCTTTCTAAGATACATGTATAAATTTGAAGTTCAAGTTTTTGTTCTAATGAGATAACTAAAAAGTAAGCTGAAGTTCTGAAGTTCAAGGGTGTAGGCAAAAAATAAGTTATCCAGATCAAGCAAACATATAATGTTGAAGATGACATTATATTTTTGTTTTAGTAAATGATTTATTTTAGCGCATATGGTTTGTCAAATAAAATTGTGGTAGTTCTAGTACGGTTTCTCCAAGTATTGTGTGTATGCTCTGGAAATTAACATTGCTGTAGTTTTTATCTTTAAAGTAGGCTTTGGTACGTGGCACAAGTTTAATTGAGATCATACATGTTAGGGGTAATAAATACCAGCTTCTCTAATGCTAACATGTTCTAAAATACAGGCAGGAGTACTATCCGGTGATGTGAGTGACATAGTTCTGCTAGATGTTACCCCTCTTTCTCTTGGTCTAGAAACCTTAGGTGGTGTGATGACAAAAATCATTCCGAGAAACACAACCTTACCAACTTCCAAATCAGAAGTATTCTCCACAGCAGCTGATGGTCAAACCAGTGTTGAAATCAACGTGCTTCAAGGTGAGAGAGAATTCGTAAGAGATAACAAATCGATTGGAAGTTTCAGACTCGATGGTATTCCTCCTGCACCAAGAGGCGTGCCTCAAATTGAGGTCAAGTTCGATATTGATGCCAATGGTATCTTATCTGTCACTGCTGTGGATAAGGGCACTGGAAAGAAGCAAGACATTACTATCACTGGTGCTAGCACTTTACCGAGCGACGAGGTATGTTTTATTCACCCATAGTTCTGGATATAACGTGTATTTCCTGAATGCATATATACTTTTATTGAGATTGGTAATAATTAGACACATATCAAAATGTCGAAAACATAGTGGGCTGTAGGCTGTCTCAGCTAAACTTCAAGCAGTGTGCATAAAACTGTTTTCCTTTTTGTTTCTCCCATTGATGAAGTTCTTAAGGTTATTCTTCCTTTCTTCTTCATCATCGCCTTTCTTGTATTGTATGTATTTTGAGCTCTGTTGTAAAATCCTTCTACCGCCTAGGCCCTGCCTAGGCTTTAGGCAAGGCTTATCGTTTCTAAGCATATAAATGGGTATGTAGGCACTATTTAGGCATCAGAAGAGGTTTGATGTCTCTATTAGCATCTATGTGCTAGTTTTAAGGGGTCTTGCCATCTTCATTGCTTCTAAGCTGACCTAAACCCCAAGTTATCAATTTGGATTAACTAGTAAAATTTTATCCAAAATATATGATTTTACCAAGAAGCGCATGCTTCTGATTAATCCTGTTTAAATGTTTAATTCTTAGTTCATATTTTACAACCTTGGTTTTGAGCTTGGTAGCTAAGGCTAGGGGTTCTAAATCCAAAAACCTTTTGAGCCACAGTCCATCATGATACTAGTCACACACTATTGTATATGCCAATGTACATATGAGAAATAAAATGACATGTTAGTCTCATTTGTCGCGTTGTGGTCACTGTTTCTTTTATACAGAATGGTGCACATAATGGTTGGTTGTGAAACATGTAGGTTGATAGAATGGTGAAGGAAGCAGAGAAATACGCAAAGGAAGACAAAGAGAAGAGAGAAGCAATAGACACAAAGAACCAAGCAGATTCAGTAATATACCAAACGGAGAAACAGCTAAAAGAGCTGGGTGAGAAAATACCGGGTGCAGTAAAAGAGAAGGTGGAGTCGAAGCTGAGCGAACTGAAAGATGCAATGTCGAGCGGTTCGACACAAAGGATGAAAGACGCAATGGCAGCACTGAATCAAGAAATGATGCAGGTCGGACAGTCCATTTACAGCCAGCCTGGTGCTGCACCCGGTGCTGGTTCTGCTGGTCCAGCGGCTGGAGATGGTTTGGGGAACGCAGGGGCTCCTGAAGGTGGTGATGTAATTGATGCTGATTTCACCGAGAGTAGATAAAAAATGTTGTGATGTTAGTTGCCTTGTATAGATATAAAGGTATAACGATAATGTTGTAAGCGATTGAGTTCGAATATGAATTCTTTTTGATCCTTTTCCTTTTTGCGTCTCGATTAAGGCAGTTGCCTGTAATCAACTAAAGTTTTCATCTTTTTCCCTTTCTTCTTCGACGGCAAACTTAATGTAGATTGCGCAACTCTTAGAGCTAAGTTTTCCGTTGGGTAATTGCGACTTTTGTGATCATTGGTGAGTGCTTTAAACCCTACTAAGTTTTCTAAATCTGAGTCTACTTTTTCGACGATGTTTTCTAGTTCTGAGTCTACTTTTCAGACGATGGGTTCTACTGGCTTTTGTTTTTCCTTCGAATATTTTGTGCATTTCCTCGTGTCTTGAGTTGTTTTTCTAGTTTGAGGTTCTCAAACTTCTCATTTACTTGGTATGTGCATTTCTTTTCTTGCTTTTGGTCTCTTTGCTTTGATATGCATGAGCAGCCTTTTACTTGCCATTTGTCTGCTATTTTGGTCTCGAATCATTGCAATAGCTACAAGATTAGAAAAATTCAAGATTTGTATCGCATTAGGAGTGGTAATTATTAATCAGTCTTCGCTGTTTTCATGAAACCACCCTTGAGCACCAATGGATTAGGTTTATCAGTTAATCTGATGTGGCTGATTCTGTTAACCCTTTACTTTGGCTTCTTTAGAAATCACAAAAATATAATAATTAATTTATGCTTGTGAAAACTTTGCATAAGCTTTATTGTTGACTTTGATTTTCCATATATAAATCTGACTTTTCATTTTATTAGTCGTAAACAATGGATTTTATTGTTTGATTTTATTGTTTGTAAACAATGCGGAAAGATGAAGAACATAATATTTTTGAAGAAGATTGCTTTTGAACATGTTATCATGTTTCGCATCTAAGCTTATTTTCTTCTAGTTTTTCTTTTTCTTTATGTGTTTCTTTTCATTCTTTACTGTAACATGGTGGCATGCAGATAAGAAAGTGCACTAGAATAGTTTGGAATGTTAGAAAACCTAGTGTGAAGTGCACTAGGAATGATAACTAACCCTGTGTAGTGCAACACATCGTATAAAGATGGAAGAAAGATAATTTGAAATTATGTATTTAAAAAAAGTTAATGACAGTAAAAGGCATGTTTGGATAATGTATTGGGTTGGAAGAAGTAAAATATAGGCTGTGATAAACAAAATTTCAAACAGGGAAGTGGCAAAGGTAAAATGTTGGAGGTATGGGCATTGACTTATAGAACCTGCTTGTCCTTGATATTGCATGAATGAGGCAGGTGGTCAGAGACATAGCTGAGTCAAGGTACCGTTTAGATGCGCAAGAAGTTGTTAACCAGACCTAGGGCTCTGCACATCTGGATAGGTCAGACTTGAGCCATCTGTGCCAAGCTTGATCAACATCGAACTTGAAAAGGGAGAGCGCATTGTGGTATAAGTGGCACATGTTCGAGCCCCCAACTCACAAGTTGTCCTTCTCCAACCAGACTTGCCTTTACTTGGCTAAGCTGGAAAGATAGGGACCAGGACTTACACTTTGAACGATTAACCAGGGAAAGACACAAACGCCCACGACCATGCTGGCTGCACACCAAGTCTAAAGGCGTAATCCTTCCCCCGAGAGTAGTCATAGATCATGGTTCAAGAGTAGGACCCAATACAGATCTCATTCTTCGATTAGAGCAGTGCATAGTTCCTAGAACATGCATAGGTCATGCAGCCCGGTTAAAGCAGCACCCAACCCTCGAGAAGAATGCTGATCGTTCCCCGACAAGAGAAGTGAATGGTCCTCGGAGAGTAGAAACTAACACTCATTACGAGGTGGCAATGCTAAGGAGGGAGAACCAGCATGTGGGCACATGCAACTAAACCAAGAAGGCTGTTACAAACGTCAAGAATGAATAACACTTTCGGTGAGTCTGCACGTGCAACTAATATCATTCTTTCGACTATATGACCTTTTTGATGCAAATATGAGGGTAAGCCATATTAATTATCAAGAAAGTGCAACCTCTTTCTGTTTACACTCACCGACAATGCATCTTGCTGGTTTTCAACGTACGCCAAAGAAGCATAAGGTCCTCAGAACAAATGTCCAATGAATTCAGGGACTCGGTTCATCCCCTTGAGGATTCGACCAGATTCAATAGGAAGGCATCCCACACCAAAGGGGTTGATGACCAGTTTGGTCATATCCCTCTACTGTGGGTTAAGACGTGGAGCAAAGATGTAGAGAGAAATGAAAGATAGTCCTATACCACTCTTACAGACTTCTATTAAAGGGCCGAGGGGTAATGTGAATTATACTGTTGCATATAATCAAAACATATAATGGAAATATGCCACAAACTTAGACACTCAAAACTTCTTCAGCTAGTTAATAGTTCTTTATTATTTTTACTAACAATGCTAGTCATTGTTTATAGGATGCCAAAATAGCTGACAAACCGTGAATATAGTGTTAAAGATGATGCCTGAATTCAGGCCATCCAAGGATCTCGAGGAAGAAGCCCCAGAATTGGAGCAAGGTTTTGCCGAACCAAATACTTGGTTCGTTAGGGCAGTAGGTCGGACCAATTGATTCGATGGAGGAGGATGCCAGACGAGATTTCTCATCCGGTGTTGCTTAGATTTGCCGCTTTAGATTTCTGGAGCGGTGGCAACTTCAATCGGTGAAAGTTGAAGGAGTTCGTTCGGTGGTGGTGAGCTCGGTCAGTGGTAATTTCATTTGGAGCGATAGCATCAGATTTGGGGAAGATGTGGAAGCTTCGTTCGGCATTGTGAAAGAGGGAAAGACCGTCGAACCAAAACGTGCCGCTTCAGAATTTTGGTTCGGTGATTTGGTAAATAAGAAGATGCCGAATGAAATATCTCGTTCAATATTTGATGATGCCGATCCAAATGCTATGTTCCAAACCAAATGTTAAGCTTTATGTGCTATTTGTCGGATTAGATGCATGCTGGACCGGGTTGATGCCGAATCAAACCTCAGGGTTGCTATATAAGAGCCACCTCTCCTCATATCTTCACTCTATAAATAGCGGAGCTTGTGAAAAAAAATGGCAGCAATCCTAGAAAGTTGAAACTCTGCAGAATTTTATCTGTATTGTTAATTCTTCTTATGTATAGCCTCCAAAAGTGAATCAATCATGTAACTCTAATATTTCAGTGATTAATAAAATATCCTCTCCCCAAGTGGACGTACACTGCCTCGCGGTAGTGGAACCACTATAAATACCAGTGTTATTTAATTTTTCTATATTGCATAGATTTATAACTATCTGTTCTGGTGTTTATCTCTATTTGTTTCGTCTCACAACAATCACGATTCAATTGTTTTCCGCTACGATGAGTTTTTTATTATCTTAGACTGATCATTTAAATGGATTTTCCCCAACAGCTGGTATCAGAGCTACAAGGTTGATTGAGGAGTGTTAGACGCTATGGCAGGAGATGAACTGACTTTAGTTGTTACAAGACCCTATGCTAGAGAGATGTATATCGCGTCAGAATCATGGTTGGTAATTGAAAAATGGAATGGGGATAAAGACTTTGAGAAGTGACAATGGACGATGAAGGCTGTTCTAATGAGGAATGAAGTCCATCTGGTAGTGTTTGCCCCTGAACAGTTGACGGCTGACATCATAGTCGCGAAAAGGAGGGAGATGGAGAAATGAGCGTTTTACTATTTTATAACTAGCTACGGGAAAGAATGTTATATCAAAGATTAGCAGTGAGACCACTGCTAGGGCATTTGGACCAAGCTAGAAAATCTCTACTTGAAGAAATCTCTGACTAGCCGTATGATATTACTGAAGACATTTTTCACCATGCAGATGAGAGGGAGTACTTCAGTGAAGGAACATCTTAATTTCTTTGATGATCTCGTGATGAAGACTGTTGACTTGAAGATGGATGAAGAGCAAATGACAATGATTCTTTTGTATTCTCTTTCTGAGCGTAACAGAGGTTTTGCTAACAGCCTTATCTTCGCTAGAGACACATTGACAGTGGAAGATGTGAAGTCAGGCCTTCTATCTAAGGGCTTGAGAGATCGAATGAAGGAGATAAATGAAGGAAGTAGAGGTGGAAGTAGTACTCACGGCATGGCCGTTGAAAGAGGTAGAAAAGATAAGAAGAATTGGTACTCTAGAGGGCGTTCCAAGTCCAAGAAGCCCGGTAATGGCAGGAGAGGAAAGTCTAAGGACGGAAATGCTTTATCTGCGAGAAACCCAGTCATTTGAAAAAGGATTGTCCAGATTCGAAGAAGAAAGAAGATAATGCATCTTCATCATTTGCGGTGGAGAAGTCTACATCTGACGATGTGTTGTCTATAGCAGTATCGGATGTCTCAGACCATTAGGTGCTGAACTCGAAGACGTCTTTCCATATGACGCCTAATAAGGATTACTTTAGTTCTTTCGTTGGACGAGAGGGAAGCTATATTCTTATGGGTAATGATGCTAGCTGTAGAGAAATGGGTGAAGGTACGGTGAGAATCAAGATATTTGATGGAGTGATACGTACTACGACAAATGTCCGGTATGTTCTAAGTCTTCAGAAGTCCTTAATTTCTTTAGGACAATTGGCATCTTTTGGGATGCAAGGTAACTATCGAGAATGATAGTCTGAAGGTTTCGAGAGGTGCACTAGTTCTTATGAAAGGAGATGTGTTTCAAAATTTGTTTTTGTTGAAAGGAACCACAGTTCTTGGAGAGTCATGTGTTGGAGTAAATAGTTCTCATGCATTGGATGCCACAAAGCTTTGGCGTCTCAGGTTGGGTCATATTTCAAAAAATGGCATAGAGTTTCTTCTAAGACGTCTGATGATCAAAGGAGAAATCTTTGACAAGATGGACTTTTGCCAGGAGTATGTGTTAGGCAAGAAGACTAAAGTATCTTTGGAGTTGGACTCCATAGATCGAGGTGAGTACTTAAGTACGTGCATACAGATGTTTGGGGATCGATTGCTACTCCTCTTGAAGGAGCAAAGTATTTTATCTCTTTCATTGATGGCTTTTCTCAAAAATTATGGATATATATGATGAAGGCCAAATCGGAGAGTTTTGAAAAGTTTAAAGACTGAAAAACGCTTGTTGAGAACCAATCCGATTCTAGGTTGAAGGTGCAGAGATCTGATGATGGCGGTGAATTTGTCTCTAGGGAGTTGGGCAGCATGGTATTCAAAGACATTTTACCACACTCGACGATCCGCAATCCAATGAGGATGTAGGAAGGATGAACATGACTCTACTGGAGAAGGCTCGTTGCTTTAGATTGACGGCGGGCTTGTCTAGAGGCTTTTGGACTGAGGCATTATCAACTGCGGCGCGTATCATAAATCAAATTCCGTGCTAAGCCATAGATGGGAAGATTCCAGAGAAAAAGTGAAGAGGTAAAGTAGTGTATCTTGGTTACTTTTGAATTTTTGGTTGTTCCGTGTACGTTCACCATACAGATGATGACAAATTGGAGGCTAGAGCATACAAGCGTATACTAATGGGATACACCAATGATATCAGTATCGAATTTGGAACCCTGTTTGATCAAAAGATTGTTCAATCCGAAGGAGAAGCTACTTACCACATCAAAAGATTCTGATAGGCCTAAGGAGATGGAAGAAGTTTCCGTGTTCCAGCCAAATAGAGTTTTTGTTGATGCCGTCGAGGAAAAAACAGTTGATGAAACATCACAGGATAGTCCCCAGGTACCTTCTAGTGGTGCTGGTGATGTGCATGAATCTAAAGGAAGTTCAGTTCAAGGTTGTCCTGAAAGAAGTTTAGACGAAGCAGTACCTACCCAGGTCAGTCGTAGGACTATTAGGCCTCTCGGAAGGTATGATGATTGGCAGTTTGCGAACCTTAGCCTTGGTGACCAGTTTGACTATGCCCAACATGTGGTTCTTGAGGAGCCGCTTGAACTTGATGAAGCTTTGATGCCATGTGATAGTTCGAAGTAATTTGCTCTATGGAAGAGAAATTAGAGTCGTCGAAGAAGAACAAGACTTGTGATTTGGTATCACCTCCTTAAGGATGCCGAGCCATAGGTTGCAAGTGGGTGTTCAAGGTGGAGGATGATGTGAGATACAAGGCTAGACTAGTTGCTAAAGGGTTTTTACAAAGAAAGGGATTGGAGTATGATGAGATATGTTCTCCAGTAGTGAGGCATACATCCATCCGCATTTTTTTCGCTATCATCTTAGCTCATGACTTGGAGCTGGAGGAACTAAACGTGAAAACCGCTTTATTGCACAACGACTTGGATGAGACCATCTACATGAAGCAGCCAAAAGGATTTGTTGTAGATGGGAAAGAAAATTGGGTTTGTAAATTGAAGAAGTCATTGTATGGACTTAAGCAGTCACCTAGACAATGGTACAAGAGGTTTGACTCTTTTATGTTTTCACTTGGTTTTGATCGTAATATCAAAGACGCTTGTATATACTTCAAACATTTAAATAATGGTAGATGGTTGTACATACTCTTGTACGTAGATGGTATGTTGATTTCTTTCAAGGATAAGGTTGAAATCGATAGTTTAAAGTGAAAGTTAAAAGTGAAATTCTAAATGGAAGACCTTGGAGAAGCAAATTTTTTTTTGGGTATGTAAATCCAAAGGGATAGAAAGGTAGGACTTTTGAGCCTCACTCAAAAGGAGTACATTTGAAAGGTGCTTGTTTAGTTTAGTATGAAAGGGGCAAAGGCAATCAACACACCTATGCCTTTGCACATACAACTTTCTTGTAAAAACTCTCCAATCTCGAAAAAGGACAAAAATTATATGATGAAGGTCCCATATGAAAGTGCAGTTGGCAGCTTGATGTATGTCATGATTTGCACTAGGCCTTACATTGCACAAGCGGTTGGATTGATGAGTAGGCTCATGGCAAATTCAGAAAAGATGCATTGGGAAGCAGTGAAGTGTATCTTTAGATACCTTAGAGAAACTTCAAACCATGGACTTGTCTTTGGCGGCAGAGTTAGAGATTTTATCTTGGTTGGATTTTGCAATTCCGACTATGACAGTGATAGAGATCGAAGGAAGTCGACCTACGGATATATGTTTACCATTGGTGGGACAACGATCAGTTAGAGAGTAAGATTGCAGATGATTATGGCTTTGTCCACTACAGAGGCAGAGCTCATAGCTGCGGTTGAAGCATCTAAGGAGGCACTTTATTTATGGCGACTGTTGTGTGATTTGGACTTTGTATACGAAGACGTTGATGTGTACTGTGATAGTCGGAGTGCAATTCACTTAGCTGAAAATCTGGAATTTAGCTCGAGAACGAAACATATTGAGGTGAGAGAGTCATTTCTTGTCTCGATGAGTGAAGAGAAGCTAGTTCGTCTCAGAAGGTTCACACAAAAGAGAATGCAGCAAACATGTTTACCAAGTCGTTGCTTGTTGCTAAGTTCGAGCATTGCTTGTACTTGATTCGCTTAATGAAGCGTTAGATGCCACGGGATGGCACGGGGGGAGGGGGAGTTGAGAGGTTCATGGAGAGATTTATCTTCATGGTTAAGATTGATAGGTTCTACACGGACTAGGTACTTCAAATATTTTGTTGACAGGCGGTGGCCTTGCCGGAGTTCGTCGACAGTGTAATGGGTGATGACATTGTCGAAACTCATTGAATAAGTATCCATTGCTTGGAGCATGAAGATGTAAATAGAGTTGGAAGGCTTGTTTGGAATTTAGTATCAAGGTGGAGATTGTTAAAGTTGATACACGAATTCAAGAAGAAGTCCTAGAATCGAAGCTAGGTTTTGCTGAACCAAATATTTGGTTCGGTGGGGCAGTAGGTCGGACCAATTGATCCGGTGGAGGAGGATGCCAGACGAGATTTCTCATTCGGTGCTGTTCCAAATTTATGTAGCGGTGGCGACTTGAATCGGTGGAAGCTGGAGGAGTCCGTTCGGTGTTGGTGAGCCTGGTCAGTGGTAATTTGATTTGGAGCGGTAGAATGAGATTTGGGGAAAGTGTGGAAGCTTCGTTCAGCATTGTGAAAGAGGTGAAGAATGCCGAACCAAAACGTGCTGCTTCATAATTTTGGTTCGGTAGTTTGGTGAAGAATAAGATGCCAAATGAAATATTTCATTCGGTATTTGGTGTTGCCGGTCCGAATGTTATGTTCTGAACCAAATGCCAAGCTTTATGTGCTGTTTATCGGACAAGATGCATGACGAACGAAGAGCTTTGTCGATGCATGCCAGACTAGATTGATGCCGAGCCAAACCCCAGGGCTGCTATACAGCAGCTACCCCTCCTCATATCTTCACTCTATAAACAGCAGAGCTTGTGGATAACAATGGCAGCCATCCTAGAAAGCTGAAACTCTGCGGAATTTTATTTGTATTGTTAATTCTTCTTATGAATAGCCTCCAAAAGTGAATCAATCTTGTAACTCTAATATTTCAGTGATTAATAAAATCTCCTCTCCCCAAGTGGACGTACACTGTCTCAGGCTGTGGAACCACTATAAATACTGATGTTATTTATTTTTCTACATTGCATAAATCTATGATTGTCTGATTTGGTGTTTATCTCTGTTTGTTTCGTCTCACTACAATCACAATCCAGTTGTTTCCCATCGTGTTGGGTTTTTTATTCTCTTAGACTGATCATCTGAAGGGATTTTCTCCAACGGTCTAGTATCAGAGCTACAAGGTTGATTGAGGAGTGTTAGACGCTATGGCAGGAGATGAAGCGACTTCAGTTATTAAAAGACCATATACTAGAGGGATGTATATCGCGTCAGGATCACAGTTAACAATTGATAAATGGAATGAGGATAAAGACTTCGAGAAGTGGCAATGGAGGATGAATGCTATTCTAATTATGAAGCCCATCTGGTAGTGTTTGCCCCTAAAGAGTTGACGGCTGACATCTTAGTCGTGGAAAGGAAGGAGATAGAAAAACGGGCATTTACTGCTTTACAACTAGCTATAGGGGAGAATGTTATCTCAGAGATTAGCAGTGAGACCACTGCTAGGGGCATTTGGACCAAGCTAGAAAATCTCTACTTGAGAAAATCTCTGACTAACCGTTTGATATTGCTGAAGACATTTTTCACCATGCAGATGAGAGAGGGTACTTCATTAAAGGAACATCTTAATTTCTTTGATGATCTCGTGATGAAGGTGAAGACTGTTGACTTGAAGATGGATGAGGTGCAAATGGAAATAATTCTTTTGTGTTCTCTTCCGAAACGTTACAAAGGTTTCGTTAACAACCTTATCTTCGCTAGAGACATATTGATAGTGGAAGATGTGAAGTCAGGCCTTCTATCTGAAAGCTCAATGGATTAGATAAAGGAGATAAGGTGAAGGAAGTAGAGGTGGAAGTAGTATTCACGGCCTGTTTGTTGAATGAGGTAGAGAAGATAAGAAGAATTGGCACTCTAGAGGGCGTTCCAAGTCCGGAAAGCCTGGTAATAGTAGGAGAGGAAAGTCTATGGATGGAAAGTGCTTTATCTGTAAGAAACCTGGTCATTGAAAAAATGATTATTCATATTTGAAGGGGAAGGAAGAAGACGGATCTTCATCATTTGCGGTGGAGAAGTCTGTATCTGACGATGTGTTGTCCATAGCAGTATCGAACGTCTCAGACCATTGGTGCTGAACTCGGGGGCGTCTTTCCATATGATGCCTAATAAGGATTACTTTAGTTCTTTTGTTGGACGAGATGGAAGCTCTATCCTTATAGGTAATGATGCTAGCTGTAGAGCAATGGGTGAAGGTACAGTGAGAATCAGGATGTTTGACGGAGTGATACGCGTTTTGACAGGTGTTCGGTATGTTTCAAGTTTTCGGAAGCCCTTAATTTCTTTAGGACAATTGGAATCTTTGGGATGCAAGGTAACTATCAAGAAGGATTGTTTGAAGGTTCCGAGAGGTGCCTAGGTATTCTTAAAGGAGATGTGTTTCGAAACCTGTATTTGCTGATAGAAACCACAGTTATTAGAGGGTCGTGTGTTGGAGTTGATAGTTCTCGTGCATTGGAGCCACAAAGATTTGGCATCTCAGGTTGGGTCATATTTCAAAGAAGGGCTTAGAGTTGCTTAGTTGCTTTGAAGATGGACGATGGTCGAGGAAAAAGCTTTGACAAGATGGACTTTTGCTAGGAGTGTGTATTAGGCAAGAAAACTAAAGTATCTTTTGAATTTGAACTCTATATATCGAGGCGAGTACTTGAGTACATGCAAACAGATGTTTGGAGACTAGTTTCTCCTTCTTCTCTTGGAGAACAAAGTATTTTATCTCTTTCATTGATGATTTTTCTCTGAAAGTATGGGTGTATATGATGAAGGCCAAATCAGAGAGTTTTGAAAAGTTTAAAATCTGGAAAGCACTTATTGAGAACCAATCTGGTTCTATGTTGAAGGTGCTGAGTCTGATAATGTCGGTGAATTTGTGTTTAGGGAGTTCCTTGACTTTTGTAGACAGCATGGAATTTAGAGACATTTCACTACACCCATCGATCCGCAATCCAATGGGTTGCAGAAAGGATGAACATGACTCCACTGAAGAAGGCTCGTTGCTTGTGATTGACGGTGGGCTTGTCTAAAGGCTTTTGAGTTGAGGCATTATCAATTACTAATAAAACTGAAACTAGTCTTCCTCCGAGGGAGGAAGAATAATTCTCCCAATCTGAAGATTTAGGTCCAATAACATGGAAATACCCAGAGAATCGAAAAGCTAATGTAGGAACAAAATCCACAGAATCGGCGCCATACATGTATTTCTTATCCCTTAGGGAATCCGAGAGGACCGAATGATGTCGGTCACCAATTTGACCTATAACCGTGAGCATAAGGCCTTCCCCATTAAGTTAATAAAATAGTCGCCTTTCTTCATTATCCCTACCAATATATTTATGGAACCTATCAAACCTAGGGTCAAATCTCATTTCAAAAGGTTTATGAATCCACACCTAGGAAGCCCGTGCATATTAATTTTGTTCATCGATATTGATATGATGACTTTTTATAATTTATTAATCTGGAATATTTATAAATTATAGATGTATATTGAATTGTTACATATCTTACATTTGTAACTTCTGTAAGTGTTACAAAAGTACATTTTTAACACATATCCATTAGTGGAGTGAATTTGGTAACACGTATACTTGTTACAAAAGAAATATTTGTAATGCTCATATTCGTTGCCATTTCTATTCAGCAAATGCTCACACCCTTAAGAAGATGGTTATGGACATTACACAAATTAATGGTTATAACCATTGGGAACTACCTTTTCAATATATGCTTTCAGTGAAATGTTATATTACAGTCAATACAACATCAGTTTTTGGTTTATAAATATCTACTTGTATTAAATTAACATCATGTTGTTATTAACAAAGCGTTAATTTATAAAAAATAAGATATTAATTGTTAAGTATAGCATTTATTCATGTAACATTAAATATAATATCATTATAAATAAAAGATATCATGTCGCATGGCAAATGTTAAGTTAATACTTTTGGAATAATAATAAACGTCGTGATAAAAAATGCAGTGCAATAATTCTCACTAGATGTTAATGTATCGATTTATGAAACAAAAGTAATGTAACCATTCGCGTTTAAATTTATATAACTACTCTTTATTAAATCTTAAATGATAGTATAAATATATGTTACACGAGACTTCTTAACAAGCATTAAAAACAAAATTATAAACTGGTGAAATAAAAAATCATACGATAATTATAATTATGCATGTCAATGGTAAGGGTTTTGACCTGAGTCCAGTCTGAACACGCCCTATAAATGTGAATATGAGTTTTAACTTCAACTACCCATGCCCGACCCGGTTTCTATTAGGGTCGGTATGGTTTGGTCAAAATCCGGTCCGGTTTGGGTCCGACCCCGTTATTAGTTTATCATAGTTTCTAACTATGGGTGTGTATGTTGTTATTTTTTCACCATTTTGTTTTTTTTGCATGTATATGTTTTTACATACTATTACTATGAACTTGGCTACATCACCACCCAATTTGTATGTTAGCAATTATTTATCTATAATTTTATAAAAAATGCAAGTTTAAGGTATGATTTTAACATAAATATTATGAGTTAGGTATACACGTATTGTCCGACAGGCTTGAAAAGCCCGAAGGGTCGCCCTTGAGTATTGGTTTTGAAATACCCAACAGATTCGAGTCTGGTTCGAGTTTTGGTTAACATAACCGGGCTCACGACCGGGTTTTAAGATACCCGAACCGAATCGAACCCGTTGACACGCCTAATTATAATATACACAATAATTATAAGAAACATAAATTCTCTAGATCGTCTGCTAATAACATGTTAAGAATGTAAAAAAAAACTAATTTGTAATATAGATTAGTTTAACTAAAATAGTGAACATGAGATAATACATGTATAAAACCGATACCAATGTTATTGTCCATCTACTTGCTGATGTATCATGTTGGTTGCATCAATTAGATTAATAAACGTCCTTTATCATCTTAAAACCATTGTAATCACTTTAGATCGTGGTATTCTCACCCTAATCCATTTTAATTTAGCTCTATTTAGTCAAAATTCAAAGTGGTATATTTTGGGAATGTATTTATAATAAGTGAAACTATTATTATCTTCTTTAGTTATGAATATTTCTTTCCAAATTTCTTTTTAGTTGCTAATTACCTTGAATTTTTGCTCTTTTATTAATGCACTAAGTTTTCTTTTGGTTTTTATTTTGAAAATAGAAGTGGGTCATTAGGCAACGAGGTTTATGGGCTCGGTTTAAAGAAGAAGGGTTAAGTTAATTTAACAAGTTTAATGACATATTAAGTCAGTCTTTAAATTTGTTAACCTATACTAATAGAATTCATCCTCTGCATAGCCGTACCAACGTACATTTGATCAAATACAAATTTCTAACATTCATATGAAATAAGGATTGCTACATGAAACAAATTTTCATGCCTTGAATCGATATTTCCAATAATGTAACTATTATGAAAAGGGGGATACGACGTTTGCACAAGGTGGCTATACGATGAATGTCCAGTAGCACATAAAGAGTCAACTTGTTAGGTGACGGAGGTATCTACATGGAAATATGGTGTTCAAAGGATGCTAGCCTGGTTTGCCTACACAAATGGTTGAGGCAATTATTTGAGATCGATGTAGTGTTTTGACCGTGGTAGGTTTGATGTGGATTTTTTGAGTTGGTTGTCGAGTTTCAAATATATTATGGAGCTTTTTTGGTATGTAAATTTGATTCTTGAAAGTTTTCTTTAATTATGCGGGGGTACAAAATTCTATTTGAATCAATGCAGTTGTTGAGTTACCCTTTTTTGGATTTTCAAAAGGACTTTAAATAGTTAAGAGGAGCTAAATTTCAACGGGCTCAGTTCAAAATATATTTTTGTAATCAAGACATCGAAATATGCCACAAACTTAGACGCTCAAAAATTCATCAGCTAGTTAATAGTTCTTTATTTTACTAACAATACTAGCCATTGTTTATAGGATGCCAAAATATTCGACTAACCATGAATATAGATATAACCGAAGAGATCATATTTAAACATTCCTACTATAAGTATGAAACATTATTTAATTTACAAGTCTAGCCAATTTCTCAATCTAACCGAAGAAATAAATTTTGGAATTATTTGCTAACATGCTTAGTATGAATATTCATGTAGGATATTATTAAGTAGAGATATTGTTGACTAGCAAAACATGTACCCATGAATTTTTGAAAAGGAACCGATGTCTCTCAACTTAAGTGTTTATATGAACTGTATAAATGAAATAAGTTATTTTGACTTCTATGAAATGAAATAAATTAGTGTTTACGTAAACTGTATTTCTATACCATCATTATTATTGTAATTTAGTAAAGATTAACATGAATCTTAATTAGATTATATGTTAACGAAGATTGCTTTATAAATTTGGAAAATATTCCTATTCTAATAGGTTGAACTCATGCTTCATATATTCAATATAAATTTTATCACTTTATCAAAAGCAATAGTGCGCATGTATTGTAGACAACCTATATTTAGTTAAAGAAACTTAGTATAACTGAATTAAAAATTATATATACAAATCAATGTTTTTCAAGTTCTCTATAGTTATGAGTTACCTATAAATTATTATTACATAATAAAGTTAATTCGAATCATTCATTCATTCATTCATTCATTCATTCATTCATTCATTCATTCATTCATTCATTCATTCTATAGATCATTTAATTTGATTTTTTGATGTAGATTCATTCAAATTATCATATAGATAGATCTCATGGTGTTATATTAACTGTAGACAATAAAGAAGCATAGGGAAAGATAGTCACAATGTTAATGGTGAAGCAAGTTTAGACATTTTTAAATCGATCTAGTTGTTGAAGTTTTTGATTTCGATAAAAAATATAATCTACTGCTTTGTAGTTAGCTACACTTCATCCATATAAGAAGTAAAGAAGGCTCAAGCTATATGAGATCTAGAAGCCACGGTTATGATCGGTGGTCCTCAAAATGGAAATTATAAGCTACGTGATATTATGAATGGAACCTTTGTGATACGATAGATGTCTCGCATCCAATATTTACGGACATTTACACTTTCCTTATGAACACTATAGTTTGTCTACTAATATTATTCTAAGATGACCGATTTGATAACTGTTGTGTTAAACCTATAATATTTAAAACTATATTATAAACATTAAATCTTTATTCTGTGCATATTAATTTTTTTATACAGTAAAGATAGCCGACATTTATAGTAGACCCTGCCACATGTATAAATGAATATGAAAATAGGTGTTAAGGCACATGCGCAAAGAATAGGTAAATAAAACATAATAAACCATGAGAGTTTAGCATAAGTGCCAAACTACTAATAAAACCCAAATTAGTCTTCCTCCGAGGAGGAAGAATAACTCCCCTAATCCGAAGACTTAGGTCCAATAACATGGTAATACCCAAAGAATCAAAAAGCTAATGTAGGAACAAAATCCACAGAATTAGCGCTATACAGGTATTTCCTATCCCTTGGGGAATTCGAGAGAACTGAATGATTTTGATCACCAATCTGACCTATAACCGTGAGCATAAGTCCTTCCCCATCAATATAATAAAATAGCCACCTTTCTTCATTATCCCCACCAATATATTTATGGAACCTATCAAACCTAGGGTCATTTCAAAAGGTTCATGAATCCACGCCTATCAAGCCTATGCATATTAATTTTGTTCATTGATATTGACATGATGGTTTTTTATAATTTATTATCTAGAATATTTATAAATTATAGATGTTACTTTTCTTGGTCCAAAAACCTTGATAGGTATAGTGAGAATAATCTTAAGAAGAAAAAAAAATTATAACAACATCTTGATCAAAAGTATTCTTTACAATAACCAATGGTCAAACTAGCATTAAAATCGATTTGATTTAAGCTCAGAGATAATTCCTAAGAGACAAAAAATTTATATAATGATTTACGCTACACAGCACTACACCAACATAAAAAACCATGGCTTATGTTGAATAAGAGTTCAACACTTATGAAAATGGTTTACTATCTATTAGTTTTCGAGGGAAGTGCAATGGTAAGAAGTAAGTCATTATATCATTGGTGAATAAACTTTTCCACATGGTTATATTTGTTTGATGTATTCCATATTCCTCGTGTACCCAATTTTGTCTCTTGAATATATTTCTGATTCCTATGTTTCCATTAATAAGATTATCCCTATTTCAATCATGTAACATAAGAATTGAGTACATTGACTAGTAAAAGAGAAAAGGCACAAACTAACAATACAAACAAATTTTCCTAAACAATTTGACAACAGTTAAAGAAAATAAACTCCTTTGACCCTCATATGTAGAAGATGTACATTCCAATATGGCATCAATAAATAAAAGCAATAACTAATTATTCGAGAAAATATTAGCAACACCTTCTCATCATGTCTATCTAATATCATTAGTAGTCACTTCCTTAAGAATCCTTTAACTCCAATACCTCAAATTCTTCTCATATGTAAATGTCCAGTTTTTAGAATCAAATTTTTAGAATTAAACTTAGGAATGTTCAATTCCTTTCGAATTGTGTAAGCCCCTTCAAACTTAGTCCAAATTTAGTAGATGAGGGGCCCATTTGATTATTTTATTTCATATTTGTGAAACAGAAACTACCAAACTAGGTCAATAAGTATCTCGTAATTATTTTCTCTAAAAGTGCCAAATTTAGTAATGTAACTTCTTCCATCGAATTGTAGGTTTTGTTCCATGACTTGTCTAGATTGCTTTGTCAAATATCAAAGTAGACTAGTGTTTGGACTATTCAAAAAGTAATGCTTTTTATCTTCAATTTACACTTCACACAACAAAAGACTCATTTAAGGATCACCAATCGATAAATTTTTGTCTTGTTTGGAACATATCATTAATTATTATTAATCTAATTAAAAGACTACCTATTGTAATTTAAATGATCCTAGATTACATTTGATCATTAGACTTTCTGAAGATGAGTTCTAATGCCTTTTGATGTGTATTAGAAAGAAGAACCATTGTTTGACATGTCTTAGACCCTATCATCTGTTTTGCCTCTTTCTTAATTTGAATGACTCTAACTTCAATGTAAATTTTTCTGTAAAAATTCATATCTTAATTCATGGTTTAGAAGAACAACACTAAGTACGAAATTTCATCGAGGAACGTATTATTAATCCAGGGATAATAACACAATAATGTACTTCTATCATCAATATCCTCCCTTCAAGTTATTATGGTCCTTAATCAATGGCACTTAAATGTTTTTTTAACAACCAAAAGTATTATGGTCACGGACGAAGCCAGGAGTTCACCCAGGGTTTGGAGGGGGGGCGGGGGAATTCAACAGGGAAGCCAAAAAATTTAAGCTAATTTACCCTAAATTTGTTTTAGTTTCAACTATAAAGTCCCCACTATCAATTTTTTAGACAAAAACACCATATAAATATCAATAAAAATGCCTTAAAACTAGTAATTTCTGCATAACGGGGCTTAGACTGACAATTTTTTTTAATTTGCCCTCCTACAGTTTCGTCTTTGATTATGGTTTAGTTGCATTATCCATAAAGGACAATTATCACATCTAATATGTAACCATTTTGACTAATTCCTTTCCCTTTGAGATAATCCACAAATGATCAAGCCTAACAAACTTTTTGCTGTTTTTTTACCAAAAAAAAAATGATAACACCACTACTACGAGACAAAAGTCTTAACAAATATTTCTTTGAAATAAACCACCGTAATAGTGGAAATCGTGTTCACACATTTCTTTTAAAAATATTGTAAATATGTTATTAGTGGAAACATTTTCTTTTCGAACGTTAAAACTTTTTGGCTACTATGATGTTTCACAATATGGTTGTAGACTCATCTTCAACGGCTTTGTCACAACACTATAATAAAAAAAAAAAATTCTTATAGTGTTTAAATCATGTTATTAATCTGCTTGAATCTAACTATGATTTTTTAAACATTATAAATGTATCATGCTTAAAAGTTTATTAGTTATTTTTCCTAACAGCAACGTTACACAAATATGTTAAAAAACCTTTTGAGTCATATGGTTTGTACATTACTATAAAAGCGAAAAATTACGACAACTTTTTTTGAACATGATTCATTAATGCCAACAAGTGTTGAACTCGAGGATCGAACTCTTGACCTTTAATCTCATATTCTAAACTACCAACCAGCCGAGTCAACCATATTGGCTATACGATAACTTTCTATAGGTATTGTAAACGATTATAGTGAAGAGTTAGAAAAAAATCAAATACTATCAAATAAATCAATTTCTTTTCAAAGGTTTCAAATAGGAAGAAATACAACTATTTAGAAGAAATTATTTCTTAAGAAGATTTGAACTTCACTCAAAAATTACCTTATTTACTATTATGTGTGTGTGCATGTATGTGTGTGTCTATATATACATAAACTTATTGCAGAAATTTTCATAAAAATATTTAACCCAAGTTTATGGCTTATGCTTCCAAACATTTCAAAGCAAACTCGTGGCTCAAAGCTTTCCCTTTTTGTACATTCTACGAGTTATTTGGTAGACCCATAAATAAACAACCTATCTATAACACCCAAATTGTAACAATCGAATATTTAAATATCTAATCGTTAATTAACGAAACACCCGTTAACTAGATTTTTCAGAGACGGATGGATTAAATCTTGAGATACCCGTGACTATCGCCAAGACCACTTTTCCAATGTAAGAAAAATGAGAATAAACTTGGCTGGAGTTGATATATTTTAATGATGAGTAATGTTAAATGGAGAGGATTTAAGCTAATGCCAATAAGCTAGCCTATAATTTAGTTGAACCCCTTCATAATTCTCATTGACTTCTTATTCTACATTTCTTTTCATCTTCTTCTCTAACCCATGCTCAAATAAAATTATATAAATCTTGGTAAAATAACCAATTTCTCTCTTCTCATTCTTTATAAAACACACGAAGGAATTAGCTTGAACCGCATTTTGGAGCTTCATCCAAGATTTAAAGAGAGCAAAATGATGGGTTTTGGTGATTTTGGGCTAGGTTTGGAAAAGAAGAGGCAAGTGTGATGATTCTCCTACTTAATTTAGTTGTTAAACTTCATATATTTTCTTATTAATGATTATGAAGTTATATGAAATGATTTAGAGAATGTTTGTGTTGATTTAAGCTTATTCATGTTGTGAACATAATTATATTAATGCATTAACTGTTTAAGATCTTAACTACGATGTTTAAAAAAGTTAGCAAGCCCTAGAATTGATTTTGAGTTAACTGGAAGATTATTTATGATGGTATGTTTGATTTGTGATTAATTAAGTAGTATTATGATATGTATGTCATTTGAATTGGTTTGAGGAAAGTTAGTAAGCAAGTTAAGTTAGTTAGGGTATCTACACTTATTACTTAAAGTGATTAGAGGCTAATGGTGCTTAGTTAGTACTTATAAATATTATTTAAAAGTAAAGCAATGATTTTTATAAGCGAATGATTTATTTATAAATGTTATTTATGGAAAGAAACAATTTTATAATATAAAAGTGATATTTTATAAAATAGGCGATTTTTCAAAATAATATAAAAGTGATATTTTATAAAATAATGTAAACATGATATTTTGTAATTTATAATGTACATAATTTAGTAAAATAGTATAAAAGTGATATTTTATAAAACAGTATGAATGAGATATTTTATAAAATGAATGATTTTATAAGGTAATGTAAAAGTGATATTTTGTAAAATAATTGATTATATAGTATAAAAGTGATATTTTATAAAATAGTATGAATGAGATATTTCATGAAGTATATGAGATTTTATAAAATAATATAAAAGCATGT
This sequence comes from Allium cepa, assembly GCA_030765085.1. Lineage (NCBI taxonomy): Eukaryota > Viridiplantae > Streptophyta > Magnoliopsida > Asparagales > Amaryllidaceae > Allium > Allium cepa. The sequence goes on along the minus strand of CM060931.1, from coordinate 917,428,366 downwards.
TTTACTTTTATTGAAAATATTTATTAAATTAAAGTAAATTTTGATTTAAGTAATAATTGAATTACTTACTTGAACATAAGTGTATGCATATGTGCATGAGAGAGTAAGTGTTTACGTATATTTGAAGAAGTATACTAATCAAGATAATTCTTGTGTCGTAGCTAAATTGTCATGTGTGGTTATGTGCGTATATATGTATATATATGTATGCGTATATCTTTTTTGGTATATAAACACATGGTGGGCATCTCATTTAACCGTAGAGACTATTGCATGCGCTAATTTATGTGCGAATATATTGGGCCAAGTAATCGCCCTGGTGAAGTTTGAAATGTGTTTTATATAATTGAAGTATAATTGTGCATTCTTGCATGTATAAACGTACACAAATTGGTGTATTGGCATACACGCAGGTAATACATAAGCTGGGAAGATCAGTTATGTTGTTTTAGTATATTGGAGGAGGTCCGGTGGCTAGAGTCACCCACTTGACTCTGCACGTGCAGAGAGTGGATTTCCTTTCAAAGTTGGTTTTCAAACAAATAAGGAACCACTTCCAAAACATCAACAATGAACTTCGTAGGAGGTCAGATGGGGTGAAGGAAAGCTTAGGAAGCTGGGCGGCTCATTAGGTAAAGTAACAGAGCAAACGATGCGTGAATTGATGGCCATATGGATCGGGTGGCACCTGCCCTAGGCATTATTGATTGGGATAGGAAACCATCGGTCGAATGGTGGGGACCACCAGTGGGTCAGTGGAGCATTGACTTGGTAATAAATCCCAGGTCGTATATTATTCTATCTGGGTTTATTCCTCTTTTTTAGACGCAGGTTCGTGCCGATCTTCAGCGCAACTTTAGGGATGACTTTGGGCTACTCTAGGAGGTGGAATGCATAAGCTCGAGATCCTAATGCAAATGCTAAGCGATTCCTATGGTACCAACACTGATCGGGCATGGGATGGTGATTGATCACGATCACATCTGAACGAGCATGTATGATTGGCTGGTGTAAATATGTATCTTCAGGCTTTGACCAGTGTATCAGCCTTATGTTAGTGACCGTACATAGTATTGATCTTACACTAGTGAAAATACCACGTGTTAGCCTTATATTAGTGGCTATGCCTATTGTTGGTTTTATAATAGAGGTCATCCGTATTGATAGACGATGACGAGATATCGATCTTCGTTTGTGATAGACGTATTTGATTACATGACGTTATATTTGATATTTATTTCTTTATGGCATCAGTATTCCTTTGTGGTCCCGATGGCATATCATATGGGCTACATCCGTTGTTCCCTTCTGAAGAGATGTTATGTAAATTTGTTAAGAAATCCATGGTGGACGAGGAGTAGATGATGATGGTCATCTATGAGTGGATCATATATTACCGATGCTCATTGAGGGCTACGATGAGATCTACATAATTTCAAGTAAATAGAATAGATCATATATCACTTATCCATAATGAGGGGTATGGTGAGATCTACATGAGACCCATCACCGAGGACATGGCTCTTAGTCTATAGTACATTGAGGTACCGACTCTTTTTATTTTAGACCCTCAACGGGAATAATTAGATCGCGATCGGTGTCCAACGCAAACCCTAGTTACATATATATAGAGTAGGTAATATATCATCCATGTTCAATGAGGGGTACGGTGAGATCTACACAAGTTTGACCACACTAGATGTGGCTCAGGGTCTATGGTGCACCGAGATACTGACTCTATTTATCTTGGGTATGAATCCATCAAGGATTCCACCCATTAGTAATTATTAGTATCAATTTGTATTCTCTGTCTATCGCTTATCATTATATTGTGTGTGTTATATTAGTTGGTTGATAATATTATTGTGTATTCTAGGATATGCTTATATTATCTTTGAATTTGAATATTGGGTTACCTTATCATGGTATACCTTTACGTATCAGTCATATTATACAAGTTGCATTGACTTATTAATTACATGAGAAGAGCAGGTTATGGTATGATTTATTATCTTTTGGATAGGTTTACTTTACTTGTTTATGGACAGTTTGGATTATCCCTGTGCTACGTTTATGGAGAGGACCGGTTGTACCTTAGTAGTTCCTCTTCTATATGTATATAGTTTCGATGAATAGTATTTTGAGATAGTTTTTCTTACCCCAGGCTTTATGTCCGACCCGTGTTTTGCCTTTGTCTATTTATGTCATGAGAACTCTCGGGTACTCGATTAAATGGTTAAGGAGCTGGCTGCTTTTGGTGATACACTATTAGAGTGGCCTAGCTGGAGCAATGGAGGCGAAGATGATACTTTAGATATATATTTGATTTTATATTGTAGTAGTACATGACAGATATGTTATTTGTATATGAGATTTGTATCAGATATTCTATTCAATTTTTTTGTATTGATATTTACTTATAAGTTACTTCCACTAATGCAGTCTCTTATATATTGTTCATCCTATTTTGTTCATGTACATTGAGTATGTTTTATGTTATCATTCCATTGTGAGATCTTATCGATGTCATGGTTTTTCTAATTATTTAATTTTACTCCGACGGTCTGTCTTTTGTGGTATTCGAAAATTGAGCGATGATGTAAGGCACTGATTTTTGGGTATCACAAAGGATGATTTGTTACATTTGGTACTAGAGCTTAGGCAACACTTGGACCAAGTAAACTAGTTTGAGTTAATCAATCTAGTAAAAGGATAAAGGTTGGGAGAATGTAGTTGCATTTTTCTTCCATATTATATTGTATAAACTTCTTGACTTTTGGACTTTGATTTATTTCTATCACTAGTTGGTAAGGTATCTTTGTCAAGCTATCAGCATGAGCAGATGGAGCATACAAGCAACTATGGATGGGTAGTTTGAAATGTTTGAGTAGTTCAGAGACTATTTAGCTACCACAAGGGATGTTCCATTGACCACAAACATCTCCCACAGATGCGGTTGGCATCAAGGGTGATGTGGCACTTAGGGCACCAGTATTTCTAGCTCCACCAACTATAGACTCTTCGATGCTGTGTCGGGATTTTCTTAGCCTTAGAGGGAAGCCATATCTAAGTCCTGAGTTTGTTGTTGAGACACAACCTACGACGCATATATGAGAGGCTCCCATAGAGATAGGTTTAGAGAATGTTTTATAAGGAAGACTGCTTCTCGATATTTAGAGAGGGGAGACTTTGAATGGGTATGACATAGTGTTTGTGTGGTTGATAAGCAGGCCTATGACTTGGAATGAATTTAGGCGTCACTTTGCTTCTCAGTTCATTTTTGAGATCGTGAAGGGCGTGCAGCTTGAGCGTTCCGTCTATCTTGTGTAGGGCAGTTTTTCAGTGAAGGAGTATATTGACCAATTAATTTTTTGTATTTAGGCATTGAGATAGTTGACACTCTGTTAATGTGTGTAAAGGAGTTTGCCTTGGGTCTTAAAGCATCAGTTGGGGTTTATTGCTTTGTCTTATTCTCGTTGAGGGCCACTTTTTAAAGTCTCATTAGATGGTTCTCCTGGTTGAGACTTCCTATGAGGTACCATTAGAAATAGGAATAATGGAAATCAAACCAATGCTCCAACTGAAGCGCAAAGACCAAGATCCAAGGTAGATCGAGCTTATACAAAGAAGAAAGCTAGCCGAGAATATCACTCATATGGCATTCAGGGGCATATTGGTAGGAGATTTCATTAAGCTAAAGAGAATTGTAAGTGCTTCAATTGCAATTGGCTTGATCACTTAAAGAAGGATTGTCCTACGTTTCAAAGGGATGGGCAAGTGATGATTATTTATGTCTTTCGGGCGTTACTGGGTCCTAGTAGGCCTATTGCCAAAGTTAAAAGAGATTACGTAGTGAGTAATGCTCTATTTTTGGGAAACTCACTTCTGTTCCATCCAATATTTAAGCTTATATTTATCCATTACTAGTTACTTGGTATATAGGCTAAACTTTACACCTTTTATAGTAGGTAAATTCTTTGGTAAAGATAAATCTTGTATGAGTAACTTTAGTTGCAAGGTTGAGGTGAAGCGAGCGTAAGTACTACCATTTGAATTTGATCCATGAACTTTCAAGTTGAGTAGGTTTAGCCGATGAAGTATGACTTGGACTTGTATCCAAGTTGGGTTTGGTAGATGCTTACTAATGAATAAAGACCGAGCAAATTACTTATAGGCGTTTTCCTAGAATCGTTCATGTTAGAATTTTTTTTCTTTATGTCAGTACACCTAAGGTGTTGGGAGTATCCCATGTGCCGAATGTGGTATTTTCTAAAGATTGGTCCGTTCAGGTACTTGTTCCTAATTGTTAGTTCGAGCTCAGGGTTACTAGGTGATTTGCACCAGTTAAAAAAGGTTTTCAATCAATTATTATAAGCGGGCACTTGAGTCGGGTTCTTGAGGCGACCAAGAGATTTTCAAAATGCAGCCTTGTTTGTGCAAGGAAATTACAATAGTTGGGTCAAGAAATCGGATTAGAGTTCGCATAAGAAGGGTTAGTGGTCGACTATAATTCAAAAAGAAAACTTACGAGCGAATAAAGGGTTTGAACAGACATCGTGTTATTTTGGATGATCTTTAGTTCTTTTAAATTATATTTATGTTATAAATAAGGTTGAGGTGATTCGAGAGAGGATTTCTAACCTAGTTTTGTGGCGATTTAGATAATCTTCCAAGTGACAAGATGGTACTTACCTTTGCAAGCATCACAGTGCAATTAGTATATTATCCCTGTTGACATTATGCATTTAGGGTTAGTCTGAACCCGACAAACCCAAGCATTTGTGGATCATCATACAATGATGATTTAATTTGTAGAATTTCCTCCTTTAGAGAATGAATTTCTTTCGAAAGAGAAGGGACGTGGAGACTTAGATTGTTGGATCTATTTGAGAGTTTGAGACTCGTGGCTCTAGCATATTGTTGAATTTTTCCTTTTCATAGTAGTAGGTGTAATAGTCTTTCGTGTATTGTATTCACAAAAGGAATTACACCACTTAAGCATTTTTTCCATCTTGGAAGTCGAGCAGGCTCGTAGGAGTTTATAGTTTGAGCATGCTTAGACTATTGATTAGTTACCATTCATGTTGGTATAGATTCTTTTTGTGTGCTAATTATTTTTCTTATATTGTGTTGTGCTTGGTTGATTGATTGATTGTTGATGGTTGTTGTTATTTATTGTTGTTTGTAATTTCTCATTTTAATTGCTTGCTGCTCTTTGATGTTGTTCATTGTTGTTGGCTGTTTTTTTTATTATTGTTGATTTTTTGCTTTCTTATAATTGTTGCTTGTTAATAGTTTGTTGTTTGTTATTGCATGCTATTGTTGGATGGTCGCTTATATGCTAATTTTGATTTCCTATTAAAGTATATTCAGAGTGTGATAGCGACATCTATCTGAAATAGATCATGTCATCTAAGGCCATTTTAGAGGTCGAGATGGGATTTATACGAGTCTTTTACCATTTGGCGCGACTCAAAGTCTATAGTATATTTTGATAATGACTTATTTGAGTTAATTCTCCAATTAATTTTCATGTATAATTTTGGTAGTATCGGTTACTACCCTAAGGTTTTACATATTGGAATTCATTGTTGCTATCTGTAGTACATCTATTTAAATGCTTATTTGCCTTGATTTGAATTTAAAAGCGAGAAGCTTTCTTGAAAGTGGTATTATTTTTAGGAAATGTGGGATAATGTAGGTTATCACATATTTCCAAATCGTGTGATGCATTCTAATTTGGGAGTTTCCATAATGCTAAGAGCATAAGGGAAAGTACTGCTGAAATTTTCCAAAATTGAGATTTGAGAATTTCGGATATACCAGTTACTTTCTCATACTCATAGAGATTTTGAGGACAAATTTTTTTTAAGGAGGGGAAAATGTAACACCCCGCAATTGTAACAACCGAATATTTAAATAATTAATTTAAATATTTAATTATTAATTAAGAGAACACCTATCATATTTGATTTTAGAGATGGATGAGTTGGGTGTCGATATACCTGTGATTGAGACTGCTTTTCGATTGTGAGAAAAATAAGTATAAACTTGTCTATGTTTAGAGTCGATAAATTTCATGGATGAATAGTGTTGGATGGAAAAGATTTAGGCTAAAGACTTAAGCTAGCTTATGAGTTAGCTAAACCATTTAGAATTCCAATTCACTTTTCATTCTACGTTTCTTTTCCCTTTCTTCTCTAATTACTTCTCTAATTACCCCTTAATCCTCTTGCCCTAAATGAATTATTCATGCGCATATAAATTCCTATATATCTTGATAAAATAACTACAATTCCTTTTTTCTCATTATGTACAAAATCCACGAAGGAATTAGCTTAAACCGGAGTTTGGAGCTTCATCCAAGATTCAAAGAGAGCAGAATAATGGGGTTTGGTGATTATGGGCTTGGTTTGGAGAATATAGGTGAGTGGAATAATTCTACTACTTAATTTACTTGTTAAACTTCTATATTTGCTTATTGACGATTATAGTGTTATATACGAAATGAATTAGAGAATGTTTGTGTTGATTTGGGGTATTGTTCATGTTTTTAACATGATTATATGAACGCATTAATTGTTTAAGACCTTAACTACCACGTCGAAAAAAGTTAGTAAGCTATAAAATTGATTTGGGGTTAATTGGATGATTATTTAGGAAGTTATGGTTTGATTTGTGATTAACTAAATAGTATGATGATGTGCTTATCAATAGAAAATATAAGTTAAAACATTTGAATCGATTTAAAGAAAGTTAGTAAGCTAATTAAGTGAGTTAGGAGATCTACAATTATTATTTAAAGTGATTAGAGGCCTAAAGTTCTTAGCTAGTACTTATAAATATTATTTAAGAGTAAAGGAATAATTTCTATAAATGAATGATTTATTTATACATATTATTTATGTAAAGAAGTAATTTTATAATATAAAAATGATATTTTATGATTTTATATAATAATATAAAAGTGATATTTTATAAATTCAGTGATTTTATAAAATAGTATAAAAGTGATATTTTATAAAATAGAGATTTGTAAAATAGCATGACTGAGATATTTTATGAAGTAAATGATTTTATAAAATAATATAAAAGTGAAATTTTATAAAATAGGTGATTTTATAAAATAGTCGAAAATAATGTAAAAGTGAAATTTTATAAAATAAGTGAAATACTATCTTCCGTTTTGGATTCACCCTCAGGCAGAATAGTACAACTTCATAACATACTTCATAACAATCCATCACGAACGTCATTAGTTTGGAGTGGTTTGGATAAGTTTTACTTATCCGAAACCGATGTCTCCAAACTAAGAAAAAATTCTCGGCTAACTCAATTTTGGTTCTTTTGGAAGTATATAATAATATTTGAATCCTCATCGGGGAACTCTAATATACACAACATACTTCCGAGTTAAAACGTGTCAAATTAGAAATAGTGGACAATCTGATACTTAGGCTATTATACAGAGTTCGCATATGGATAACCATATACTTAATTTAAACATGACCCATTGATAGGAATTAACCCTCCCATATCTATCACATTTTCGATATTTCGGCCTTACTCTATCCCTCATCAAGAAATAAATTCTAGATGTCACAAATAGAGGATCAGCCTACTCATCAGCTTTTAGTGCTAACTATGGATTGACTTACTTTCCATAAATGTGCCATCACATTAACATTGGTTTCATATTCGTTTGAGGTTACTTAAGGGCAATCAACAAAGAAATCTTTTGATTTAAAACATTTTTAAAAAAGAAAGATAGTCTTAAAACAAACTGATATTTTGAAACAAAATTGATTTTTAACTTAAAAACCTTATTAATTGATTATATAACAAATTATACCTTTATTAAATAAAAATCAAATCTTAATTAAGTCTTAATTAACATCTTAAATAAATTTAAATTAACCAATAATTGATAATTAATCAACAAAATCCCTTTAATATAAATTAATTAATAATTAATCTTTAGTAAATAATTTAAAATAATTAAAAATTAATTATTAATTAAACAATAATTAAATTTAATTAATTAACTAATTAAAATTAAATTAATTAACACTTAAGTATCAGTTACCTTTATTAACCAATAATTAAGTACTAATTACTTAATTAATTGATTAAATATCATTTATTAAAAAAATCAATTAAATAATAATTACCTTTTCAATTACTTAATATAAATTAAAACATTTTGCAAAAAGATTTCTAAGTGAAAGCATCTTTAGATTCTAAAAGGAGTTCGATTCATCGAACTACACATATAGCGACTATCGCTATATGACCCGTAATTTTTAAAAACTTGAAATTTTATTTTCCAAGTCTTTTCCAACTCTAAATCTTGGAAAACTTTACTAATAAAAAGTGTTTTTCTTGAAAACTAAATTAAGTTTTAAATTCGGAAATATTTTGAAATTTTAAAACCAAAGATTATAGTTTTTATACAAGAGATTCCATGTCACTTAAGTTAGAAAAAGTGCCAACTTCCTTAGCATACAATCATTATTCAACATCATAACATACATAATCACATCACACCCATATCGTAACATAAAATCATGTCATAATCAACATATACAAGCAAGGATTATAACTTGCAACTAACTTGAATTCAATTCCCAAATTCCAAACTATTTGTCATCTCATCCAAACATATACACATATATCTGTAACATCCTGCCTTTTTGTACGTTTTGAATCGACGATAAACCACACACTTCGGATTCAAACCATACAAAAGAGCGGATTTTTATTTGGGTGAATAAGAAAAATGAAGAAAGAAAAAGAAAATAGAATCTCACAGCGGAATGACAAAATATAATAATCAAATAACCATTCATGAAGCTATTTACAAAACATTTGATTACTAATACAACATAGAATCAGAACTATACATACCAGAGAATAATAAATAACAATGCAGCGGAACAATGCGATGCAATGGAACAATATAATAAAAAATAGCAATAAAATCTTCGTCTTCGTCCTCCAGAAGTAAGATCTTCAAATCCTGAAATGCTTAGGCTGACCCGAGCGAATTGAAAAGACAAAGCACTCGAGTCAGAACCCAAAGATCTTATGTAAGTTAAATCAACGGTAAATAATATAAGTGGAACGACGTCAGAGATGTTTATGGGATTTGACATCTTCTATCCAGTGTCTAACGTGAGTGCAGTAACTTAAAAGATGTTCGGGATTTACATCTCCTAAGGATTTGTTAAACTATCTACTATGTAGTAATATATGCTATTATAATAGTGACTAATAGTAAAATAAACTTACTTTAAAATAGCGTTAAGGAGTGACCCAATATTCCCCTTAACACATATATAGTGCCAGTAGTCTATACAGCACCTGCGTACCTCCTGACCGGGAGGCTACGAGATGATACTCCATAGATACGACACAAATCAAACTCGTACAAGGCTCGCTAGGGTAGGTGACACGACACAACTAGGCAATGCCAGGGTAGATATACTAATTACTATCTGGACCGATGGTAACGCATAGCAGCCACTACCGCCCACCTCGAGCCACACTCCTAAAAAAATCCGAAAGCACACCCAATCAATCACAATGTAATAGAATGCTATCGAAAGAATGTGTCCGATCAGAGGAGCTACCTCATTGGCCCAGAATTGCTCCTGTTTTAGCCACCTTATACCAATCACGGGAGCCGGGTCCAGGTATATACCTCAATAGGACGTCGCCACCATCCTACTTCATTCTGGAATCTCCACTGCGTACACGGTTGTTAAAGTGGTTTTCGGAGTTGGCGGAGAGTATGAAAACTTCTGATCCCGGTCTCTTTAACAACCAAACGTTATTATAACACCGCGGTCGTTTTCAAAATAGTTTATATTTTAAAACCAAAATATCATTACCTTTTCAAAACCATATGAATATGATATCATTTCCATTTTCAAAACCAAATCCATACGATATGATTTTCATTTCAAATATATCCTTTTCTAAAATCATAGTACTTTCAAAGTTATAGCACTACGAAATCAAAAACACTTGAAATGTAACACTTTTAAATCATAATACTTTGAAACTCGTAACTTTGAAACATACTTCCACCACTTACATGGTTTAAATATTAAAATACTTAATATAACAAAATAGCTTCTTCGATTTCACAAATCAATTCCAAACAACTCGGATTTCTAAATTTTAAAGTTAACCAAATTCCAAATCATAAATTTCAATTCAATTCAGTTTCTAAATAAAGTATTCCAAATTATATCGATTTCAAACCAAATTTGATCCATAGAATAAACCATTTCAAATTCAATATATTTCAAACCTTAAGTATTCAACAATTTCAAAACTAAGTTTGGTAATTTCATATATATATATATATCAAATTAAATTTTTTATTATTTAGTTTTGAAATATTTTACTTAATAAATCCATTATCATTTAAATAAAACCCAAATTACAAATAACTGAATATTTTCTTCAATTTATTTATACTTAAAACATTCATTTAATTCTCCTTAAATGAAAATCAAGTTATAAAAATCATATCCTTTAAAAATCTCAAATTCAATAAGTTTCAAATCAAACTTATTTGGGTTTAATTCTTAAATGAATTCAATTTCAAATAAATTTCAAATTTATCTTCCAGCCTTAATTTATTTAAATCATTATAAACTCTCTATTAAAATATAATTTAAATACTTAATCATATTATCTTCAATAAAATCAACTTTATTATTAAACTTATTCTATATTAAAACAAATTCTTACATAGCTTAAAATCAAGAATAAAATAACATTTACACAATATCTGAAATCAATATTTATATAGAACCATATATTTCTTTACAAACCATAGAAGTCATTTCAAAATATTCATATATATAGACCACGGTGCTTGTATATAATTTTCTATCCTAGAGTCAAGTGATACAGATATTAATCATTCCAATCTGCAATTTAATATTTATGGTTGTATATCATTTCAAACCGCAATCCCGAATTAATAATAATAAAATCCAAATGAACTTGCAGATTATAATGATATAAAATAAAACATCCATTCAATCAATATTATGAATAATCAACATCAATCACAATAATCATTCAAAACAATCAATTAATATCGATATAGAACTGATAATAGATAACACATATTTAGCCGGCAGTTATATTCAATAATAAATTAAGTAGCAATTTAATTAAATAAATTCAAACTAACTGAGATGATGATTAAAATATACCAAACAATCGTAAATAAATTCCTAATCACATCATAAATTAAATTTAACAAACATAAGAATTTTAGAAGTTGTGAGTGGGTTAAAACACTCACCTTTGAATTTAAATTGAATTTAAATCCAATTTAAATCCAAAATTTGAACAATCTCAGAATCTGTCCAAACGTGCGTCAAAATGGCCGGAATTTCAATACGATCCTAGCGGAGATAACCACGTGCGAAACGGACCTCGTATGCGAAAGTTACACAAATTAGAAGTTGTACGATTTGAATTTCAAAACAAAAAAAAATACAAACCGTACACGTCACCCCATCTAAAGTTCTCGGTTCAAGACCCTAACACGCCTTTATGCCCCATCCGCCATCACGTTCGAATGCCATCAGCTACCCATCTCACACGTGAGCACGCCGCCGCTACCACCGAGCCTCAACGGCCACTACGCCTCGCCGCGCCGACCGAACGTCACCCCCCACGACCATGCGTCGTCTCCCAGACGCCCCCAAAAAGCACCAACCACCAATTTATATAACCCTAGTTGAATTGTTTCGCCAAATCCAACCGTCGACAACCCGAACGAATACCACAGATGAACCATGCATTTGACTCTCTCCACAATGGTACAACCGAATCGACGGTCAGTCGTGGGTGATCACGCTCGATTGAACAACCGAGAATAACCCTCGAATTTCTGGACAATCGGTGATCCAAATACAAAAACGAATTGCAGATCTAAGCTGCGCTCTTCAAGAGCTTCAAATCGATATGCAATTCGACATAGTTTGTGGAGTTTGAATTTTGAAGTTGAATTTTGAATTGAAGTTGAATTGGAAAGTTTAGAGTTTTCAACCATTGAGGAAGAGGAGCAACAGGAAATTCTATACGTATAGAAATGAGGAAATAAAAAGGCTGCTAAGGTTTATAACCGGATATATATAGGCAGATTAGAATTAGAAACAATTGGATCGAATCGATTTGAATGTTGAACGCTACACAACCCGAAAAGCCCGTTTCGACTCCGGAATGAAAATGGGTCAACCCATATATCAAAATAGATGTTTTAAAATCGATGGAACAGGTTTCAAGTCCAAATTCCATCGTATGAAGAAGTTACTGAGAAGTTACGTTAAAATCAGCTTATTTCAAATTGATTTCAATTGATTTGATTTCAAGGCGTTACGAGTCCGTACGATCAAATGACAAGCCCGATCGTTATGAAACTTGAAATCCAACAATAATTCACCGTTACGGATCCGATGAAACTAGTTTCGTCGAAATCCGAGTCTGTGGACAAAATTGGCTATTTTCCAATTAATCAATAAATTAATATTAAATTAATTAAACAATTTTCAATTCCAATTCTATAATCAGCTATCTTTATCATTTTTGATCTCTTGAACAATTTCAATAATTTAAACAAATTTAGATGTCAATTTAAAGTTGATTAATCCATCAATTTCAGTGTTTAATTTCAATTTCATTAAATTCAGAAATTATAAATTAAAATTCCAAATTCCATTTATTAAATTTTACACCTTGTTATTCGAGTCTTTCATTACAATACGGGTATAACTAATATTGTTTTATCTCTTAGCACATTAATGTTTCCCAGTTTCATCTTAATTTCCCATTATCATAATATTCAAATATCTAATTTCATTTATTTGCAATAAATCCAATTACTATCTTTTAAATTCAATTAAATTAACAAATCTTCCACTCTCTTTATTTAATAAATTATCATATTATGAATAAAATTTACATTACTTCCAAAAATTAACTTAATTTACATTAACATAATATTAATTACATTTATTGAAATTTATTTCCAGATTAAATTACCAGGTTAAATAGAGGGGTAATGTACAATAATTGTTACCGTTAGCATTTAATTACACTTACACGTTATCAATAACAAAAAAATGTTACAATTGCTTACATAACACTGTTTTTATCCAATTATTAATAATTATTTACTAATCCACCAATTGATTCAATATTTACACTTGTTTCCTTATATTCACTTTATAACCAAGCTATAAGTTTTAAATTATTTTGTTTAATTGGAATTTCATTCAATTTCATTAACTGTTAACTTTAATTAACCTTGTTACGTTTTGTCTTAGTTATTATTTCATTATTGCCTTACAACCCTTTTATTTCTTCCAATATTAAATAACAAGATTCATTAAATTAACAAATTAAATTTTTGAAAATTTACGGGTTGTTACACTCTCCCCCACCCAAAACTTTTCGTCCCCGAAAAGGAAAAGAAGCGACAAGAAAGAATTAAGTAGTTAATACATCTTATTCAAAAATATTAATTTTATAAACAAATAAATTTACAAAATTTAATAATTTAATTAAAATATATCAATTTATAACTATTAAATCTTTTTATACTCAAATTAATAAAGTTTGGAAAACATTTTTCAAAATTTTTCGAAGTCCATAATTTACGGAAAATTTTGACAGAGTCTCCTTTGTACGAGAGGCTCGGGAGAAATTATAGTATCAAATATAATAATATATAACATATATTCTCAAAAATAATATATTCCAACACGAGAAAATGATATAATAACGCTATAAAACCGTAGTCCAAGAACGTACCAATTTGTTGGGCAAGTAACGCTTATTTATGAAACCAAAAGCAGTCGCAATTACTTCCATAACCTGTATTTCACTTATATCATCTAGAAAGAGTTAATAATTATATAAAATGAAATATTAAAGTTGTTTCATCCACTAACAAACAAATCAATGTCAAACAACAACAATCACTTGCAACCACAACATACACAATCATCATATAAAATCAATACAAATCAATTATCCATCCATAGCAAACAAAACAAAACAAATAGTTTGTTCGGGTTTTTAGACATTTTAAATTTCATAGCATGACAAATAAGCTACTAAGCATATCCTTTACTCAAGAGTCTTAGATAAAGCTCAACAGATTATTCATACATCCAAACAATTAAAAGTTTCCTTGCCCCAACAACCTATACCAAAACAACAAAAAATTCCAAACATTATTTAAGTTTATTCTTATTAATTTCCTTTCACAAGATTTGTTGTTAATTTTTTTCATTCATTCAATATTACTTTCTTTAATTTTACATTTATTTCTTACAAATTTTTATTCCCATTCATTCATTCAATGTTTATTTCATTTATTACTTACAAAAATTCATTTTTATTTATTCATATCAGGTCAATTTCTTTTTATTGCATTATATTTATTCATTCATTACTTAATTTCATTTATTTACCTTAAGTTATACATAGCTTCAAACATTAACTTAAGTTTATAGTCTTTCACTCACAGTATTCATCTTCCTACTTATTTTTATAATAAATAACTACAACATTTACTTAAGTTTATAATTCATTTATTTATAGTATTCATGTTCAATTCCATTGCTTTGCATATCAATTCATTTACTTAATTTTATAATTACTTACTTATAATACCTACTTTCTATCATATTTTATTATAGTAACATTTCAGTTATAACTTAAGTTTATAGCAACTACAACATCAAATTCTTATTTATTAAAGAATTTCATTGAATACTTTCATTACTTCAAGTTTTACTTATACGATATCCTATTCCATTTTCTTATTAAACATTACAACTTTTAATATTTTGTAAGTTATATATATACATGCTTTAAGAATGCAATTGAAAGTTATACAAATTTGCTCATTTCTTTTAATTAATTTAATGTTCAACAATCATAGCCTTTGTTTTATAAGTTAAAAATTTCAACTTTGCTGTAGTTTAATTTATAACCCAGCATTTAATCACTTATTTCATTTAGAGGTTCCAATTATTAATTTGTTACATTCCATTTCATTTCAATAATTGAAACTATTAATTAACAGAAACTTAAGAACTAAACACCGGGTTCCGTTTCAAATCATTTTAAAACAATAGATAAATATATATACCTACAACTTATATATCCAATTATATTTAAAACAATTTAATTTTATATTTGTTCATAAAAATAAATCTGTAGTAAAACTACTACAGTGGCCTTCCCACTTAGAAACTCGAAAATGAATGTCGATGATGCGTGCACTCATCACTGAAATTATTTTCCAGCAACATAGAGGGGAGTACAGAACTTATTTCTTTCCAAAGTTTCTTTAAAACAATTCTTTCAACTTATGTTGAAATATTTATATCATAAAATACTTCTAACTATTATTATTATTATATTCCAAAACCATTCGAAAGAAATTTTCAAAACCCCGAAACTTAAGTTCTAAATTTTCAATTTTCATTTATTTTATTTTAGATCTTATTTCCAATTAATATTTATAAATTTCACTACCTAATAACCATTATATTACAACCAAATATATCCCATATAAAATATATTATGTTATACATAAAATATACAATAGGAAAAATTATTTCATTTACCTATATTTCAAAACAAATATTGCGTCGGTCTGTCCTTTTAAGTGTTTAGAAATCCCTATCGATGTCATAGCATCATATGCACCAACCAGAATTTATAAATACAAAACAGAACAAATTAACACAATATCAAAACCCTTTTATAATACTAACAAATACGCTCTCTCATATATATACTCTCAATGGCTCATCATAGGGTATTACTACCCTATTTATAAAGAGTCAGACCGCGCAAAGCTAAGGTTTATTGCTAAACCAAAGCTCTGATACCAAATGTAACATCTCGCCTTTTTGTACGTTTTAAATCGACGATAAACCACACACGTCGGACTCAATCCATAAAAAAGAGCAGATTGTTATTGGGGTGAATAAGAAAAAGGAAGAAAGAAAGGAAAAGAAAATAGAATCTTGCAGCGGAATGACAAAATATAATAATCAAATAATCGTTCATGAAGCTGTTTACAAAATATTTGATCACACTAATACAATATAGAATCAGAGTTACACATATCAGAGAATAATAAACAAGAATGCAGCGGAATAATGTGATGCAATGGAACAATATAGTAAATAATAGCAATAAAATCTTCGTCTTCATCCTCCAAAAGTAAGGTCTTCAAATCCTGAAATGCTCAAGCTGACCCAAGCGAATTGAAAGGACAAAACACTCGAGTCAGAACTCAAAGATCTTATGTAAGTTAAATCAACAGTAAATAATATGAGTGGAACGGCGTCAGAGATGTTTACGGGGTTAGACATCTACTGTCCAGTGTCTAACGTGAGTGCAGTAATTTAGGAGATGTTCTGGATTTACATCTCCTAAGGATCCGTTAAACTATCTACTATGTAGTAATATATGCTATTATAATAATGTCTAATAGTAAAATAAACTTACTTTAAAATAGCGGTAAGGAGTAACCCAATATTCTCCTTAACACATAAATAGTGCCAGTAGTCTATACAGGACCGGCGTACCTCCTGATCGGGAGGCTAGGAGAAGATACTCCATAGGTATGACACAAATCAAACTCGTACAAGGCTCGCTAGGGTAGGTTACACGGCACAACTAGGCAATGCCAAGATAGATATACTAATTACTATCCGGACTGGTGGTAACGCGTAGCAGCCACTACCGCCCACTTCGAGCCACACTCCAAAAAAATTCCGAAGGTGCACCAAATCAATCACAAAGTAATAGAATAGTATCAAAGGAATATGTCCGACCAGAGGAGGTACCTCATTGGCCTGGAATCGCTCATGTTTTAGCTACCTTATGCCAACTGACAGGAGTCGGGTCTACGTATATACCTCAATAGGACATCGCCACCATCTTACTTCATTCTAGAATCTCCACCGCGTACACGGTTGTTAAAGTGATTTTCGGAGTTGGCAGAGAGTATGACAACTTTCGATCCCGGTCTCTTTAACCACCAAACGTTATTATAACACTGCGGTCATTTTCAAAATAGTTTATACTTTAAAACCAAAATATCATTACCTTTTCAAAACCATATAAATATGATATCATTTCCATTTTCAAACCCAAATCCATGCGATATCATTTTCATTTCAAATATATCCTTTTCCAAAATCATAGTACTTTGAAAGTTATAACACTTCGAAATCAGAAACACTTGAAATATAACACTTTCAAATCATAATACTTTGAAACTCATAACTTTGAAACATACTTCCACCACTTACATGGTTTAAATATTAAAATACTTAATATAATAAAATAGCTTCTTCGATTTCACAAATCAATTCCAAACAACTGGAATTTCTAAATTTTAAATTTAACCAAATCCCCAATCATAAATTTCAATTCAATTCAGTTTCTAAATAAACTATTCTAAATTATATCGATTTCAAACCAGATTTGATCCGTAGAATAAACTATTTCAAATTCAATATATTTCGAACCTTAAGTATTCAACAATTTCAAAACTAAGTTTGGTAATTTCATATATATATCAAATTCAATTTTCTATTATTTAGTTTGGAAATATTTTACTTAATAAATCCATTATCACTTAAATAAAATCCAAATTACAAATAACTAAATATTTATTCAATTTATTTATACTTGCCATATTCATTTAATTCGCCTTAAACCAAAATCAAGTTATTAAAAACATATCCTTTAAAAATCTCAAATTCAATAAGTTTCAAATCAAACTTATTTGGGTTTAATTCTTAAATGAATTCAATTTCAAATAAATTTCAAATTTATCTTCCAGTTTTAATTTATTTAAATCATTATAAACTCTCTATTAAAATACAATTTAAATACTTAACCATATTATCTTGAATAAAATCAACTTTATTAAACTTATTCTATATTAAAACAAATTCTTACATGGCTTAAGATCAATATTAAAATAACATTTATATAATATATAAAATCAATATTTATATAAAACCGTATATTTCTTTACAAACCATAGAAGTCATTTCAAAATATTTATATATATAGACCACGGTGCTTGTATATTATTTTCTATCCTATGGTCAAGTGATACAGATATTTATCATTTCAATCCGCAATCTACTATTTACGATTGTATATCATTTCAAACTGCAATCTCGAATTAATAATAATAAATCCATAACGAACTTACAGATTATAATGATATAAAATAAAACAACCATTCAACCAATATCAATAATCAACATCTATCACAATCATCATCCAAAATAATCAATCAATATCGATATAGAACTGATAATAGATAACAGGTATTTAACTGGCAGTTATATTCAATAATAATTAAATAGAAATTTAATTTAAATAAATCCAAACTAACTGAGATGATGATTAAAATATACCAAATAGTCGTAAATAAATTCCTAATCACATCATAAATTAAATTTAACAAACATAAGAAATTTTAGAAGTTGTGAGTGGGTTAAAACACTCACCTTCGAATTTAAATCCAATTTCAATCCAATTTAAATCGAAAATTTGAACGGTCTCAGAATCAGTCCAAATCAGCGTCAAATGCCCGAAATTTCAATATGATCCTAGTAGAGAAAACCGCACACGAAACGGACCTCATATGCGAAAGTTACACAAATTAGAAGTTGTACGATTTAAATTTCAAAATAAAACAAAATAAAACAAAATAAAATACGAATCATACACGTCACTCCATCTGAAGCTCTCGGTCCAAGGCCCTAACACGCGTTTGTCCCCCAGGCGCCATCATGTTCGAACGCCACCAGCTACCCATCTCGCACGCGAGCACGCCGCCGCTACCACCGAGCCTCACCGGCCACTACGCCTTGCCGTGCCGACCGAACGTCACCCCCCACGACCACGCGTCGTCGCCCAGATGCCCCCAAACAAGCACCAGCCACCAATTTATATAACACTAATTGAATTGTTTCGCCAAATCCAACCGTCAACAACCCGACGACTACCACCGATGAACCACGCGTTTGACTCTCTTCACATTGGTACAACCGAATCGACGATCGATCGTGAGTGATCGCGCTCGATTGAACGGCGGAGAATAACCCTCGAATTTCTAGACAATCAGTGATCCAAATGCAAAAAATGAATTGCAGATCTGAGCTACGCTCTTCGGGAGCTTCAAATTGATATGCAATTCGATATAGTATGTGGAGTTTGAACTTTGAAGTTGAATTGGAAAATGTAGGGTTTTCAGCCATTGAGGAAAAGGAACAACATAAAATTCTATACGTAAATAAATGAGAAATAAAAAGACTTCTAGAGTTTATAACCGATATATATAGGCGGATTAGAATTAGGAATAATTGGATCGAATCGGTTTGAAAATTGAACACTACACGGCCCGAAAAGCCCGTTTTGACTCCGTAACGAAAATGGGTCAACCCATATATCAAAATAGATGTTTTCAAATATTTTAAAATCAATGGAATAAGTTTCAAGTCCAAATCCCATCGTATGAAGAAGTTACGTTAAAATCTGCTTATTTCAAATTGATTTCAATTGATTTGATTTCAATGCGTTTCGAGTCCGTACGATCAAACGACAAGCCCGATCATTATGAAACTTGAAATTCTACAATAATTCACCGTTACGGATCCGTTGAAACTAGTTTCGTCAAAATCCGAATCAGTGGTCAAAAATGGCTATTTTCTAATTAATCAATAAATTAATATTAAATCAATTAAATCAAGTTTTCTATTCCAATTCTATAATTAGCAATCTTTTTCATTTTTGATTTCTTGAACAATTTCAATAATTTAAACAAATTTAGATGTTAATTTAAAGTTGATTAATCCATCAATTTCAGTGTTTAATTTCAATTTCATTAAATTCAGAAATTATAAATTGAAATTCCAAAATCCATTTATTAAATTTTAAACCTTGTTATTCAAGTCTTTCATTACAATAAGGGTATAACTAACATTGGTTTATCTCTTAGCACATTAACGTTTCCCAATTTCATCTTAATTTCCCATTATCATAGTATTTAAATATTTAATTTCATTTATTTTCAATAAACCCAATTACTATCTTTTAAATTCAATTAAATTAATAAATCTCGATTTCCATTCTTTTTATTTAATCAATTATCATATTATGCGTAATATTAACATTACTTCCAAATATTAACTTAATTTATATTAACATAATATTTAATTACATTTATTGAAATTTATTTCCAGTTTAAATTAACATGTTAAATAAAGGAGTAATATACAATAATTGCTACCGTTAGCTTTTAATTACACTTATACGTTATTAATAACAAGCAAATGTTACAATTGCTTACATATCACTGTTTTTATCCAATTATCAATAATTATATACTAATCCACCAATTGATTCAATATTTACACTTGTTACCTTATATTCACTTTATAACCAAGTTATAACTTTTAAATTATTTTGTTTGATTGGAATTTCATTCAAGTTCATTAATTGTTAACTTTAATTAACCTTGTTACGTTTCATCTTAGTTATTATTTCATTATTACCTTGCAACTCTTTTATTTCTTCCAATATTAAATAACAAGATTCATTAAATTAACAAATTAAATTATCGAAAATTTACGGGTTGTTATAATATCCAAGCTAACACAATTTATGTCTAAACAACATCATATTTTTACAACAAATGAAGCATATATTTAAGTTATAAAACTTTGTTAAGTAGCTAACTTTTCCTATAACTCAAATTTGGCTTAGGCCTTTGCTTCTAGCTTGAAAAAAATGAAGTCTTTAAGTGGTTTATGGCCACAAAAGTTTTGGCCCTATGCAATATAGGTTCGGCCTTGGTAATATAAGGTGGAAGTGGACTTGATTTTTGGAGAGGAAGTGAAGTATGTGATGAAGAAGTGTTTTTAGAAGCTTCGAAAGGAATTAAAGTGGAAATCTAAGGCTTTCTAAAACTTTGAAATATATTAGAAAGCCATGAAAGACTTTCTTAAGAGCTTAAGAATTTTGGAAATGAAAATAAGAATGAGAAAAATGAAAATAAATTAAGAAATTTTGCTTTTATAATATGTTAATAAGTTAATTTACTCAAATACCCTATGCACTTTACCCCCCTCTCACACTTTGTCACCTCACTTCTGTTGTTCCCCTCCCATCAAATCAAAGCCAACATGCATTTATTATCTAAGTACTTCATGTTTATAAAGATATGACAAGTTATGCCACTTTTATTCACATTTACATTTTGTTTTTTTTTAATATTTTCATAAAAAGTCATATAATATATTTTGTACTTCTTAAGTTAATATATATATATATATATATATTTAGATAGTACAAATCCTTACTCATTTATAAAAGCGTGTGTATGTGTTACAAAATTGTGCACAACGTTTTCCGACAACTTTTCGACACCTAAAAGTCCAAAATTCGAAAAACGATTTTCGGGTACATTTTCTATTTTTGTTTGAACTTATTATTTTAGTAAACAAAATTTGAAAATGATTTCATCATCATTAATTATAATTTAAAATATTTTTATTTTCACTATAATATCTATTATTTGAATAATTAAAATTAATTAAATATTCGTAAATCAAAGTAGTGAAATTCCAAGCCGTTACAAAAACTATTTCACCATCTTTACTTATTATTTAAAAGGATTTTATTTGAGTTATAAAATCCATTAATTAGAAAATAAAAATATATTTCAATATTCATTATTAAGGTAATTAGATTCTAGATCGTTACACTCTCCTCTCTTAAAAGAATTTCGTCCCGAAATTAGCACATAAGAAGATAACTCAATTACTTTAAAATCTATATATTCATATCATATACAAAAGACATACACTAAATGTTCATAGAAAACAATCCTTAAACTAAACATACAAACAACTAACAAGCTATCCTAACATTAACTTGGGATTGGTCTCCTTCATATGGTCTACAGTCTCTCACCTGCAGTCTCTAGGATGCTCACTCCATTGAATTTTAACCAATTGCACCACCTTATTGCACAACCGCTTCTCATCCTGATTTACAATATAGACTAGATGTCCAACCACTATCAAGTCTGGCTCCACTCCCAGATCCCCCAGCTCAGACAACTCTATAGTCAAGGTCGGATCATGCACAAATTTCCTTAAATGCGACACATGGAATTCATTATAAACACCTGCCAATCTCTCCAGAACCTCAACCTTATTGTTAGTCCGTGAAATGATGGTTTTGATGACAACAACCTTAGAATAGTTTATAGAATATAAATACTAGCATTATAAGTTTAGATATATATGTATATTCAGGATTTGACCATGCAGGTACTAAGAAAGAAGACTGCATAGTATAGAGATTCAAGATATCGAGATAGAAGACTTATGAGTATCAAGATTATCAAGAGTTCAAGATTTCTAAGTTAAGTATTTTTTTATTATTAAGAATTTTGTTAATCTCATAGAAAAGCACTGGTATCTTAAAATCCAATTTATTCGTGGAATGGAATCCACTTCGAGCCCGTTAAAGGGATGGAACCCTAATAGGATGGAACCTATGAAAAATCTAGTAGAACATTGTTTTGTTCCGCTAACTTTTTATTCAAAATGATTTTTCAAATTTATATCTTGTTTTCAAAATGTTTTCAAAATGTTTTCAAAACTTTCCTTTTAAAAGATTCAAAACCCTCTATCCTGATTTTAAATAATTTTAGCCTCAAAATTATCTTTAATTTCAAAGTCAAATTACTCCTGATTTTGAACTATCTTTTAATATAATATATTATATTTAACTTTTAAATATTTATACTTATATTTAAAATATAAAATTAGAGTTAAATTCTATATATATTATTCTCTATATTTACTTATGAATTTTAATTATATTCAAGTATATTTATAAAGTTTAAATTAGTTTTAATATAAGATAAAGGTTAATATCAAAGAAAATCAAAACATCAAAAAATGCTTTGGGATGTTGACATGCCTATATACCCCATGTTGACATGGTGTCAGTTGAGTTCAAAATTCAAAATTTCAAAAGAAGTGTCTATTCGCCATAACTCTTCACGAATGGACATGGCTGTTGTTCTTCTATAAATAGGGGTTAGTTTCAACGAATTTCACATCAGATTTTCTGGTTTTTCACTCTTCTTCTTCCACTTTTCTTAATACATATTCTTATCATTACTCTTCCGAAATCAACGTTGAATCGAACTCGATTACTTCTAGTTTGATTCTCTATCACTCTCTCTACAAGATTCTCAGTGTTATTCAGAGTTATAGACTTCTTTGTAATCTATTAAGCGAGAAAAAGTGTGATTGTAGCCTTGAAAATCAATCAAGAAAGAAAAGGTGTGATTGTAGCCTTGGTAAATCAATTGGGTAAACTTGTGGCTCGGAAATCAAATATCTCTACCCAGAGGATCGAAATTCTGGAGGGTGTACCTCGTAGCCTTGAAACCGAGGGTGTAATTGTACAATTGCTTTTGAAAGAAAATCCATACTTGTGTTGCGGGACTGGATGTAATGTAACGACCCGGAATTTTGATCCCGAAAATTCCAGATAGTTAGAGAAAAGAAGAAAGAGATAGAAGAAGAATAGAAAAGAAACACACAAACTAACATTCGCAGCGGATAAAATATAATATCAATAATAATAATAATAATACCAAAGAAAACTGTATCTATCAATTTACGTAGATATATCAGAGTTACAGCAATTTTTATACACATTGGACAGATACAATATATCATGTCTCAAATATATACACTATCGTAGTGGAACTCTCCATACGTTCCTGCCATCCAGCTCGCCTCCTGAGCTCCAGAACGTCCTTACCTGAAAATCTGTAATACTCGGTCTGACTCGAGCATTACAAGAGTAACTCCAAACCAGTATAAAATCCGGTGTGTACTTTCCTTTACTGATTTTATTTTATTTCTTCATCTGTGTTTATTTCTGTGATCATATCTGTGTCTGTATATTGCATACATCAGTGTCTAAATTAACATAAATCGAAAAAGATTTAGTAATTCTTTATTAACACTATTCACCACCCTCTATTGTTAATCCTAGCCTTAAGATCTGTAATCCGCATTTCTCACACTTATAAGCAATAGACCCAATCCTTTCAAGAATACGGAAAGGTCCAATATACCTTGGATACAACTTCCCAACTTTCCCAAATCTAATAGCTCCTCTAATTGGCAAAACCTTAATGAACATAAGGTCTTCAAAATCAAATTCCAAATCTCTTCGCCTCCTATCAACATAACTCTTCTGGTGATCTTGGGATACCTTCATCCTTTTCTTAATCACCGCAACTTTCTCTGTCACCTCTCGAATCACATATGGCCCAAGAATTTGGCGATCTCCAGACTCTACCCAACATGGTGGAGACTTGCATGGATGTCCATAGAGAGCTTTATAAGGTGCCATATCGACGCTTGACGCTTGTTTGGAAGCTATTTTTATAGGAGAATTACACTAGATGCAGTTGATCTTCCCATGACCCTCCAAAATCCAAGATGCAGGCTCTCAACTTATCTTCCATGATGCGGTTAACCCTCTCAGTTTGTCCATCGGTTTGAGGGTGGTAGGCAGTGCTCAGACTCAGCTTTGTTCCCAAGGCAACTTGCAACGCCTCCCAAAACTTACTAGTGAAGATGGGATCTCGATCACTTACAATACTCACTGGGACTCCATGTCATCGAACAATCCCTTTCATATAAATTTCCACCAAAGAAGCTGTAGTTCTTATCAGCTTTACTGGGATAAAATGAGCAGTCTTCGTTAGCCAATCCACGATAACCCGCACACCTTCATTCCTTTTCTGGATCTAAGTAAACCATCGATAAAATCCATTGATATCATCTCCCATTTCCAATCTGGGATTTCGAAGGGTTGAAGTAAACCAGCTATCTTCTGGTGATTGCCTTTTATCTGTTGATAGTTCAAACATCTGCTAACAAAGATGGAGACATCCCTCTTTATTTCGACCCACTAAAATACTCGTTTCATATCTCTATGCATCTTAGAAACCCTTGGGTGGATACTTTATTTGGATTGATGACATTCTAATAAACTTATTGTCTAAGTCCATCGACATTAGGGATGCTGATCCTCCCCTTAAAACGTAGTATGCCTCGATTATCTATCTCAAAACTTGCACATAGACCCTCCTCAATTTCCTTGATGATCTTTCTTAAACGCTCGCCCTACCTTTGCTTACTAGCAATCCTTTCCTAAAGAGTTGATTTAACTTCCAAGGGTTCCAAAACTACATACCTACAAGAGCGTCATCCATAACATTTGCTTTTCCTAACGTGTAGAGAATATCTAAGTCGTAGGCTGCCAGGAGCTCCAACCATCACTGTTGCCTTAGGTTCAGATCTTTCTGAGTGAAAAGGTACCTCAACGACTTGTCATCTATGAAGAGATCAAACTTTTCACCTATTTAAAGAAGGAAATTGCTAACTAGGATCCTTAAAGACTAGAAATAAATAAAAGAGGAAAAGAAGGATTCTTACCCAGCAAGTAATTCCTCCAAATCTTTAACGCAAATACTATGGTTAACGGCTCTAAGTCACACGTTGCATGATTCTTCTCGTGAGGCTTTAACTCACTACTTACATAGGCTATAACCTTTCTATATTGCATCAATACCGCACCCAAACCAACTCTAAATGCGTCTGTATAAATGGTTAACCCTTCTCCTCCATCAATAATCGCCAAAACAGGGGCACTGGTCAATCTCTCCTTTAACTCGAGAAATGAACTCACACACTTCGAAGTCCACTCGAATTTAACATCCTTCTTTGTTAGCTTGGTTTGATGACCGACAATCTTGGAGTAATCCTTTATGAACTACCTATAATAGCCCGCCATCCCTAAAAAGTTTCTCACCTCGATAAGAGTTTGAGGTCTTTTTAAATCCCATACAGCAACTGCCTTAGCCAGATCAACCGAGGTGCCATCACCCGATACAATATGTCCTAAGTATCTCACTTCTGATTGCCAAAAGTGGCACTTAGAAAACTTAGCTTTAGGAATGTTTTTCCTTAATATTTCCAACACCACTTCTAGATAGTGTTGTGCTCTTCCTCGGTTTTTGAGTAAATAAGAGTGTCGTCGATGAAAACCAACACAAAATTATTCAACACATTCCTAAAAATTCGATTCATTAGATCAAAAAAATGCAAGCGCGTTGGTTAGCACAAAAGGCATAACCAACCACCCATAGAAAAGGTCTGGACCTCTAAAAGTAGTTAATGGTATACTATCCTCCGCTACCCTTAACTGATGGAAACCTATAACAAGGTCTAATTGGGAGAATACTCTAGCTCCATGAAGCTGGTCAAACGTATCATCTATGCGAGGTAAAATGTATTTATTCGAATGGTTTGTTTATTTGATTCCCTACAATCCACACAAAATCTTAATGAACCATCAAACTTAGTACAAAAAAAACTACAGCCGATCCCCAACTCAAATGGCTCTATCTAATCAATTCTCTTCTTAACAAAACATTGATTTGATTTATTAGCTCTTGCTTGTTTCTCGGGGCCATTCTACATGGGGTGGAATGACTGGTCTAGCACTGGGAACTAGATCAATTCAAAATTCAATTTCCCTATAAGGAGGAAAACTGCTAACCGGCTCAAAAATATCGAGAATTTTTTTAACAACTTCCATCGATCCTAACACTTCATGGGATGATTCTAAAGAATAAAGGAAACTACTCATACGTTTATAAGGCTTCTTACAAGCTATCTTTTCCAACACCTTTTCGGAGTTGGGTTTTAAAACTACCCTTCTCTTAGTGCAATCTAGAATAACTCTATATTACGATAACCAATCCGTATCCAGTATCACATTAAATTCCTTGAAATCCAAGACAAATTCGTCACAAAAGAGGCGATGTTTTTGGAAATCAATTTGTACTCTTTCACAAATCAAGCATAAATTAGTTATACCACCTACGGGGTTGGACACACAAATAGGGGTTTCTACAAATTCCAGGATAAGTTGTAACCTATCTACCAATTATTTAGAGACAAATCTATGAGAAGCTCCAGTGTCAAACAAAACATCAACTAAATTACCATTTATAAGTAAAGTACCTTCCAAGACTCCCTCCCCTTTAACATCTTTAGAGGTTGAGGGCTCGTCCTTGATTGCATAAAATTTAATCTGTTGACCCTTATTCAATAGTCGACGGTCCTTAACCATGTGTCTAGGCTGGTGGCAATTATAGTAGATCGTCTTTCGGACCATTGGAGAGATAGCCTTCGCTTGCTGATAATATGGTGAAACGTGCACCTTTTTATTACACTTGAAACATGTAACATCCTTGAACCTGTCTCCTTGATTTCCTCTTATTGGTTTTCCCTTACCTTGCTTCTTCTTCCAATTTGTATTAAACTTCCTTTCATTTGTGTTAATGGTACTGCCATTAGGTGCTGCTGTTGCTGGTTTCTAATCCAAAAGCACTTCATACCTTAAGGCCATATCTACCAAATCAACAAATGATTCCATCACATGTGCAATCATCTTTTCATGGAATTCTCTCTCATACCCAATATGAACATCTTATTTTCTTTATGGTGTATCAATGAGTCCAGGGCCAAAATAAGATAATTCATTAAACTCCATCTCATATTCTGCCACCGACAGGTATCCTTGCTTGAGATTCATGAAACTTCTATATAATTGTATTTTGCCTACACCTGGCATGAATTGGTCTTCAAATACTTATTTGAATCTAGCCCATGAGAACTTATCTTTTGGAACATTTGCGGTGACAGATTCCCACCATGAATCTGCAACCTCTTGTAATTGCCATGATGCCAGGAACCGTTTCTGATCATCAGAAATGTCTAAACCTTTGAAAATTTTCTCATATTTCTAAACCTTTAAAAATCTTCTCACATGACCGTAGCCGAGCTTGTACTTCAATGATGGATTCGGTACCCTTGAAAAGCTTTCCTCCAAAATTTGTGTAGTCCTTACATAGAGTTGCGAAGTTTACTCGAGTATCATTGAAGCTATTGTCTTAACAGCTATTCCACTACTTCCAACATTCGAGGTTCTTCCATTTGTGGTCCTTATGCTATTATTTCCCCTTCCTCATCCCCTTCTCGTACTAACCCTTACTACCTGAATAAAGTAAGATATCTTTAGAATACATGGACATGATTGTCTTAGGAAATAGAGCATAAAACCAATCATAAAAATGCAGATCAGTACAACATGAAAATGCACTCCCAAATACTAAACTCATTCTAGGGTACCACTAACCCTATCTCTAATAAGGACCCCAACCAAGGCCTATGTATTCACTCAACTTAAGCTCTGTACCATATGTAACGATCTTCCTTTCTTACACTAAAGACGACGCTTAATACATCCTGGGTATTCATGTGCCGATCATCTAAGTGTCCGAAAAATAGGTCGTAGGTAAAGAAAATAAAAGACAAAGGAAACAAATACATATTCTTCTTACAAATGATAGAGTTACATATACATCGTCACAAAATAGTGCATA
Source organism: Allium cepa (assembly GCA_030765085.1). Taxonomy (NCBI): domain Eukaryota; kingdom Viridiplantae; phylum Streptophyta; class Magnoliopsida; order Asparagales; family Amaryllidaceae; genus Allium; species Allium cepa. The sequence continues at coordinate 917,399,721 of CM060931.1, read as the reverse complement.
TAGTTACTCCAAAATGTTACATCAAAGTTACAACAAGTACTATTCCTAAAACGAATATCTATATCAGCCTGCCTAAATTATTAATACATAATGTACAGTCACAGCTGAAATAAACATAATTACTTGATATAGTGAGAGCTTCTGCTCCATACCTCTTCCAAAATGCTCCAAAGAAACCTGATTACTTGGCTACTCATAAAAATTTAAGTACCCAAGAGTTTAAAGGAATGAAATAGAACTCCAGGTCAGATATGGGTCTAATGTAAGTAAATCATATGTTTAACTTTATAAAAACCTTCAAATAAAAGGTATCTCGTAAGTCCACGCCGCACAAAAACACGGACAGGTTTTTACCTTACGATAGCCAAAACATTTCTATATAAAATCCTCTGATATTATCATAATGTCTAGGTTTAAAATAAATATGGAATCATAGCCGACATTGTTACATTCTTAAATTCCAACATAATAGTTATACAATCAAGTGCGAAGGCTCGTATTGGAAAATGGATTCCAACTATGAAAGGGTAAGGGTCTACCCACTGAATCTGTACACCTCTAGATAAAATGTACATGAGGCCCAACTTGCACCTCTGCTACTTAGGACCGGCCCTACCCCTTACTAGGTAGCACCGAATATGATCACCACTTGGTTGCGATCAACAACAACAAAAAGGGATCCCGAAGCATACATAAACCAAAGATATCGCTCTAAATTTGGCGATGATCATATCTTAATGTAAACGACCCACATAGCCCTACTGCACGTCCCTGCTTTAATCATTTTCTCGGTTGATGAGGCTTGAGGCTGCGATTACCTTTTTATATAGCAACCATCTTGGAATGCCAACACTACCCTCCAAGAAACCATGCAATTCTAGCATTCATCCATAAAAGTTGTTTCGGTATCAAATAACATTCGACATTTACTATCTTCCATTTTGGAATCACCCTCAGGAAGAATAGTACAGCTTCATAACATACTTCATAACAATCCATCACGAACGTTGTTAGTTTGGGGTGGTTTGGATAAATTTTACTTATCCAGAAGCGATGTTTCCAAACTAAGCAAAAATTCTCGGCTAACTCTATTCCGGTTCTTTTGGAAGTATATAATCAGTATTTGATTCCTCATCGGGGAACTCTAATATACACAACATACTTCCTGAGTTAAAACGGGTCAAGTTATAAATAGTGGAAAATCCGCTACTTAGGATAATTATACAAAGTTCGCATATAGATAACCATATACTTAATTTAAACATGACCCATTGAAAGGAATTAACCCTTTCATATCTATCACATTTTCGATATTTCGGCCTTACTCTATCCCTCGCCTAGAAATAAATTCTAGATCTCACAAATAGAGGATCAACCTACTCATCAGCTTTTAGTGCTAACTATAGGTTGACTTACTTTCCATAAATGTGCCATAACATTAACATTGGTTTCATATTTATTTGAGGTTACTTAAAGTTAATCGACAAAGAAATCTCTTGATTTAAAACATTTTTGAAAAAGATAGGCAGTCTTAAAACAAACTGATATTTTGAAACAAAAATGATTTTTAAATTAAAACCCTTATTAATTGATTAAATAACAAATGAAAATTTTATTAAATAATAATTAAATATTAATTAAGTCTTAGTTAACATCTTAATTAAATTTAAATTAATCAATAAGTAATTAAATCCCTTTAATAAAAATTAATTAATAATTAATCTTTAATAAATAATTTAAAATTATCAACAATTAATTATTAATTAAATAATAATTTACTTTAATTAATTAAATAATTAAAATTGAATTGATTGATTGAAACTTAAGTATTAATTACCTTTATTAAGTACTAATTACTTAATTAATTAATCATTTATTAAATAAATAATCAATTAAATAATAATTACCTTTTTAATTACTTAATATAAGTTTTAAAACATTTTGCAAAAAGATTTCTATGTGAAAACATCTTTAGATTCCGAAAGGAGTTCGATTCTTCGAACTGCTCATATAGCAACTATCGCTATACGACCCGTAACTTTTAAAAACTTGAAATTTTATTTTCTATGTCTTTTCCAACTCTAACTCTTGGAAAAATTTACTAAAAAATAAAGGAATGTTTCTTGAAAACTAAAGAAAGTTTTAAATTTGGAAATATCTTGAAATTTTAAAACCAAAGGTTATAGTTTTTATACAAGAGATTTCATGTCACTTAAGTTAGCAAAAGTGCCAACTTCCTCAGCGTACGATCATTTATTCAACATCATAGCATACATAATTACATCACACCCATATCGCAACATAAAACCATGTCATAACCAACACATACAAGTAAGAATTATAACTTGCAACTAACTTGATATTTCAATTCTCATATTCCAAACTATTTGTCATCTCAACCAAACACATACACATATATCCAAGCTAACACAATTTATATCCAAACAACATCATATTTTTACAACAATTCAAGCATATATTTAAGTTATAAAACTTTGTTAAGTGCTAAATCTTTACCCACCAAAATTCGACGAAACTAAACTAACTTTTCCTATAACTCGAACACGGCCCAGGCCTTTGTTTCTAGCTTGAAAAAAATGTAGTGTTCAAGTGGTTTATGGCCACAAAGGTTTGGCCTAGGCAATATGGGTTCGGCCTTGGCAATAGAAGGTGGAAGTGGACTTGATTTTTGGAGAGGAAGTGAAGTAGATGATGAAGAAGTGTTTTTAGGAGCTTTGGAAGGAATTAAAGTGGAAATCTAAGGCTTTTTGAAACTTTGAAATATATTAAGAAGCCATGAATGACTTTCTTAAGAGCTTAGGAATTTTGGAAATGAAGATAAGAACGAGGAAAATGAAAATAAATTAAGAAATTTTGCTTTTATAATATGTTAACAAGTTAATTTACTAAAATTCCCTATTTACTTTACCCCCTTCTTACATTTTTCCACCTCATTTCTCTTGTCCTCTCCCATCAAATCAAAGCCAACATTCATTTATTACCTAGTTACTTCATGTTTCTAAATATATGACAACTTATGTCACTTTTATTTACATTTACATTTTGTTCTTTTAATATTTACATAAAAACTCATATAATATATTTTATATTTCTTAAGTTAATATATACATTTACATATTCAAATCCTAACTCATTTATTAAAGTGTGTGTATGTGTTATAAAAATATGCACAATGTTTTTCGACAACTTTTCAACACCTAAAAGTCGAAAATTCGAAAAATGATTTCCGGACACATTTTTTATTTTTATTTGACCTAATTTTTTTAGTACACAAAATTAAAAAATGTTTTCATCATTATTAATTATTATTTATAAGATTTTTATTTTTATTATAATATCTATTATTTGAATATTTAAAATTAATTAATTATTCGCAAATTAGAGTTGTAAAATTTTGGGCTGTATAAAAACTATTTCACCATCTTTAGTTATTATTTAAAAGGAGTTTATTTGAGTTATAAAATCCATTAATTAGTAAAAAAATATATTTAAATATTCATTATTAAGGTAATTAAGTTCTAAGTCGTTACAGCTTCGTAGGAGGTCCAATAGGGTGGAGGTAGCCCCAGAAGTTAGGCAGCTCATCGGACAAATCAACGAAGGATACGACACACGAATTGATGGTCATATGGATTGGGTGGCACCTACCCCATGATTTATTTCTTGGGATGGGCTACTAACTATCGATCGATGGTGGACCACCAGTGGACCGGTGGTGCACTGACCTGAGCAATAAAGCCCAGGTCAAGTACCATTTTATTAGGGTTTCTTCCCCCGTTTTGGATGTGGGTTCGTGCGGAGCTTCCATGCAACTTCGAGGAAGAATTTAGGACACTTGTGGAGGTGGAATGCAAGGTGAAGCTTGGGATCCAGATGTGAATGCTAAGTGATTCATATGGGATCTACAACGATCGAGTAGGGATCTATATAGTGATTGTCACGATCAAACGAAGTAAATTTAAACCTTTGGGCTTTGACCTCTAGTATGTATAGTTTGATAAAGCGTATTGGTCTTATATTAGTGACTGTGTGTAGTATTGATCTCGTATTAGTGATCACACACTGTATTGGCCTAATATTAATGACCATACCTATTGTTGGTCTTATAGTAGAGTCATCCGTATTGACTGATGATGGCGAGATATTATACTTTGTTTGTGATTGACATATTTCATAACATGACGTTATATTTGATATTTATTTCTTTATGGCATCGGTGTTCCTTTTTGATCCACTTGGCATATTATACGGGATACACCTATTGTTCTCTTCTAAAGAGACATTATGTGAATTTATCTAGAAATCCATGATGGCTGAAGGAGAGATGATGACAATCATCTTTAAGTGGATTATGTATCACTTATACTCACTGAGGGGTATGGTGAGATCCACATAGGTTTCAAGTAAATAGAGTAGATCATATATCACTTATACTCATCGAGGGGTATGGTAAGCTCTACATGAGACCCATCATCGAGGATATGCTCGAGGTCTATGGTACACTTAGTTACCGACTCTATTTATTTTGGACCCTCAATGTAATTATTGGATTGCGATCGGTGTAAACTGTGGTGTGATGACCCAAAAATTTTAACATTTGAAATTGAAATATTTAATTAATTTTAAATGTTTGAATGATAGTTTAGCTTGAATTTCAAATATCAGAATGAATTTGGGACCATAGAAATTTGGGTAAAATTGTAAATCTTCAATTTTGAGCCTGTTAAAAATAATTCGATGGCTTAGAAAATTTATATTGATAATAATGAAGATGATGGAAGCTTCAGAATTGAATTTGAAACCGTTTTGTTCAGTATTGAATTTTATCGTTTAAATCGATATTTAAAAATAGTCGTCTGAGGCACAGTCTCGGAATTCGACGAAACCAGTTCCATTGGATCCGTAATATTGTATTATTATCGGATTTTAATTTTCGTAGCATTCAGAGTGTCGTTTGGCCGTATGATAAGAAAACGCGTTGAAATTTATATCGACATTTAATTTAATAACTGGTTTGAAAAGCTATCTTCTCCATATGATCGAATTTGGACCCGGAAAATTTTCCATTGTGTTCGAAATAGGGGTTTAACATTATAAACGCCTAGCGGCACGTCTCGATCGAAGTTCGAGATTGTAAGCTACGTGATTCGAAACGATTTGAATTTGAATTTAAATTAAATATGCATTCACAAATTTAAACATGTTTATAACCTTACAGCATGTGTCCTTCCCAATAACACTTATCCATACGTATAACATGCATCTTAAAAAATAAAAAAATATCTCATTTCAAATTTTCAAAAGAAGAAAACGAAATTCAGAAATCTAGTTCAAATGAAATAAAACAAAATCATGGCCGAGCTCTCCCATCCTTTCCTCTTCTCTATTTCGAAATCCATAGTCGCGTTCCCCCAAAATCACAAATTAAACAATGGCCGAGCGAATCGAAAAAAGAAAAAAAATTGAAATCGATAGAAATAGCAGCCGATCTTGGGGATGCGTGAGTTCACGAGTGACTTCGAGGCGGCCTGGGAATCGTTCGAAGGGGATTTTAGGCTCGAGTGGGTCGTGTGTTACAGACGCGTGCGCGAGGTAAGTTCGAGGGGTGGCTATGGCTTTGGAGGGTTCATCAATGGGAGGCGATATGTGGTGGAAGTCGCGATGGTTTCTGGAATTGCGTGCTCGAGCAGGTGGATAGCTGCGATGTTCACAAGTTGATGGCGACTGCGATCTGGAGGGGTCGTGACTGTAGCAGCTCGCGCACGCATTGCGATGGGTTTGCGTTCGTCGTGGATGAAATCGACTTCGATTTTGACAAGTGAGGTAAATTATTTTATTTTCTTCGATTTAAAATAAAAATATGTACGTGTAAATATAAATATATACATGTAGGAAAATATTTATAGAAAAACAATTCTGTTTTTAATAGATATATATATATATATATATATATATATAGTTTAAGATGAAAACAGAGAAAAAAATGGTAATAAACATACACTTATTTTATTTTATATAGGAACAACAAATATGTATGTATATATATAACCTTGGAGATATATAAGTTTATTTTTGTAAATCTATAACTTTTTTTTAAGTATGTTATATTTTCAAAAGAAATTAATACATGCATGTTTAATGTAGGGGTAATTTCAAGGAAGATTTTATAAAATATGAATTATATCCATATAAAAATATACATACTTTTAACTTATTAGTTTAAAATTTTAAAATAATAAGTTATGGTGATTTATTCATTTTATTTACTTGTTTAAATTTTCTTAGTTACTAAAAAAATTTTAAAGGAAAATTTATTGGTTTAAAATTCAAGATACTAGTTTAAAATAAAAATCATTGATTAATTAAATTTATTAAAAGGGAAATAAATTATTCGATTTGTTCGAGTATTAATAAAATCATATAATTATTTTATACAAGGTTAAAATCATGAAAACAAGCTAGAATGGAATCAGAATGGAAATGAGTTGGAATGGACAAAAAAATAAAAGGTGAGATCTTCTCACTCAATCGCTGATTTAATTTTTATAGTTAAATTTAAAATTGATTGATTGTGTGCTTGAATAATTAATTTATTATTAGTTATATTAGTTTAGACCCTATGCGCCGCATAATAGCGGAGGTTATTATATTAAACCCATATACCACGATATTCCACCTTGAAGTGGAATTGGTATTATGTATGTATTTGCAGCTGTTGATTTCCCATATTATATAGCGGATGAGACCCTATTGCGCTGCATAATAGCGGATAATATTTTATAAATCTCATATACCGCGATATTCTACCTTGAAGTGGAATGGGTATTTAATTGTTGTGCTAATATCTATGGATGCAGGGAAACAGGTTGGAGGGATCCAACTGGATTCCTCAAATATTTAATTTGTTTCGTATGTTGTGTAATGAATATTTATAATCTGTGTGTGATTATTTGTGATTGAAACCGTCGAATGCTGTAATTTAGCCAAATATATTTTTGGTATCGTAGGACACCAGGAATATGAAATTGGCTTTTTGGAAATTAAAGTAGAAAAACCTAGACCGTTACCATTAAAGTATTAAAGTTGATTCTTATAATTCGATCGAATTAATTCCAAAATATGGGAAAATGTTCTAATAAAGGAATTTCGAGCAATGTTGTTTAATAGTTGAAGAAATTATTTAGGATACGTATTTTAAATATTTGAAAGAGATAAAAGAATTTATTTCAAAAGGAAATAAATTTAGAAATTAAATTTGAAATTTAATTTAGAGTTGAAATTAATTTTAGAAATTGATTCGGGAATTAATTTGAAGTTAAAATAAATCTTAGGAATCGATTTGGAAATTTGGTTAGATGTTTTGGAAATAAAATTTGAAATTGATTTGATATTGGAAAATTAATTTGGGGAATTAAATTGGAATTTGATTTTGTTTTTGAAATAAACGGGAAATGAATTTGGGATTTGATTGGGTTTGAAGATGATATTTGGGAATCGATTAAAAATTCGTATATTAGTTGATATTTGGAAATGTAAATTCACAACGGGAATTTGTAAAGAAAAGGGAAATTGTTTAAAAATAAATATTGGCTTATTATTAAAGTGTGGAAAGAAATTTACAAATTGGAATGTAAATTAAAGTAAATCAAGAAGATTTATTAATTTATTAGAATGGACCATTTTGTAATGGAAAAAGAATTCTTCCCTGGAAAGCCGAGTATATTTTTAAAATAGCTTTTGAATAAAATTTAAAAGTTTCAAATTTGGTTTAAAAATAATATTGTTGGAGAAATTTGTTTGGAAATTGTTTAAAGTAAAAATTTATTTAGTTAATTATATAAGGGATAATTTTAAAATTTTAAATTAATATTTGATTTAGGAAATAGTTATTTAAATATTTATACTCTATCTATAAATTTTATTTTAAAATTAGTTTTGGACTTGAATTTTTATATGAGATATTAGTATAATATTTTTCATAACTAATATTTAAGCAAATATTCTAAAATAGTTTATTTTAAATGTTTCCAAGTATATTTTGAATAAGTATTTTATATTATTTTAAGATATTTGAAATCGGTAGATTTTTAGTGGAAATGAATAAATATTTGGAAATGTTTTCCGCGTAAGGAAAAATTGATTTGAAATTTATTGTCAAAGGATTGAAGTGTGAAAAATTTATTTGAATTTATGTTTAAAGTATTGAAAAGTAAAATTTTATCTTCCGAAGATATATTGAAAATAATAATAATTGGGGAAAATTATTTGAAATCCAGCGATTGTTGTGAATGATGATTGATAGTTAAATAACCGACTATTAATATTGGCCTTTTTTTTAATGGCATTCGAATTTCGATGCAACCGGGAGTCGAATTCCAAATGGATATTTGAAACCCACATCGAACCTTTGGATTGGGATGGATCTTTTGTTAAAAGATCAAAGTGGAATTTGTTGTGATTTGTTTGAATCTGAATGAACAATTATTTTTAAAATAAGCGCTCATTATTCGGATTAGCCGAGAGAGGACCTTGTGTCATAAAACCCATTATGAATAACGATACGACGAAATGGGATTGCATTTGAAGATGGTGTTGAAGACAGGGTATTTTTGAAAGCGAAAGGATTATTTGTCGAATGTCTCTGCACCGGGTTGCTCCGGTATAGAGATTTTATCACCCTTTGTGATGGGGATTCCGGACGTGATTAGTGAATATCCGGATTTGCAAGGGCTTCATGGGAAGTACCTTCGGTTCCGTTCGATCCCGGAACGGACTTGTATGGATGTGTGTCTGACGTTACACTTTGAGATGTAAAGATGGTTTCTATCAAATACATTTCTATTGGTGGCGGAGAATTTATTCTCTTAGCTTAACACCCTTCTCTAAGACGTATGCGCTCAAAGGTTATGTAGTTGATGGTTACTAGTGATACATTCCCAATTCGGTAATGTGGCACACGAAGTGTTGCTGATCATTTGTTGATCGAAGCATGGCTTTTGTGAAAAGTGTAGCTTTATGGACGAGACTTCGTCGAACCTCACACCCCGGAATGGTCGAAACAGGAAGGATGCGGCAAGGTTATAGGGGGTAGCGCCCCTTAGGGTATGTGCATTTCCTTCTAGATAGAAGTGGTATCGTGGTATGGAGCCTAGGTACTTAACTTATGTGGATATCACAAATATATATATTACTTTGTGATTGTTGTTGTTGAGGATCCTCGGATAAAGGTTGTTTACAACCGGGGGATGGCATACTCGTGTAGTAGTTACCTATTTTTGCAGAGGTAACCCGGCCTTGTGTTGGCAGAGATCTGGCTAGGTTCTCGGGGCGTCCCTCTAGAGGCGTACCCATGTAGCCCAGGAAGTTCTTTAGCATGACCATTTGTTGGAAATCCAAAGAAACAATACGCGCCCTATACAGTTTTAGTTGTATAACCCGCCATGGAATGTGGCGGTAAATTGCTATTGAACATGGTAGCTATAGTAGGCATAAGTGTGAAATGCCTATGCTGGCTAAGATTAATATTATACTTTCGAAATGTTTTCTGCAGTATGCACTAATAATAATATCGAAAGGATTTTTCGTATTAAGCATGTTTGACTATCATAAGGAGAAATCTCCTCCAATTCTGCATTTGCATTGTGTGTGTGGCGGAAGGCCTTATGGTAGTTTCATTTTCCAAAAAGCATTGCGGATTTTTTTTAATTCCTTTGTTTTCTTATGGTCAAAAATAACCATTTTTAAGATCTCACATCAGTCCCATGACTGACCTGGAGTTTATTGTTCCCTTTCTAAACTCTGGGTGCCCATAATTTTCCACACGGGCAGCCTAGGGTCAGGTTTCAGTTATTTGGGAGCGGAGTCAGAAAAGAGTTGCTGTGGAGATCATAAGTTGAAGCTAATGGCAAGACGTATCTCTTTACTATGTAGTATCCTTCGCGTATGGTTAGTGCAATTCAATTTTTATATGGTCAAGTTATAAAGACTGCAAGTGTCTGTGTTGTATCGTTGTAAACTCTGATGTTGTATCGTATTAACTGAGATGATTCTTTGTTTTAAAAGATTATTCATTTATCTATTATATTTGCTCCGTTGCGAAATGTGAGATTCTGTTATTATTTCTGTTCTTCCTCTATCTTCTTCTTCTTTAACCACAACGGTTCGGTTCCCGGCATTCGATTGTGCGGCATTTGATACAGTGGATGTATCGATATCGACTTTTGGGCGTCGAAAAAATCGGGTCGTTACGAAGTGGTATCAGAGCATTTGGTTAAGCGACAGCCTTGGCTCTGTTGGGTGCTACTCATTAGAGATAGAGTCAGCAGAACTCTAGAATGAGTTTGAGAATAATAATAGATATGAGCGCGTATTTGTTAGTGAATATAAAAAATAGTTTTATATTGTGATGATTGGTTTGTTGAGTGGTATATGGATTTTGGTCGATATAGTCCGTACAACTCTATCGATAGGGATCTCTAAACACTCGTATAGAACAACTCGGCACGATATTGTTTTAAAGTAGGGTAAATGAAATAACTTTACCCAAAACTATTTTGTATATAAAAAGAATAATTTTCCATAAATTATTATGGTATATGGTTGATTGTTTGTTAGGAAGTGATAATATTAACAAATGAGATTTGCAAATTTAAATTGTAAAGGTGATTTATATTTTAAAATAGAATTCTAGAGAAATATTTGAAAATGTTTTTGAAAAAGATTTGAAATTTGGAAATTTTAGAAATTAAATTCCTTTTTGATTTGAAAATGATTTTCAAAGATTTATGGAAAAATGTTTTGAAGGGATAAAAGCTCTAAACTCTTTTCGGTCGTTGGAGAATAACTTCGGTGATGACTGCAGCATCATCGATGTTCGTTTTTGAGTTTCCAAGAGAGGAATTACTGCCAAATTATTTAAAATTTGAAGTTGTTTGGAAAACTGGGTTTGGTTTTGGAAATTCAAAAGAAAATTTGAATTGTTTTCTAAAAATGATTTTTGGAAGATTGAAAAAATTCTGGAATACTATATAAAATATTTATGGAATATCATTAAGTTGATAACTTGTAAAGTTTAAAGTTGTTAAAGTAAAATCTAACTTAAAGAGAAGTTAGATAAAGGTAAATATGGAAACAAAATAAGTTGGACGGAAAATTTAAGTGGAATTAAAAAGTGAAAATTGAATAAAAGAATTGAGATTGAAAAATTAAGTCAAATAAAATGATGATATGGATTCAAAATGAAATTGAAATTTAAGATTTGAGTTAATTTGAATAAATGTGAATTTGAGAAGTCTTATAGACAAAATGGTTGGAATAAAATTTATTAAGATTGAAAATAAAATTATGAATGAATGAATAAATTTACAATTACAATTAAATGAAAGCAAAATTGAATGTTGAAATTCATTTTGAATTTATAAGTAAATAGAACTGGAGTTGGAATTGAAATTGATTTGTGATAAACAAACTGAAGTATTAAACTAAAATTAGTAAGTAAAACTAATTGAAGGAGTGATAAAATAAATATGGTTTGAAATGAATTGAATTCAATAATTATAAATAAAGGGTAAATTGAATTCATATGGAATTTGAAATCCAGTTTAAATATAAGTGGTTATAAACCAAAATAGTGAATTGAATTGTGTTCGGGAATGAACAAAAGAATAAAACTGGAATTGAAACTGAATATTGAAAACCAATTTGAATTGTGTGAAATAAAATGAAGTTGTAAAATTAGTTCGAAGTGAACTAAAGATAATAAAGGTGGAAATAAAAAATGGTTTGAGATGAAATGAATTAGAACTTGTAATTAATTAGTAAAGAAACTAATTTAAAATAGCAAGATGAATCAGTTGTGAATGAAAGATAATTGATAAAATTCAATATTTAAAAGGTAAATTGAATCCAAATAGAATTGAAATGGTAGATTGAATTCAAATAAAAATTGAAAATGTAAGATTGAATGAAAATGGATATATAAATTCAATAGTAAAGTAAAGATGGTATAAGAAGTATATATTGAAGATTTTGTAAAGAAATGTGCAATATGTTATTTGAATGTTGTAATTGGATATTATGGATATCAGGATATACAGGTGTGTTAAACACAAAGGATAAATTGGGATTTGATTTTCGAAGATAAAAGTTGAATTGCTCGACAAAAAGGTACGTATCTGAATTTCAGTATGAAATTTGATGATTTTCTTGTCCAGCTGCTTGCCTTTTTGTTTCCTTTTCGAAATCTGGAGACCGTGGTGCCATTTTTGTAGTCGTACCGAGCTAGCCGCGCAAAGGAGACGCTGGCGAATTTTTTTGAAAATTAGGGAGTTAGAAATTATTTGAGAAAATGTTGGAAATTTGCAATTTGAATTTAAATTTAAATTTGAATCGTTAAGAAAACAATGTTGTTTGGAACTTATAAGTGAAGTTGGGAAGTTAGTTGAATTAGTGATGGGTTGTTAATTAAAAAAGATTTGTTTTGGGCAAGTTGAATTTCAAATATCAGAATGAATTTGGCAATTTAATTATTGAATTTGATTATAGAAATTTGGGTAAAATTGTAAATCTTCAATTTTAAGCCTGTTAAAAATAATTTGATGGCTTAGAAAATTTATATTGATAATACTGAAGATGATAGAAGCTTCAGAATTGAATTTGAAACCGTTTTGTTCAGTATTGAATTTTATCGTTTAAATCGATATTTAAAAATAGCCGTTCGAGGCACAGTCTCGGAATTCGCGAAACCAATTCCATTGGATCCGTAATATTGTAGTATTATTATTATCAGATTTCAATTTTCATAGCATTCAGAGTGTCGTTTGGCCGTATGATAAGCAAACGCGTTGAAATTTATATCGAAATTTAATTTAATAACTGGTTCGAAAAGCTATCTTCTCCATACGATCGAATTTGGACCCGGAACTTTTTCCATTGTGTTCGGAATAGGGGTTTAACATTATAAATGCCTAGCGGCACGTCTCCATCGGAGTTTGAGATTGTAAGCTGCGTGATTCGGAACGATTTGAATTTAAATTTAAATTAAATATGCATTCGCAAATTTAAACGCGTTTATAACCTTACAGCACGTGTCCTTCCCAATAACACTTGTCCATACGTATAACACGCGTCTTAAAAAATAAAAAAACTATCTCGTTTCAAAATTTCAGAAAAAGAAAACGATATTCAGAAATCTAGTTCAAATGAAATAAAACAAAATCATGGCCGAGCTCTCCCATCCTTTCCTCTTCTCTATTTCAAAATCCATAGTTGCGTTCCCCCAAAATCACAAATTAAATAATGGCCGAGCGAATCGAAAAAAGAAAAAAAATTGAAATCATAAAAATGCAGCCGATCTTGGGGATGCATGAGATCACGAGTGACTTCGAGGCGGCCTGGGAATCGTTCGAAGGGGATTTTGGGCTCGAGTGGGTCGTGTGTTGTAGACGCGTGCGCGAGGTAGGTTCGAGGGGTGGCTGTGGCTTTGGAGGGTTCGTCAATGGGAAGCGATATGTGGTGGAAGTCGTGATGGTTTCTGGAATTGCGTGCTCGAGCAGGTGGATAGCGGCGATGTTCACGAGTCGATGGCGACTGCGATCTAGAGGGGTCGCGACTGCAGCAGCTCGCGCACGCATTGCGATGGGTTTGCGTTTGTCGTGGATGAAATCGACTTCGATTTTGACAGGTGAGGTAAATTATTTTATTTTCTTCAATTTAAAATAAAATTATGTACGTGTAAATATAAATATATACATGCGGGAAAATATTTACAGGAAAAACAATTTTGTTTTTAATAGATGTATGTGTATATAGTTTAAGATGAAAACAGAAAAAAATAGTAATAAACATACCTTATTTTATTTTATATAGGAACAAAAAATATGTATGTATATATATAATCTTGGAGATATATAAGTTTATTTTTGTAAATCTTTAACTTTTTTTTTTAAGTATGTTATATTTTCAAAAGAAATTAATACATGCATGTTTAATGTAGGGGTAATTTCAAGGAAGATTTTATAAAATGTGAATTATATCTATATAAAATTATACATACTTTTAACTTATTAGTTTAATTTTTTTTAAATAATATGTTATGGTGATTTATTCATTTTATTTACTTGTTTAAATTTTCTTAGTTACTAAAAGATTTTTAAAGGAAAATTTATTGGTTTAAAATTCAAGATACTAGTTTAAAATAAAAATCATTGATTAATTAAATTTATTAAAAGGGAAATAAATTGTTCGATTAGTTCGAGTATTAATAAAATCATATAATTATTTTATACAAGGTTAAAATCATGAAAACAAGCTGGAATGGAATTAGAATGGAAATGAGTTGGAATGGACAAAAAATAAAAGGTGAGATCTTCTCACTCAATCGCTGATTTAGTTTTTATAGTTAAATTTAAAATTGATTGTGTGCTTGAATAATTAACTTATTATTAGTTATATTAGTTTAGACCTTATGCGTCGCATAATAGCGGAGGTTATCATATTAAACCAATATACCGAGATATTCCACCTTAAAGTGGAATTGCTATTATATATGTATTTGGAGCTGTTGATTTCCCATATTATATAGCGGATGAGACCCTATTGCGCCGCATAATAGCGGATAATATTTTATAAATCCCATATACCGCGATATTCCACCTTGAAGTGGAATGGGTATTTAATTGTTGTGCTAATATCTGTGGATGCAGGGAAATAGGTTGGAGGGATCCAATTGGATTCCTTAAATATTTAATTTGTTTCGTATGTTATGTGATGATTATTTATAATCTGTGTGTGATTATTTGTGATTGAAACCGTTGAAGTCTGCAATTTATCCAAATATATTTTTGGTATCGTAGGATACCAGGAATATGAAATTGGATTTTTGGAAGTTAAAGTAGAAAAACCTAGACCATTACCATAAAGTATTAAAGTTGATTTTTATAATTCGATCGAATTAATTCCAAAATATGGGAAAATATTTTAATAAAGGAATTTCGAGTAATGTTGTTAAATAGTTGAAGAAATTATTTGAGATACGTATTTTAAATATTTGAAAGAGATAAAAGAATTTATTTCAAAAGGAAATAAATTTAGAAATTTAATTTGAAATTTAATTTAGAGTTGAAATTAATTTTAGAAATCGATCCGGGAATTAATTTGGAGTTAGAATAAAACTTAGGAATCGATTTGGAAATTTGGTTAGGTGTTTTGGAAATGATTTGGGAAATCAATTTGAAATTGATTTGATATTGGAAAATTAATTTGGCAAATCAAATTGGAATTTGATTTTGTGTTTGAAATAAAATGGAAACCAATTTGGGATTTGATTGGGTTTGAAGATGATATTTGGGAATCGATTTAAAATTCGTATATCAGTTGATATTTGGAAATGTAAATTCACAACGGGAATTTGTAAAGAAAAGGGAAATTGTTTAAAAATAAATATTGGTTTATTTTTAAAGTGTGGAAAGAAATTTACAAATTGGAATGTAAATTAAAATAAATCAAGAAGATTTATTAATTTATTGGAATGGACCATTTTGTAATGGAAAAAGAATTCTTCCTTGAAAAGCCGAGTATATTTTTAAAATAGCTTCTGAATAAAATTTAAAAGTTTTAGATTTGGTTTTAAAATAATATTGTTGGAGAAATTTGTTTGGAAATTGTTTAAAGTAAAAATTTATTTAATTAATTATATAAGGGATTATTTTAAAATTTTAAATTGATATTTGATTTAGGAAATAGTTATTTAAATATTTATACTCTATCTATAAATTTTATTTTGAAATTAGTTTTGGACTTGAATTTTTATATGAGATATTAGTATAATATTTTTCATAACTAATATTTAAGAAAATATCCTAAAATATTTTATTTTGAATGTTTCCAAGTATATTTTCAATAAGTATTTTATATTATTTTAAGATATTTGAAATCGGTAGATTTTCAGTGGAAATGAATAAATATTTGGAAATGTTTTCCGCATAAGGAAAAATTGATTTGAAATTTATTTTCAAAGGATTGAAGTGTGAAAAATTGATTTGAATTTATCTTTAAAGTATTGAAAAGTAAAATTTTATGTTGCGAAGATATATTGAAAATAATAATAATTGGGGGAAAATTATTTGAAATCCAGCAATTGTTGTGAATGATGATCGATAGTTAAATAACCGACTATCAATATTTGCCTTTTTTAAATGGCATTCGAATTTCGATGCGAGCGGGAGTCGAATTCCAAATGGATATTCGAAACCCACATCGAACCTTTGGATTGGGATGGATCTTTTGTTAAAAGATCAAAGTGGAATTTGTTGTGATTTGATTGAATCTGAATAGACACTTATTTTTAAAATAAGCGCTCGTTATTCGGATTAGCCGGGAGAGGACCTTGTGTCATAAAACCCATTCCGAATAACGATACGACGAAATGCGATTGCATTTGAAGATGGTGTTGAAGACCGGGTATTTTCGAAAGCGAAAGGATTATCTGTCGAATGTCTCTGCACCGGGTTGCTCCGGTATAGAGATTTTATCACTCTCTGTGATGGGGATTCCGGACGTGATTAGTGAATATCCGGATTTGCAAGGGCTTCTTGGGAAGTGCATTCGGTTCCGTTCGATCTCGGAACGGACTTGTATGGATG
Source organism: Allium cepa (assembly GCA_030765085.1). NCBI lineage: Eukaryota > Viridiplantae > Streptophyta > Magnoliopsida > Asparagales > Amaryllidaceae > Allium > Allium cepa. Next base: position 917,383,060 of record CM060931.1, on the reverse strand, counting down.
TGTGTCTGACGTTACACTTTGAGATGCAAAGCTAGTTTCTATCAAATACATTTCTATTGGTGGCGGAGAATTCATTCTCTTAGCTTAACACCCTTCTCTGAGACGTACGAGCTCAGAGGTTATGTAGTTAATGGTTACTAGTGATACATTCCCAATTCGGTAATGTGGCATACGAAGTGCTGCTGATCATTTGTGGATCGAAGCATGGCTTTTGTGAAAAGCGTAGCTTTGTGGACGAGACTTCGTCGAACCTCACACCGCGGAATGGTCGAAACAGGAAGGATGCGGCAAGGTTATAGGGGGTAGCGCCCCTTAGGGTATGTGCATTTCCTGCTGGATAGAAGTGGTATCGTGGTATGGAGCCCAGATACTTAACTTATGTGGATATCGCAAATATATATTACTTTGTGATTGTTGTTGTTGAGGATCCTCAGATAAAGGTTGTTTACAACCGGGGATGGTATACTCGTGTAGTAGTTACCTATTTTTGCAGAGGTAATCCAACCTTTTGTTGGCAGAGATCCGGTTAGGTTCTTAGGGCGTCTCTCTAGAGGCGTACCCATGTAGCCTAGGAAGTTCCTTAGCCTGACCATTTGTTGGAAATCCAAAGAAACAATATGCGCCCTGTACAGTTTTAGTTGTATAACTTGCCATGGAATGTGGCGGGAACCTGCTATTGAACATGGTAGCTATAGTAGGCATAAGTGCGAAATGCCTATGCTGGCTAAGATTAATATTATACTTTCGAAATGTTTTCTGCACTATGCATTAATAATAATATCTAAAGGATTTTGCGTATTATACATGTTTGACTATCATAAGGAGAAATCTCCTCCAATTCTGCGTTTGCATTGTGTGTGTGGTGGAAGGCCTTATGGTAGTTTCATTTTCCAAAAAGCATTGCGGATTTCTTTTAATTCCTTTGTTTTCTTATGGTCAAAAATAACAATTTTTAAGATCTCATATCAGTCCCATGACTGACCTGGAGTTTATTGTTCCCTTTCTAAACTCTAGGTGCCTATAATTTTCTACAGGGCAGCCTAGAGTCAGGTTTTTGTTATTCGGGAGCGAAGTCAGAAAAGAGTTGCTATGGAGATCAGAAGTTGAAGTTGGATGGCGAGACGTATCTCTTTACTATGTAGTATCTGTCGCGTATGGTTAGTGCAAATCAATTTTTATATGGTCAAGTTATAAAGACTGCAAGTGTCTGTATTGTATTGTTGTAAACTCTGATGTTGTATCGTATTAACTGAGATGATTCTTTGTTTTAAAAGATTATTCATTTATCTATTATATTTGCTCCGCTGCGAAATGTGAGATTCTGTTATTATTTCTGTTCTTCTTCTATCTTCTTCTTTTTTTAACCCTAACGGTTCGGTTCTCCGGCATTCAATTGTGCGGCATTTGATACAGTAGACGTATCGATGTCGACTTTCGGGCGTCGAAAAATCGGGTCGTTACAAAGTGGTATCATAGCATTTGGTTAAGCGACAACCTTAGCTCTGTTGGGTGTTACTTATTAGAGATAGAGTCAGCAGAACTCTTGAATGAGTTTGAAAGTAATAATAGATATGAGCGCGTATTTGTTAGTGAATATAAAAAATAGTTTTATATTGTGATGATTGGTTTGTCGAGTGGTATATGGATTCTGGTCGATATAGTCCGTACAACTCTATCGATAGGGATCTCTAAACACTCGTATAGAACAACTCGGCACGATATTGTTTTAAAGTAGGGTAAATGAAATAACTTTACCCAAAACTATTTTGTATATAAAATGAAAATTTTTCCATAAATTATTATGGTATATGGTTGATTATTTGTTAGGAAGTGATAATATTAACAAATGATATTTTCAAATTTAAATTGTAAAGGTGATTTATAATTTAAAATAGAATTCTAGAGAAATATTTGAAAATGTTTTTGAAAAAGATTTGAAATTTGGAAATTTTAGAAATTAAATTCCTTTTTGATTTGAAAATGATTTTCAAAGATTTATGGAAAAATGTTTTGAAGGGATAAAAGCTCTAAACTCTTTTTGGTCGCTGGAGAATAACTTCGGTGATGACTGCAGCATCATCGATGTTCGTTTTCGAGTTTCCAAGAGAGGAATTGCTGTCAAATTATTTAAAATTTGAAGTTGGTTGGAAAACTGGGTTTGGTTTTAGAAATTCAAAAGATAATTTGAATTGATTTCTAAAAATGATTTTTGGAAGATTGAAAAAATTCTGGAATACTATATAAAATATTTATGGAATATCATTAAGTTGATAACTTGTAAAGTTTAAAGTTGTTAAAGTAAAATCTAACTTAAAGAGAAGTTAGATAAAGGTAAATATGGAAACAAAATAAGTTGGACGGAAAATTTAAGTGGAATTAAAAAGTGAAAATTGAATAAAAGAATTGAGATTGAAAAATTAAGTCAAATAAAATGATGATATGTATTCAAAATGAAATTGAAATTTAAGATTTGAGTTAATTTGAATAAATGTGAATTTGAGAAGTCTTATAGACTAAATGGTTGGAATAAAATTTATTAAGATTGAAAATAAAATTATGAATGAATGAATAAATTTACAATTACAAATGAAAGAAAAATTGAATGTTGAAATTCATTTTGAATTTATAAGTAAATAGAACTGGAGTTGGAATTGAAATTGATTTGTGATAAACAAACTGAAGTATTAAACTAAAATTAGTAAGTATAACTAATTGAAGGAGTGATAAAATAAATATGGTTTGAAATGAATTGAATTCAATAAGTATAAATAAAGGGTAAATTGAATTCATATGGAATTTGAAGTCCAGTTTAAATATAAATGGTTATAAACCAAAATAGTGAATTGAATTGTGCTCGGGAATGAACAAAAGAATAAAACTGGAATTGAAACTGAATATTGAAAACCAATTTGAATTGTGTGAAATAAAATGAAGTTGTAAAATTAGTTTGAAGTGAACTAAAGATAATAAAGGTGGAAATAAAAAATGGTTTGAGATGAAATGAATTAGAACTTGTAATTAATTAGTAAAGAAACTAATTTAAAATAGCAAGATGAATCAGTTGTGAATGAAAGATAATTGATAAAATTCAATATTTAAAAGGTAAATAGAATCCAAATAGAATTGAAATGGTAGATTGAATTCAAATAAAAATTGAAAATGTAAGATTAAATGAAAATGGATATATAAATTCAATAGTAAAGTAAAGATGGTATAAGAAGTATATATTGAAGATTCTGTAAAGAAATGTACAATATGTTACTTGAATGTTGTAATTGGATATTATGGATATCAGGATATACAGGTGTGTTAAACACAAAGGATAAATTGGGATTTGATTTTCGAAGATAAAAATTGAATTGCTCGATAAAAATTGAATTTCAGTATGAAATTTGATGATTTTCTTGTCCAGCCGCTTGGCTTTTTGTTTCCTTTTTGAAATCTGATGACCGTAGTGCCATTTTTGTAGTCGTACCAAGCTAGCCGCGCAAAGGAAACGCTGGCAAAAAATTTCGAAAATTTAGGGAGTTAGAAATTTTTTGAGAAAATGTTGGAAATTTGCAATTTGAATTTAAATTTAAATTTGAATCGTTAAGAAAACAATTTTGTTTGGAACTTATAATTGAAGTTGGGAAGTTAGTTGAATTAGTGATGGGTTGTTAATAAAAAAAGATTTGTTTTGGGCAAGTTGATAAAACTATTTGATTTTGGGAAAGTATTAAACGGGTTAAGGATCATTCTTCTTAACTAGTAATTTCGGGACGAAATTCTTTTAGGGGGAAGGATGTGATGATCCAAAAATTTTAACATTTGAAATTGAAATATATAATTAATTTTAAATGTTTGAATGATAGTTTAACTTGAATTTCAAATATCAGAATGAATTTGGCAATTTAATTATTGAATTTGATTATAGAAATTTGGGTAAAATTGTAAATCTTCAATTTGGAGCATGTTAAAAATAATTTGATGGCTTAGAAAATTTATATTGATAATACTGAAGATGATAGAAGCTTCAGAATTGAATTTGAAACCGTTTTGTTCAGTATTGAATTTTATCGTTTAAATCGATATTTAAAAATAGCCGTCCGAGGCACAGACTCGGAATTCGACGAAACCAGTTCCATTGGATCCATAATATTGTATCATTATCGGATTTCAATTTTAGCAGCATTCAAAGTGTCGTTTGGCCGTATGATAAGCAAGCGCGTTGAAATTTATATCGAACTTTAATTTAATAACTGGTTCAAAAAGCTATCTTCTCCATACGATCGAATTTGGACCCGGAACTTTTCCCATTGTGTTCGAAATAGGGGTTTAACATTATAAATGCCTAGCGGCATGTCTCGATCGGAGTTCGAGATTGTAAGCTGCGTGATTCGAAATGATTTGAATTTGAATTTAAATTAAATATGCATTCACAAATTTAAACACGTTTATAACCTTACAGCACGTGTCCTTCCCAATAACACTTGTCCATACGTATAACACGCATCTTAAAAAATAAAAAAATAAAAAAACTATCTCGTTTAAAAATTTCAGAAGAAGAAAACGAAATTCAGAAATCTAGTTCAAATGAAATAAAACAAAATCATGGCCGAGCTCTCCCATCCTTTCCTCTTCTCTATTTTGAAATCCATAGCCGCGTTCCCCCAAAATCCCAAATTAAATAATGGCCGAGCGAATCGAAAAAAGAAAAAAAATTGAAATCGATAAAAATGGCAGCCGATCTTGGGGATGCGTGAGTTCACGAGTGACTTCGAGGCGGCCTGGGAATCGTTCGAAGGGGATTTTGGGCTCGAGTGGATCGTGTGTTGTAGACACGTGCGCGAGGTAGGTTCAAGGGGTGGCTCTGGCTTTGGAGGGTTCGTCAATGGGAGGCGATATGTGGTGGAAGTCGCGATGGTTTCTGGAATTGCATGCTCGAGCAGGTGGATAGCAGCGATGTTCACGAGTCGATGGCGACTGCGATCTGGAGGGGTCGCGACTGCAGCAGCTCGCGCACGCATTGCGATGTGTTTGCATTCGTCGTGGATGAAATCGACTTCGATTTTGACAGATGAGGTAAATTATTTTATTTTCTTCGATTTAAAATAAAATTATGTACGTGTAAATATAAATATATACATGCGGAAAAATATTTACAGAAAAACAATTCTGTTTTTAATATATATATATATATATGTATATATATAGTTTAAGATGAAAACAGAAAAAAAATAGTAATAAACCTACACTTATTTTATTTTATATAGGAACAGCTAATATGTATGTATATATATAATCTTGGAGATATATAAGTTTATTTTTGTAAATCTATAACTTATTTTTTTTTGTAAGTATGTTATATTTTTAAAAGAAATTAATACATGCATGTTTAATGTAGGGGTAATTTCAAGGAAGATATTTATAAAATATGAATTATATCCATATAAAAATATACATACTTTTAACTTATTAGTTTACTTTTTTAAAATAATAAGTTTTGGTGATTTATTCATTTTATTTACTTGTTTAAATTTTCTTAGTTACTAAAAGATTTTTAAAGGAAAATTTATTGGTTTAAAATTCAAGATACTAGTTTAAAATAAAAATCATTTATTAATTAAATTTACTAAAAGGGAAATAAATTATTCGATTAGTTCGAGTATTAATAAAATCATATAATTATTTTATACAAGGTTAAAATCATGAAAACAAGCTGGAATGGAACCAGAATGGAAATGAGTTGGAATGGACAACAAAATAAAAGGTGAGATCGTCTCACTCAATCGCTGATTTAATTTTTATAGTTAAATTTAAAATTGATTGATTGTGTTCTTGAATAATTAATTTATTATTAGTTATATTAGTTTAGACCCTATGCGCCGCATAATAGCGGAGGTTATTATATTAAACCCATATACCGCGATATTCCACCTTGAAGTGGAATTGGTATTATATATGTATTTGGAGTTGTTGATTTCCCGCATTATATAGCGGATGAGACCCTATTGCGCCGCATAATAGCGGATAATATTTTATAAATTCCATATACCGCGATATTCCATCTTGAAGTGGAATGGGTATTTAATTGCTGTGCTAATATCTATGGATGCAGGGAAACAGGTTGGAGGGATCCAACTGGATTCCTCAAATATTTAATTTGTTTTGTATGTTGTGTGATGATTATTTATAATCTGTGTGTGATTATTTGTGATTGAAACCGTTGAAGGCTGTAATTTAGCCAAACATATTTTTGATATCATAGGATACCAGGAATATGAAATTGGATTTTTGTAAATTAAAGTAGAAAAACCTAGACCGTTACCATCAAAGTATTAAAGTTGATTTTTATAATCCGATCGAATTAATTCCAAAATATGGGAAAATATTTTAATAAAGGAATTTCGAGTAATGTTGTTTAATAGTTGAAGAAATTATTTAAGATACGTATTTTAAACATTTGAAAGAGATAAAAGAATTTATTTCAAAAGGAAATTAGTTTATAAATTTAACTTAGAGTTGAAATTAATTTTAGAAAACGATTCGGGAATTAATTTGGAGTTAGAATAAATCTTACGAATCGATTTGGAAATTTGGTTAGGTGTTTTGGAAATAATTTGGGAAATCAATTTGAAATTGATTTGATATTGGAAAATTAATTTGGGAAATCAAATTGGAATTTGATTTTGTGTTTGAAATAAACTGGAAATCAATTTGGGATTTGATTGGGTTTGAAGATGATATTTGGGAATCGATTTAAAATTCGTACATCAGTTGATGTTTGGAAATGTAAATTCACAACGGGAATTTGTAAAGAAAAGGGAAATTGTTTAAAAATAAATGTTGGTTTATTTTTAAAATGTGGAAAGAAATTTACAAATTGGAATGTAAATTAAAATAAGTCAAGAAGATTTATTAATTTATTGGAATGGACCATTTTGTAATGGAAAAAAAATTCTTCCCTGGAAAGCCAAGTATATTTTTAAAATAGCTTTTGAATAAAATTTAGAAGTTTTAGATTTGGTTTTAAAATAATATTGTTGGAGAAATTTGTTTGGAAATTGTTTAAAGTAAAAATTTATTTAATTAATTATATAAGGGATTATTTTAAAATTTTAAATTGATATTTGATTTAGGAAATAGTTATTTAAATATTTATACTCTATGTGTTATATATTAATTGTGTGATATCCAGTCAGGTTCATAAGGCTTAAATTATATATGTTATTTAGTAGCTTGATTTTATTAAATTTGATTCGCAATTTGCTTTTGAATTCAAGTAGTATGAATTTAAAGATTAACAAATGAAAATAGCCTCAATGGTCTTTCTGTTTTACGCATTTTTTATTTTTCTTCCTATTTTAGAATTAAGTGGACTATACCTATAACCTCAGTGGACTTACTCTGCCAACATTGAATTTTTAGGGTTAAACACTAAATTTGACATAATATTTAACTACATTGTAGGAGCCTTGGATATAGAATAACATTGGTAGATAAAGTTGCTAAATTCATGTTAATTTAATTGATATTTCATTGGATCTTGGTACAATACCAAATGCCTAGAAATTAAAGTTAATGATTTTGCAAATTATTTAATGTCATAAGGTTCTTTAAAGAAAATTAAGGTCGGGTTTAGCCTACCCTTCTTTTAAGTTTCCATAAGCTTGGTCCATAATTAGTGTCGGTTCAATTGCAATATTAGGCACCTTCAACCCATAAACCAAATCAGCAAGACTTCACTTCCAACGCCTAAACCCGCAACTTTAGCCAAAACTAGTTTGTTTAATAGCATAACATGTGCATTCCATTATGTATGAGATAAATTGGCCGTGGCTCCTTTATGAAAATCTTTCACATTGGTTGGTTTGACTATCATTAAACATTCTTAATTCATAGTCGACTTAGTTTATGTGGAAAAAGTTGAACATGGATATGTCATCACAATAGAATAACTATTATAAGGTAAAAATATCAAAATCAAGCATGAAATCCATAAACTACATTGGTATAAATATTAATAAATATCACAAAAGAGTTTGAGCTAATAAATATCAAAATATACAAGTAATGTATTTTTATCAAACATAGTTTTAAGAATAGAACAACTAGTGCTAACTTGGAAATTGCCTACATGTTGCTACTAGTGTATGTATTATGGATGCAAAAGCTACAAATGTGATAATGGTGAAAAATATGGTACGAGTGCTTTGTTCTAGAAAAAGGGATGAAAAAATTAAATTATTTACTACATCTAAAGGGGTTGCTAGCTAATTAAAAAATCAACAAGGTTGTTTATTATTATACATAGGAAAGTGAAGGATGATGCGCACTAAATGATAAAAATATAATGACATAAACACGAATTGATCATAATAATAATTTTGGATTGTATAGCTGTAGGGTCTCTATGTCTAAGCAACCATTAATAATTTATATAAACTGGAAATGTTGTACGAACTTCAATTTCGTAATGGTTTGAGAACATATATAAATGGAAGAAATGGTCCCTTGAGGCCATTTCTAATCCTTTTGGAATATCTAATTTATCAAATACAATGCTAGATTGTCCTTTTTCGAGTAAATGATTAGCTAGAAGCATATTGTGATATATTGTATGGTTTGATCTGTAATAAAAATATCAAATTAAATCATGGACTATAATATATTAAAAATATAAATTTTCTTAGGATGTTAAGTACCAAAAGGAAATCTTAAAATTATAAAATTAGATTTAGTATAGATATGTCTTATGTATGAAACTATGAACCATAATATGCTTAGGAAGTTAATTTATGCAACCAAGGTTTGATGGGGATCTCAAATGCCTAACCTAAGAAATAAGTATCTTCTGTTGACACAATTATGTTAGATTTTAGTCGTACAATATTTCCATAATAAAGAAGATTTTGAAGATATTTTGAGTTAATGTGGATCTTTGATTCAAATATGCTGTCTCTTTTATTATATTAAGGAAGGCAATGATTTATCTACATAAGAAGGAGAATTATTTTGAAATAAGGAAGTAATCAATCAATTCCCTAATCAGCTGATTAAAGAAGGCATTTTATCACACGCATGTAAATTGGAAAAATGAAATGGATAAACATTTCCTATTTGAATAGAAGAATTGATGAGTGTTGATTTATTATAATAAATCAATTACTTCAATCCTAAATAATAATATCTATACCAAGATAGTCATTCTTTAGAGATTTAATAATCCTCTCGAGTTGTATTTTTTATATTGTTCTTCTTAGCCTCTTAATCTTATAATTTTCTTTTCTCATAAAGTAATAAAGTCTTCTCTCCGCAAATGGATGTATATTATTTTGCTATAGTGGAACCACAATAAATCTTGTATGTGATATTCTTTTTCATTTCTGTAATTTTGATTTGTGATTAACTATTTTGAGATATTTGTTTTCTATTTGTTCTACTTTACCATCAACACGGTCCTCTTTTCCACTGCATTTAGAGTGTCAAAAATTCTCAACGGTCTAGTATCAAAGCTATTTTGCTGTTGAAAGAAGGTATTAAGCAGTATGGCAGAAGATGAAGATACCCCAATTAAAGCCAGACCCTACGTTAGGGGATCTTATGCGTCGTTGGGATTTCAATTGGCAATAGAGAAGTAGAATTGGGATAATGACTTTGAGAAGTGGTGATGGGGAATAAAGGTTGTTCTAAGGAGGAATACGGTTCATCGAGTTGTGTTTGACACTAGAAATTACCCATTGATATTTCAGTCATGGAGGAGGAGATAGAAGAATGGGATTTTACTACTCTACAGTTAGCCACATGATAAAATGCTATATTGGAGATTAATAATGAAACCACTACAAGAGGAATTTGGGTCAAGCTGAATAATTTCTGTTGGAAGAAGTCTCTCACAAACTGTTTGACTCTGGTGAAGATAATTTTCATCATGAAGCTAAGAGAGGGTACTTCAATGAAGGCACATCTTGATTTCTTCAATGATCTTTTGCTGAAGGTTAAGACCACATATTTGGAGGTGGACGAAGAGGAAAATACAGTGATTCATTTGTGTTCGGTTTTGGAGCGTTACACATGTTTCGCTAACGGTCTGATTTATGAAAGTGACACTTTGATAGTAGAATATGTGAAGTCAGGTCTTCTATTTGAAAACTTGAGAGATCATATGAAGGAGATGAGTAAAGATAAAGAAGGAAGTAGGAGTCATTGTCTATTTGTTAAGAGGGGAAGAGAGGAGAAGAAGAATTGTAATTCTAGAAGGCCTTCCAAGTCTAGGAAACTTGAAAATGGTTGGAGAAGAAAGTCGAGAGATGGGAAGTGCTACCTCTATAAGAAATCGGGTCATTGGAACAGAGTGTCTAAATATTAACAGGAAGATGATGGATGGATCTTTAGGGATTATGGTGGAGATGGTTGTATCTAACAATTTAGTGACTGCAGCGGCTTCGGATGTATCAAACCATTGGGTGCTTGATTCTAGGGCGTCGTTTCATATGATGCCAAATAAGGATTACTTTAGCTCTTTTGTTGGAAAGGAGGGAAATACAACTATAATGGGAAATAATGCTTGTCGTAGAGCCATGGGAGAGAGTATAGTATGGATTTTCATATTTGACGGAGTGATTTACACTTTGACTGGTGTCTGCTTTGTTCCTGGTCTTCAAGTCTTTAATGTCTTGTGGCAGTTGGGATCCATGGGATAAAACGTGACTGTAGAGAAGGATAGTTTGAAGGTTACTAGGGGTGCACTAATTCTGATTAAAAGAGATGTGTTCCAAAATCTATATATGCTGAAGAGAACCATAGTACTTAGGGAGTCTTGTGTTGAAGTAGATAGATCTTATGTTTTTATAATGCTCCACCTTTGTATCCATATTACCTAAGAATGTTATAAGAAATATTGTCGAGTGATACAGAGAATAAGACTAGTTAGGCGCGACCATCCGTACTATTGCTTTGAGCGAGTATCGAGACATCGAATTATAAGACAAAAATTTTCTTTCATGTGTTACAGGTGGTAATTCAACATATCTGATCCAAGTACAAAACAATAATATACAATGTAGTATACAACACAGAATCAAATGTTGCAACGGAAATGAAACACATCAGTTACTTCTTTAAAATGTAAGTCTACAAAATGAAATACTAGGCTTACATATACAAATATATACTTATACAAACCATGATAGGTCTAAAAAAATATACAAGTCATCCCAAGCCTACACTACAGTCAAATATACACAAGTATACATATAAAACTAACATCTCAAAAGTGAACTCTATCACAAAGCTACCACTTCATTTGAAACAAGGTAAGGGAAAATCAAACTCAAAAAAAGCAAGGCAAGAAGAAGCTGAGGCAACCTGGAACTTAACAATATACATGACCCGTCGACCAGTTGGTGCCTAGAATGCGTGTTCATGCGCTTTTGGCTCCCCATCGTCGACGTTTATCACTTTAGTATGACTCCAGTTCATTTTGGCGACCCATATTTGCAATACAAACTATGAAAACACACATGCATTCATAGGCAATGCGATTAAAGCAAACTGAACATAGAAAAGGAGTTGAAATTGATTTACAGTAAATAAATTTGACATAGAAAGCAGTTCAAATTTGCAACTATAGAAACCACAGAATTATCACTTCAATTCTCAACCATCCAATATGAAATTACAACAGCATACAACAAGAGATTTAGAGATAGGTTTTGTGAGTGATTAACTCACCTTTTCTCTTCCTCCATTTAACAGCAATTAAGACAATAACAACTTATTATTTCTCAAACTAGCCAAACCCTAAAACAACTCAAACTTAAAGCAAACTAACAACAAATATTATACACTGTAAACTGAAATCACTCGATTTAAAAGATAGAATAGGGTTTCCAAATCATTACCTTGATTATTAGCCTCTAAAAATTTTTAATTTGCAAGAGGGTTGAAGAGGTTAGATTTTTGGGTCTAGGGAGGAACTTGATTTCTTACTCTCTGTTCACTGTAAGTTCAAAAAAATGAACGTACAATATAAGAGAAAGAGGATTTTATCCTTAGCTAAATGGGCTTAGGTTTAGGAACAAATACAATAAGAAAATAAAATCTTTATTTTAAAAGAACACTTTCTCTTTTTATTTATCTAATAACTTGATTTTTATGAAATAAAAGGTTAAGTGTTTAAAACATTATTTTAGCCCAACTTATAAAAACAACTCCTCAAAGAATTTAAATACATAAATAGCTTATTTTCTAAAAGAAGTCTAAAAATCTCAAATTCTATTTTTTTTAAATAGAAGATTCAAGTCAACTAATTATCTTCTTTTCAACGTAAATTCTAAATTCTGCAATTCCAATATTTCACAAATTCTAATAGTACTCAATCTCCAATTATTTAGAATTCATCTTTTTTTGAAAATTATTTTTTTATAAAGAATACAAACACAAAATTAATGATTTAATTTTTTTAATTTAAATCACTATTTATTTTTGTTTAATCAACCCAAAAATTTGGGTTGTTGCAGATTTCCTCTCTTAAAGAAATTGCATCCACGCAATTTCCTATTCAGAGAAAGTCTATAATATACCCTTAAAAATTTAAGTTTTAATTCTTCTCCAACATTAAAATTTAAACAAGCATCACTAGAACAAAACATTGATTTTAACGAAACTCCAGCAATATCAAACAATAATTTAATTCAACCTATGAGTTCACCAAAAATCAACTTATCATTCATCCTTTATTTTCTAGATTGAAAATAAGTTCACATCAATATTTCACATTCTTATAAAATATTACGCCTTTTATAGTTTAAAATTCTGACTAAGTAAGATCTTAAAAAGATATCCATCTTATTTAAATCTTTTAGAATAAGAATGTGAAAACACTATATAAAGACTTACTTTAATTTACATTTTTACTTATGTTCTCAAACCAATGAAATTCTCTTTCTTTTACTAAATTATTTAATCTATTGATTTTTCGTAGATTTCCTATGATTAAAAGAAAATTTAATTTACTGTAAGTCATATCCTTATACTCAAACTCATTATAAAAATCTCTTCTCTTGATTTACAAAAGGACTTCTATAATCTCATTTATTTTGTAAAGTTATTTGAATTTGAAACATCTTCTTTCATTTGCCATGCCAAATTCAACAACCATCATAAAAATAACAATCAACTTGAAATAATAACAATCATCAAACATATAAGAGATTTATGAACAACACTTTGCATGTCCAACACTAGAGGCAAGCGCTTTGCTTGTTAGAACAAATGAATGCTATTCGTAAGTCTAAATAAGGCTAGCACATTTCAAGTCCGACAAAAGCAATCACTTTGCAAACTATAGTAATAATCACGCACTTCATATGCTAACACAGATTGACATGCACTTCAAACATCGAATAAGACAAGCACATCGCAAGTCAGATTCATAAGCTAAATGGGCTTGGGTTTAGAAACAAACCCAATAAGAAAATAAAATCTTATTTATTTTAAAAGAAAACTTTCTCTTTTTATTTATCTACCAACTTGATTTTTGTGAAATAAAAGGTTCAGTGTTTAAAACACTATTTTAGCCCAACTTAGAAAAACTACTTCTCAAAGCATAAAAGTGCATAAATAGCTTATTTTCTAAAAGAAGTCTAAAAATCTCAAATTCTCTTTTATTTAAAATAGAAGGTTCAAATCAACTAATTATCTACTTTTTAACTTAAATTCTAAATTCTACAATTTTAATGTTTCACAAACAGTAATATTACTCAATCTCATAACCATTTATAATTCACCATTTTAAAACAAATTAACTTTTATATAAAGAATATGAACACCAAATTTATGATTTAAATTCTCCAATTTAAATAATTACTTATTTTAATTTAATCAACCCAATGTTGCAGCTTTAGATGCCACAAGACTTTAGCATCTTAGATTGGGTCATATTTCGAAGAAAGGCTTGGCGTTGCTTCATAAATGGAAGATGATCAAAGGAGAAAGCTTCAACGAGATAAATTTCTACTAGGAATGCATGTTAGGTAAGTAGACAAAGGTATCTTTTGGAGTCAGACGATCGAAGAGAGTACTGATTATGTACATACCGATGTCTAGGGACTAGTGGCCATCGTTTCCATCGGGGAGCAAAGTATTTCATTTTCTTTGTCGATGACATATGACGAAGGCCAAATCAGAAAGTTTTTAGAAGTTTAAATCTTGGAAGGCATAGTTAAGAACTAATCTGGTTGCAAGGCGAAGGTGCTTAGATCTGATAATGGCGATGAATTTGTCTTTGGGGAGTTCCTCGATTTTTCTAAGCAACGTGGCACTCAGAGATATTTCGCTACATTTAGATATCTGCAATCCATTGGATGTGCTAAGAGGATGAATTGGCATGTACTTCAGAAGGTCCGTTGCTTAAGGTTAACTACGGGCTTATCCATAGCCTTTTGGTCTGAGGCTTTGTCAACTGCGGCACATATTATAAATTGAATTCCCTGCTAAGCCATAGATAGGAAGATTCTAGAAGAAAAGTGAATAGGTAAAGCAGTGCATCTTATCTATTTTTTGCACATTTTGGTAGTCTTGTACATGTGCACCATACAAGTGATGATAAATCGGAGGCTTGAGCATACAAGAGCATATTTATACAATAAAAAGATGGGGTCAAAGGGTATCAAATACCTAGTTGACAGGAAGATTGTACATTCCAGACGTGTTACATTTATGAGTCTGCAATGTTCTAGTATAAGGAAGATTTTAACCACCACGTTAGTTGATTCTGATAAGCCTAAGGAGATGGAAGTAGTTCCTACATTTCGGCCTAGCAGTAGAGTTTAGCCATTGTTGATAGAAATGAGGATATAGTTAATGAGACATCAGGGAGTAGTCTAAAGTTCCTTCAAGTAGTGTTGGAGATGTGCATGAAGCTAGAGGAAGTTCAACTTAAGATGGAGCTAAAATGATTTTAGGAAATATTATGCATACTCGAGCAAGTCGTAGGACTATTAGGCTGCCCGAAAAGTATAAAGATTAGCCATATGCAAACCTCAGCTTTGATGATCAGTTTAATTATGCCCTACATGTGGGTCATGATGGTCCATTTGACCTTGAAGAAGTCATAAAGTCGAGTGAAAGCTCGAAGTGGATTTGCACTATAAAGGAGGAGTTGCAGCCTTTGAAGAAGAACATGACTTGGGATTCAGTACTACATCTTTAGGAAAACCGATCAATAGGTTGCAAATGAGTGTTTAAGGTGAAGGATGATAGGAAATACAAGACTAGATTAGTTGCAAAAGGGTTTCATTGAGGAAGATAATGTAGTATGATGAGATATTTTTTCCTATACCGAGACATACCTCCATCCGTATTTTGCTTGCCACAATTGTTATTCAGGACTTGGAGTTGAAGCAACTTGATGTGAAAACCACTTTCTTGCATAGTGAACTAGAGGAGACCATTTACATGAAGTTGCTAAAAGGATTTGTTTTAAGTGGGAAAGAAGATTGGGTTTGCAAATCAAAAAAGTATCTTTATGGACTTAAACAGTCGCTTAGACAATGGTATAAAAGATTTGATTCTTTTATGCTCTCACTTGGTTTTGATCATAGTATCAAGAATGCATGTGTTTATTTTAAGCATTTCAAGAACGGTAATTGGGTGTGTTTTCTCATGTATGTGGATGATATGTCAATTTTTTCTAAGTATAAAATTGCAGTCGATGGATTAAAGTTGATGCTAAAGGTGGAATTCGAGATGAAAACCCTCAAGAAGCAAAGAAGATTTTGGGTATAAAATCCAAAGAGATAGTAAGTTTGGACTTTTGATACTCACTCAAAAGGAATATTTTCAAATGGTGCTTGTTTGGTAGAGTATGGAGGAAGCAAAGGCAATTAGTACACCCATGTCTTTCAATACACAACTTTCTAGTAAAGGCTCTCTGATCTTGGAGAAAGACAGGGCTACATGGTGAATGTGACCTATGTGAGTGCAATTGGTAGCTTGATGCATTCTATGGTTTGCACTAGGCCTAACAGTGCAAAGGCCATTGGATTGGTTCGTAAATATACGATCAGTTTGGGAAATATGCATTGGGAGGCGGTGAAGTATATTTTTAGATATCTTAGAGGAACTCCAGATCATGGGCTTGTTTTTGGCCATAGAGATAGAGATTTCACCATGATGGATATTATGATTTTGACAATGTCGAGGATAGAGATTGAAAGAAGTTAACCTTAGTTTATTTGTTTATTCTTGGTGGGATAACTATTAGTTGGAAAGAAAAGTTGCATATGATAGTTGTTTTGTCTACTATAGAAGCAGAGCTGATAGCTGCTTTTAAAGCAGCTAAGGAGGCACTTACTTGAATTAGTTGATATATGATTTGGGCTTCGTATATGATGGAGTTTTGCTGAGTTTTGATTATAAAAGTGCAATTCACTTAACTAAAAATATGGTTTTAATCTCAAGGATAAAGCATATAAAGGTGAGAGGTCCTTTCTTGTCTCGATGAATGTAAGGAAACTAGTTAGTCTTTAGAAGGTTCGCATAGAGGAATACGCAACAGAAGATTCGTCTTCAGATTGGTTAGTAGATATACGATAGTTCCTTTCTTGCCTGTTGGAAAGTTCGAGCATGGTTCGAGTTTGATCTGATTATTGAGGTGCTAGGTGCCACATTGTGGCATATAGAAAGAATAAGTTAGTAGATGGAAACATTTTTTTCCATTATGGAGATTGATATGTCCTACATGGAGATGGTACTTTCAACATTTTATTGGCCGGCAGTGGCCTTGTCGGAGTTGTGTCGACAAAGTGTAATGGGTGACGATCATGCTAAAGCTCACTGGAAAAGTATTCATGGTGCCTTGCCCGTGAGTTTCTTGGAGTATGAGGATGTAGGTGGAGTTGGTAGGATTGTGTGGAAATATAATATGAAGGTGGAGACTGTAAGATTTCGGTGATACTCCATATTAGAAAAGACTTTGGAGATATTTTGAGTCAATGTGGAATTATGACTCAAATATGCTTCCTCTTTCTTTGTATTAAAGAAGGTGCTAATCTATCAACATGGAAGAAGAATTATTTTGTAAGAAGGAAGAAGTCAATCAATTTCCTAATCAGTTGATTATAAAACGCATTTTATTAGACGCATGCAGAGTAGAGAAAATCGGGAGAATGAAATGGATAAACCTTTCTCATTTGAATAGGAGAACTGATGAGGCACTTATTTATGACCATAAATCATTTTCTTCGATCCTAAGTAATAATCTCTATATAAAGATAACCATTCTTCGGAGATTTAATAATCCTCTCAAGTTGTATTTCTTTATATTTCTTCTTATTAACCTCCATTATCAATCGCATAATTTTCTTTTCTCATAAAGTAATAAAATCTTCTCTCTCTAAGTGGATGTACAATATCCCGTGATAGTGGAACCACTATAAATTTTATGTGTGATTTTCTTTTCTATTTGTGCATTTTTGAGCCATGATTGTTTATTTTGGGATACTAATTTTCTTTTTGTTCTATCTCTATACATCAACACGTTCCTATTTTTTCTACTGCATTTGGGTGTTAATCCAATTTTACCTAACAAATTAAATAACCATCAAAGTGAAGGCCGACACCACAAATTATATAAACAAAATATATTCAAACTTAAACTAGAGACCATGGTGATCTAAAAACCTAACACAATTATAAAACAAACTTCAATAACTCCTTCCCCTTTAAAATCTAAACAGTCATTTAAACTTGAAAAACTTCCAAAGAAGATGACTTTCTTATTTTTGCAAGAACCCGAATATAGTTACTTTAAATTTTCTACTTTAAAAAAGTCTTCGTTGAAGATTTTGTATTCACTCTGAAAAAAGAAACCAATTAAACTCTAGATTATGAAATGAACCTCTGAAAACAAAACTGATATTCTTTTTAATTACACTGGACAAAGGGAAACAAACTTGAAAAAATGGATCGACTGTAGCGGTGAGTGCTAAAGGGGACATCTGCACTAAAGCTTCAACTAATGGCAGTTTTTACAATAACCATAGAAGGAAGTGCCTAAAGGTTAGAGTGAATGGAAGTTCATATTAAAAGATCATAGTTAATCAATTAAAAACTATCACAAGGTACATACCTTATAATTGAATAACACTTAAGTGAGTCGACAAAAGTGAAAATTCCCGTGGTTGCTTACCAGACCACCCTATTTGTAGCATGAACCATTTACAACACTTCTTTAGAAACAAAAAGATAAAAGAATACGAGATTTAATAAAAAGAAGAGGTGTTTATTTTGTGAGTGCATAATATGGTGAGTTAATAATTAATCGAATCAGTGGGAAGAAAGCTAAGAAATAATTTAGTGATATAACTTGAACCTTTATCCTCTATTTGTTCAATGGCTAAACGATGCATGTGGGCAAAAGTTGGATAATTACACCTTGAGAATATAACATGGTGCTCCTATTGGTTACTTCAAAAGAAAATAGGAGATTAGACAAGGTGATCTCCTGTATGGATACTTATACATCAGTTTAGGAAGTGCTGAATCTCTTACTACATCTACTAAAAAAATAAATGGATCTACATTCTATGTGTAACTATCCTTATATCACTAACCTATGTTTTGTTGATGATATTATTGTCTTTACCAAACCTAATGCTAAGTCTTTATTGTCCCTCGGAAACACCCTTGAAGAATTCAAACTAATGACTGTCCTATTAATTAGTCCAAATCTAGCTTATTAATTGGTGCATTGTCTGATGCTTTAAAAGACAGTAGGATACATCACTCGCGATTCTCTGAAATGCCCAACGAGTCCTCTTATTTAGGGGGGTTCCTATTTGAATTTGACTATGGGAGAGACAACATGATGCTATGGAAGACCATGTCTAACTCTTTACACACTCTAAACAAATTAAAGGCTATATGAATAATTGATAATGACATATGCATGCTATGTGTGGTTGATCAAGAATCTAGCAGCCACATATTCTTGGAATGCAGTTATGTTTTCATCACTTGGAAAAGCGTACTGATATATGCCAATCTTGAAACACCAAACCACAATTCATCATATTAATGAACATGCTTTTCCATGCTATTAGTTGAAAAACTCAAAAATTGATGTGGGACCCGTTTCTTCGACTCTGGAAAATCGATACTAATACATCCTCAGTATTCATATGCCGTAAATCTAAGTGCTAGAGGAGCAGATTCTCAAGGATAAGAAAGAAAAATACAGACAAAACAGAATCTCACATATATTATTTCAATAAAAACTTTACAATGGAAATTAAAATACATTTATCAGAGTTAAAAACATGGATAGTAATAAATTTCTATCGTTACAAATGCAGAATACTATAGTACAAGAGTTTGGTGGAAACAAACAAAAATCTTCAAAAAATCTTCTAACTCTGTGCTTTGAGCTCCATCCAGATTTCTCCGAAA
Source organism: Allium cepa (assembly GCA_030765085.1). Taxonomy (NCBI): domain Eukaryota; kingdom Viridiplantae; phylum Streptophyta; class Magnoliopsida; order Asparagales; family Amaryllidaceae; genus Allium; species Allium cepa. The sequence goes on along the minus strand of CM060931.1, from coordinate 917,363,626 downwards.
CTAAACCTGTCTGCTAGGCTGTTTGGGAAAATTAGGGAGCCCGGAGTTTAAGGAAAGGGAAAAAAACTCCGGGCCAATCACGAAACTGGTGTGAGAACTCAATATGCATTTTGAAAACCAAAAAGGTATCTCGTAAAACCACACCACACATTAACATGGAACATATTTTTACCTTATGATAACCAAATCATTATTATGTAAAATCACTTGATATTATTTTTAATGACATATATTTAAAACATTTGCAAGTAAACTTACTAATCTTAGATGAAATAGGTACCATTATTAAATTCCATCATACTAGGCTCTACAAACAAAAAGACAGGCTCTTATTGGAGAATGGATTTCCATACACATGACGAGGTAAAGGAACTACCTTCCGGTAGTACATCTCTAGAGAAATTTACCGAGGCCCAACTGATGGTCATGTACCAACATGAGACTGGCCAACCTCTTCCTAAATAATATTGAATATGTCATCACCCCGTTCATTACCGACCTATCCGAGTGCCCTCATAGCATACATCCACATAAATTTAAATTTGAATGTCATAGCGAGTAGAAATATATCTAGAATGGGATGATCATACCCTAATAGTTGCGAACTACATAGCCTTGCCGCATCCACCCTATTTCTGTCATTTCCGCGTGTGAGACTTGAGGTAACGATTACCTATCACATAGCACATCATCTTTCTTTGAATGTCACACTGCCATTCCTTCGATCCCTATTGACTTCCACAAACATACAACCTTCGAGCTCATACGTCCTAGAGAAGGGTGTTAAGCCAAGAGAAGTTGCCTTCTCCACCACTAAATAGATGTACGTTTACGATGATAAATCTCAAGAATGCAGTATCAAACATCCATCCATACAAGTTCATTTTGGGATTGAATGAAACCGAAGGCACTCTCCTACTAGATCCTATCGGGAAATAACCCTAAATTAGTAGTGAAAAGTCCTTGCAACTTAAAGAGTTTCAAAAATGAAGGGACCACTACTACTTTAGTATTTGGAAGCTAACCAGAATTATCCACAAGCAGTCCTTTCATCCGAAAGATCTTTGGTTTTCATCCTTTATTCTCTCCATCAGGTCTTTATTTTTCGAATGCATACATTGGTTCGAAGTGGTCTTCAGATAGGAATTACCTTCAGATCCGAACCCCGTTCCTTCGAACCATCATCGATAAAAAGAGGTATTGTTAATAGAGAATTATACGGAATTTTCGAAACATTTTCAAATAGATATACATTTTCAAATAGAATTATACGATATTGTTAATAGAAATACATTTTCAAAACATCCTCTCCGATATATACGGAATTATTAAACCTCTCTTATCAAATCCTTTGATTACTTAAAACCCTTTTCAAATTTGGAATAATTCAAAATCATTTCATTTTTCACTGAGAAAAACATTTCCAAAATAATTTCATTTAAATCTTAACAAAGATTTCTTAATTCAAGAATTTATAATTTTGATTGAGTTAAAACCATGTTATCAAAGATATCAATCCAAAACCAGTAATTATTAAGTGAGAAGAATCTATAGAAATCATCTAATTCTATTCAATATCAATTTCCTATTCAACAAATACTATGGGCTGAATAACAGTGAAATCACCGTTTAAATTCCACGAATACTATGAGTTCCCTCTTTGGGCTTTAACACCGAGTACAAGAAGATTATCTCCATAAAATCTAAGTTGTTTAAATCTGGAAAATATTATTCTTTATTCTTTGAAAAATTTTAATCTGAGTAAATCAGTTTTACTATCCCATCTATCGGGCTAGGCAGATAATCGGGGAGAGCAGGAAACTGTTTTTCAAAACGCAAGCCTAGACACTACCTCTTTCACACCCATAAGGCGGTCAAGTAATTTGATCGACTCTAAATCATTTAACATACTCTACTAACTTTTAATTATTTTTTTGACCACTTCCTTCAAATCACCTTTAAAATATTTTGTTAATCATTTGAATCATCTATCAAAATATTTGGGAAAGAACCGTTAAGTTTGAAACCATATTACAAAAGTTATTGAAAAGTACTACAGAAAAGTGCTGCGCAAAATGATTTTTTTAAGCTATATTGATCAAAACGACTTTTTATCATTTGAAAATTCATTTTTATAACTCAAATCACTTTTAAAACATTTTAAGAATTTATTTCATATATTTATACAATTTTAAAACATCATTTTCAGATAAATCCGGTTTTGGACTTCGAACTGCAAAATCACGATTTTTCAAAAACTATTTTTTTACCCATGTCTCAAAATCTACTTATCGGAATTTGGATTTTCTTTATTCGTTGGAAAACTATGGATATAATAGTTCGTAAAATTCTTATCCAGAAGAATTTCAAGCTACTAACTTTTACACTTTTTTGACTTTTATGATGTGAAATCATGAACTACCATCACGCGACTCGCCTTTTTGATTAAATTTTCCTTTCTCATTCAAACTTCACCAAACCACTTTCAAATGTTTATAAAAAAATTCAAACTCATTTTAAATGATTTTTAAAAAGGTTCAACATTCCATACACACCATTCCATTAATTCAAGGAAAGTGATTTCCGTTGCGCTTATTGACGTGTATTTCCATGACTTGCATATATTTTCAATATTCATATGAAATAATCAAACTTAATGATCAAAGTATATTGAACATCCATTTGCAAACATCATATCATCATTCAACATATAATATAATAGTTTAGGAGTTCTCACCTTTATTTTCCCTTCGAGCTAATAGAAAATCGGCTATAGCTCCACTACGATCAAACCGAAACAAACGAAACCAAGCCTACAACCTAAGAGAGAACTTGGCCTAGCCTTGATGGTGATGGTGCTCACGGCCAAGGCCATGGTGGGTGGTGATCATGGGCTTTGGAAGTGAAGAGGAGGTGTTTCAGACTAGTTTTGAAGTGGGTTGATATTATAAGCTAGTATATACTTTTTTCTTTTTCTTTTTATTTGTTATATTTTTTCTAACTTTTATAAAATATTTTTCAATGAATAAGAAGCCATTAAAAAGATCTTTGAAGCTTGAAAAAAGAGAGGAAGAAGAAGTGGAATGGTATTAAGAATTTGTGAGAAAATGGGTGGCATTTATAGGAAAAACCTTAGAATAAATATTCAATTTCATAATTACCTAAATAACCCTAGCCCACACACCTCCCCCGGCCTCTAGCACATGGATCCCCCCAAAGCCATGTGATGGTTGATATGAGGTGGTGGTGTGGTACAATGAAGTGATGTTTGCTTTATGGTTACTTAAAGGTTAAGCTTAGGAATTATTAAATCATTTTTGTGATATATATATATATATATATGTATGTATGTATGTATATGTATGTATGTATGTATGTATGTATTTATGTATGTATTTATGCATGTATGTGCATGTTATCATGTTCATGTGACATATATATATATATATATATATATATATATATATATACACACACACGTACATGTAGGTGCATAATACTTCGAACGTCCTCGAACAACTTTTGTTCTTAAACCGTTGAAATTCGGATAACCGATTATCAGTCACGTTTTCACTTATTCGTTAACGTACATATATTTGTAAACAAAATTCAAAAATAAATTTCTGATCATTTTAAACTAATTAAAATGATCTAATTATAATTATAACACCATATAAATTAATGTTAGAAATTATTTACAAATTGCTATTATATCGATAAAGCGTTATCGATTTTTTCTTATATTTTCAAATCAAATATACATCTTTATAAATCTATTATAAATGATTCATTATCACTTTATAACTATTCAAAATGAATTATCATCATTTAAAATAATTATATGGATAATTAAATAATTATTAAATCATTAAATATTAATTTAAATTCATAAATCTTTGTTTACATACAATGTCATTTTATCGATATAAATTTTAAGGAAAATATTTGTTCAAAATAAGACTTCTATTACTTATTATCACTTGAAACAATATTATTTTAATTATCATCCTTTTATTTGCATAAATTTAAAAATAAATACAATTTATCAAAGTGATAAATTGGCAGGTGGTTACATTGATATCCTCCTGACACTCTAGAAGAAAACATCGAGGAATGTTTGGGTTTAAAGAAGTGAGCGGATTTTCAAGCAGACGTGAATCACATCGCTTGCACTTTCAAGAAATATCATTACAAAGGTGAAGAAAAACTAGTGGACTAAAGAGATTAACATGGATAATACACCTTTATAAGTGGCATTTTATTTTTAGTTGGCTACTTCATGTTGGGCCGACTGCTTGTTGGGTCATTAATGCTTTTTATGTTTTTTGCATTTTCTTCTCTTATGTTCGGTACTTTTTTTCTTTTCATTTCCCCATGTTACTTTGTTACTTTCTAATAAAAATCTGGTAAAGGGCCAGCCACCTTGCTTACCTTGGCAAAGCAAAAGAGAATATAATATTGTTGGAACTGACCCAACACGTAGTAGGATAAATATCAAAAATTTATTCCATTTTGGATCTTATTTGGCCTATAAAGCCAAAATTTATTTATATCTTATCTAAATTTCTATTAAATAAAATCAATATTTTATTTTATTTCTTTTATAAATAAGGTTTTATTTATTGTATAACTTGTATTACATAATATATGTATATGTATCATATACATATATGTGTGCACGTGCATGTGCAACGTAGTAAAATGTACATTGTTTGACATGTCCGTATATAGACTGTGATTTCACCGCAACAAACATGGTAGTCTCTTTGTGTACATGTGTCGTTAATCTATGTATCTATACATACAAATAATATAAATATACATACATATCTATCTAAATATAATTTTGTATAATATGAAATATAGTTTATAAATAAAATTCATATAATACATTTAAATAAATATAAATAATTATAATTACATTTATCAAATTATTCCAAAATTTAATTTAACAACTAAATTTTAACAAAATTCAATACAATGATATATATTTAAATTTAAAAATCATTTTTTTTTTAACATACATACATATACACATACCAGTACAACAAAAAAAGATTTTTCGATGCCAAAATGGCGTCGGTATGACATCGGAAAATCTATTTCAAATGTCATTTTTGACGTAGGTAAAACTAGTGCGGAAAAATAGATTTCTACGCCTTTCTGACGCCATGCACTGGGTTTTTCTGACGCCTTTTCGATGCTCTTTATTCATTGCCATTTTCCGACTCCATACCGTTGCCAAATTTAGAATACAAATTTCAGTTTCCCCACACCTTACAGACACCTTTTCGACGCTATTTCCGAAGCAACTTTTCAACGTTTTTACTGTATTTTTAACCCTCGAACTCAAACATCTAATACATTCGTTCCAAAAATACCAAACATGCTATGAAATCCATATATCTCAACTAAATAAATAATATCACCAACAACATTATAAAACAATGATATAATCGATAAAACATTCAAATACCACATAACATTTCATAGTATTTTCTGATACAATTTAAATAATATCACATACATGCATGTCTAAACGAAAATCATGTCACATAGTGTGTGTGTGTAGACACACACATCACAGTGTCTATAGTAAAAAAGAACCATAATTGTGTACCATACAAAATACTTCACTCGTCTTCTGCACGGTCCTGATCCTGACAAGGCTTTGCTCCTTGTCCACCCATGTGTTCCTCAACCCATTGGCTAAACAAGACAATATTTAAAAATAATATTAAATGCTTTAACATTCAATATTAACCAATTTGTCTCCTCATCACATTTTATATATAGCTCTGGACGAAATTACTAAAAGTTAGCATATGTTGACAGTTGTTAAAAATGACCAACTAGTCAACTATCATTATATAATATATATACAAGAAGCACCGTTAAAATCGTCAAGTACAAAGTAGTATATTTTCAAGTTTATGCCTATATTTTACTATTCAAGTAGACAATGCATATTTATCAATAGGTATGACAAAGGAAGGATCTATTTGAAGTATGGGGTGGGCGGCTGCCCACCCCACAAAAAAAAACAAAAAAAAAAGCATAAGAAAAGAAATAAAGAGGCAGCCAGCAAATGATGTTGTTACATGTAAATGAGAAGCTAAAAAGGATATAATCTTCACAGTTTAATCGACTGCTACAAGTACTTAAATTTATATGTGAAATGGTTTTATGAAAAGTTTGGTTTTTGATACCGTATCAGGTTCCTAAACTGTTTCATTTTTTTTCCTTTTAAGCCGGTGTTAGTTTTGGTTTAACATGTTCGGTTGTTTCCTTTTTACAACTATGCTTCTTCCTACATGTGCTGTGTAAGGATGCTTTCAATCATAGCTCAGGCTTTTCTAAATTCGACGATCGCTCGCAGCCGCTACTCCTTCTAGCCTTCTCCAGCGGCAGTCAGCAGACTCCGGCTCCAGTTTCAGCCTTCAGTCCTCCTTCTCCACTCACTAGAAAAATCTAGTAAGTTTTCAATTTTAAATTCAAATTCCATAAACCTTAGTTTGCATTGTGAATTGTAAATTATGTTTCCAATTTTAGATTCAAAATTCGAATTTTAGATGTAAACATAAACCCTAGTTAGGCAGTACTGCAGTAGGCTGGTAGCAATGAAGTCCAACTTGCAAACAAGTACTAATGAATATGTACTGGCAGTGGCAGTAGCATTGTATTTGTAGCAATGAAGTACTTGACCGATAAATTGGCAGTAAATTGTGCAAATTATGCAGTAAATTGTAGCACGGTAGGCTATTTTGTTGATACTAGCAGCAAGTATTTGTAGCACAGTAGGCTATTTTGTTGATACTAGCAGTAAATTGTGCGACCATCCACTGACAGTTAACTTTAGTGAATTAAATAATGAAGATACTGACAGTAAATATTGGTGAATGAATTTTACTATTTGTTGATGCATCAAATTGATGTTGAGACGATTGTAGATGAATTTGATTTTCGTGAAGTTCGTAGAGCACGACTTAAGTATGATATTTAGTAATTTATGGTTTTTTTTGTTTAAGGATTTTTATTAAAATTCTCTATGTTAATGGAACCAATCGAACTTAATTATTTTGATTATCATGAATGTGATGGAATTAATTATATTAAAACTGTTTATTTTTGTTATTATTTAATTTTCTTATATTATTCGCCCACCGCAAAATAAATTCCTGGTTACGTCCCTGGGTATGACAATGGGTATTTTCTACTATAGAGCATTTAATTAACCATAGTTTATATAAAACTTTTCTAAGGCCGATTAGAATGATGACTGGTTATTATGTGAGGTGGTAGAGTAGATTGATATATATTCTGCATTTAGTAGCATTAATCATGGTATTGTAATCTTAAATGACTACTCAATAACCTAGTTAAAATTGAAGTTACAACAAAAAAATGTTTAAAAACATAAGGAATATAAAAATAGTAGTACCTGTGATGGTCATAATCTTTGGTTTTGTCCCTTGATCGTAAACGGGAACGGTGTCGTCTTCTTGAACTATAACTACAAGATTTTTCCCTTTCATTTCTATTTCTTGCACTTTCTCGTTCAACAAACCTTTATTAAAAATATAATAAAAACATCAAAAAAAATGAATACAAAGTTTCATGTTTATGCAAGTTTGGGATGCAATTTCATCGAATTCAGTATGAACGAAACTGGAAGATTAGTTTAGGGTACCTTCTATCATCTACATATCGTTCTTGCTAAATATATCAAAAGAGGGCCCTATGTTATTATTTAATGGATTTTATCCATGGCTTTCAAAGTCAATGATAATATTCAGTTGTTTAGTAGCAGCCAATGGTAAGGCATTTCAAGGGAGTATTGTAGGAATGAATGGACATTAAAAGCTAGATTCTTAAAGAAACTTGTTCAGTGTTATAAATACGAGGTGACTAGTCATAGAGAACATACTCCAAATCATTTACTTGATTGATAGATTCCATTGTTTAGATAAAACATATGTATGCAAGATAAGTTTCCCCAAAAGAAAAAGGGAAGATTTTAAAAAATTAAACCTGCATATCTGCTGATTTCTCTGGAATCTATATATAGCCGAAGTGAAGTTTTCCAAAAATGATCCATTAGACGTCGATCGCTATACAAGAAAACATGTACAATAATCTTTTCAAAGAAGTTCGATTTTAGTATAAACCACAAAAACAGGTCAGTATAAAACATTAATACACAACAATTCTACTATCACTCCTTATTATTGTTTGTTTAGTTGTATGTTACCACTATTCACAATCATATTCCAAATGATATGCATGTTCTCAATCGCAATATGATTGTGATCTGGAATGCAGTGTACATGCAATTTAGGACATCAATTCGACGATTCAAAAGGTTGGTTCTAATCCTTTCAAATGTTTATTTTAACAATTCGAAAAACATACAACATTAGTATGCTTTAAATAATGACGACTACTTACAGAATATATAAAAATAAGGAAGAAATATTGAAGGTTCGTGCACTTTCAAAGCTACATAATGGTAGTAGCAAAAATACATCTTGTCAATGACAGTTTCAAAGCTAGTTATACTAGTATAATTATAAAGAACTATATTTATAAAGAACTATGACCCTTATGTGCTACTGCTATTCTAGCATAATACTCTTATCATATGCCTTCAACATAGGAACTGTAGACAAGCTTTTCAGCATTACATATTACTGTACTTAATTCATAGAAGTAAACAATTTTAACAATCATGATTTGATGTTTTTGTAAAGCTAAATATAAAATTGACATTGCATCCATTCATGACCAATTGTGAAGATAAAAGTATGTATGTGATGGATTGTGCAATAATCTACGGTCAAAATTGAGTAAAGATGGAAATATTTAATACAAAACAATAACAAAACAAACATCTCGACATCTCGAGGACAATAAGGAGTAGAATTAAAAATTAAACTAAATTATGAGTGAAACAAAAGAAGGCATATGCTAATTCTTTTAGAATGAATCTAAGTCACTGCTTTGAACAAGAATAAGGTACGACTTACTAGTATCTCAGGAATATATCTTATAACCATTCTCCAGTCGCACTACCATCTCCTACCACTGATCTGGAAACTAATATCGCACCTCCTTTATCTAGCCGCCCCTTCTTCTCCTGTCACGTCGCCATCTCCTACCACCGACGTAGAATCTAACGTCGATCCTCCCCGATCTAACCGCCACTTCTTCTCCTGTCGTGTACCATTTTCTTCTCTCCTTTTTTTAATTTGCGTGAGTAATTAAATTTGGCGTTAGTGCATGGGGAATCTATTTTTATTTGGGTAATGTACGATGAAAGTCAAAAATATGTGGGCTGGTGATTATTTGGGGGTATGGAAACAAATGAGGAAAAGCACTGGAAAGTACCGATGCTAATTTTGAAAACTATGTCATGCTGTTTACTAAAATTATACACTGTATGTAAATTAGTACGAAAAAGGAAAAGAAGAAAGGTTGAGTAATAAAGACACAATGACATCGGAAAATATTGACTGTCTTTCTAATGCCATTTGTTTACACGGCAGAAATAACAAAGGTGTTGAATTGGCGTCGGTATTTTCGAACACCTCTTCGACCCCAATATTATTTTTGTTGAGTAAATAATTGGTTTCGTAATGACATCATTGTTTTTTGACGCTATTTTTCTATTTTACGACTTTTCGACGCCGTTCCGACGTCCCATATTTTGGCAACGCAACGACGTCGAAAATTTTCTTCGTTGTATTGCATCTTTTCTAGTTATGTATATATATAACTTTAGAGTTTGTATATATATACACATACTTTAATATAAATGATAATAAAACACAATTACACACACCCCTTTGATGCTTAATTTTTTTTTTTTGGCTTAATGCTTATTTAAGATTAAAAAATTCTTAGAATTCTGTACTGAAATCCTTTTAAATATTATTTTTTTAGAAAGGAAAATTGTTGGCATGCTTTTGTATTAAAATTTCATCAAACATTTTGTGTTAATTATATACATATACATATATAAATTTAATAATTGCATAACTAAATTCAAATTAATAAAATACATAACATATATACTTATATATATTTTACATGCACATATTTTATATATATATATATATATATATATATATAAAATGGATTTTTATTAAATCCGTAAACATTACAAGTGTACATTTCGCAGATGTAAATGTTACATTATTTGTTATTATTTGAAATCAATACATAATCATTAAATCATTTATAATTAAAATAATTTCAAAAAACATTTCTTAATCATTGGCGTCAGCATATAAGAATGCATAGATAAAAAATTAATTTATGCATATATTTATACAATTCATCCAAAGCGATGACACCAACATATACAGATGTATTAAAATAATTTTTTAACTAATTAACCATACAATATGACAAATAAAATAAATATAATATAACATTTATATGTAATTATGAATAAGGAATTGTATCATGCACCAAAGCCTAGTTGTTACACCTTAAAATGAAGAACAAACTCCGTGAATTGAATCCTATATCCAGAAGTTGCTAGCTTTTCGAACGCAGCTATCACCGACAGATGAACTGTGTTTAACTGGATATTTTAAAGCTTGATAATTTGAGGTATGGAGAAGGGATATGGTCGACTAATCAGGTCTATAAGATAGGCAAAAGTCAAGAAAGAAATGAATGGCTAGAGGTCATTAAATTAAGGAGATCTCAAAGAGAAAAACAAGGATCTAGATCCTTATCCTTCTCTAACTATTTCTCATTTTTTTAATTAAAGATCTAACCCCTTTAGCCATCTAATGGTCAGCCCCCTTTAGCTTATGTATGACCGACTATTACAAGCCCCAAATGGACCCCAAAAACACTTCAAGCCCGATCAATATTTAACACACTTAAATTCAATTTAAATGCGTATCGATATAGTATATCGATAAATGAATTTATAGCTATTATATACACACTATTTAATATTGATTAACACATATCAAACAAAAAAATTATATTCATATTTAATAAATATCAATTAATTTAAATAGTGTATAATAATTGTAATTTAATCAAATAAATTGGTAACGGGAGTATTTAAGGTTTCAATTGTGTGACTCTTAGGCATTTGATCAATGACTTATATCGAACAATTCAAATATTAACGTTCATAGGTCACTTAACAAGTGGGGTGATATTATGGTCAAATTTATTACTTACATTGCATCGGTAAAAGCCAAATTAGCTTTGTTTAGCGTTACCCTGTAGTGACAATTAGTTACACCATTTCTCCTTATCAAAACTATATCACGTTAGGACTTACAGAATTTGGTAATGGTCAAATTTAAATATTGTCCACATTCATTAAAGTTCAAACACAAAATCATTGATTCAATAATAATAACGATTATAAATCATCTGCTTTGGCCAGAGATTTTGACTTTGAGTTGACTTCAGCAGTCGTGAAATTAACCTCATATAATTGAGGAGACAAATCCTCTTTTGAATAGTGTTTCACTTTCAATGCTTCCGCTCGACACAACTATAGTCATTTGACGTACGTTGTACCACGATTTAACTATATCAAAGCGGAGCTTGAACATTGAAGATCGACGGTATTCTCAACTCAAGAGAACCGTGTAATTATGTCACATCGATATTTTCTATTAGACCTTATTTATATTAACTAGCAAAAAACTATCAAGTGAGTCATTCTATAGTTATCCGATAATTGTCATTACGTAACCTCTTATTGCCTCTGTAGTCATGAGTAGTACACTACCCAACATTTAAACAAAGTTACATACCCTGGTCTTAAAAGATGTATCGATATCTAGTTCCAATGCATCTTGACTAGGAATATTTAAAATGGTATATTTAATTTCATTATGATAAATTACTAATAGTTACAATACACTATAACAACCCTATTGTTAACTATTTAATTAGTTAAGTTTAATTACGAATGATTAATCTTAAATTATGATTTGTGAAACTTAACTGTGATCATTAAATATGTGATAATAATTTGTAACGCACATTACAATGTTTATCTATTTATTTATTATAAGTGAAGATTTGTGATAAAATATTTTTTTCGTCTCAACATATTACAGTAAGGGTTGTAAATTTAAGAAAATGTTAGTATTTGGATTTCATGTTTAAAATGATATTTTTACATTTAACAATTTATTTCTATTAAAAATAATGAAAATAACTTTTATTTTCAAAGTTTAAATTTAATTTTATAAGATGTCTCAATATTAATAGAAATGAGGATTTTCACTTGTGATAGGCTTTGATAAATTTTGAGAAACTAAACTATGTCAAAAAAACATTATTTAAACTTAAATTAGTGTTTTATAATGAGAATTTAGAAGGAAAGAAAATAATACAATACCTTATGGGGTATAGGGATCCACTAAGGCCAGTGCAGTTGTGTTAATCAGGAGAAAAATAAAACATTAGTTTCTTTCTCCTTACCACTTTCTCATTTCAGCAGTAATAAAAAATCTAAAGAAAATTCTCTAAGTTGAAAACCCTAGAAATTTAAATCAAACCCAAATCTAAATCAAAGCAAAGGGCTTTTGGTTAATAGTTAGGACTCAAAGCCAAGGTAATCTCTACTACCCTATATTGATTGTAATTGGGTTTTAGTCTCAGTTATTGGTCATGGTTTGTAATCCTCTTTTGTAAAAAATGTGAAAATAAACCTACTTAATCACTGAAAGGTGTTAGCTTAGGAGAATTCGGGATTATCTCATTAGGTGAGTTAACACTCACATAACTGTTTCTAAATGTATAATGGATGCTTGTGTTTGTTATAATGATTTATTATTGAATTTCTTTCAATTTAATAGTGATATTCACATATCTTGTTAACTTATTCACTGCTTGTAAAAAAAAACTTGCCATATGATCCTTTGAATCATGATTATATAAATGAATATATGCTTGCATGATGTCTAAAACAATGACCTATAAGTTAGAAGCATCCACTGCTAGAAAATCAATGAGTCTAAGATTTTAAAATTTTGGGTTCCAAACACTAACAATTATTTAATAAGAAATAAGTACATAAATAATTTTATTACTAATGTTCATAATAATTCAAATATTATTTTCAAAGGAAACTATAAATTCTATTGGGTTTAGCTTCTAAAGACCTAATTCGTAGGACCCTAATAGAGGAAGTGGGTACCGATATCATTTCACTTTGTTTTACAGGTTCCTAGTAAAAAAGGAGGAAAGTGGATATTTGACAGCAGTTTCTCCAAAAATATGACCGGGAAAAATGATATGCTAACAAATATTATCAACTCAGATCGAGGTTCTGTTGCTTTTGGAGATAACTCTAAAGGACATGTCATTGGAAAACGAAGACTTAAGCAACAACGATATATCTAATTCACCTTTTATTACTGTAACGATCCAAAAAAATTCGATGTTTAAATTTTGTTAATTTAATAATATTTTATGAGTTAATATTGAAAGAAATAAAAATTTGTAATTTAATAATGAAATAATAACTAAATTAAAATAAAACAATGTTAATACCAGTTAATTGTCAACAATCTTAATGAAATTCCAATTCATTGGATTTAAACATGCTATGCTTGGTTAAAAATTTTAATAAGTAACAAATGTAAACATTTAATTATTGTATAAAATAGATAGTTAAGAGTAATTGAATAAGATTAGTATTGTGTAAGGGATTATAATATGAGCTGTATCAATGTGTGCACTGATTATAGTGGGATGAAAAAGGTAAAGAATAAATTTACAAATGTTATAAAATGGAAAATGGTGACAACTATTGTTCGTCATCAATGTATTTAAAAATATCACCTTATGTAAGTTAAAGATAATAACTAAAAATTTTGAAAGTAAAATCAATAGAAATGTTAATTATATGCATAGATGGCAATTGATTTAATAAAAATTCGAAATCAAGATAAATAAATGAATTGGGATACTAAATGGGTATAAGCGACTAAATTTCAGCATAATGGAAATAAAATAGTAAACACAAATAAAAGATGAAATTAGAATTATATAGTTGATTTGAACAATTGTTGTAATTAATGAACTTTTAAAGTAATTAAAAGCTAAGGGTAACAATGGTTATAAGTTACCTATTTATTTAGTTCGTAAAATTTAGTTTGAAATCAATTGTAGTTAATTTACTTAATTAGTGCAATTTGATGTAGGTTAAATTGGTAATCGGAGAATGTTAATTCAATAGGATGTAACCAATGAAATTGTAATCTAATACACGTTAAGGTTAACTAAGGTAATAATTGATAAATCGAATGAAATGCAACACCAATTGAGGGAAACAAATTGTAAGGGTATAATTGAATGAAATCGATAAATTGGGAAATAATTCAAAATTTATATTAATTGATGAAATAATGCATAATAAATTGTTGGTTGATAATTAAAGTATGAAGGTGTGTAAATTGGACAATAGTGAAAACTTTAATCATTTACCCATTTATTTAATGCATTGAATTAGATCTAAATCAATTGCAACATTTGTTTGTTAATAATAACTTATAAGGGAAGTTTAACGTTAATGGTAACGATTAGTATAGGTTAACAATTTATTTAGTATATCTAATATAATCTGGCAAATAATTGAAATAAATCTAAATTAAAAACTATGATAGCATAAATTAAGGAAATAATTGGTAAAAATGTTAATTTTATTTATAATATGACCATTGGTTGGTTTAAGAAGTAAAAATCAAGATTTATTAATTTATTTGGAATTAAAAATTCAATAAGTGGATTAATTGCAAATAAGTGGAATTTTTTTTGATATCAAGGGGAACCTTAAGATCATGGTATTTATTGATACTCACTTAAGTAAACCCCACGCCGTGTGTCTACCCCGCTTTTATTTAGTCGTCGCACACGGATGCGTAATGTTGAAACTCCCACTGATGGTTAGGCGCTGGGATTCGAACCTGCCCGGACACAGTCCTTTGGTTCCCATCTCCCAACTCCTTAACCAACCGAGCTACGAACGGCGGGTAAATAAGTGGAATTTAATATTAAAATATTACGCTAACGGAAATTAGGATGAAATTTGTGAATAGTAATGCAATAACTACGAGCAATGAAAATTTCACCCAACTGATAATGATAGATTAAATAATAAAATGAAAAGTCAATTAAATGAAATTATTGAGATTAAAATTGGTAATTTCTAAATTATTGAAATTGAAAGCAAAGATAGTAATTATTGAAATAATTAATATTGAATCAACATGGAAATTTGTTTAAATTGTTATAAATGGCTGAATAAATCAAGTGACAAAATTTGTAAGCTAAAGAATTGAAATTTAAAAATTGATTTAATTAATTAATTTATTTAATTAATATAAAAATAGCCATTTTGGCCACTGGCTCGGATTTCGACGAAACCAGTTTCATCGGATCCGTAACGGTGAATTATTGTAGCATTTCCAGTTTTGTAGCGTTCGGACTTGTCGTTTGATCTTACGGACTCGAAATGCCTTGAAATCAATGAAATTGGAATCAATTTGAAAAATATTGATTTGAGCATAATTTCTTCATACGATGCAATTTGAACCTGAAATCTTTTCCATTGCGTTTAAAATATTTTAAAACATCTATTTTGATATATGGGTTTATCCGATTTCGTTCTGGGGTCAGAACGGGCTTTTTGGGTCACTTTGGCGTTAGCGCGTACATCTATCTTACCCGATCCATCCTATTTTCACTTTTATAAATATCCTGCTACAAACCCTAGCCTTCCAAATTCTCATTTGTCTGTACGTAAATTCATTCTATTCCTCCTCTTCCTCAGTGGCAGACAAAATTCTATATTTCCAGATCCAATTGCAAATTAATTCCAAAGCATAAAATTCAAAGTCCTCAGAAAAATTTGAAAAAAATATAAGTTGAAGCTCTCGAAGTGTATAATCTCCTGGTGTAATTCGTTTTCTGATTCGAATCACTGTTTGTCCAGAATTCAGGAAATCATTTTCGGCCATTCATCATCGTGTTGATCAACTTCTTCCGATCGACGAATCAACGGTACCAGGCTGTGGAGAGAGGCATGCGTAGTCCATCTGTGTAGTTTGTTTGCCAAATTGACGGCTTGATTGTCGTAATAAATTCAATTAGGGTTGTATAAGAGGAGGTGGTGGCTGCAGTATTCTCGAACGATGAGCTACGTGGATCGCGGGAGGGAGGGGGGTCGGAGGCGTGCGCGCAGTCGAGGCTCTGTCGTGGGACGTTCCAATAGCGGTGGTGGCTTACTTCGTGGTCAACGGTCAAATCAAGGAAAGGACGAGCCGCGTGCTTTTTCTCTTTCCAGGCGAAATCGATTTCGTGCCTGTACGGGAGAGGTAGTGTTGACGTGGCAGAGAAATATTGGTAACTTTTGTTTTGTTTAATTTTAATTTTAATCCAAATTCCAATCTTCTAATTAGCGTAACTTTCTCATACGAGGTCGTTTCCATGCGCGGTTTCTTCCATTATGATCGTAATAAAATTCCAGACATTTTGACGTTGGTTTGTTCGAATTTGGAGACTGTGCAAATTTTGGGTTTAAATTGGATTTTAATTCAATTCAAAAGGTGAGTGTTTTAACTCATTCGCAACTTCTAAAATTTCTTATGTTTGTTAAATTTATTTATGATGTGATTTGAAATTTATCTATAACTATTTGGCATATATTTCATCATTATCTCAGTTAATTTGCATTTATTAACTTGTTATTTAATTCATTATTGCATATAAACTGCCAGTTATATGGTTAATTAATTATTCATTGCATTTAAACTGCCAGTTATATTGTTAATTAATTATTCATTGCATTTAAGCTGCCAGTTATATCGTTAATAAATTGTTCATTGCATTTAAACTGTCATTTATATTGTTAATTAATTTTTCATTTCATTTAAATTGCCAGTTAAACAGTTATTTAATTTATTATTGAATATAAACTACTATTTAATACCTGTTGTTTATTTTCCGTTCTATAGTAATGCTATTGTTTCAATTTGATGATGATTGTGATAAATGGTTGACGGTTGATATTGGATGAATGGATGTTGTATTTTATATTGTTATAAACTGCAAATTATGATGCATTTTCATTTCATTCGGGATTGCGGTTTGAAATGATATATAACCGTAATTTTTATTTTTAAATTGCGGATTGAAATGATAAATATCCGTATCACTTGACCATCGGATAGAAAATTTTATACAGACACCGCGGAATATATATAAAAATATTTTGAAATGATTTTCTATGGTTTTGTAAAGAAATATATATATGGTTTTACGTGATATTGATTTCGGATATTTGATAAAAGTTATTTTATATATAGTTAAATTCTAGGTTTTAAGCTATGTATAAAATTGTTTAAAGTATGAAGTAAGTTTAATAATAAAGTTGATTTTATTAAAATATATTATGTATAAGTGTTTACTTAAATCATATTCTAATATAGGGTTTATATTGATTTTATAAATCTAAGTGAGAAGATAATTTTGAAATTGATTTGAGATTTATTTAATTAAGATCTTCTTGAAATTTAGATTTGAAAGGAATATGGTACTATAACTAAATTCGGGTTTAAGTGATTTAAGTGAATATATTTAGCCTAAATAAATTGAGGAATATTCAATTATTGTATTTGAAGGTTTTATTTAAAGGATACTGGATTTATTAAGTAAGTATTTCAAAACTAAATAATAGTAAATTGAATTTGGCATATATATATATATAATTAAAAATTTAGTTTCGAATGGTGGAATATTTAAAACTGTGAAATATATGGAAATTTAAATGGTTTATCTGGGAATTCAAATCTGTATTTGGAATTGATTTGAGAAATTAAAAAGCTAATTTACTTTATAAAGTAATTTATTATTAAACCATTTAAGTATTGAAAATTATGTTTCGAAGCTACGGGCTTAAGGTATATATATTTGAAAGTACTATGATTTTAGGAAAAAGGTATATTTGGAATAAAAATGATATCATATTGATTTGGGTTTTAAAATAGAAATGATATCGTATTTATATGGTTTTGAAATGGATATTTTATTCCGATTTTAAAGTATAAACTATTTTGAAAGACCGTGGTGTTATAATAACGTTTCGTTGTTGAAGAGACCGGGATCAGAAGTTGTCATACTCTCTGCCAACGCCGAAAACCACTTTAACAACCGTGTACGCGGTGGAGATTCCAGAATGAACTAGGATGGTGGCGGTGTTTCCTTTGAACTAAATACGTGGACCCAACTCCCATGAGTTGGCATAAGGTGGCTAAAACAGGAGCGATTCTCGGGCCAATTGAGGTAGCATCTTTGATCGGACACATCCCTTCGATTTTATACTTTGACTTTTGGATTGATTCGGTGGCCACTTTTGATTTTTTTATTTGGGGTGTGGCTCGAGGTGGGCGGTAGCTGCGGCTACGCGTTACCACCAGCCCGGATGCGTAATTGGTATATCTACCCTGGCATTGCCTAGTTGTGCCGTGTCACCTACCCTAGCGAGCCTTATACAAGTTTGGATTTCTCCCGTAGCCCGTGGAGTATTTAGGGTAGTCTCCCGATATGGAGATGCGCTGATACTGGATGGACTACTGGGACTATTACGTGTTAAGGTGGAAAATGTAAATCCTTAACGCTATTTAAAAGTTAGTTTATTTTACAATTAGAAACTATTATAATAGCGCAATATTACTACATAGTAAATAGTTTAACGGATCCTTAGGAGATGTGAATCCCGAGCATCTCTCAAGTTATTGCCCTCATATTATTTCCGATTGATTTAACTTACATAAGATCTTTTAGTTCCAACTCGAGTGTTTTGTCTTTTCAATTCACTCGGGTCAGCGTGAGCATTTCAGGATTTGGAAGATCGTATTCTGGAGGACGAAGACGAAGACTTGTAGTACTATTATCTACTATATTATCCCACCACACCATTTAACTCCGCTGTAATAATTATTATTATCTGATATTGTATTGTATAAACATAAATCAAATGTTTTGTAAAGCAATTTCATGAACTGTATATTTGATTATTATATTTTATCGTTCCGTTGCGAGATTCTGCCTTGTTTTATTTCTTCCTTCTCTACTTTTCTTATTTACTCCATAACAATCCGCCCCTTCCGTATGGTTTGAATTGACACGTGTGTCGATTTAAACCGTGCGAAAAGGCGGGATGTTACATCTGGTATCAGAGCTTTTGTTTGGCGATAAACCTTAGCTTTGTGGGGTTTGACTCTTTATTAATAGGGTAGTAATGCCCTATGGGAGTCGTTGAGCATATATATATGAGAGATCGTACTTTTTAGTGTTATAAAAAGGTTTTAATATTGTGTTAATCTATTTTATATTTATAAATTCTGGTTGGTGCATGAGACGCTGTGACATCAATAGGGATTTCTAAACACTTAATAGTGCAGACCGATATAATATTTGTTTTTAATATAAGCGAATGAAATAATTTTGCCTATTATATTTTCTATATATAAAATAAATTTTTAAATGATATATGTATATTTGGTTGCAATATATCGATTGTTAGGTAATGAAATTTTAAATAATAGTTGAAATAAGATTGAAACTAAAATAAATGAAAATTGAAATTTGGAACTTAAGTCCCGGGGTTTTGAAAAATTCCTTTCAAATGATTTTGGAATATAGTAATAATAGTATTAGAAGTATTTTCTGATATAAATATTTCAATATAATTTGAAAGAATTGTTTTAAAAGAAACTTTGAAAAGAAATAAATTTTGTACCCCTCTCTGTCGTTGGGAAATAATTTCGGTGATGAGTGCACGCATCATCGACATTCTTTTTCGAGTTTCAAAGTGGGAAGGCCACTGTAGTAATTTTACAACAGATTTATTTTGATAAACAAATATAAATTTTAAATTGTTTTAGAAAAATAATTGGATATATAAATTGTAAGTTTATATATTTATCTATTATTTTAAAATGATTTGAAATTAACCCGGTATTTAAATTCTTAAGTTTCCATTAATTAATAGTTTCAATTATTGTTGTGAAATGAAATGTAACTAATTTATAATTGAATCCTCTAATTAAAATAAGAGATGAAATGATAGGTCATAAATGAAATAACAGGGAAGTTGAAATTTATAATCAACAAAAGCAAAGGACATAATTATTGAACCTCTAAATTATTGAATATTAGACTAACTTAAAAGAAATGAGATAAATTTGTATAGTTTTCAATTACATGCTTAAAGCATATATATAACTTAGCAACTATAAAAAGTTAAAATGTTAAAAAAAAATGTAATGGGAAATTTTACAAGTAAAAATTTGAAATTTAGAAAGTACTCAATGAAATTCTTTAATAAATGAAAAATTGGTGTGTAGTTGTTATAAACTTAAGTATGATTGAAAGACTACTAATTAAAATAGAAAGGTAAGTATTATAAATGAAAATTAGTAATAAATGAAAGTAACTAAATGAAATTTAGTAGTATAAATAAATGACAACAAACTTAAGAATGGGTGAAGCTATTTATAAAAAAAAAGTATAAAAGATGTAATACAAATAAATAAATAAATGAAAATGAAAATTTGCAAGAAATAAATGTGAATTCAAAGAAATCGTTGTATGAATAAAAAGGAAATCAAACAACAAAGGTTATGAAATGGAATTAATAGAAATGAACTTGATTTATTGTTTGAAATTGTTATTTGTTGGTTTATGGTAGTTTGGACAAGGATACTTTAAATCTGTTTGGAAGGTATGAATAATCTATTTAGTGTCACCTAAGACTGTTGAGTGAAGGGTACGCTCAGTAGTTTATTTTTCTTTCCGGACAATTTAAATTTTTGAGCCCGAACAACTATTTGTTTTGTTTAATATGAATGAATGATTGATGCGTGTTGATTTTATGTGATGGTTGTATGCTTGTTGCAAGTGATGGTTGATTGGTTTGTTTGTGGTTGAACAACTTAAATATTTCCTTCTATATAATTGTTAACTCTTATCAGATTATATAAGTGAAATACAGGTTATGGAAGCAATTGCTACTACTTTTGGTTTCATAGTTAAGCGTTAATTGCCGACATATAGGTACGTTTTCGGACTACGGTTTATAGCGTTATGATATTATTTTGTTTTCCTGTGTTGGGATATATATTATTTTGGAAATATATGTTATATATTGTTATATTTGGTATTATATTTTCTCTCGAGTCTTCCCGTACAAAGGAGACTCTGCCGAAATTTCCATAAATTTTAGACTTAGCAAAAGTTTTGAAAATTATTTTCCAAAGTTTATTGATTTAAGTATAAAAGATACAATGATTGTAAATTTGTATATTTTATTTAAAGTAACTAATTTTGTAAATATAATTGTTTATAAATTTAATGTTTTGAATGAGATATATTGATTTCTTAATTCTTCTTTTCCCTTCCTTTTCCTTTTCGGGGACGAAAAGTTTTGAGTGGGGGAGAGTGTAACGACCCAAAAAATTTCGATGTTTAAATTTTGTTAATTTAATAATATTTTATGAGTTAATATTGAAAGAAATAAAAATTTGTACTTTAATAATGAAATAATAACTAAATTAAAATAAAACAATGTTAATACCAGTTAATTGTCAGCAATCTTAATGAAATTCCAATTCATTAGATTTAAACATGCCATGCTTGGTTAAAATTTTTAATAAGTAACAAGTGTAAACATTTAATTATTGTATAAAATAGATAGTTAAGGGTAATTGAATAAGGTCGGTATTGTGTAAGGGATTATAATATGTGTTGTATTAATGTGTGCAATGATTATAGTGGGATGATAAAGGTAAAGAATAAATTTACAGATGTTATAAAATGGAAAATAATGACAACTATTGTTCGTTACCAATGTATTTAACCAATAGTAATTAAATGTAATTAAACATCATCTTATGTAAGTTAAAGATAATAACTGAATCATTGTAGGATTTCAAGTTTCGTAGCGATCGGACTTGTCGTTTGATCGTACAGACTTGAAATGCCTTGAAATCAATGAAATTGAAATCAATTTGAAAAATATTGATTTGATCATAACTTCTTCATACGATGCAATTTGTAGCTGAAACCTTTTCCATTATGTTTAAAATATTTTAATACACCTATTTTGATATATGGGTTTACCCAATTTCGTTCCGGGGTCAGAACGGGCTTTTTGGGCCACTTTGGCATTAGCGCGTACATCTATCTTACCCGATCCATCCTATTTTCACTTTCTCTATAAATATCCTGTTATAAACCCTAGCCTCCCAAATTCATATTTTTTTGTATGTAAATTCATTCTATTCCTCCTTTTCCTCAATGGCAGACAAAATTCTATATTTCCAGATCCAATTGCAAATCAAATCCAAAGCATAAAATTCAAAGTCCTCAGAAAAATTTGAAAAAAATATAAGTTGAAGCTCTCGAAGTGTGTAATATCTTGGTGTAATTCATTTTCCGATTCAAATCACCGTTTGTCCAAAATTTAGGAAATCTTTTTCGGCCATTCATCATCGTGTTGATCGACTTCTTCCGATCGACGAATCAACAGTACTAGGCTGTGGAGAGAGGCATGCGTAGTCCATTTGTGTAGTTTTTTTGCCAAATCGATGGCTTGATCGTCGTAATAAATTCGATTAGGGTTGTATAATAGGCGACGGCGGCTGCAGTATTCTCGAACGACGAGCTACGTGGATCGCGAGGGAGGGGTAGTGGTCGGAGGCGTGTGTGCAGTCGAGGCTCTGTCGTGGGACGTTCCAATAGCGGTGGTGGCTTGCTTCATGGTCAACGGTCAAATCAAGGAGAGGACGAGCCACATGTTTTTTTCTTCCTTCCAAGCGAAATCGATTTCGTGCCTATAAGGGAGAGGGAGTGTTGAAGTGGCAGAGAAATATTGGTAACTTCTGTTTTGTTTAATTTTAATTTTAATCCAAATTCCAATCTTCTAATTAGCGTAACTTTCTCATACGAGGTCGTTTCCACGCGCGGTTTCTTCCGTTATGATCGTAATTAAATTCCAGACATTTTGACGCTAGTTTGGTCGAATTTGGAGATTGTGCAAATTTTGGGTTTAAATTGGATTTTAGTTCAATTCAAAAGATGAGTGTTTTAACGCACTCACAACTTCTAAGGTTTCTTTTGTTTGTTAAATTTATTTATGATGTGATTTGAAATTTATTTATAGCTGTTTGCCATATATTTCATCATTATCTCAGTTAATTTGCATTTATTAACTTGTTATTTAATTCATTATTGCATATAAACTGCCAGTTATATGGTTAATTAATTATTCATCGCATTTAAACTGCCAGTTATATTGTTAATTAATTATTCATTGCATTTAAACTACCAGTAATATCGTTAATAAATTATTCATTTAAACTGCCAGTTATATTGTTAATTAATTTTTCATTTCATTTAAATTGCCAGTTAAACAGTTATTTAATTTATTATTGAATATAAACTGCTATTTAATACCTGTTGTTTATTTTCCGTTCTATAGTGATGCTATTGTTTGAATTTGATGATGATTGTGATAAATGGTTGATGGTTGATATTGGATGAATGGATGCTATATTTTATATTGTTATAAACTGCAAATTATGATGCATTTTCATTTCATTCAGGATTGCGGTTTGAAATGATATATAACCGTAATTTTTATTTTTAAATTGCGGATTGAAATAATAAATATCCGTATCACTTAACCATAGGATAGAAAATTTTATACAAACACCGTGGAATATATATAAAATTATTTTGAAATGATTTTCTATGGTTTTGTAAAGAAATATATATGGTTTTACGTGATATTGATTTCAGATATTTGATAAAAGTTATTTTGTATATAGTTAAATTCTTGGTTTTAAGCTATGTATAAAATTGTTTAAAGTATGAAGTAAGTTTAATAATAAAGTTGATTTTATTAAAATATATTATGGATAAGTGTTTACTTAAATCATATTCTAATATAGAGTTTATATTGATTTTATAAATCTAAGTGAGAAGATAATTTTGAAATTGATTTGAGATTTATTTAATTAAGATCTTGTTGAAATTTAGATTTGAAAGGAATATGGTACTATAACTAAATTCAGGTTTAAGTGACTTAAGTGAATATATTTAGCCTAAATAAATTGAGGAATATTCAATTATTGTATTTGAAGGTTTTATTTAAAGGATACTGGATTTATTAAGTAAGTATTTCAAAACTAAATAATAGTAAATTGAATTTGGCATATATATATATATATTTGTATGTATATATGAATTAAAAATTTAGTTTCGAATGGTGGAATATTTAAAACTTTGAAATATATGGAAATTTAAATGGTTTATCTGGGAATTCAAATCTGTATTTGGAATTGATTTGAGAAATTAAAAAGCTAATTTACTTTATAAAGTAATTTATTATCAAATCATTTAAGTATTGAAAATTATGTTTCGAAGCTATGGGCTTAAGGTATATATATTTGAAAGTACTATAATATTAGGAAAAAGATATATTTGAAATAAAAATGATATCATATTGATTTGGGTTTTAAAATAGAAATGATATTGTATTCATATGGTTTTGAAATGGATATTTTATTCCGATTTTAAAGTATAAACTATTTTGAAAGACCGCGGTGTTATAATAACGTTTGGTTGTTGAAGAGACCGGGATCCGAAGTTTTCATACTCTCTGCCAACAACGAAAACCACTTTAACAACCGTGTACGCGATAGAGATTCCAGAATGAAGTAGGATGGTGGCGGCGTTTCCTTTGAGGTAAATACGTGGACCCAACTCCCATGAGTTGGCATAAGATGGCTAAAACAGTAGCGATTCTCAGGCTAATTGAGGTAGCTCTTTTGATCGGACACATCCCTTCGATTTTATACATTGACTTTTAGATTGATTCGGTGGCCACTTTTGATTTTTTTTATTTGAGGTGTGGCTCGAGGTGAGCGGTAGCTGCGGCTACACGTTACCACCAGCCCGGATGCGTAATTGGTATATCTACCCTGGCATTTCCTAGTTGTGCCGTGTCACCTACCCTAGCGAGCCTTGTACAAGTTTGGATTTCTCCCATAGCCCGTGGAGTATTTAGGGTAGTCTCCCGATCTGGAGATGCGCTGATACTGGATGGACTACTGGGACTATTACGTGTTAAGGTGGAAAATGTAAAGCCTTAACGCTATTTAAAAGTAAGTTTATTTTACAGTTAGACACTATTATAATAGCGCAATATTACTACATAGTAAATAGTTTAACGGATCCTTAGGAGATGTGAATCCCGAGCATCTCTTAAGTTATTGTCCTCATATTATTTCATGTTGATTTAACTTGCATAAGATGTTTTAGTTCTGACTCGAGTGTTTTGTCTTTTCAATTCGCTCGGGTCAGCCTGAGCATTTCAGGATTTGGAAGACCGTATTCTGGAGGACGAAGACAAAGATTTGTAGTACTATTATCTACTATATTATCCCACCACACCATTTAATTCCGCTGCATTAATTATTATTATCTGGTATGTGTACTCCGATATTGTATTGTATAAATATAAATCAAATGTTTTGTAAAGCAATTTCATGAACTGTATATTTGATTATTATATTTTATCGTTCCGCTGCAAGATTCTGCCTTGTTTTATTTCTTCCTTCTCTACTTTTCTTATTTACCCCATAACAATCCGCCCTTCCATATGGTTTGAATTTGCACTGTGTCGATTTAAATTGTGCGAAAAGGCGAGATGTTACAATTACTAATGTTGTATTAATCAATTATGCGATAAAGGTTTTAGTATATCCTTCTTAAAAGATAAATGTGAAATCTGATCAAAACAAGAATCTAATTTTCGAAGGAGGTAGAGGAAGAAATATTTATATTTTAATATGAAAATCAGTCATAATATAAACATGTGCTTAATAGCCAAAGATAATAATCCGTGGCTATGGTACAAAATATTTTGCCATATTAATTTTAAAGCTATTAATAAATTATCTAAAAATAATTTGGTAAAAGGTATTCCTAAAATAAATTGTAAAGTAAATAATATCTATGATGTTTGTCGATTAGGAAAACTAACTAGAACATCTTTTAAATCCAAGAGGATCATTTATGCATTTCAACCTTTTGAACTACTACATTTGGATCTATTTGGTCCCACTCATGTCAATATATAAATCATAATAAATATGTTTTTGTAATTGTAAATGATTTTTTAAGATATTTATGGACAGTGTTTCGGAAAAACAAAAGTGATACTTTTGAATCATTTAAAAAAATTACTAAAAGAATTCAAAACTTAAAGAATTCAAAATTAAAAATATTAGAAGTGATCATAGTGGCAAATTTGAAAATGATCTCTTTGAAAACTTTTGTAACAAAAAGGGTATTAGTCACAATCTTAGAACTCCACAACAAAATGGAGTCGCAGGAAAATAATTGGACATCATAGGAATGTGCTAGGACTCTGCTTAGTGCTAATCAACTACCAAAACATTTCTGCGCAGAAAACGTGTCTACTGCATGCTACATTTTAAATTGCATCACTATTGGACCTTTGACTAAACATACACCATACAAACCTTTTAGCAGTAGAAAACCTAAAATATCATATTATGAATTTTTGGATCAAAATGTTTTATATTAATATAGAGGATCAATTAGCAAAATTTGATCCAAAATCCGATGAAGAAATATTTACTGGATATTCGAAACGAAACAAAGCATATAGAATATAAAATAAACATGCAAAAACTATAGAAGAAACATTAATATATCATTTGAGGAAAATTTCAAAAATTATATAAATGACGAAGAAGATATTATATAGTAATAAGTTACACAAAACTCATCTCGAAATATTACACCGCAAAATGAAGAACAAATCACAAAAAATCCTATTGAAAATCAACTTAGAACTCCACCACAGATTTTAGAAGAACATCCAATTTAAAATATAATTAGTGAAGTAAATACAAATGTCAAAATTAGACATCAATTAAATCAAATGGATCATATTGGTTTTATATCCAATATAGAACCTAAAAACCTAAAGAAGCTTCAACAGATGATTGTTGGATTTTAGCTCTGCAAGAAGAATTAAATCAATTTGAATGAAATAATGTTTGGGAAATGGTTCTAAGGAAAAATGATCGAGCAGTCATAGGTACGAAATGGATTTACAGAAATAATGCTAACGGAAATGGAAATATAACTCGAAATAAGGCCAGATTAGTTGCGTAAGGATATAATCAAGAAGACGGGATAGACTATGACAAAACTTTTGCTCCAGTTGCTAGACTTGAAGCAATACGAATCTTATTAGCATAATTATGTCATCGTAATTTTTAAACTATATTAAATGGACATAAAAAGTGCATTGGTAAACGTTTTATTAAAGAAAACGTTTTTGTAGAACAATCACTTCTTTTAAAAGATGAAAATTTTCCTAATCACATCTGTAAACTTAGGAAAGCAGTTTACATTTAAAACAAGCACCTCGTGCCTGGTATGAACGACTAAAAGGCTATCCTATAGATTCTAGATTTGAAATTGGAAAAGTTGATCAAACATTATTTATTAAAAGAGATAAGGAAGATATATTAATTATACAAATCGTGCAGACGATATTATATTCGTATCTACAAATGGAACTTTATGCAATGAGTTTTCAAAAATAACGAAAAATGAATTCGAGATGTCTCACATGGGGGAACTCTCATATTTTCTCAGTTTACAAATAAAACAACTAAGCAACGGTATTTCACTAATCAAGAAAAATATTATGCTAATTCAATAAAACATTTTGGAATGGAAAAACCATCCAGATAACCAGCATCTATGAGCACTATAGTTCATCTTGATAAGATGAAAATGGTAAAAATAAAGATAAAAAATTATATCGAAGTATGATTGGATTTTTACTATATTTAATTGCTAGTCATCCCGATATCATGATGCGTATCTGTCCATGTGCATGTTTCAAGCAAATCCCAAAGAATCACATTGCGAGCTATGGAATGAGTTCTGCGGTACTTAAACAACACTAGAGACTATGGTCTCTTCTATCTGAAAGAATGTCATTTCAAACTTGGTGTCATACAGTGACGTTGATTTCGGAGGATGTCAACTGGACAGGAAGAGTATGAGCGATACTTGCCACTTCATCAGGCAGTCTCTAGAATCGTGGTTTATTAAAAAGAAAAATTGTATTTCATTATCGTTGTGTGAAGCGAAATACATGCCTGTTGCTTTGGCATGTGCATAAGTGATATACACATAATAAACTCTTCGTGACTATGGGATATACATTAATAAATCTCCAATTT
Source organism: Allium cepa (assembly GCA_030765085.1). Taxonomy (NCBI): domain Eukaryota; kingdom Viridiplantae; phylum Streptophyta; class Magnoliopsida; order Asparagales; family Amaryllidaceae; genus Allium; species Allium cepa. Next base: position 917,335,274 of record CM060931.1, on the reverse strand, counting down.
ACTGTGATAATACAAGTGCTATTGACCTATCGAAAAAATCCAATAAACCACACTCATTCCAAATATATTAATATTCGTCATCACTTCCTACGTGATAACATAGAAAAAGACATAATATTGCTTGAGTTTACTTCTTCCAAAAATCAAATTGCATACATTCTCACCAAACCACTAAGTGAAAATTCATTTATTAAGCTAAGACGTGAACTTGGCATTGTATCATTACATGACTTACAGTAAGGTCTCTATATATTAAAAATTTGTTACCACTTCCGCAGGTCCAATAACCTATTAAAAGTTTATATCGCCATTAACTCAAATATATACTATCCACTAAAAAATATTAGAAAACATAAAATTAGGAAACAAAAATGTCTTCATGTAAAATTGGAAATATTCTCAACCTATAGTTTATGGATTAAATTTAACAAATTCATACTATATATAAACAACGGTTTCTTTTTAACCAAACTCATATAACATATCACAAATAAATTTTCAAATGCATTCTGGCTATGATTCAACAATTTATTATAGTTCATCGTCTTCTAAAAGTAATCATTCAACTTCAAATAAAACAACTCTGCCATCCAATCTTCAGTACAAATCACTCCATCACCGAAGAACCATAACGGATATTCTTCAAAAGGGAAGAAAGCTAAGTACCGTCAATCTTGAATCATAATCCACTAATACCAAGATTGATGAAATATACCATTATCAGCAGTAGATAATATGAGTTTAAAAGGAAATATATTATGAGCAAAGAAGATAATGAGAACATTTAAATTCTCTGAAAAAATGTGTTTTGGCTATATATGGACATTCTCTAATGAAATATAGAATAAGGATAAGTTCGCTTCGGTTAATGAAAACACTAGTAAATAAATATGACATAACTCCAAGAAATTATTAGGGAGTGGGATCGTCAAACGATGATTGGAATCATACTCCGATTTGTAGAAATATATGGTCTCCACTTAAGCCATTAAATGAGGAAACAAAAATTGAATCATCATGGGAATACTTTCCGAAAGAAGAGTCGGACCTAGTGAAAGGAAATAAATTTTCATAACTATATATTCTTACATTTATAATTACAAATGTAATAATGTTATGTATTAATAAAAATTGTTTTATATCTCAGAATTATTATATATAAAGATATACAAAAAACCAAGGAAATTCAATATTCAAGAAATAAGAAAATATAAATAATACAGATTCAGTCGACTAAACATCATAGTTTAGACAATTGAATATTCAAAGAAGCCAACATTTTCACTCAGTATTCAACCCGCTATCACAATAAATTTAGCAGATTGAAATACCCAACTTTTTTCCTAAAAACATTCGGCCACCCACTTAGGGTGATTCAGTCGGTTGATTAGACAATTTAGGCCATCCGAACTGATAGAATTATGTTTTTCATATAAATGAGCTCATGCATCTATGCACAAATTCACTTCTTACCTACCATCCCTTTACTTTCTTTAAAATTCTCAAACCCTAATTTCATCCAATCTTCACTGAAAATCCTATAATCCTAAGCTAAAATTCCTCAAAACCATTTTTTTCTTTCAATGGCACCAAAGGCCAAAAGATCTAGAGCGACAATTTCCCCCTAAACCTTCGACAGTAGAGGATGGCTTCATGATGATATGGCAGTTACTCGATTCAATAGCAGGAAGAATTCTAAAATTGTCTAATTTTGAGAGTACGCTATGAGAAAAATTGCCGAAGCTATTCACTTGGATTCTCTAATCGGATACGATTCTAAAAACATAAAGATTTATCCGACTTTGGAAAAACTCTTCATTGCATATTTAAATTTAGATCATCAAAAATCCACATAACAAAGCGAACTTGTTTGGAGTTTAGTTTGCGGAGTCAAAATTTATCTTCCTCTTCAATGATTAGGGATGATTTTAAGATGCCCTTCACAGGGAATAGATATTGATGATGTCGAGGTTGATATTTAAATCAAAATGAAATAAGTCATAAAAAAAATTCGACGATATGACAAAATTAAAATCAAGCTCGCTATGCCCCAAAGGTCGTCTTGTCCATCGAGCTCTCATCCGTTCTCTTCAAACTGGAAGTTATGAAAAGGTTTATAAGCGTGATTTTCAAGCTCTCCAAGCTATTTGATCGCATCAAAATATTAATTGGGGATAATTATGATGGAAGAATTTGAAATAGTAAATCGTCGAAGAAACTATAAGACGATTCATTATGGTGCTTATGTTATGCGTATTCTCTAAAATTTTAGGATTCTCATTCCTAACTTCGAGTACACAACCATTTGAGAGCTTAACTCAAAGACTTTAAGGCTCATGGGTTTCCTAAGTGAATTTCAAGTCACAATATAATCTTCTTTGCTGAATGGACTACAAATCATTACGCCAGAATTCCCCAACCTACCGTCCAATTTCGGCCTCCTCCTCTCAACAAGAATGACCTCCTCAAGGCGAGAATGAAATAGAAGAAATAACTTTGGGTACTTTAACAAAACAATCTTTTATCACTCTTTATCGAAACCAAAGTCGTCTTGATAATCATCTATCCCATATCAAGCATAATGTCTCTAAGGCTAACAAAAGGCTAAATACTATCAAAAATCTTATGAACAAAATTTGAGATATGTGTTCACATATTTCATCTACATCGGTAGCTGCTTCTATATCTCTTCCTTTGAAAGCCATTATAGAAGGAGTGGAACATATAAAGTGGACATCAACCGAAGAAGAAGTTGGAAATGAGGCAGGAGAAGAAGAAGAGGATACTAGAAATTCCAGTGGTGATGGGGATGTTTAAATATAAGCTCAAGTATTTAGGTATGTTCTGCTTTATATTTCAGTTCTTGAAGTATATTATGAAAAACAGTGTTAGTGATTTTTTGTGTTCCGTATTTATGCTCCTAAGATAAGTATATGTGGTGTTGTACGAACTATCTTGTGTTGTTGGTATAATATGTCTATAGTGTTTGTATGTGATGTTTTTATTTGTCCTTTAGTATGATATGATTGCAATAACTGTTTTTTAAATGTTAAATTATTATGTAGTGTAATGTTATTACTTATTGCCAAACCTTAATAATCATTTACATTACTCCTATTTGATATCTATTTCCTTTTCGTCGATGACAAAGGAGGTGAAATACTATATGACCATATTGATATGGGGAATCGACTTAAGGGAGAAATATCCATATATCCATAAAATTTTAAAATTAACATATATAGTTGTCATCGCCAAAAAGGGGGAGAATGCTAGAATGTCATACAATGATATTTTGATAGTGACAACTAACAAGAATATATCATATATACTAACCACTTATGCAGGAAAAGGATATCAAATCAAATGAAGAGACATACTTGACAAAACGAAGACCACGATGACGCATTAACGTATTATCTGTCATAATATCTAAGTCTAAAGGTATAAATCATGTTAAAATCTCTTCTAGGCAGTATACACACACATACATTTATCAAAAATCATTTTCAAAGCATAAAGCAAAAGTACACAGAAGTCAGTCAATTGAATCATATCTCCCAATCGACTGAATCTGTACAGTATATAGGATTTAAAAACTAACAATATTCACTCGACTGGGTATGAATTCAACCGATTGAAATCTGTGAACTGTTTCTTTTTTGTTTTAAAATTCTTATATTCTAAACAAATTCAGTCAACTACCCACTTATTTTCAGTCGACTGAAAGTCGTCTGACGGCTATGTTTCTTAAAGGATTTTCTTCATCGTGAAGAGACACCTCTATCCATTAACAGTCACGACCTTTTATCTTCATCAATACCTTTGGATGTACAGACATTTATTTGTCTTGGATGTACAGACATTTATTTGGATTTCCCTGGCTGTAAAAACTTTAAAATGATTGGATTTGCATTAATGTAACAAATAATACAGGTCTCGCAATCATGGTCCTGGCCGGAGAGATGGGGCAGTGATCGCAGATTATGAATCCCTTCGTTGGAGAGAGATGCAATGGGCTCAAACACCATATAAAATTCCTCGGCTGGAGTGCCGAGGCTGGAGAATACAAAATTCTTTAGCCGAAGAATATAGAAGTCCTCGACCGGAGAGCCGAGGCCGAAGAATATAAAAGTCCTCGATTGGAGAGCCGAGGCCGGAGAACATACAAGTCCTCAACCGGAGAGTCGAGGCCGGAGAACATACAAGCCCTTGACCGAAGAGTCGAGGCTGGAACAGGATAACACGATCCGACAAGGTCTATGGATTCGAAGTTAAACACGGAGAGGTCATGAATTCGGATTTTGGCTTAGGATAGATGGACCCTGTGTGATCCTTGATTTGGCAAGGGGCCCGAGCGGTCCTGAATTTGGATATCGATCTAGAAAGGTCATTGATTTGGCTACTGGTTATCGATAGATTAAAGCTCCGTTGATGGGTTTGGATACCTATGGAATTGGTTGAGGATTTGGTTACACGATTTTAAATTGGACATCAACTCAGAGCAGTTACAGACTTGGATATAGCTACGGCGCTTGGATAGGATGACTTGGTAATGGCTAGATTATGGAGTTGATGGTATGGCTATGGATGGAATATGGGCTTTGGATGTTGGTTTCGGAGCTATTCAAATAACGCCTTCTTACACAAGGCATGTTTTGGGGGGCAAACGTTATCTCGCCTTTTGGTCAAGGTCGGGATATCAACAAATAGGCTAAAGAAGACGGGAATCAGTATTAAAGATCGATAAGAAACAAGCTATGATCGATATCGTCGAAATTTGAGTGAGTTCCAATGAAGACACGATCGATCGTAATGATGAACAAGGCTAGGAAAGGCAAATTTTAGGTCAATTTAAATTCGTATGCTCAAGATATGATCGATGCAAATCAAGGTAAAAGGTGGTTGGTATCCATGGAAAGAAATCTTGTTCATATCCATCCAGGCGTATCCCACTTCGCATACATCATCCACCACTTATTCGTACCGATCCACTTACACTCATTCTACTTCGTATCCATCAGTTAAGCAACGCTTCATATCAATATCCATATATACTTCGTATCGGTCGCCAACTCAATTCATATCGATCAACCAACGATCGGTATGAAACACCACTGAAATCATCGATACGAAGGATGTGAGGAATGATAGATACAAAACAGCATCCAGGTCACTGATACGAAATGCATTGGTTCGTATCGATACAAAATGGTTGTAAAGCATCGATACGAAGAAGTGTGAACCATCGATACAAAAGGGATACTCCGGATCGATATGAACAAAGCATGTAAATGTAGAAGACTAGGTCACTCGGCATGAAAAGTGGATCAATCCAAAAAGTTATTGCTACGTCATCGGACATCACATGTCCAGAAGCGATGCGTACAGATCGATGCGAACAGGAAGCGATGTGAATTCAGCAGCCTTCAATAATCCAAGTTTGCATCGATCATAACTCAAAATCTATAAGTCCAAATGACACCAAATTTGTAAAGAATCTCGCATACAACCTCATGAATGTTCATGATCGATCTCGACTCGATTGGACCAAATCTTGATCAATGCGAAGTCCATTCGTATCGATCACATATTGAGTTCAAACGACCAGGGATTGATCATGTGGGCCCATCCATGTGAGAGAAGAGGTTTTTCGAGATCTGAGCAAGATATTTGCAGCCTAAGCCAATAAATAGCAGTCCAAGACCTACAAAAATAGACTTTTTGGCTCTTCTACGTATAGACTCTGCCGGAATCATCACTACACTTCAATTGTACTATTGTAATTAGTTGTAACTCACTGTAACCAATGAGTGATAAGTAATAAAGCAGCAACCCTTTAAAGTGGACGTAAGCCGGAGATAGCCGAACCACTATAAACCTTGTGTCTTTACTACTTTCCTTTTTAATTTCTAGTGTTCTTCACATTTATATTTTCTATATAATTGCTATCTGTGATTGTGAACGGGTGCTTTCATCGACAATTGGGTATTTGTGACCAATCTTGGCGCAAACATTATGGTGCTTTCATTGAGAGGCTGGCACTCAAGGATTCTAAATCTTGGATTTCGGATTTGAAAGCTTGAAGGTCTGGATTTGGAAAGCTATGGCAAAGCAATTGACAAGAAGACACGGGACTGAAAGGAGCCAGCATGAAGGGAGTCAGGAGGCTTACACGGGGGCGAATCAGGCGTTGATCTTCATCACTAGAGACGAGATGGAAACGATGCTCAAGAGACAAGAGGAGATGATGCATAACCTACTTCGACAAGTTGGACAAGTTGGAGTGTAGAATCAATGGAACACAACTACAGGAGATGTTGGACTTTCTTATATACTTGCTAAAGGGAGAGCTTACTCATATTGAATTAAACATATAATGTGTATATGTGCTTAGATTTTGATTGTTCGTTGTGATTGAATGGATTTTGACATATGCTGTAATACTGATTAAATTCTTGCTTTGAAAGTAAATGGCATGTGTAATCCATATGTGTGGGTTTGAATGGACTTATATGACTTGTAGAGTAGCCTTGAAACAAAGCACATAGGTTATAGTTGAATATAGGTTTGAACTGAACTTGGATTTGAAAGTTCTCTTGTAGAATAGTCGATATAGATGCATTTAGGAATTACCTTGTGTTTGGAAATTTATATAGAACCTAGTAAAGAGAACTTAGTACATTATCACCATATTTGTTATATATATATATATTGTGTATATTAGTTGCCATAAAAAGTTTGAATGTTTAAAAGTTAAGTAACATATCAAAAAGTGGCCAAACGTATACTTATGCAAAACTGCCCCGTTTAGACTTTTGAATTTCAAATGTTTGAAATTGACTTTAAACTTAAGTATTTTGTTTAATTCTTTCACGAGTATTTACTAATTTATATTAGAGTATTTTAAAAGTAGTTTGAAATTTTTATGAATTTTTAAAGAAGAGGCTAACCCGGTTTTTCCACATTTTAAAGAAAATTATAGTTATTTTAAAGCAATATTTTGAATGAATTTTTTAAAACCTACTATAAGTATTTTAAAAGTATTTTTAGGTATATATAGTTTTTAAAATATTAGTTAAACTATTTTATTAAGTATTATGTAATATGATATTTCTTAAAAAAAATTATTGATTATAAATAAATTACTATGCATATGTGTATTTGTAAAAGGGGTTTAAAAGTATAAATAAATGATTTCAAGAGGAGTTAGGAATTGCTTAATGGCTAAATCGTTATTTGTTTAATTACTTGTTTGAAAAGTAATTAACTATGCTATCTTGAGGGTTACCCTCTAGATTCTCCTATGTCGACATTGGATGGAGCAAGAGTTAGGAGAATTTGTAAGAGGCATGGTATTGCTTTCGAGGATGTCTTGGTCCCAAAGCCCTTTCATCGAGCACATAATCCACCCAAGGGTTACACCACATGTAATCATCATAGGTGTCATTCCAGAGGTGTCCTTCCTATTATTCACTTTATTAAGCACATCCTTTAGTTCATGAAGCATGCAACTGCTCAACTTCACCCAAATGACTATGCTTCTCTAAACAGCATTTACATGTTTTGCCTTTACCACTTGGGTAAGGTGCCCATAATGGAGGAAATTAGAAAATTATTCAGCTTCAAAAAGCGACAAGAGACCGTCTTTAAATCATTTGGAATCGTCTAAGGGCTGCTGTGTGATCATTGGCCTACAGACCATGACCATTCAAAGATGAATATTTCCTTATGCACTTTCCACCTGGCTTTTCTTGGCGATGGTTATCAAAACATATGTTCTACTATCACTCTCTGTATTGGTGAAGTTAGTTTCATTCAAATTACCAACTTCATCATTTCATTAATTTATTAATATTCCAGTTAGACCTAGTAGTGCAGCTCTGGCATATACTCTTTAAGCTCTTTAAAATATTCCTACCAAAGAGAGGAAAATAAAGTTCCTTCTAATAGATGAAAAGATAATGCAATTTCATCTTTTGATAATGGACGTAGTATTGGCCCTATTCATATTGCTCATAGAGGTACCTAGCCTATTTAAGAGGTTAGGGTTGAACCTCGAATTGATGAGAATAAATAAGTTTCTTCTATTTGGGATCCTTAAGTTAATAAAGGAGAGCATGAGGAGGAGGATGGCGATGATGGCAACGATGAAGGATGAGGTGTTTTTGATGATATGATGACGTGGATGGGGATGATGGTGAAAATGTAAACCATGGCCACGAGTCCAGTGGAGAGAGAGGTGGTGATGATCAAGTACATGTTAGTCCCTTCCATCCAACACTAAAGATCATTTCACCCTGTCTTGTCCCATAACCACATCAGGCTCCAACTAGGAAGGCAACTCTGGCTCCTCCAACTAGGGACATATTAGCATGGTTGTGGATGTGCCTTCGATTACTGCAAGGGAGAGAAATCAACTTAGTAGACTTCATAAGCATGATCCATCAGAAGCACATGGGCATGCCGACACTTTACACGACATTCAAAGTCACCACACGTTCACTCTATACGTTTTGTTCCTTAATCTGTAAACCTCAACTTAAATATGTTTTCTGTTTAGGTACAATAGGGCACCCCCATCCTTTTGAAGAGCTCCAAAGTCGCTCTTTAAGTTATCGCAAGCATGATCCCTCACGCCAACACAATGAGTCGTCATATGAATTTAAGTCGGGAAGGCATTATAGAAGAGTAGGAAAAGCAAAAGGAGGAAAACAAACATCATGATGACCGTGATCGAGGGTTATGTTACTTTTCTATATTAGGTAGGACATCCCTTTTGCAACATCATAGCTGCTTTACTTTGCCTAATGGTCAAAACATATATTTTGATACTTGATCATGTACCTTCCTAAAAGGCTTCGACTATACCCATTTCAGCACCCTTGTTGCAAAATCAATGGAATCATCCGATAAATCCAAATAGGTTTCTCAATAATACGGTTTCATTGCTTTCGGTCCCTCTAACAAAGATCGGGTAAATAACATGTTCATGATCATGTTTCTATGGTAGTGATAGAACTTGCCTTAAATCCATAAATTTTCAAGCTAGAAAGAGCTTTCCCTACACTTTGCTTTGATGGGGTTAAATTTGCTTATCATTTGAAAGACATTCTTGTTAACATGGCCAAAGATGTCACAGCTTGTGTGAAAGATGTATACGATCAGTATTATACATGGAGGAGACACGCACATGATATATTTGATGTTAATAGGGAGAAACAGCTAGCCTTTCAAGATAAGGAGATAGAGAAGAAAGATAATGAGCGAATCATTGCTAATTTGGATATGGAGTTAAGGAGATCAAGGAGTCTCATAAGGTCTTGGTGAAAAGGTCAAAGGAGAAATGAAATCTTTGGAGGATAAGTCTTAAATGCAATCGACTCAGCTCAAGTCTGCGCATTAGAGCAGCCACACCGTTGCTATGAAAAAAGAGCTCTTTAGAAAAATGTTGATGAACAAACTCTCAATATTTCAAAATTAGAGGTTTTGCTAGAGGCTAAGAAAAAAGAGAGGGATGAAGCTCTTAGCAAGGCCGAGGAGTACAAGGAAAAAATGCTTGATGATCAATAAGCACGGAGGGATGTGAAAACTCTTGCGGACAATGCTGAGGATAAGATCTAATCAGAAATAAAGCCCACTCTGTTTCACATGTATGTGAATGTTATTAAGTCTAGAAATTTATGGTGGCTAGATAACGCATACCCAAGAGCACTTGCCATGGTCACTTTGGGGGCAACAACCTCCAACAAATCTTTAGCTGATGTTTATTATAATCTAGATGATCTTAGTTCTACGATGCCCAAGTCTACCCCGAAGCTACTGGCATTATCCCCTTCCATAGAGGAGAGTTTGACGAGGACTCCTTTTCACACAACTTCCACTTCTCTAGAGGTATATATTTAGTTTTTCCTATGTTTGAAAATGCTTAAATGACACCCGTTGATGTTTCTAATTTGTATTTTTCACTTTCACAATTTCAACTCCACTTGCAATTGCCTTCTTACCTGATGTGCATCATGGTTTGTGCCCCAAGTCGTAAAAACTAAGTCTATCATTGTTTCTACCCAAACTTTGATTCCAACTTCTTCAGTCAATTCTATTTCCAGGTCCTAGTGCTGAAACGATTTAGATTCTGTTTGAAGAAGCTATGGGCGATCCTCATAAGGCCACTGAGCATCAATGTCAGCCATCAATTCTAGAATGGCAGACTGCTCAATCCAAAAAAAATTAATGAGATGAAAGAGGAAAATATTGATGATATTCCTCCCCGCTCTCAGCTTCCATGCCTACATACCCAACCGTTGTTCCAACTTCTGGTCTCGTAATGGCTAACATCCAAGTTGAGGCTTCCAAGTCTCCGGCAAGAGATTACAACTGGGACAAAGACCTTAAGGCCTGTTTTTCTATGGAAAAAGGGTACGTCTAGAAAAAGGCCAGTCTTAGCCTCTTTTGAGGGAAAGAAGGGGAGGAAGAGGAAGAAGAAGAACAATAAGTCGTCATTCTCCAGTGTTGTTACCTGCTTGTTTGTTTTAATTTCATTCTATGCATATAGATCATTGTTGTGTGGGTATGGCTCCTGCTTTTGTTTTCGAAGATCAACTATGAATAAAATTATTTTTCTTTCAGACACTCATCTTATTTTACTTAGTGCCTATATAATGGGTTTAGTTGTGTATGTGAAAACCATATATGAATTAATGTAATGACATTATCCACCATAACTCTATTTTTGTGAAGTCCAGCATTACATGGTGTTATTCCACTATTTCCTCATGTTAATCACTACCAAAACATTTCTCACTTTACAAATAGAATTATTGCTTGGGCGACTCTATGGCCTATCTCATTTACCTTTGGCCAAGTTATATTTAACTAAAATCAAGGCTGTAGCATCACATCATTTCCTATCTCCAGGAAGTGGCGCTCAAGACGTCTATATTTGGACACCCGTGCTCGATCTCGCCTATCTCTAGGCACTAACTGTAAGTACTCATCGTACTTGGAAAAGGAGGTTCAATCTCCTGTTTGGTCCTACCTCTGGGACATAATATCTTAGATGCCTATCACTAGGCATCATCCTGAGACCATGCTTATCTCTAGGCATCGGTCAAAAATCATAGTTATAGGGTGAATCGTTCAATCGGCCATAGCATGACTATACCCTACGACCCAACCATGGATCGAAGGAGTTCATTGGTACCTATCTCCGACCACCAATGTCAGACTTTGCCTGTCTCTAGGAAATGGTCGAAGATCAGATGCAGAGGGGGAAATTATGCAATCCTTTCTAATTTGTTTGCACTCAAGTGACCCGATCATGGATCGAAGGAGTCTATCAGTACCTAGATATCGACATTTTCAAAATACAAAATATTTAATTCTGCTATTGTTCTCACACAACGTAAGGTCAACAACCTTTTAAGAATACGGTTCCATCGGTTCCTAAGGACAATTATAATTATAGATACAAGAATGGTAGACTCTGCTTTATTACATCAAAGTCTAGTCAGCAATTTACAAAGATATGTCTAACTTAAATAGCATCTCAAGTGCTCGCTATTCCACACCATTGGAATTCAGATTTCATCAACCCATACCAACTTGAAAGTTCCATCTCCAAGCTTATGTTCAATTGCAAAAGAACCTTCCTAATCAAGCCGGGTGCCTCTGGACTAGGAAAGACTCGTTTCAAAATAAGATCGCCTATCTTGGAGATCTGGGTTTGACCTTGGCATTAAATTTCCATGCTACTATTTTCTGGTAAGCAGCTATCCCAAATCATTGTTTTCCCTCTTCTCATCAGTCAAGTCGAGGGACTCAAGCAAGAGTTCCTCGTTCATAAGGGATTGTAGTGAGTTTTTTTTACGAGAATGAACTTCCAATTCAATTGGAATCATGATCTATGATCCGACTAGGCCAAAGAGAATAGAGCATGGCAAGTCGTAGACTTATCAGTCGTTCAGTAATCCCATAGTTTTAGGGGTAATTCATTGACCTAGTTGTCATAATCCTTCGCTAATCATTTCTTTAGGATGAATACGATGATCTTGTTCACTGCCTTTACCTATCCATTCACTTTATAGGTTTTCTACACTTTAAACCAATTTTCAATTCCATAATTGTAGAAATCTTTGAATTCAATACTTTCGAATTGGGTTCCATTGTTGGTGATAAGCTTTTGAGGAACTCCAAATCAGCATATGATGTTTTCACCGCAAAGTTTACCACCGTTTTCTTAGTGATCATAGCTAGCAGTTCCACTTTGACCCACTTTGTGATATAATCAAATGCAAAATGGCATACTTCACTCCTCCATTCAATATTGGTAGCACACCGATTATATTAAGTCCCTAGCTACAAACGACCATGGGCTAACAATTTGTGTAAGCTCTGCGGCTGAGGCTCTAGGAATTTTTCGCATATATCGCATCTTCCATTGTAATTGGCCACATCCCAGTTGATCAGTGGCCAAAAATATCCACAGTGAAGAATCTTCTTTGTCCAAGTCTGACCCTAATGTGATCACTGCAACTTCCCTCATGCACATCGGCAAGTATCTTTCCGGCTCTTCCTTGGTGGCACATCATAGTAGAGGGTGGAGAATCCTCTTCTATATAATACTTTTTCCTGTATAATTAATTATGGTACTTTGCCAATGAGTTTTGGTCATTTATTTCACCCATTCTAAAGATACCCTTCAACAAATATTCTTTGATTGGAGTCATCCATGACTCCTTCTCCATTATGGCCCCGAAGATCCAATCGACATCAGTCTGGTCGATGTTTGAAGCCAACAAAACCTCCAATGGAACTAATCCCATTAGTTGCACATCTTCTGAGTTGGCCAATTTGGCCAATGAATTAGCTTTTGTGTTCTCCCCTATAGGAATGTGCGTAGTAGTGTAATATTCAATATCATTCAATAGTTCCAAAACCTTCGTCAAGTATGGGGAAAATCTCACTCCCATAGGTTGAAACTCCTTTACCTAACAGACCACCAATTGAGAATCACAATGTTTTGACTCCCGAATCTTTCACTATCTTAAGCTCGACTATATGCACTTCCTATTCAGCTTCGTTGTTCGTTTCTAGGAACTCAAGTTTCAAGACATAGCATATTGTTTTTTCCTCCAGGGTCATTAAGATCGCTGCTAACCGAAGCTATGTTCATTGGATGCTCAGTCTGTATATAACTTCCATTGAGCAAGCTAAAGCACATCTTCTTTAAATTCTTCATCTTGGTTAGTGAATTCAGCAATGAAATCAGCCAATTTCTATCCTAGTTTCGCCCTTCTAGTATGGTAGGTCATATCATAGTACCTCGATTCAATATTCCACTTCAATAGCCTTCTTGAAGTTTCGGGTTAGTGCAACACTTGTCTCAAATGTTGATCAGTCAACACTTTTATCCTCGAAGTAGGATCACAACTTCCTCGAAGTGATCAACAAGCAGTACACTAGCTTCTCTAACTTGGGATAATTCTTCATTATTCTCTAACTTTGGATAATTCTTCTCTGCTCAAGTGAATCGCTTGTTTATGTAATACACGTGCCTTTAGATTGTGGATTCCTTATGTACCATGAATGGACTCAGTGCAAGAGCAGAAATTGCCAAGTAAACAAACTAGTCTTCTCCATCTAAAGGCTTTGATTTGACCATTGGTCTCTCCATGTGATCAAGTAGGCCCTAGAAAGCTTTCTGACATTGCTCCGTCTAAACAAATTCCCTTTCTCTTTCTTGAGGGAATCAAGGAATGGCATACACTTATATGTTGCTTATGAGATGAATCAACCCAGTGGGGAGACCTTTTGGTTTAAGTTCTGCATTTCATTCCTTGTCCTTAGGGCATCGATAATGCTTTAATCTGCTATGGATTAGCTTCAATAACCCTCGATCAAATCATTGATTGTATCCCTTAAATGTTGATGTTCATTGATATTATGCCCATATGTCTCATGGAAGTTACAATACTTCCCAAAGAGCTTTTCTCATTCAGCTCACTCCCTTTGGGCCGCTTATCTCCAATTTACTGTATCATGCGTTGCAAGGTAAATGTTTTTTACAGTCACATTTAAAGGGTTACAATCTTCAGGCTTCAAATATCACAGACGCTTCTTAAAATTCGATAATTTTCCACCAGCACCTTGGTTTGTGTTTTTTTGATTGTTGCTACTATTCCCAACATTTACAGCAACGTATCCGACGCTCTCATTGGTTTTCTTTATCACAATGTTATTCTGCATAACTTCACTTGATGCTTTACCACCAGCTTTTCCTATGACCAAGTCTGCCTCACCCAAGTGCAAAAACTGGTTTGCTTTTGATACAATCCCTCTACGGTTGATGACTGTTTCATCTTTAGCCATTTACAAAAATCTATATCCAGATGTATCCTCCTTTGGAATATTTACGTCAATTAATATGTATTGAATCTACTCAAAGATTCCTTCAGAGTCTCCACGGGACCCTGATAGATTCTCAACAAGGACATCGCATCCTTTGGCCGAACGGTATAGAGCCTTAACTACTCTGTACACTTTCTCGCTAGTTGATCAAACAAAGATATATATCTTGGTACGAGTTTTAAATGACATGGTAGCTACCATATCCAGAAATATGGAAAACACCAACACCTTACTACATCAATCGCTCAGGCACCATTTATGTGCCATCCATACTTTAACATACGTTGTCATGGATCTATGGTCCTATTATATGATGGCATTGAAGGAATACCAAACTTTCTAGGATAATTTTCATACAAAATGTCATTCGTGAATAGGAATCTACTAGACGCTGAGGCCCATTCATCAATACTCCTATGTTGATTCTCATTAACCACCTTCTCCACCATTTCAACTATATATTTTAGATTTGTGGAATTGACTGGATAGTGATCATTAGGGACTGCCCTTGAATACTACTATCTATGGAAAAACCGTTCATCCAGCTTTTCGTTGCATATGTTCTTTTCGTGATGGCTCAATGACATTCGCTCGAATACCGCCATTCTGGCCACCGGTAATCTGCCATACATCTGCATTAACCACCTCTTACAACTCATCATCTAGGTCATCATTTATAACTTGGTCCCTCAATACGGTAGCAAGTCGTGACGACTCAATGTCGAGTTGTAAATTTTCCACTAGGGATTTCCCAGACCCCAACTTCTCCCATTTTTATCTTCTATTTTCCATCTCTCGGACTTCTATCGATGAGGAAGAACTCTCTTCTTATAAGTCAAAAAGACGACAATACTCAATGGCTCTTCCTTTATCTTGGAGGTATTGAGTCATCAAAGCAAGGCAATTATTCATCTACTTCGGGATAGCATTCAGTATCTCTATCATCTTTTTATTCAACTCCATTATCATTCGGTCCAAATCTACCCTAGTTGCCATGTCTGGTGCACTTAGAATTTTAGCAATAATGAGTTGATTTGTTTCTTTCTCGCATGAAGAGCCATCATTTTCAACATTATTAGTTGGCTTTGAGGCAACTGATTTTTTTCATATCATTTTTGTTTTCCATAAATCTTTTAGGACTTCTCAAATTCAAGTAGACAAATATATTAAAGTTAAAACTTTTTAGATAAAATTTGCACATAGTGGTAATCCAAAGTGCCAAGGTAGATCTACAGGCGAGAACTTTCAAATTTCTCTTAGTGAAAGCACCGAAATGTTTATGCTAAAAGTGAGGCAAACACCTAATCAGGTAATAAGCATTAGTTATTGGAAATGGGGAAATAACATAAGAAATTTATAGTGGTTCGGCAAGGAACAATAGCATATGTCCACTATCAACTTTGTTAATGATTTTTGACTTTCTTTACAATTACGATTTTACAACCCGGTTGCTTACAACTCAGTTAAGAATCCAATAGAGTCTCAGGGTAAAATATATTAAATTAGAAAGTGGGAAAAGGATTGTGTTTTTGTGCACTCCTCCTTTGATTTATAAACAAAGATTAAAGAATTTGGCTTCGATATTTGCTACCACGTTCTCCAAGTTTAGAAGGAGGATCCGAAGGAAGAATGTAGCCAATTCACAAATTTAGTATCAGCTCAATACCAAATTGTACCTTACTGTTAGAACCCTTAGTTTACGATTTCGACGATGACAACTATACAATAGAAATCATATATATATATATATATATCATATAACTATATAAAACCACTACTGTGACAAGACGATGACTAAAGCGCTGAAGAGATTCATCTATAAAGTTGCACGAAGATCAAAGAGAGATATAATTAAGAATAAACCCAGGAGAACATCACTAAACAGGTTCAGACGTCTGAATGCAGAACTTCAGACATTTGAACGTAGAAGATGAATAAAAATAATAATAGGTTCTCAGACGTCTGAAACACCATTCAGACGTCTGAATGGTGTTTCAGACGTCTGAGAACCTATTATTATTTTTGTTCATCTTCTACCATTTACACGTCTGAAACTAGGCTCGGGGCAGATAATTCAAATTACAACTGTCATCTCCGAAGAGATACAACTCCATCTCTCCTCCGCAACTCTTCACCAGTGAACAGTGATGACCCTAGACTGAAAGGGAAGAGATGTGACTACTAGAAACAACCTTCTACAAGTATATAAATGAGAATCAAAGAAGGATCAAAGAATTTTCAACTAATTCACTCGACCCTCTGTCTTGATCATCTCTTATTCTAATCATCCACTTGCTATCAAATCTGCAAATCTGAGATAATACACTTCCATACTCTCTTGAACAATATTGTATTCAACCATTTAAGAGATATAGGAAGTTCAATTGTACTATATATTAGAAACCCGTGTAATAGAGAACATATTCTTCTAAAAGAAACTCTATTATTGTAAACATATTCCTCCGAGTGAAGTGAGGGTTATTTGGTGAAAGGAAATTCCAAAGAGGAGCTTCAGGACTGGACGTAGGATGGGAGGTCCGAACTAGTATAAAATTCCTGGTGTGATTATTCTTATTTACATACTTTACCATTGTTACACTATAGTTCAAATTAGTCATATACTTGTCATTTGTGTAATCGATCCACCATACTATAGACTTTCAATTGGTATCAGAGCCTGGGATTCTAGAGATCAGAACAACATCCTAGAATAAAGGGCAACAAAGAGATATAGTCGAGGCAATAAAAAGAGGAAGAGCAATAAAAAAGAATCAAAGGAGCAAATAAACAATTGATTCATGGCTAAACTCAGATCACAATCGATATGTTTAGATTTCCTATATAAAGATCTTCTGTTAGCACACGATGAATTATTAAAAGATTGTAAAACTTTGAATAAAGTTAATACAATTGCTTTAGCTAAGTTGAAAAATTGTGAGCAAGAAATTTCCAATTTATAAGAGGAAAATAAATTTTTGGTAAAACAAACTAAATGTTTTGAAATACCGTTGAAGAACTTGTTTTGCAAAATGATTTTCTAGAAAAAGAAAATGAGAAACTTAGAAGATAAAAACAATAAGCTTTTGGAGGAAATCAATGTTATGCAAAATAAAAATACATTTTTGAAAAATTCTTTAAATAATTCTAGTTCTTTAATTTTGTTTCTTGAAAAAGAGAATGAATCTTTAATTAAAAAGAATTTAGAATTACCTAAAGAATGTGAGATTTTAAAAGTTAATAATAATATTTTTCAGAAAGAAATTTGTGATTCTAAAGCAAATTTTGAAAGTTAAATACAAAAATCTTAAATTTTAATAAAGGTAAAGATACCTTATCT
Source organism: Allium cepa (assembly GCA_030765085.1). Taxonomy (NCBI): domain Eukaryota; kingdom Viridiplantae; phylum Streptophyta; class Magnoliopsida; order Asparagales; family Amaryllidaceae; genus Allium; species Allium cepa. The sequence continues at coordinate 917,317,528 of CM060931.1, read as the reverse complement.
TCCTTAGTTACAAATTCAAATGCTCACAATGATAAAAGCAGTTTAGGCTGTAAACAAGCTAAAAGTAAAAATAGTACTAGATATGCATTCTTGTATACTAATTTCAGTGCTAATGCTAGTACCAGTAATCAAGATAGTTTTAAAACCAGTTATAGTCATAATAGTACTTTGTTTAGAAATTATTCTTCAAGTACTAAGCTAATGACTAATAGTATTAAGATATGGATTCCAGTTAATATGATTGATCATGATAAGCAACTTTATATTAGTAACTGTTATAAGAATGTGATTTGTAATGAAAATTATATTTATAAAGGTTCAACCACACCCAAATAGTTATGGTTTATAAAGACCTAACCCTCCGGATCCTAACATAGTAAGTGGGTACCGAAAATGATTATTATTTATTATAGGTACTCGAAGAAACAAAAGAAAATGATATATTTTGGAATTTTAAAGAATGATCCATACATTTAATAGAATTACGTGCGTACAGTGAAATATGGATTTCAGCAAATATGGTAAAATATTTTTTTTCTCCATAATTAATATTGAGTTTATCCCACTATTTACAAGATATTGTATATAATTTATTATATTTCCTCATTCTTTTTTATAATGACAAAGGGGGAGAAATTCATATGCATATTGATAGAGGGAGATATTATAATTAGAGGGAGATGTTATCCTTAGGAGGAGCTTTAAACACATTAATATATTTTTTACAGATAGAATATTTCTAGAATTGTATAGTTGTCATTATCAAAACGGGGGAGAATGATAGAACCCTTAGTTTACGATTTCGATGATGACAACTATACAGTGGAAATCATATATATATATATATATATATATATATATATCATACAACTATATAGATACGAATTCAAAGGAAGACGAATCACTACTATGAAAAGACGATGACTAAAGCGCTGAAGAGATTCATCTACAAAATTGCACGAAGATCGAAGAGAGATACACTCAAGAATAAACGCAGGAGAACATCATTTACCAGGTTCAGACGTCTGAACGTAGAACTTCAGACGTCTAAACGTAGAACTTCAGACGTCTGAACGTAGAAGATGAATAAAAATAATAATAGGTTCTTAGATGTCTGGAAACACCATTCAGACATCTGAAACTGGGCTCGGGGCAGATAATTCAAATTACAACCGTCAGCTCCGAAGAGGCACAACTCCATCTCTCCTCCATAACTCTTCACCAGTGAACAGTGACGACTCTAGACTGAAAGGAAAGAGATGTAACTTTTAGAAGCAACCTTCTACAACTATATAGACGAGAATCAAGAAGGATCAAAGCACTTTTAACTAATTCACTTGACTCTCAATCTTGATCATCTCTTTTTCTAATCATCCACTTGCTATCAAATCTGCAAATATGAGATCATACACTTTCATACTCTCCTGAACAATATTGTATTGAATCATTCAAGAGATATAGAAAGTTCAATTGTACTATATAGTCAAAATCCATGTAATAGAGAAAACATTCTTGAAAAAAAAACTCTGTTATTGTAACCTGTTCCTCCAGGTGAAGTGAGGGTTACTTGGTGAAAGGATAATCCGAAGAGGAGCTTCAGGACTAGATGTGGGATGGGAGGTCCGAATCAGTATAAAATCCCTGATGTGATTATTCTTATTTACATATTTTACTATTGTTACACTATAGTTTAAATTAGTCATATACTTGTCATTTGTATAATCGATCCACCATACTATAGACTTTCACTTACAACTCTATGTCGAGTTATGAGTTCATATTTTGCTTTGACTTTGGTCTTTAATTTCAATAAATGAGGATGCTGACTAGCACATTTGGCTTAGCATCGAATTGAGAGGCATACCTCAATACTGAGTTACGGATTAGCTTGTATTTTGGTTGCTTTCTTATGGCACTTGACTTGTCTAATGAGTGTTTAAGCGTCTTCTAGTGGCAAGCAAGGTTCAACACCAATTCTTTGGACTTCAACTGAATTTTGGTTTCTAGACTTGTACTTATGAACTTTTGGTTTTATTTCATGACTATTCAGTGGTTCTGGTACATCAAGATATGTCTTGGTTCAAAAACAAGATAATATGCATATTTACGTTGACATAGGACCTCTAAATAATGATTCGAAGGAGATTATTTGTACATCATATCCAAAATGTCTCAAAGTAAATAGAAGTGGTAACAAAACTTGTGGACCATTATGTTACGATGTTAAACAAGCATCTAAAGGTAAATCTAGTGACAGAAAAATCAAAGAGTTTGGTTTTAATCAAAATCCAAAGGAAGCATGTGTCTATGAGAAAGAAAATGGAAGATAATGGTACATTTATAATAATATAAGTAAATAACATATATTCATTTGTAATGATGCACCCATGTTAAAATCGGATAAAGCTTGGTTGTTTAATTCTCTAAGAAGGATTTGAAAGAGCTACGTTGTACTCGATATAAGAGGATAATATGGAAGTTTCAACTGATGTACATAGACACCATATTACATTATTTAATGTGGAGCATACGAGAGAGATTCCTTACGCATTGGTAATATGAACCATTATATATGTTATGTTATATACTAAATCAAAGTTCAGTTATGTACTTGGTGAGGTAAGTGAATATAAAATCCGAGTCATAATCTTTGAATAGTAGTTAAGAGTGTTTTTTAATACATATGAGATACTAGAGAACTGTTTATGGACACAATGAACATCTTATAAAGGAGTGTTTGAACTCAAACTTCATAAGTGACATCAAATCATTCTTGTGTTTATCCTTAATATATGTGCTTTAACTTGGAAAGATTCCAAAAAAGAAGTTGTGTTGGATTTAACTATAAAGGCTATGTACATTGTTTTGAACTGCGTTGTAATGAAAGCATTAATCGTGTGCAAATATATAAGAAAGCTAAGATTGGTTCCCATCATTAAGATCCCAATAAGGTAATTGATAAAAATGATTAATACAGATTGCAATTGAAACCACCGGCTTAGCAAAAGGTCAAGATATGCTCTCAATAATTACCATATGATAAAATAATTTATCAATGATAAAGAGGTACATATCTACTCATTAATGCACTTTATTTGTACATTCAAGGATGGCTAGATAAAGGGATGGGAATGTGGTACCATAATTAGCTCCAAGTGCAAGTGGGAGACTAAGAGAGTTAAGGGTACGTCCTAGGAGAAACTATGTAATTTGTTATGTAAGCCACACTCTATGATGAATCTTGTTTGAAATAGAAGTACAATTATTTGTATTGTTTTCTATTCTGTGTTATTATGTTGAAAAATGAATATGAGAATTATATGAATAGAAAATCCATAAGTAAAGCATTATATTGGTTGTAGTTGCAAATCTATCATAATTGTTATTGTTGAATCGATCTAGTAATAATACTCATCATTAAAGGTTCATAGTCAAGATGCATTAGGAAAGGGACATTTATGCATCCACTAAGACTAGTGCACGTGTTCCCTCAATACATTAGATAGTGAATTATTCATAATCGTTGGAGGAACCAAGAGGTTACGTACTTGTGATCATTGAATGATCACAAAACAACTCAACCGAGAGTCCTATGAAGGTTAAATATATCCATGTCAAAATGTAGGATCTTTGCATGAAGGTGTATGGTACTCTTTAGACTTAAGAATATCGTGTATCTTAAACGATAAGGTCATGCTTTGATTTTGTTTAACTCATGGCATTATGACCATATTACTGCTCCTTTGGGGTATATGTCAAATTATTTAGAGTTAAACTATATACAACCAAGGGTTTATCTCCTTTTATATAAGAGGGTAACATCAACGTAATAAGAAGTTAAATCAAAGTCAAAATCTATGGCCATAGTACAATTGGTTATTCAATAAATGTTATCATCTCTACCGAGGACCTTGTAGTTGGTCTTTACAATTAACTATGGATATTACCTGAGTTTTTCATTATCGACTAAACTTTAGACATTAAACCAACATAGTAATAACAAAAATAATGGGCACACATATATCGTCGCTTAAGGGTGTATGCATAATTAGATTAAAATATGATATTTGTAAACGATCTACAACCAATGATACTTGTGACATAATGGCAAACCAATGAAGCCAAAATTGTTAATTTTTATGGGACGAATTTGATTGGAATTTTAAGTTATCTTACATTATCTTTTATATTAACAATATTAATTTGATTTTCATTTATATTATTTATTTAAAATATCTAACAAAATAATTTACTATCAATTTAAATTACATTTACTTGAAAGTAAATTAAATAGGAAAATAATTTCGCATATAATGATGTATGTATTTTTAATTTTGAATTATAAATATCTGCTTGATAATAGTAGTAAATTCAAATAGTGCTTAATTCTATTTTAATATTTCTTAAATCAATATTATAAATATGATTCGCCTTAATTAAAATATTGAATATTCAAATCCAACAAACATAGTCTTAATATATTATGTTTGATTATTGAAAATTAATGTGTATACATTAATGATAATATTGAGTTTATAAAGTCTACTTATAATTTCATAAATAAATGCATAATTTATTTTCAAAAGATGTCAATGTGTTTAAAATTTTAATACAAACCCAATGATGCAAGTTATGTGAAAAACGAAGTTTGTATGTGAAATTTATAGTTCTTTGAATATATAAAGGATTAAAATGAAATATACAAAGTGATAAGGACTATGTAATAATTTTATCCTTTTCTCTTTGAGCCCAAGTTGTCGCATCTCCCTGCCATTAATCAATTTTCTTTATCGTCTAAGATTGGCACTCTCACCACCCCTACCACCAATGACCGTCTATGGTTGTGACGAGTTCACCGATACCTCTGAATTCCCATCTCATGCTGCAATCACCAAACCCTAAGTTTCCCTAATTTGATCGATACTTTTTGTTGATTTCCTAAAGGCCCGTTGTGGTACCAGTCCTTATTCATGCTCCCACCATGGTTTGATCTGACATGTTAGTTGAGCATAAGAGGTATGGACATGCACACATCTTACGCATACTGAAACAGCTCAATAATGGAAGATGAAAGAACATTTTTATTATTTAAATTAATTTATACAATTTATATATATAAATTAAGGTGTACCAAACTTAAAATTCAATAAATTTATATACATGCATACATATTATATATATAAATAGTTAATATCATATTGATATAGTCAATAATAACATTAAGATATATTCAACAATCCAATTGACCAAAACACCTTAAATTATCAACTTCACCTATGAGAGAACAATTCTCTAACTCACTGGTGGAGTTACAAAGTCCATCATTAAGATATAATTTATTTTATAAAGAGAGAATGTTTTTTATGTGTTTGTAGTATGTGGCATCAAGGTATATCTATAGCAAAACTAATAAGCTATGTAGAATATCTTATCCAAATCCACCATTCAAAATATGGTGTGTTAGGTGAGATTTTATCTCACTTGATTAATTAACCCTATTTAGTTATTCACATGCACATATATTTTGTCTTACTTTATTTCAAACAACTTCAAAAAATTCATCTCCCAAAGTTATACACACACATGCACATGCATGCATGTATGTAATATTATATATTATATGTAAATTATTATATTGGCCTAGTTATATATATATATAACAATTATGTAGTTAAAGTTAATTTTAATCCTTTTAGTAATAATGAAAAATAATAGCAAATTAATTAATGTAAATATTATATTAATTTCTCCATATGAATAATTGATAACTTTTGTAAATTATTTTAATAAATTATTTTCAGTCAAAAACTAAGACTTGTGGTTGTATGACTCACAAGCGTGAACTCAGCCCCTATACAGTTAAAGTGCTTATCGATTCTATAGCAATGAAGGTGTAAAAAGTTATAGTGGGGATAAAGCGAGGATATAGCGGAGGTGCAAAAGCCTTCATTAGATATAAACCAAATATTTAAAGATAATTTATTCTCATTCTCACATCATTTATGAAGGGCTTCATTAGATATAAACCAAATATTTAAAGATAATTCATTCTCATTCTCACATCATTTATAAAGGAAAAATAAATATTATTTAATCTGATATAATAAAACCGAAGAATACCATAATATATACAGTTCAAAATTAGTAACCACAACATGTTTCTAACTTATATCAAGCACTTATGCCTTAAAATTAGCTCTATATCCTAACTTTGTTGATTTATTTTAAAAGAGAACTAATCAAATCAACATTTTATATTAATGTTGCTAAAGTAAGTGCTAAAAAAGCTTGATTTAGCAGGTATGATAGCGAATAACAGGACTTAAAGTGGATCTACTGTTCAATAGCGCTAAATTGAAAAGGCGTATTGGTCGAAGAGCGCTATGGCTATAGCGAGGTTTTTTCATGGATATACTGGGGCTTTAGCTGCACAGCTTAGCCCTAAGTAATATTCAAACAATTTATATATCAAAGTTTTACAGAATAAACCGAATCACGATAGCGGACATGAGTTCAATTACTTATTATCAAGGTGAAATACAATTTCTTATCTTTTAAAGTGACACCCTTAAGCAACAATATTTTATGTATTTATCTCTTCGACATCACTGTATTGTTGGAACTTCTAGAGCTTGGTCCATGGTCAAACTCTATTAATATCAGTAATTAGTTACAAAGTCCAACCTTAAAGTCCATGGTTTAATCCGATAAAAATTATCGATTGATTGATTTTTCTTTAGCCAAAGACTTCGACTTTATATCGATTATCAATTACAGTGATACTAATCTTCTATTCGAAGGAGACGAATCCCCTCTTGAATAGTGTATCACTTCAAGTGCTTTAACTTATACCCAAATATGGTCTTAACATGACCACATTGCCGTGTGATTGACCATAATCATATTTTAGTTTAGATGCATTTGATTCACACTATTTCAAGTTAAAAGATTGATACACATCGTCACATAATATCTTCCATTTGACTTTTAATTTTACAAGACTCTCATCGAGTCGTCCCACAACTGTTTCAAACCTATACACACACGTAACCCCTTGGTGCCTCCAATGGTCATGTGTAACTCATCATCCATTATGGAGAGCATTGCATACATTAGTCTCAATGGATGTATTATTATCATTATCTCAATACATCTTGAATGTGAACATTTAAGGATAATTATTTATATTATTTGGTTCAATACCCATGGTTACGAACATATTCATAATTGCAATTGACTAAATACTTTTATTTGGGATTTTCTGCTTATAATAATTTAATGTATTCAAAAAATTATTTCTATCTCAAAATAACAATATATATATATATATATTAGAAAATAAAAGTAAAAGATAAATTTATTCTGAACATTTACGATAAAGTTAAGATATATAATCAAATTACATAATTGCCATTAGGGAACATTCTTAACCTTATCAATCTCCCACTGCACTTGGGGTATACTATGGTGGCTCATAACCATACTCTTCATCATTTATACCACAAAAAACCAAGAAAGGGCCTAAGTGAGTGGATCGATAATATTATATTCCTATCTACTTTCTAATTGTACTTCTTCATCATTTATGAACTTTTTTATCTTGTGCAAATTATGGAGAATATATCTTGATCTGTTATCAAGCTATCTATTATTATTGCAATCTACATTGCATCAATACTGTCATAATACATCATTAGATTTTAACTGCTGGAACCATCTTTAGTTTTCTTATAAATTTGTGCATATATATTTCTTTCGTTGTCAGACCAATCAAGGCGATGTATATAGGCTTATAGTTAAATTATCCACAACCTCTCCTTTGGAACATTTTCAATTTAATCCCAATTATTGGTGGTAAAAATGAAATTAGGATTGGCATGCTATATTTGATGTCACCGTGAAGTTCGAGTTCAAATACGCCTTCCTTAGAAGTTTGTTGTTTTGATAAATAATTTGCTGGTATTTCATAAATACTCGAGGATACTCTTAACTAACATTCAATGATTTTAACTTGGATTTGATATTTTCTCACCGTAGTGTGTAGAAGAGAATTTCAATTTAATACATAACATAGCATATCCTGTAAATGCGTAAGGGGTCTATCTCATATGCTAAATATTAAACATTTTAATATAGCTATGTATATTGATGGGGGATAATCCCAACATCCTCTTACACTGAGTATAAAGGATGCCTTTATCAAATCCTTCATCAAGAATAAAAATCCAAATTTTCATTGACTTTTACACAAGTATATCTTTACAAATCAACGACATGTTATTTACTTATAGTAATAGAAATGTCTTAGTAGCTTCAATTTATTTCTTATTGAGATACAATTCCTCCAAATTTTGACTAAAACCAAACTATTAGATTTCTCTATAAAAATATTTTCTCAACCTCTAGATGCTTGTTTAAGATCATATTTGTATAATCCACGACTTTGTTATTTCTCCTACTAACTTTGAGATATTTTGATTATTAAGCATAAATAGTCTCCATTAAATCATTATTTACAAGTTGAGGAAATTAGTTTAAAGGAAAAAGTTTAATAATTTTTAATTTTAACGGACGTTAAAATTAAAATTCCATCTGAAGGACAAGCGCCAAAATTTGTCGATCGTGAGTGTTTTTTTAGTTCGTTTCTTCTATAAACAAAATTTCTTCTTCATCAAACAATGACAACCCAAACCGAAATCAATTTTCTTCCTCAAACTGATTTACAAGCGCAATCGACTTCAGAATATAAGTCGATGAACGTAAATCAAAAAATTTCAACAAATCCTGAACAAATAAACGATGAACCTACGATTTCAAAAAGTAGGATTTCGAATGTTATGCATGCAGCAGTGAAGAGAAGGCGAAAAACTACTTCATCAACGGCTGTCGATTCGAATGAGATTGACGAAGATACAAAGACGACGAAAAAATCTAGAGCATGTAAAACTATGAATGAAGACGACACGAAGAAACAACAGCTTAGTGATGAA